>CM076063.1:15757500-16497500 GCA_038088235.1 Zacco platypus | reverse complement strand
GGTCACATTGAACAGTAGAACAACTTCAATTAGATTACGACTAATGTTTTATTACAGCAATATATTGTGAAATTAACATTAGGTGGCTTTATGTTACGTATTACAATGTTTGTTCATGTATTTTCTTTAATTAATTATAATTTTTTCAATTCCACTTTCTACTCAAACACAACATTTTTGTATTACATTAAAAAATGCATTTTAAAGTCCCTTTAAGGCAAGTCATTTCAAGTCAAGTCACCTTTATTTATATATCGCTGTATATAATACAGATTGTTTCAAAGCAGCTTTACAGTGATAACAGGAAAATTATCGTCGTCCAGCTCAGTTCAGTTCTCATCCAAGAGTGTCAGTGCAGTCAAATCAATAATATTCACCCCAAAATGAAAATGATCCCATAATTTACTCACCCCCTCAAGCCATCCTAGATGTATATGACTTTCTTCTTTCAGTCAAACACAATCAGAGTTATATTAAAATATATTCCGGCTCTTCCAAGCTTTATAATGGGAGTGAAAAGTAACCGCGATTTTGAAGGCCAAAAAAGCACATCCATCCATCACAAAGGTAATCCACTCTGCTCCAGGGGGTTAATAAAGACCTTCTGAAACAAAGTGATGAATTTTTTGTAAGAAAAATACAGAATTTTACAAAAAAGCTTCACTTCACAAGGCCTTTATTAACTCCCTGTGGATTACTTTTTTGAAGTATAGGTGTGCTTTTTTTGGGCTTCAAAACTTTGGTTACTATTCACTCCCATTATAAACCTTGGAAGAGCCAGAATCTTTTTTAATATTACTCCAATTGTGTTTGACAGAAAGAATAAAGTCATATACACCTGGGATGAGTAAATCATGGGATAATTTTCATTTTTGGGTGAACTAACCCTTTAACTTGGCGGCCATCTTTGAAATGTCTCTCGGGCAGCTATTTCTGTCATGTAAGTACAGCTCCTATCTCTTTGAATGGGGAAACATCAAATTCTCCAAAGCTGTTCACCAAATTTCATATTTGAAATCACCAATGAAATCTGACAACAACTGTCTCATAAATTTAGCTTTTAAAGGATTAGTTCAATTTCATGATAATTTAATCAGCCCCACGTCATCCAAGATGTTCATGTCTTTCTTTCTTCAGTTGAAAAGAAACTAAGGTTTTTGAGGAAACCATTCCAGGGTTTTTCTCTGTATAGTGGACTTCAGTCGGGTTCAATGGGTGCAAGGCCTTCATTGAAGTTTCAGTGCAGCTTAAAAGCGTTCTACACGATCTCAGATGAGGAATCATATCTAGCGAAACAAATCAATCATTTTCTAAAAAAAATAAAATATATATATACTTTTTAACCACAAACGCTCGTCTTGCACTAGCTCTCTTCTTCTTCTTCTTCTTCTCCTTGTAGAATTCCGGCAGTGTAGACGCTACTAAGTGTATTACTGCCCTCCACTGGTCAAAGAGTGAACTAAATAGAGCTAGTGCGTTCATCAAGCGTTCATCATCTGAAGAACACTCACTTCTATAGCATTCAAAGCATCTGTAGTGACACAATGACTTTACCAATTAGCGATTGGCTCTATTATTTAGAAGGCGGGACTTATTCCACCATATTGCGTGTTGCGCTTTCTCCTATTCATAGTAAAATGAGTGCGCCGTCTTTGTACATCTAAAGTCTTTGATTTTACCATCTGATACATCACTGTACTATGAAGCAGTTGTTGCTTTTACATTAATAATAGTGATTTAGCAAGTTTTAGCACACTCTTCACACCCTCTTAGTCATTTAGCTAATCTATCCAATAAAACTTTATTCATGACTCTTTCTCTAAAGGCTCTTTTACTGTTCACCGTCGCAGTGACCGTGTGCAGTCAGCATGGCAGAAGCGCATCAGGCGGTGGCCTTCCAGTTCACCGTCACTCCTGATGGCATCGACCTGCATCTGTGCCACGAGGCCCTGCGCCAGATCTACCTGTCAGGCCTTCACTCCTGGAAGAAGAGGTTCATCAGGTTCAAGGTGACCTCACAGCTGACTTTAAATGGAACTGATTAAAGAGTTACTACACATGAATAATGCTATCTAATCAGCTTGTCACTTTGAAAAATCAATTGAATTGATTTCTTGAGGATAGTTTGAGCTCTGAAAATGATTGCTAAGCCCATTTTTAAAGTTGTATTAGAATTGTGATGTGTGTATTATATTATATTATATACAACAAAATTATACAACGAAAGATCTGTTATATTATATTATATTTGTTTTATATAACATTATTCTGTGTTTCTGTAGAATGGTGTCATGACTGGGGTCTATCCAGGAAGTCCTTCGGGGCTCCTGGTTGTTTTGGTGGGTTACATGTCCACCACCAAATATGCCAAAATAGACCCCTCCCTTGGGATATTCACTAAACTGTCGACACACATACCAATCAGGTAAACCACTGAAGAACCGTCACCTTTGAACCTATCAAAGTTTTTGGAATCTGTTAATAGGAGCATGTATAGCTGTTGGAGCTTCAAAGTCATGTCCAAAAATGAAGGTTTGGGTGTTTTCTTTTTAGCACTTTTATTGATTTTTTGTTTCGTTTTATTTTGTTTGTTTGTTCTGTTTTCTTTTGTTTGTTTGTTTCTTTTTTGCTTTGCTTTGTTGTTGTTTTTTTTCTTTCTTTGTTTTTGCTTTGTTTGGGAACAGTAACTGTAGTAACTGTTTTGGTAGTTGATGGTAATATTTTGTAAAGCATTGATCAGAATGCCTGTAAGGGGAAGTAAAAACTGCATATTTTACATTCTTAAATTTATGAACTTGATAGCAGGAGAATTTCGAAATCCGTTGCTAATGGAAACTCAAGCATCAAAGGTACTATCTTCAAAACAGATTACAGTGTTATACAAGTAGCTTCCCGAACAGTTTTTATTACTATATCACACGCAGTCCGCCGGCTTACTTTACACGCAGTCTCAGAACAAACAATCCCATGTCTCTGAAATTCTAATGAAAGTATTATTTTGATAAAATATTACCGCCGCTGTCATTAAAATGAATTAAATGAAATTCTATTTAAAGGGTTAGTTCCCCCAAAAATGAACGTTCTGTCATTAATCACTCACTCTCATATTGTTTCAGACCTGTAAGACCTTTATTCATCTTCTGAACACAAATGAAGATATTTTTAACAAAATCTGAGCAATTTCTGTCCCTCCATTGACAGCTACACAACTACCTGAGGCTTCAAAAAGTTCATAAAGAGATCGTAAAACTAATCCATTTGAATTGAGTGGTTTAGTCCAAATTTTCTGAAGAGACCCGATCGCTTTATATGATGAACTGATCGAATTAAAGCTTTTATTGACATATAAACATTGATCAGCGAACAGCAGATGGACAGAAAGCTCTCAAATTTGATTAAAAAGATCTTCATTTGTGTTCATAAGATGAATGAAAGTCTTACGGGTGTGGAACGACATGAAGGTGAGTAATTAATGACAGAATTCTTGTTTTTAGGACAATCCTTTTAAAGGACATCCGGTATTTATTATGATTTTACAGTAGTGCACTGGAAGAAAAGCTGTATTACTACAACATTTTACTGCAACTACAGTATTTTGGTAGAAACTATGGTACTTTTTGAAAGGTAATATTCAATTCTCACCTGTTTCTCTGCAGTAAGTACGTAACTGAAGAAGGGCAGCGTATTGTTGGTGGTGTGCTGGTTGGGACAGGATTGTGGATTACTGTGACTTTTGTTATGAGACACATCCTTAAGTGCTTGCTGTCCTGGCATGGCTGGATGTTCAGTCGCCATGGATCTTTGTCCCTGAAAACAAAGATTTGGCTGGTTTGTAAATATTTTCCTATGTATATTCAGCAAGAGTCCAAAGTCTTAATGCATTTGTTTCATAACATAATTTCAACACTGTTCCAGTAATGGCATATTTCTTTAGAAGTATTCTCCGAGTCACTGTGTCATAGATCTTCTGATATCTCTAGAACATGTCTAGTTTTATTTTTCTAGAGTATTCATGCTTGTCTCACGTCTGACTCTTGACCCAATATTATTACCTCAGGTATTGGTGAAGTTATTTTCTGGGCCAAAGCCAATGCTGTACAGCTTCCAGAGTTCTCTACCACGATTACCAGTGCCTGTTGTAAAAGACACCGTCAGGAGAGTAAGTCCAGCATTTTCATTGTGTCTTAAATTATCTAATTTATTAATAGATCAAATATGACACACTGATTTTTCAACCATGTAAACCATTTTTATAAGTACCCTTATATCTTCACATCTTTATGTTTTTTTTTTTGTTCAGTATCTTGAATCAGCTCGTCCTCTGATGGACGATGAGCAGTACAAACGTATGGAGGGCTTGGCAAAGGACTTTGAGAAGAACTTGGGCCCCAAACTGCAGTGGTACTTGAAGCTCAAATCCTGGTGGACCTCCAATTACGTAAGTTCACACTGCGCCTACTATTCAAAGCTACTCTCAACTTTTATTGAGGGATTTGGGGAACATTGAAAAAAAATTGCAGTTTTATTTTATCTGTTAAATGCCTAAGAAGGTATATTTCAAATATGTCTTTCTTTCAAAATAGCATGAAGCTTCTTAAATAATGAACCTTAATGTACCTTTATTTGAGGTTTGTACCTTAAAATATGGAGATTTACCTTTGTTCTACTGTCATCCTCTTAGGTCAGCGACTGGTGGGAGGAGTATATTTACCTCAGAGGTCGAGGGCCAATCATGGTCAACAGCAACTACTATGCAATGGTTTGTTTGTTTTTTGTTAAAAATAAATAAATAGTCAAATTGTCAAAAGCATATTCAAGATGATGTAATTAAAAAATAATCCATTAAAATATGAGAGAATTTAACTTTTGCTTGTAGTGCAAACTATTTTCATAAATCTACTATCCGGGTCACCGCACCAATTTTGTGGTGTAGTGATTAAAGAGTTAGTTCACCCAAAAATGAAAATTATCCCTTGATTTACTCACCCTCAAGCCATCCTAGGTGTATATGACTATCTTCTTTCAGATGAACACAATCGGAGTTAAATTAAAAAAACATCCTGGCTCTTTATAATGGTAGCGAAGGGGGCGTGAAATTTTGAAGCCCAAAAAAGCACATCCATCCATCATCAAAGTAATCCATACGACTCCAGGGGTTAATAAAGGCCTTCTAAAGCGAAGCAATGGGGTTTTGTGAGAAAAATACCCATATTTAAAACTTTCTAAACTATAATAACTAGCTTAAGGTAAACGGCTGTACGCATTGAGTTACGGAGAAAGAGTAACCCCTTACCTGACGTATGAGGTACAGAAGTGTAGAGGATGGAACAAAACAAAACACCGGTCACAAATTAGAATTCTAAAACAAGAATTTTTAAAGAGAAATATCGAAGGATTTCGATATAAGAGTAGAGGAGCTTGATTTTGTTGTTCAGCCCTATTTGTTTAAACTGTTTACACTACTCCATCATCACGTTACAGGTCACTTTCTCCATAACTCGGAAAACACAGCCGTTTACCGGAAGCTAGTTATTATAGTTTATAAAGTTGTAAATATGGATATACATATGGATACACAAATATACTCTTTATTAACCCTCTGGAGATGTATGGATTACTTTTATTATGGATGGATGCGCTTTTTCGGGCTTCAAAATCTCACGCCCCATTCCATAACCATTCGCTACCATGATCAAGCTTGGAAGCTTTTAATACAACTCCGATTGTGTTTGTCTAAAAGAACAAAGTCATATACCCCAAGGATGGCTCGAGGGTGAGCAAATTATGGGAAAATTTTCATTTTTGGGTGAACTATCCCTTTAAGTCTTAGAGTTGGTGACTGGAAAGTTGCTTGTAATTAATTTAACTATAGGTTGCTCAAGGGAGATTGTTCCTGTAATAAGTTTATAACACTGTTCAACAGCAACATCTCAGGAGAGTGAATGTCACTTTCTCTTTCCTTATCAGGACTTCCTCTATGTGATCCCCACTTCTCTCCAAGCCGCCCGTGCTGGCAATTCCATCCACGCCATCATGATGTACAGAAGAAAACTGGACAGAGCGCAGATCAAACCAGTGAGTCCACAACACAATGAGTCTGTAACACAAATATATTTGTTTATATTTCCTGTACTAGTCAATGCTTCATTTTTTTACCATCGTTCTATACAAGGATGATTCTGTGGAACACAAAGATATTTTGCCGAATGTGTTCATTATTATTATTATTATTATTTTTTTTTACAAACAACTTTGTCCAAAAATAACAAAAACTAGCCAATGACTCATGCCTTTTTGAAGTCATACTATAGCTGTCTCTGAAGCTGGCCAAAAAAGCTCTCAAACCTTCTCACACTGGTATGAAATATGTTAAATGACAGTGGTTTACTCAATGGTTCCTCACACAAAGTGCAGCCTGTTTTGGATGAACTGTTCCATCAAGTATAGTACGTTCTCCTGTTAATATTTTATAGGTCATGGTAACGTGTTGGTCAGTGGTGGTAAAGTACGACTCAGAACTTCAGATGAAACGTCTAGATTACTATTGTAACCCCCGTTCCCTGAAGGAGGGAACGGAGACGTTACGTCGGACTGACGTCATGGGATCTCGCTTGGGAGCCCTATCACCTCCGCGTAGTAAAAAACAGCCAATGAGAATTGGCCAGTGAGATTTACATGCCGGGCCCCTCCCCCGGCATCCGGGTATAAATAGAGCCGGCATTACTCACTTCATTCATGCTTTGCTGAGGAGCCGAAAACTGATCTCGGCCGCTCAGCAGTGACTCGGTGCTATGGCAAGGGGACGTAACGTCTCCGTTCCCTCCTTCAGGGAACGGGGGTTACAATAGTAACCTAGACGTTCCCTATCAGTCAGTCACGTTCGACGTTACGTCGGACTGACGTCATGGGATCCCGTGGAAAACGCCATAGCAACCGAGCCACGCTACGAGCGTCGGGGAAGCAGATGCTGGCAGGCCTAGGCGTGCCACCTGCAAGTGCAACCGCAAATGTCGTAACCCTCCAGCGCCCAGAGCAAGCCCTACAATGTCTTCCATACCAGAGGGATGGAGAGGACAGGGTCTTACTCAGGAGATGGTCGAAGCTGTTGTTTCTCACCTCAGGGGAAGAGTGCTTCGGCTGACTCAATTCCCACGTTTTTTCAGCTGACCAAAAACGCCAGGAAAGCGTCCCTCTTGGGGAAGCTACGGAGACCACACCCTGCCCGAAGGGAGGTAACGTGTGGAGCACATATGCACTGACCCACGGGGCAGTATCTGCATATGGAGAGCTCCCTGAGGAAGGTCCTACCCAGGCTGGGGAGGAACGCTACACCTCAGGGGCAGGGGCTGGTCGCCCAGGGAAGACACGGGTTTACCCTCGGGGAAACCGTACCGTGGACCATACACATATGGGGTTACCCGCAGGGAACCACAGACATATGGGCATCTAGCCCAGTACAAGGACTGACCGCTGGGGGCATGTACACGAGTACTGGACCTAGCGTCTGACGCCTCCGCCGCGTCTGACTGCCGCAATGATGCAGGAGGAGCTCCACAGGGTTCACCAACTGGGGAACTGAACTGAGGAGTAAACAAGCGCTCGCATCTCCTCGTGAAAGGAGAATGGCGCAGCAAGCGGTCTCTCGTGGCTATCTTGAAGACAGCACACGAGAGGACACCGGGTCCACTCGGAGGTTATAAAACCTGGCGAATGTGTTCGGTGTCGCCCAGCCCGCAGCTCTGCAGATGTCTGCCAGAGAGGCGCCGTGCGCCAACGCCCAGGAGGAGGCAACACCCCGAGTGGAGTGTGCTCTCACCCCTAGGGGGCACGGCTCGCCTTGGGAATGGTACGCCAAGGCGATGGCATCCACTATCCAGTGGGCCAACCTCTGTTTGGAGACAGCCTTCCCTCTCTGCTGTCCTCCAAAGCAAACAAAGAGCTGCTCGGAGCTTCTCAAGCTCTGCGTGCGGTCCACGTAAGCGCGGAGAGCGCGAACAGGACATAGCAACGCAAGGGCTGGGTCTGCCTCCTCCCGGGGCAGCGCTTGCAGGTTCACCACCTGGTCCCGAAAGGGAGTGGTGGGAACCTTGGGCACGTATCCAGGCCGGGGTCTCAAGATCACGTGAGACAAAGCCGGCCCAAATTGCAGGCACGTTTCGCTGACCGAAAATGCTTGCAGGTCCCCTACCCTCTTAAAGGAAGCGAGCGCCGTCAGGAGCACTGTCTTAAGAGACAGGTGTTTCAGCTCAGCTGACTCAAGGGGCTCGAAGGGAGCTTTCTGTAGCCCAGCTAGGGCGACAGAAAGGTCCCAAGAGGGAATTACGGGAGGTCTAGGCGGGTTTAGCCGCCTAGCACCTCTCAGGAACCTGATGATCAGATCGTGCTTCCCTAGTGACTTGCCATCGAGCACATCGTGATGTGCTGCGATGGCGGCCACATAGACCTTCAAGGTGGAGGGGGACAGTCTCCGCTCCAAACCACTTTGAAGGAAGGAAAGCACTGAACTGATCGGGCATCTCCGGGGGTCTTCCCGGCGGGAAGAACACCAAGCAGCGAAGAGACTCCACTTCAAAGCATAGGCGCGCCTCGTAGAGGGAGCTCTAGCCGAAGTGATAGTGTCAACTACCGCGGGCGGTAGGCCACTTAAGTCTTCCGCGTCCCGTCCAGGAACCACACGTGGAGGTTCCAGAGGTCGGGACGTGGGTGCCATATGGTGCCCCGTCCCTGAGAAAGCAGGTCCTTCCTCAGGGGAATTCGCCAGGGAGGGACTGTCGCGAGGAGCATGAGCTCTGGGAACCAGGTCCGGTTGGGCCAGTATGGCGCAACTAGCAAGACCTGCTCCTCGTCCTCCCTGACCTTGCACAGTAGCTGTGCAAGAAGGCTCACTGGGGGAAACGCATACTTGCGTAGGCCCCGGGGCCAGCTGTGTGCCAGTGCATCCGTGCCGAGGGTGCCCTCGGTCAGGGAATAAAACCACTGGCAGTGAGCAGATTCCTGAGAGGCAAACAGGTCTACCTGTGCGTCCCCGAATCTGCTCCAGATCAGCTGGACCGCCTGGGGGTGGAGTCTCCATTCCCCCGGGTGCGTGAGCTGTCGTGAGAGCGCGTCGGCCGCACGATTGAGCTCGCCCGGGATATACATGGCACGCAGCGACCTGAGTCGCCGCTGACTCCAGAGGAGAAGGTGGCGGGCGAGTTGCGACATGCGGCGTGAGCGTAGACCACCTTGATGGTTGATGTACGCTACTGCCGATGTGTTGTCCGTCCGGACCAGTACATGCTTGCCCTGCAGCAACGGCCGAAACCGGCGCAGGGCCAGCAGTACTGCTAGCAACTCGAGGCAATTGATATGCCACTGCTGGTGGGGTCCTGTCCAGGAGCCCGACGCAGCATGCCCATTGCACACAGCACCCCAGCCGGTGGTGGAGGCATCTGTTGTGACAACAACATGCCTGGACACTTGTCCTAGGGGCACCCCGGCCCGTAGGAAAGCAAGGTCCGACCACGGGCTGAATGTTTGGCGACAGCTCGGCGTGATGACCACACGGAGCTTGCCATGGTGCCATGCCCACCTCGGGACTCGGCCGTGTAGCCAGTGCTGAAGTGGTCTCATATGGAGTAATCCGAGCGGCGTGACTGCGGCTGCGGATGCCATATGCCCCAGGAGCCTCTGAAAATGTTTCAGTGGGACCACTGTTTTCTGCGAGAACGAATTCAGGCAGCTCAGCACCGACTGTGCACGCTCGTTGGTGAGACGTGCTGTCATGTTGACCGAGTCCAGCTCCACACCGAGAAAAGAGATCCTCTGTGTTGGACAGAGTTTGCTCTTTTCCCAGTTGACCCGAAGCCCCAACCGGCTGAGGTGCGTGAGCACCAGGTCCCTGTGTTCGCACAACTGTTCTCGGGACTGGGCCAGAATGAGCCAGTCGTCGAGGTAGTTGAGGATGCGAACGCCCACTTCCCTGAGTGGGGAAAGGGCCCCCTCCGCGACTTTGGTAAAGACACGGGGGGACAGGGACAGCCCGAAGGGTAGGACCTTGTACTGATATGCCCGACCCTCGAACGCAAAACGTAGAAACGGTCTGTGTCGGGGGAGGATCGAGACATGAAAGTACGCGTCCTTCAGGTCGATTGCTGCAAACCAATCTTGTGCGTGAATGCATGTGAGCATGCGTTTCACGGTGAGCATCTTGAACGGGAGCTTGTGCAGGGCCCGATTCAAGACACGTAAGTCCAAGATTGGTCGTAACCCTCCGCTTTTCTTGGGTACTATGAAGTACGGGCTGTAAAACCCTGACTTCATCTCGGCTAGTGGGACCGGCTCTATTGCGTCCTTCGCCAACAGGACCGCAATCTCCTCCCGCAAAACAGCGGCATCTCTGCCCACCACTGAGGTGGATAGGACGCCGCTGAATTTGGGAGGACGCCTGGCAAACTGGATTGTGTAGCCGAGTCTGACTGTTCGAATGAGCCAACGGGACGGGCTGGGAAGACCTAGCCAGGCCCCCAGACACCGTACGAGTGGTATCATCCGAACACCAGAAGTACCCGCGGGGGGGCAGCATGGAGCACTGGGGCCCAACCCGGGAAGCAGAGCGTCCCGAAGTAGAGGCAGTGAGTGATGTGAACTCACTTGGCTCCGTGTGTCCCGTGAGGGACAGAGCGGGCGGGCGTGGGGAGGATGTGCGTCCCAAACACGTCCGTGACCTGCTCGTGGCGAATGCGGGAGTGGTTGAGAGTGAGGAAGCGGTGCGTCGCACACTGTCAACACAGACCCTTTTTGACTCAGAGATAGTGGAAATTGCTCTTTTATTGAGGATGTGGGTACCGCTGACCCGGGGGTCAGCGGCGAAACAAAAAGAAAAGGGAACATAGGATTTACCCCCCGGCCCACTCCGGGGGGAAGGAGCGGTGCCTTCACCGTCTCCTGGGGCAGAGCAACTCCCACCATCTCTGGGCCACCCGTCTCAGGGCCGCTTCCTCTGCTTTCGTTTAGCAGTCTTGGCGGCCTGAGCGGGTTGTGCCGCCTTCCTGCGGGAAGCTTGCGGGGGACGGGATTTCTCCGATCCACCCGAAGCTTGTGCAGCCGCAGGGGGGCGCCCTCGACGACGAGCAGGCTGAGGGCCAGTCCTAGGAGGGACAGGAGCCGCATCTCGCCGAGGCAAGATGTGGCTGATGGCCTCAGTCTGCTTCTGCACCGCCGAGAACTGCTGGGCAAAGTCCTCGACGGTGTCGCCGAAGAGGCCGGCCTGGGAAATGGGGGCGTCGAGAAAGCGAACTTTGTCGGCGTCCTTCATTTCAGCCAGGTCCAGCCAGAGATGGCGTTCCTGGACCACCAGGGTGGACATCGTCTGGCCCAGGGCACGTGCTGTGACTTTGGTCGCCCGGAGGGCGAGGTCGGTCGCAGCGCGCAGTTCTTGGAACACCCCTGGGTCAGAACTACCCTCGTGCAGCTCTTTAAGAGCTTTCGCCTGATGGACCTGAAGAATGGCCATGGCGTGCAAGGCGGAGGCCGCCTGTCCAGCGGCGGAGTAAGCCTTAGCGGCGAGAGCCGCTGTCGTCTTACTCGCCTTGGACGGGAGACGCGGACGATTCCTCCAGGTGGCGGCCGACTGCGGGCACAAGTGCACTGCAATCGCCCTCTCCACCTGTGGAATGTCCACGTACCCCCTGGCGGCCCCCCCATCGAGGGTAGTGAGAGTGGAGGAGGAAGAGGATCGGTTTCTGGCAGTGTGGGGTGCCATCCACGTCTTCTGGACCTCCTCGTGCAGCTCGGGAAAAAATGGCACTGGAGCGGGCCGCGGCTGTGAACCGCGCCCCGTCCCCAGAAACCAATCATCAAGCCGCGAGCGCTCGGGACACGGTGGAGGGTTCCACTCGAGCCCGATGCCCGCGGCGGCCCGAGCCAGCATCGCTGTCATCTCTGCTTCAGACTCAGCCTGAGCCACCACCCCGGAGGGCGGAAGTTCGGCTTCATCTTCGTCAGAAGATAACAGCGCACTCTCCGATGCAGCGATCGACATCCGATCCTCATCCGGAGCGCCGAACGAGATGCGGGGAACCTCACGAGAAGGACCCGCACCAGCGCTCGGCAACTCGACGGCACATGGCATTGTGGAGGAGTGGGAGGTTCGTGGGGGCTGACCCGACGAAGAAGCTCCCACTGTAACCCTCAGATCTCCCAAAGTGCTAACCATCCCCGCAGCTCTTCCTTGAAAAGCCACGGGGGATTGGGTAGCAGCAGAGGGGGCTCCGCCTTCCGCATTGAAGAAGGAGAGCCGCGATCGCAATGCCAACATGGTCATGCTCTCGCAGTGAGAGCATGAACCATCCACGAGCGCTGCTTCAGCGTGCTGTCTGCCCAGACACATCACACAGCGCTCGTGGCCGTCAGATGAGGTCAGGAAACGACCACATCCAGAAACACACGGTCGAAAAGACATCTTGAAAAAGACGTTTTTCTCCCGTGTTGCTCTTTTAGAATTGCCCTGCCCGCTGGAACACCGAGGGATGGGGATGCCGCGCTGATTGTTCCCCACCAGCGCCTTCACACCACCACCGCTGCTGTGTTGTCACGCCAACGGAGAACAATAGAGCAGAGGAAATTGCAATAGCAATGAAAATTGCTGTTGACGGGACTTGTCCCTGTAGCAATGAAAATTGCTGTTTAGCTCTATGTTTTCCTCGCAGAGATGAATAGGCAGATCAGTGGCGATCGGCTCCGAAGCAAAAGTATGAATGAAGTGAGTAATGCCGGCTCTATTTATACCCGGATGCCGGGGGAGGGGCCCGGCATGTAAATCTCACTGGCCAATTCTCATTGGCTGTTTTTTACTACGCGGAGGTGATAGGGCTCCCAAGCGAGATCCCATGACGTCAGTCCGACGTAACGTCGAACGTGACTGACTGATAGGGAACATTAACTTCTTCTGTAAATTGAGCTTTAATGATCACAAGGTCTTTGACTTCACAGAAGCAAATGAAGAGGCTTGGGCTGGTTTGTTAGTTAATTGCTTTTATTTGTAGATACATTTTGTAAAAAGCAATGCTGCACTATAGCATGCAGTAGAGGTAGGCACCATGAACAAAACCTTGTATATTGCGATAATGTATATATGTCACCATATAGTTGTATATATATATACAGTGGGTACGGAAGGTATTCAGTTTTTCTTTTTTAATAAATCTGCAAAAATGTCAAGAATTCTGTGTTTTTCTGTCAATATGGGGAGCTGTGTGTACATTAATGAGGAAAAAAAGGCTGCAAATATAACAGAGTGAAAAATTTAAGGGGGTCTGAATACTTTCCGTACCCACTGTATATATATATATATATATATATATATATATATATATTGTTTTATAAGAATGATTTAGTCTCTCCTCCTTTATATTAAATTTGATTTAGATTAAGTGTGTGTTGGTATCTATTGATTTTTGACTTTTTTTGTTTTCATTTGTACTGTATTATGACCAAATCAGTAGGCTATGTTGAAAAAGGCTGTTTGTCATGTCATACCATGCCTCTCTCTGTCTCTCTCTAACCCCCTCTACTCTATCTGCATGACTGTGAAAGAGCCCCCCTCATAAACGATCTTCTGTTTTGTCCCTCGCACCCGGACGTTGCTGCGTTTGCTATGTGCACTCACACGCCACATGCACAGTTATACTTGCTGGAGAACCGAGTGCCGTTGTGCTCGGCACAGTGGGAGCGGATGTTTAACTCGTCCCGCATTCCCGGGCTTGAGACAGGTAAGAGGAGGGGCTCAACCGTCACGACCCACAGCTAACCCACGCTCCTTCTTCAGCTCCGGCAGCCTCAGCCTCAGGACAACGGCACAGCAGACGGTAGAACAGTACTGTGTATTGACTTATAGTGGTCGACTGATACAGGCTGATTTCTAGAGAGCAGGGTGGACAATGATGGGTAATTCCAGTTTGATATCTTACAATTTAATGATTAAGAACATTTTTAGCAGTAGCAGAATACTTCTGGATTCCTTCACCTTAAACATTTATACAGATTTCAGTAGGTTTTTGGAACTGACACAAGATGGTGTTAGCGCCTCTCAGGCAAGTGAGAATGATCGTTAGCCAATAATTACATAATAACAGTAATACACATAATCTATTGACCAATTAAATAAATAATTAAATAGCTGAAAAAATACATAATAATTAATACTTATCATTATTCTAATAAATAATATATTCGTTTTTAATATTGCTATGATTATTATTTATTAATAAATACTAATTAATATTATTAATATTAACATAATTGAATATTATTCATATTTATTAATAATAAATAATAATGTATTTTAATGTATTTTAATTTAATATAATATATTATAATTACATATAATTTTTAAATAATTGTATTAATTTATTTTAGTCATTTGTAGCCAGTATGACTTCCTTTATTTGCATTTGGGTACAATTTCTCTCTATATAATTTCTAATTATAGATTATTATTGATTGCTTTAATCATATAATAATAAGTTTAATATTACATGTAATTTTTAAGCAATGTGTATCGGCCAATTTATAGTATAAAAAAGTCAGAATAATTCGTTATTATAAACATTATTATGATAAATAAAATACTTTATTTTATTTGTATTATTATTACTATTATTATGTTTTATTAATATTGTAAATAATAATATATTATTTTGTATATTTTTACATCATGTATTATTTCAATCATATAATACATTTTATATAATACACACACATATTTTCATTTAATTTATATCCAATTTATATATAATATAATAATATTTTATTTTATTCACCCTCATGTCATTCACAATCTTTATGACTTTGGATTTTATAATTTATAATTATTTTAATCATATAAAATTTTTCACATTTAAATTTTAAATAATATTAAATAATTTTTTTATTTTTGAATATTGGCCTTATTGGAAAAAAATTCAATTAATTATTGTAAGATAACATAACATTTATATGAAATAATTTTAATTAGTATTGTTTCCCCCTTTTTTTTTTTTGTAATGTCAATTGTCACTCTACGAATTGGCCTGGAGCATTGCAAACACATATTAGTCGACCACTAACAAATATATTAGATATATCTGCCTGACCACTATATTGGTCTCCACTCTTTTGAAATTGTTCTCTCATTCGCTTATGAATTATACTGTAGCCAGTACTGTGCTGTTATCCAGAGGCTGGTCACCATGTTGAATTCGTCTCTCCTGATGATCCTTCACTTCACTCCTCCCATTTTCTCTCTAGTTTTCCATTACTCTGTTTTCCTCTCCAGGTTTCCATAGTGGTATTTTGGGTTTCTTCCTTGTTTCTCCTGTTCGTGTTTGACCTTCCCTTCTGCTTCACAGCTCATGGTTCTAAACACTATCCCCATGTGCTCGTCTCAGTACGAGCGTGTGTTCAACACCAGTCGAGTTCCAGGTGTAGAAGCAGGTAGAGCTTCCCTCATGCGCTTTTAACCCGCTTTTTAGGTGGTAGTGAGTGACTGCTGTGGGCCTATAATGCATGTGATGGACGGTCTGGTTCACAACACTGTAATTTGGGTTTGCTTTTAATACTGCACTCTATATAGCTGAGGAAGCAGATGGCAAGAAACTTGTGCTTAACTGATTGTGCGTTTTAATGATTAACCTGTTATCTTAAACCGGATGAATGAGGAACAGGAAATAATATATACTTTTTTTTTTTTACACCTGTATGGTCATGTTGTGGTTCCAGTGAGATATCTGTTATTTTTATTGCCACTAATTTATAACATAAACTCAAGAGGGACATAAATGGGTGAGTGGTTTACTTATATACTTTTATTTTATGACAATATCATTTAGAAAATA
Source organism: Zacco platypus (assembly GCA_038088235.1). Classification (NCBI taxonomy): domain Eukaryota; kingdom Metazoa; phylum Chordata; class Actinopteri; order Cypriniformes; family Xenocyprididae; genus Zacco; species Zacco platypus. Next base: position 16,481,646 of record CM076063.1, on the reverse strand, counting down.
AAATATAATAATCAAGTGGGGAACAAGTGTGAGCCGTTTTAAATGTGGAATTTATACTAACTAATGACTTATTGACATTTAGAAAATTAATATAAAAATAATGTAATGTAATAAAATATAATGTCAGTGAAATCTATGGAATTTAGTCACTAATTATTACTATTAAAATCTAATAATAAATTATTACTAAAATAAAATATATATAAAAATAATTTAGAATAACTATAATTCAAAGTGAATGATAATAAATGTCATATGTATATCCTCCATCAGATCACATAATAATAATAATAATAATAATAATAATATAATAATATATTACTAATTTATTCCTATGAATTATTGGAATTTTAGAAACTGGTACTAATATATAATTTTAAATAATATAAAAATAAATATAATTTAAAATTTTAATTTATATATATATATATATATATATATATAAAATAAATAATATAAAATAAAAAGCTTTATGGAAAGTTTTTCTATAGTTTTTTCTAATCCAAATATTTTTGTCTAACGGCCGCTAAATTTTATAACTGTTGTCGCAAGCGGCTAATTTTCTACACAAGTCCTTTTTAGTCACATCAATATTTCATATATTTTTTTACATATTTGGTAGTAGTCATGTAATAAGTGTCACAATGTATATGTGATCAGTGTAGAAAAACAAGCGTTTGTCCTTTCTTCTCATCTACTTTGCCTTTTTTTCATCTGCTTTTCTCATCATTGTCTACTAACCGCCATTGATCATTTAACCCATAACAAATACAGCCTAAATTTGGCACAATATCAATTGCACAAATAATTGTTGAATGAACCACAGAAAATTGTTACTTTGATTTCATGCACATTTATCATGGATGGATTCATCATGTCCATATCCTTCATCAGACGTCCTTCAGCATGTGAATGAGAGCAGACACATCGCCGTATTCCACAAGGGCCGCTTTTACAAGGTGTGGATGTTTTACGACGGACGGTTGCTGTTGCCTCGAGAAATTGAGCAGCAGATTGAAAGGATCTTGTTGGACAAGTCCGAGCCTCAGCCAGGAGAGGAGCTGCTGGCTGCTTTGACAGCGGGTGACAGGTGACTGCTTATTTTATTATTATTATTTAATTTAATTAAAAATATATTTACCAGGCAGCCTGGTAAAATAATAAAACAAGAAAAATTTTAAATATCATGGTCAATGAAATTGCATTAAAGAAGACAAATTGTTTTTTTTTTTTTTTTTACATTTTTAACTGTTTTTTTTAACATTTTCCTTGTTACACATGTAGTTGTCACACCCATGGACTGTTATGTTTACGTTTAGTTCTGTCGTGTCTGTTCATTTGCCCTCATTGTGTGTACCTGATTAGTTAATTACCTGCACCTGTTTCTGTTCACGTTAATTAGTTTGTCCCTCGTTATCTCCCGTATATATTCTCCCAGTTATGTTCAGTCCTTGTCGGTTCTCGTCAACGTCTACATTAATGTTTGTACTATGTATGCTGTGTGTGACCTGCCTGTTGGAAATTTACCCTGCCCGTTGGATTAAAACGATCTTTATATATATCTTCGTATTTGTCTTCCTGTTTGCCTACACTACAGCGTGACAGAAGAACCGACCCACAAATTTGTGATATTGATTAGCAGCGTGTTCTCCGTTTGTTTTCCCGTTTTTTAGTTTCGTTTTTGTTTGTTGCGTTTTCCCCCGTCTTTCATGGATCTACCCGGTTTTCGTCTGCTGCTTTTGGAGCAGGGGGAACAAACATTGGAGGACCATACGCGGACCTTCCTGGACATTGCACCTTTAACACACTACCCGGACAGCTGCCTCTGCTCGTTCTACCAGGCGAGCTTGAATGCTGCATGCAGAGCGCAGTTGTCCGGAGAGGGTCCGCGTATGGATTTCGCTGCCTTTGTGGAGTGGGTACTGGGTTGCAACTCGTTATTCACCGTCGGCCCGGAAGAGGATCTCGCCAGCCCCACTCCGAACCCAGAGCGAGACCAGCCACCATCTCGCGGCGCGGAACGCCCGCACGAGCCATCGCCATGTGGAGCGACAGAGCCCAGAAACGCCACAGAGTCAGACCTGAGAAGAGAGTGTGACCAAGTGCGTGAGCCGGCTACAGCGTTCGTGAGGGAGCCCGTGGTGGAGAGCGAGGGCCAGGAGGAAAGCCCCGCCCACTGCACGGCCGCTGAGGGTGAGCATGGACTATGCTCAGAGGACTATTTATTAATTTCGACATATTCGAGTGAATCATCTGCCTGTCCCGAGTCTATTGAATCATCTGCCTGTCCCGAGTCTATTGAATCATCTGCCTGTCCCGAGTCTATTGAATCATCTGCCTGTCCCGAGTCTATTGAATCATCTGCCTGTCCCGAGTCAAGTGAATCATCTGCCTGTCCCGAAATCCCACCCAACCTCCCTCTCCCACCTCCTCTTATCCATCCTACACCATCTCCGCTGCATCCTGCCAGTCCCTCTGCTCACCCTCTACCCACCATCTGCGGCGTGAGCGTGCAGTGGGCCTGCCACTCTGCAGCTCCATTGGGGGCAATGGACCCCAAGTCTCCGCCGTCCACCTCCTCGACCTGGACTCCTCCTCGGCTCGTCAGTCCGCCAACTCCTCGTTGGCTCCAACCTCCCTCGTCTCCACCGTGGCCCCTCAGTCCACCTGCTACGCCGGGCTCCCTCATCCCTCCGGCTCCGCCTTGGTCGCTCGTCGACCTGCCCTCGCCGCTGGACTACACTCCTCTGGCTGCGCCTCGTCCTTCCGTCCCTCTGGCTCCGTTGGCGTCCTCGCTCCCTCCGACGTCGCCTGGGTCCTCTGTCGCTCCGGCTCCACCGCGGCCTTCAGGATCCCCGCCTGCGCCTCGGTCGGTAGAGCCGCCAGCGTCGCCGCGTCCCGCCGGATCCTTGGGGTCGCCCTGGCTCGTCGGCGTTCCAACTACGCCATGGTCTCCTCTGCCACCTGCTTTGCCGCAGTCAGTCGCCGCCCTGGTGTCGCCAGCCCTTCCTCCACCATGGCTGCTTCCTCCAGCGGCTCCACCATGGGTGGTGGACTGTACTGCGGCCTGGGTCCAACCATCATCCTCCTGCTCCAAGTCCCGTCAGTCTCCTCCCTGGCTCCTCCCACCATCTACTCCACCCTGGTTCCTCTTGTCTGCCATGTTGCCTGTCTGCTGTCCGGTCCGCCCTTCATCTCGTCGTCCTCCACCTGAGCCCCCTCCCTCCCTCCGCAGTTGGTCCATCTACGGCGCGAGGACGCGCCTTCCGGGGAGGGGGTGTAATGTCACACCCATGGACTGTTATGTTTACGTTTAGTTCTGTCGTGTCTGTTCATTTGCCCTCATTGTGTGTACCTGATTAGTTAATTACCCGCACCTGTTTCTGTTCACGTTAATTAGTTTGTCCCTCGTTATCTCCCGTATATATTCTCCCAGTTATGTTCAGTCCTTGTCGGTTCTCGTCAACGTCTACATTAATGTTTGTACTATGTATGCTGTGTGTGACCTGCCTGTTGGAAATTTACCCTGCCCGTTGGATTAAAACGATCTTTATATATATCTTCGTATTTGTCGTCCTGTTTGCCTACACTACAGCGTGACAGTAGTAGTGTTAACTATAAATTTTGCATAATTACATGCAACTAACCCTAAATCAACCCTTACTCCTAACCCTAACCCTAGAGTAAGTACATGTAGTTAATTATTATTATTATTCAATAGTTAAAGCTGCAGTCCGTAACTTTTTTTGGTTAAAAATTATCCAAAAGATTTTGAGCAAGTACATAACATCTCCTTACCTTAGCCCGATTCAGAACGGTAAGCTTGTAAAAATGTTTTCTGATTCGAGCATTACTGGTGGGTTACCGCAGGAAATTTGAGCATTGTGCCGTTCGCCTTTGCGTCATTACGTCACATTTTTTTACATATAGAAGGAGTCCTAGCTAGTTGGCTATATCATTTTGATGGCAGATTATATGTTACAACAAATTAACGTTAGAGATTAGACCGTACAGAAACTGAAATCTACAGATAATGCTAATACAGGCTAAATATATGTAGTTACGCAATGCTGATGTTGTTAACATTAATAATTTGAGAACAGTATAACAATAATAACTTACACGGTTCGACGTGATCCGATCTAAGCGATCGTTAGATTTAATCACAGTTGGTTCCGCGATATATTGTAATGCTTTTTTTCTCAGTTGGTAAGAATAACAGCGGCAGATTTGTTACTTGCTTGTTCAGATGACATTTTTCGAGAGGCTACTCTGCAGAGCCATAACCTCCAGCTCCCACCCGCTGGAGCTCCAGCTGCCCCCTCTCTTGAACTACTATGGGCATGATGGGTGGAGCTGTATCCCCCAACCACACCCTAACCCCCATCTCTCCACCCATTAAACAGGTTAAGCTCCACCCTTGAGCTCCACAGAACTCTGCAGCGAGCACTACTTGCATTATTCAGTGAAAATTCTTATTTTGGTCATACTTCCAAATCTACAATCTATGACTTCGAACTACAATATCTGGTGTGTGACAGCAAACAAGGCTGAGGAGCCGTGCCGATGCACAACCAACGTAAAGAATAACGGCTATTGCAGGTTTCAAATAGAGATGGCGACAAAGAGGCAAAACTTATGGACTGCAGCTTTAAATGTATAATTGCACTGTAACATGGACACCTCAAAATAAAATGTAATTTTATCAATTTTTTAATTATTTACTGTATTTTACTGTCACCAATTTACTGTAGTGTGTAATGTTGTTGTTTGAGCATGAAAGTTATAAAATCACTCGAAAGTTATTCTCTATATCAGTGCCCACTATTTCTGAACTCCCTGAAACGCCTCCAATGTAGTCTTGAGTTTTCTTCCTGGAACGAACACATCACAATATTCCTCATTTAAATTAATTCCTGTCCAAAACATATGCAAAAAAAAGGGGGGGAGGGGGGTTGCTGGTTGAGTTGTGTTAGCAGTGTTGGAGAAAGTTACTTTTAAAAGTAATCCCTTATAATATTGTGTTGCTCCCTAAAAAAGTAACTAATTGCATTACTATGTCTCATTGCTTTGCATTACTAATTCTCTCATGGGCTTGACATGCTTGTTTGTTTTTTAATAACAACAAAAAGTTCTATTTTTGGCAAATGTAAAGCCCTTTCACACCAAAAGTGAAATGAATAAGCTTTAGTTTGATCACAAATGGGATGTTTTTCTCAAGTCATTTTTGCTTATTAGTATGGTTGAATTGGATCAGTGAAGGTCGGCAGCAAAAACATTGGTTAATAAAGTGAGATTAAATGCATAAAATATATTTGTTTGCTTGAATATATTTAATTATTGCAGGTTTGTGCAATATTCTCAGATTGCATTTCACCGTTTTTATTTATTTTGAGGAATACGGAGTCTGTTTTGTGCAAATGAGATGAGCAAATTTGTAGTTATTTTTGTAATGTAGTTATATTTGTATTTGTAGTTATATTTGTAGTTCTAGACTAAATTCACATTAACCAACAATAACCATCATGTCCAGCACTTACTCACGATTGTCTCAACATGAGTTAGGAGAGCTGTCAGTCAATACAATGGAAAACAAAGTAACTTGCTTTACTTATTTGAAAAAGTAACAGAAATTTTGTTGTAAATTTAAAAGTAATGCGTTACTTTATCAGTTACTTGAAAAAAGTGTGTTAGGCTACATTCACACTGTCAGTCCAAATCTGATTTTTGTGTATATCAAATTGAAATCTGATCCGATTTAGCAAGTGTGAATGGCAAAAAAGCACATGAAATGTGAATATGAATGTTTCGAGCTATTCCACATTCATTTGTGGTTTGAAATCCTATTCAAATCGCATTTCTGGAAATCCATTTCAGTCTGAACGCTCTGTTGGGATTTTGCATGGTTTACTACATTTCTGCCACTGCCTCATTAGAGAGTTTTGATATGTTATGGAAAGAAGATAAATTTACAAATTTCAGCTTTCATTTAGGAAACTAGATGTGCATTTCCTCTTTCTGTTCAATAAAATGCGATCAAAGCAAATTAAAGGACGTGAAATGAGACAAGTAATTATATCTATGCGTTTGTTTCCCATTACCCAGAGTTCCCTGGGCCAAGGCCCGCTCACAGTTCTTCAGTCGTGGGAAGAACAAGCAGTCTCTGGATGCTGTGGAAAAGGCTGCTTTCTTTGTTACTCTGGACGATACCGAACAGAGTTATGAGCCGAACAATCCAGTCCAGTCGCTGGACAGCTATGCCAAATCTCTGCTCCACGGAAAGTGCTATGACAGGTGACTGAGATCTCTCGATTATAATTAAATTAGATTATAAAATCACTTATTACGAAACATAATATATTTATTTTAAGAAATAATTTCTTTTCATTTTCATTTACTACTGTTCAAAAGTTTGGGGTCAGTAAGATTTTTTTTTATTTTGAAATAATTGAATATGTGCATGGACAATTTAATTAATCAAAATTGACAGTAAATACGTATAATGTTACAAAAGATTTCTATTTCAAATAAATACTGTTCTTTTGAACTTTCTATTCATCAAAGAATCCTAAAAAATAAAGTATCATGATTTCCACAAAAACATTAAGCAGCACAACTGTTTTCAACATTGATAATATTAGCAGCAAATCAGCATGTTAGAATGATTTCTGAAGGATCATGTGACACTGAAGACTGGAAAATTCAGCTGCCATCACAGGAATCAATTACAGTTTAAAATATATTAAGAAAACAGTATTTTTGATCAAATAAAGGCAGCCTTGGTGAGCAGGAGAGACTTTTTTCTAAAAAATCTTACCAACCCCAAACACAGTAGTTTTTTTTTTTTTTTTAAATATTATTTCTGTTTTGCGTGTGTGTTTTCCCTCCAGATGGTTCGATAAGTCTTTCAACCTTATTGTGTTCAAGAACGGCACTATGGGATTGAATGCAGAACACTCTTGGGCCGATGCGCCCATCGTTGGCCATTTGTGGGAGGTGACGAAACCATTTTATTGAAATATTGAGATATATGAGCTGTTTTGGCAAGAAAGACCTGTTTATCTTAAAATTCATATTTGATACAATCATATTTTGGCAATATTGTATTTTGTTTTTGGGAAAAGATCTGCACAATATCTGAGTCACTTGTTGCACAAATTTCATGTGTTTTTACACATACAGCATTAGCTTCAGAACAGTCATATAAAATCTTGGTATTCTGCCTATAGAGGGCACCCTAAGATTCTTATGTGACCTTAAATGGACAGTCCGCCAAAAAAGTGTATTCTGTCATCATTTACTCACGCTTTGTCATGTGCGCAGCACAAAAGGAGAAACTGAACAGAATGTGCTGGTTGTTCTTGTCCATCTATTAGAAGTGGATGTCAATTCAGACTGTCAAGCTCCAAAACGTTATCCATACGACTCTTGTGCTATAAACCTTTCTTAAAGGTGCAGTATGTAATATTGACAGCTAGTGGTGCTGCAGTCCAAATTCAAAATATTAGAGAGGGTTGTTTCTCCTGCCCCTTCCTCAGACTCGACTCTGACGCTGGTTGCCAGATTGAAGACACGCAACAGGAATGAGTGCAAATTGACAAATGAAGGCGGCAAGCCTTACACTGTAAGTTGATTTATCCGCGTTTTAATATGCCTCTGGTCATAGAGCTTTTTAGATTGATGCTGAGGCTTTTTATTTTAGGTAGACACTATAATACGCTGTGTTTTCCGCCAACTGGCAACTAAGGGTGACGAAAGACTATTGGGTAATTTGGAAGTGGGTGGGATTACACAGACCAAAACAAAAACGAACATTCCGATTCGGAACGCACATTTCAAAGTAGAATAACTAGCTGTAGAATTTTTTTTTTTTTTGTAGATTTGAGAAACAAGTACAGTTGTGCTCAAAAAACAAATAAACACACAGTTGTGGGTCATCCAGGTAATGACACTCAGTATTCAGAATCAAGGGTATGTAAACTTATGAACATGATCATTTTTTTAAATACAGCTATTTTTTTGTCTTGTGGATTTTATATAAACATCTGTTATGTGAAATAGTTTATTCAGGACAGTGCTAAATAAAAATGACATGTAATTTTCATGATCCGTCTTATTTTGTTGAAACATTTTTGTATTTTGTATTCTGTAAGGGGTATGTAAACTTTTGAGCTCAACTGGATTTGAACTTCGCATGTTTCCTAAATCTATGCAAACATTTTGGTATTTTTGTGCTTTAGTGCAGTCAAAAAAATTACATACAGCACCTTTAAATAATATCATAGCTTTGTGTGTGAAAGGCAAATTTGGAAAGATTAGGAAATTTTAAAATACTTGTACTAGTTTGGGGTTGATAAGATGTTTATAGTCACCAATTTATTTGAGCCAAACCAGTAAAAACAATAATTTTGTCAAATATTATATTATAATTTAAAAAAAATTCCTCTGATGCCAAAACTGAATTTTTAGCATAATTTCTCCAGTCTTCAGTGTCACATGATCCTTCAGAAATCATTCTAATTTGATGCTCAAGAAACATTTATTACTGTATTATTGTAATGAGTGGCCAAATCCAAATGCAGGCTTTTATTGAAGCACAGAATAGTGATACAGTCAGGGTCAGGCGGTAGCAAACAGGAATGTCGGAGAGAAGGCAGAATCATAAACGGTAATCCAGGCAAACAGGTCAAACAGGTCCGTGAACACTTAATCCCCTCATAAAAATAAAAAAAAAACCCTATCCTTCCCTTTTCCCTTCCTACTCTAGCTTATGGTACTGAGCAATGTATGAAACTTGTATTGTGAGCACTTCCTGCTTCTATTTGCCAAGTCATGAAGAATCGCTTGTTTGTATTCCTCACTTGTAAGTCGCTTTGGATAAAAGCGTCTGCTAAATGACTAAATGTAAATGTAAAAGGCAGGCAGCAAGGGTCATACACGGTAAATCCAAAACAAGGCAATAACAGGAAAAGAACGCTCAGTAGTGTACCAATAGGAAACAAGACTTCGTGACAGTGTGTGTGTGTGAGTGAAGCTTATATAGACCGGGTGATAGGCTACAGCTGGCTGGGGGTAATCAGTGACAGTGTACAGGGCTTCTGGGGAATGTAGTGTTCCTTAGTGGCTGAGTGAGTGAGAGAGTGCGTGAGTGAGTGAGTGTGAGTCCATGGTGAAGTGCCCTCTTGTGGTTTTGGTGGGCACTTCACCCGTTGATCGTAACAGAGCCCAACCCCTAAGGAGTGGCTTCCAGACACTCCCAAAACCAGGCCGCAACGATAATAGTCCAGAATGGGGGACCGGGTCCATGAAGTGGAAGAGGGCAGGTTGACTGGGAGTGAGGCCAGGGCGGAACAGGCTGTGCAGGCGGCCAGGGCGAAACAGGCCGTGCAGAGGTAGCTGAAAGATAAAAGGGGTTACAGAGAGTTCAAGGCTGGCAGAAAGTTCAGGGACGATCTCCGTGATTGCTTCAGGGCAGACAGAATGTTCAAAGAAGGCCTTCGTGGTCAGATGGAGACGGACAGAAATCTCAAGGATGACCTCTGTGGTCACATCAGGACAGACAGACAGTTCAAGGCTGACAGAAAGTTCAGTTGTGAACTCCGTAGTCGCTTCACAGTGGAGGGGAGGTTGAGGAGCAATCTCCGTGATCGCTTCAGGCCAGACTGACATTTCGGGGCTGATAGAAAGTTCATCTGCGACCTCCGTGGTTGCTTCAGGACGGACAGGAAATTCAGGGATGACCTTCATGGTCATATCAGAGCAGATGGGAAGTGCACTGCTGGATGGCACTGACACCTCTGGAGGTTCTACAGTGGTCATCTCAGCAAATACAGGGAACTCAGGGACGACCTCCGTGGTTGCATCAAGACAGACAGGAAATTATGGTGTGACCTCTGCGGTCGTTTCCAGGTGGACAGAATGTTCGGGGGCGATCTTTGTGATAACTTCAGGTGCAGAACGGGTGAACAGGGAACTCAGGTGCCATGACTGCGTTGGCAGGATGGATGACATTAGGATGAACAGGCTCCGATACAGGATCAGAAACCTCCTCCAGGGTCTCAGAAGATGGTACAGGACCTGATTCGGGACCTGCTGCAACTAACCAAGAGGACGTTTCATCTGCGGGTTCAGGAGCGCCTTCTTGAGCTGCACTGGCGTGTTCAGCGCCTGACTCGGTAGCGTCCTCCTGGGCTGAACTGGCGTGCTCGGGGACAGATTCGGGGGCGCCCTCCGAGGCTGTGTCCGAAGCTGTAACCCACAAACACAAAATGGCCATAGCCATCATAGTCAAGGATGCATTCTCAGATAGTTCAGGCATAGCAGGTGTGATGTGAACAGTCGCTGGCGGCTGGACAGGCGGGACGTGAGCCGTTGGCTGCTGGGCAGGTGTGGCTTGAACCGTTGGCTGAGCTGTCTCTGGTAGTTCCAATGAGATGTGACAAGGTTCTGGAAGATCTGCAGAGACAGTTTCGTGGAGCGTTGAGGCGGGCTCGTGGAGCGCTGGAGCAACCTTCTTACGGCGCGGCTTGCACTTACGTCGAGGCTGGGGATCTGGACGATCTACGGTGAATTGACTTGGTTCTGGACGATCTACGATGACTTAACTTGGTTCTGGACGGTCAGCTGCGGCGTGCGCTGTGACTCTGGACGGTCAGCTGCGGCGTGCGCTGTGACTCTGGACGGTCAGCTGTGGTAGTGGTAACAGCCATGTTTTGACTGGGCTCAGGTGTCGTATCCGCCATTTTGTGATCCTGACCTGATGCAGCCGTCATGTTGCAGATGACTGCAGTGTCGTGTTCCTCTTTCGCAACACCCACAGTAAACAGAGAGCCAACAGACCGCAAAGCATAGTGATTTAAAATCACTTAAAGACGAACGGGGACCCTTACGAATTAGTCGTGATTTGAGCGGCTGATTAATGCCCTCGCAAAAAAAGTCAATGAGCACACAGTCCGGCATATCCGAAAAATAAGCGATCTCCAAACATTCCTGGATGTATCTCCATACCTGTGAAAAGCCGCTGGATCTTAGTTTTGGGCGAAGTCTTCTGTAATGAGTGGCGACAGCGGATGAGATCCAAATGCAGGCTTTTATTGAAGCACGGAATAGTGATACAGTCAGGGTCAGGCGGTAGCAAACAGGAATGTCAGAGAGAAGGGAGAATCATAAACGGTAATCCAGGCAAACATGTCAAAAGGCAGACAGCAAGGGTCATACACGGTAAATCCAAAACAAGGCAATAACAGGAATGCAGAAACAGGAAAAGAACGCTCAGTAGTGTGCCAATAGGAAACAAGACTTTACAACAGTGTGTGTGAGAGTGAAGCTTAAATAGACCGGGTGATAGGCTACAGCTGGCTGGGGGTAATCAGTGACAGTGTACAGGGCTTCTGGGGAATGTAGTGTTCCTTAGTGGCTGAGTGAGTGGCTGAGTGAGTGAGTGAGTGAGTGAGTGAGTGAGTGAGAGAGTGAGAGAGTGAGTGAGTGTGAGTCCATGGTGAAGTGCCCTCTTGTGGTTTTGGTGGGCACTTCACCTGTTGATCGTAACAGTTATAAATGTTAAAAACAGTTGTGCTGCTTTAATATTTTTTTTGGAAACCATGATACATTTTTTCAGGGTTGTTTAATGAATAGAAAGTTTAAAAAAAAACAGTATTTGTTTAAAAATAAATCTTTTGTAACATTATAAACGTCTTTACTGTTGCTTTTGATGAATTTAAAAAAATTATAAATTTAATTCCCTCAAAACTCAAACTTTTGAACAGTAGTGTATGTAATGTTTACAGATGTCTTGTGTGTGTGTGTAGCATGTCTTGTCATCAGATCCACTGCGACTGGGCTATACTGAGGATGGACACTGCAAAGGAAACCCCCATCCCAACCTTCCAGGACCCCAGAGACTTCAGTGGGATATCCCAGAGGAGGTCAATTAAAATGTTTATCGTGAACTTTAGACATGCTCAACTTTCATTTGATTCAGTTTAATATGGAAATACTTCTTTCCTTCACAGTGCCAGACAGTGATCAACAGCTCTCTGAAAGTGGCCCAAACTCTGGCAGACGACGTGGACATGCACATATTCCCCTTCAGTAATTTTGGCAAAGGCCTGATCAAGAAATGCAAGACAAGCCCTGATGGCTTTATTCAGATCGCCCTCCAGCTGGCACACTTCAGAGTACGAGAGATTCTCTGAGGGTGTGTTCACACTTGGCAGGTTTGGTTAGATTAAAACGAACTCTGGTGCGATTGCTCTGTTAGCATGATTCATTTGAAAAGATGTGAACGCCGCCAACCGAACCCTGGTGCACACCAAGCAAGGTGTGGTGTGGTTCCACTAAAATATGAACGCGACATGGACCAAAGACAACTATGTGAACCAAAAACAGGATGTCACAAGATGCAACCCTAAAAAGGACAGAATGGGCCCATCGCCCATCAGTATAGGCGTCTGAAACGCCGTATTTATGCTGCAGATCTTCGTTTGCATGTGACGAAGGTATTCCTGTTGCTGTTTTGACTTTTTTTTAGCTCTTCACAAACTTTAAGCTTTTCAATATGTACACAAAAAATGTGCAACGACCTCGTTTAGCCAAGTACACAGCATTATTTTGGATGTTCGGAAAGTTCTGTCACAAAATATATGTTATAAAAGCCGTTTCTTGTTTTGTATCTTTAGGTTTGGTGTAGAAAATGACAGTGTGAACGCTAAGCGAACCAGGATTAAATGTATCATTTCTTTTTGGTCTGGACCAAAAGAACCAAGAGAAATGAACTACAAGTGTGAACACGCCCTTTAGATATTTGTGGATTCTTCCTCAAATTTCCGTGTAATATGTTCAATTTTTCCCACTGCAGGATAAAGGCAAGTTCTGCCTGACGTACGAAGCATCCATGACGCGTCTGTTCAGAGAGGGCCGCACCGAAACCGTGCGCTCCTGCACCACTCAGACCTGCGATTTTGTCCGTGCCATGATGAATGACAAAGCAACGGTGGGATTAACTTAAATCGCTTGCTAGTTTCAGTGTGAGTGTGTTTGTTTCTGCCAATTTCAACATGTTTTTTTTTTTCTCAGAGGGAAGAGAAATTGAAGCTGCTGAAAGTGGCAGCAGAAAAGCACCAAGATTTATACAGACTTGCCATGACAGGAAGTGGCATCGACCGCCATCTTTTCTGCCTCTACTTAGTGTCCAAGTACCTTGGTGAAGATTCGGCTTTCCTCAAAGAGGTTTGAGACCTGTCACAAAATGAAGTACACTATTTCATAGGGGTGCAACGGTACATGTATTCATACCAAGGATTACAGCACTGGTCTTTCAGTTCGGTACGCATGTACTTCCTGACATGTATGATTTCGACACCCCAAATAAAGCAAATGTGCCTGTGAACGTTTTATAAATACAATATAGGTAAGACTAAATCTGGGTGATCACTTATATCAACGTTATATATATTATATTGTCCAGCCCTAAGACTTTTATATTTTTTGTCCGTGTTTATTTAAACTCCCAATTAGGCAGAATATAAGATGGTAAATATTTAATTGATGAGTTGTCAATACAATTTATAGGGTATGATTTTACCCCAAAATTCAACATATGGACACAAATTGTTTGCCACTCTTTTTGCCACTCAGTGGGCGTAACCGCGGTTATAACGGCTGATGGTGATGTCACGTGCATAGCCTCAATACTTCTTAACATTTATTCCGAGGGTATGACTGATATCATATTTCCATATATCAATTGTCTTTAAAGTATTCTTGAAAAGGGGGTTATCAAACAGTGGTGGAGTTTTCTGGACCTCAGCGAGTAACTTCGCTGGAATGAAGGGGTGCGTGACAACGCGGGTGCAGATCCAAAGGCTTTATTTATTACAGGAATGGTCAAACATACAGTGGTCAAAAACCAGCAATCAGGAATGTCATGGAATTGGCAGAGTCGTAAACGTAGAACAGGCAGAAAGATCGGGGCAGGCAGCAATTCAACAAAGTCCAATGTGTCCAATACAAAGCAATGGGTCCAAGGGCAGGCAGATAAATATCAAAAAACGGAGGAAACAGGCAGGATCAAAAACGGGCAGACAAGACAGGAATGAACAGATTCTGATTGGCTGTCAGTGTTTTATCATTCAACAGCTGGAAAAAAAAAATGGTTCTGAAAGTAATCCCAACAATATCATTGTAGCTGTGGTGTGGACTTTGCTAATCTTTTATATTTAGAACAATTTTTAGAATTATATCTTTATCGTTATCTTTATAGTTATCATCCTTGGTGTGAACGGGCCTTTAACCTCTGCGCGTGCAGAACTTCTCTGAGTGCATAATTTTAAACTCAGTTTTACAATATTGTTTATATCGATATACTTTGATGTTGCGAACAGATGCGTGTGTTGTTAACAATGCTTAACTTAGATCTTACAGTTGTATACTTACCTGTAAATGTTACAAATTCACACAATTATTTCCATTTCACATAAAATATTGTGAAATGAGTCTATGTGCTGCATCTGAAATCAGATACTTTCCCTTTTCCTACTTGTTCGGTTTAATGACCTTTAACTCTGCCTGAGTATCGAACAAGTGTTCACTGTTGGCCAGAGGAGAACTGGCCCCCCGACTAAGCCTGGTTTCTCCCAAGGTTTTTTTCTCCATTTGTTGGAGTTTTGGTTCCTTGCCACTGTTGCCTTTGGCTTGCTTAAGTTGGGGACACTTGCGTGATATTCAGCAGTGTTTTTGATATGCCTGCATTTGCGCCGTATGCGAACTGATACAATTGGCATTGTAAAAAGCGCTATATAAATACTTGACTTGTCTTGACTACAACGGTGCCAATGCAGGCATACCAAAAACACTGCTGAATATCAAACAAGTGTCCCCAACTGTGGCCACGCTGTTGCCGCACACAGCCGCAGGTTCCCCATCCGACCCGGACACGGCCCGGATCCAGCCAATCATGTTAATTGGTAAACCTTGGGATAAGCAGAGAGACAAAAATTAGCGTAGACGCCATTCTTCTTCAGATGTAACGAGTACATCCGGTGTTATAGGAAGTGTTCCCGGTTCCGGCTGACCTGATCTATGCAGCCTAACAATCTTTTAACGGATATGAAGACAACAATTGATAATGCGTCATGTGTATGCCAGGTTAAATAGATGCGTTTTAGTCTAGATTTAAACTGACAGAGTGTGTCTGCTTCCCGAACAATGCTAGGAAGATCGTTCCAGAGTTTAGGTGCCAAATAGGAAAAGGATCTACCGCCTGTGGTTGATTTAGATATTCTAGGTATTAACAACTGGCCAAAATTCTGAGAATTCTTGTACTGAAAACAAACCAAACTGTGACTTCAAACCCGAGGTACCATACCGTAATTTATGTGTACCGTTACACCCCTACTGTGCTGTGTTAAGCTGTATGGTTTGTGACGGGTCGGGTTTGTTTCAGGTGTTGTCCGAGCCCTGGAGGTTGTCCACCAGTCAGACTCCTCTCCAACAGGTCGAGCTGTTTGATTTAAAGAGGCATCCAGAATTCGTCACAAGCGGGGGTGGATTTGGACCTGTAAGTTCAACATCTTGTTTCTAACACCTAGAAATACTGAAAAACCAACCGTTGGTATACATTAATGTTCAAAACTTTAGGGTTGGTTTGAAGTCTCTTCTGCTCAAGGCTGCATTTATTTGATGACAAGTACAGTAAAAACAGTAATATTAAGAAATGGTATTACAATTTAAGATACCTGTTTTCCATTTTAAAATGTGTAATTGATCAAAAGCTGAATTTTCACTCCAGTCTTCAGTGTCACATGATCCTTCAGAAATCATTCTAATATACTGATTTGTTGCTCAAGAAACATTTCTTAATATTATCAATGTTGAAAACAGTTGTGCTGATTTATTTTTTCTTCCTGCAAACCTTTGTCTTTACTGTTATATTTGAACAATTTAATGCGTCCTCCTTGGTGAATAAAAGTATTCGTTTCTTACTGAAGTAACTTACTGATTTCAACCTTTTGAATGGTAATATATATTAGGTAGCATTTTAGCTTTTTTTTCTATTTTACGGAACTTAATTACATGTTTTCAGGGTTTATAAAGAAGAAAACTGTTTATTACATAATTTAATTGATTTTCTTTTACCAGTATGTGACCAATGTGTGTTTTGTTTAGGTTGCTGATGATGGTTATGGTGTATCATATATTATTCTTGGAGAAGACCTCATCAACTTCCACATATCCAGCAAACACTCCAGCCCAGAGACTGTGAGTTCACTTTTTTCTATCTCAAATTTAATAATAATAATAATAATAATAATAATGCAATAATTATGATATACACTGTCTGGCCAAAAATGTATTTGTATGTATGTATCCAGGACTGGGTAGGTTACTTTTAAAATGTATTTCACTACAGATTACAAAATACATGCTTTAAAAAGTAATTTGTAACGTATTTATAACAAACACAAAAAAGGTAATTGCAAGTTTTTATCTCACAATTCTGACTTTTTCCCTCAGAATTGTGTGATATAAAGTTGCAATTGTGAGTTATAAAGTCAGAATTATGAGATGTAAATTCACAATATTGAGAAAAGTCAGAATTATGAGATATAAACTCATACTAATTTCACAATTGCAAGAAAAAAGTCAATATTGCAAGTTTATATCTCCCAATTCTGACTTTATAACTTGCAATTGTGAGTTTAAATCTCACAATTCTGAGAAAAAGAATTCAGAATTGTGAAATGCAAACTCACAATTGTGAGGGGAAAAAACAAGTTGTGAGAAAAAGTTGCAGTGACCAGTGAATTATAAAATGACTCAAACAACTTTCACAAAACATGAAAACAGTCGTGGATCATCAGGTCATGACAGGACAGTTAAGTTGACATTTTTTTTTTACAAATTCAGTCATTTTGTCTTGTTCAGGACAGTACTAAATAAAAATAACAATTTTTATGATCTCTCTTAAAAGTATTAAAATGTTGATGAAACTTAACTCCACTTTTTCAGACTGTCAGAGTCAGAGAATCACCAATTGCTGTTTAAATGACATTAAAACTCAAAGTAATCACTTTGGTAATCTAAAATACTTTTCAGATGTAACTGTAATCTGATTACCACCCATTTAAAATGTAACTAATGATGTGTGTGTATTAATCCCTTTCCTTGTTATTTTTAGGATTCTCACCGCTTTGGAAGTAACATTAAACAGGCGATGCTTGATATCCTGGAGCTTTTCCAGCTTGAGAACAGAGCCAACAACAAGTGATCAGTCTCTTCTTACTTTCTCGTCTGTGAAAAGGGAAATCGTTTTAAAATATTATAAACAGAGGGCTGATCCTCCGTAGGCATGTACAGAGAAATTGTTGGTTTTAATTTAAATTATAATTCAAAGAATGGTAATTTAAATAGCAAGTAGCATGTTATCCGGGCATTTGATTAAAGTGAATTCTATTGTTTTTGAGTGTAAAAGAGAAGGAATACTTCTGTGGTAGGGGAATTATATCACAGATTTTTCGTTTGTTCTGGGATGTATTCATACACTGTTGCCTTAATCTCGGGAATGGATGTGAACGGACTAGAGAGCTGTTGCCTTTCTGTACTGCTGTTCATTCAGACTTTTCTGCTGTTGTGTTCAAACATTGAACTGGCTCTTTTTTAGATGAATTTCTCAGGTTTGCAACTAATTTATTCACTTTGTTGTGAGTTGAATTGTTTCTGAAGTAACACAGGTTACAGAGATCCAGGGAAGAAAGGCCAAATATTTCAAAATAGGGCAACGATACATATTTTTCATATTGTTTTGTGTTTTTGTATTTGCACATGGTCACAAATAGCTTATTTATAGGACTCACAACACTCAAACACCACTCCAAAAAATGCAAGAATTTACCTCGCCTTACGTTCACACTAAGCCTTTTTGTCATTCTACACTATAACAGCAAAGACAAAATGAGAAACAGATATCATTCAAGATTTATTTCTGTATATGTTGTTTCTCAATGACAGAAAAGTCTGCTATTTATTTATCGGCTCCTCATCAAACATGTTTGAAAGTGTTCTTATGGATGTATTGAAATATAATTATTGCAAATGAATACAATTTGAAGGGAAATTGTCACTAGATGTGTTGTGCAATGTATCAAATATGTGTATCACATTTTCCACAATAGATCTCATGTGTGATATATAAAAATTGTTTGGCATTGTTACTGTAATTCAAAACATTTTAACACAATAAAAGTTGACTTTTAAGACTGAGATTTCAATGTTTTCTTTATATTTTATGTAAAGTGGGTAGTGAAAGTATATTTTATTTTTAATATGTTTTAACATATAGGTTTTCCACTTTTCATATTATAGTGTGGTTTTGAAACAAATTCATGTAAATATATCTTTATTCAGTTAATATTACAAATAAGACTATCTGCTCGAGTAAGCCATCTTTGATGCCGCCACTAGATGGCGATATAAACTAGTATCTGATATGACAAGTCTGAAAACGGACAGTGATTGTGTTTTTAAATTAAAAAAATACTTAGATGTCACACATCCATAAATGAATTGTCTTTAAAATAACGTTTCAGTGTAAGTTAAGCTCTATGGATAGCAGATTTGACATGCTGTAGTCCACTTGCAATGTATTCTGAAGGATTCAAAAGAAGAAATATCAAGCTTATTTTTAATTTATTTATCTTATTTTAAGTTCTTATATTAACTCTTCCGTACAACATGTGTGTTGACTGAACTGTAAAATGTGTAAATTGTCACTTTTATTAGCATCACTACTTCTCTAGGCGGCAGAACTAAATATCTGTGAGTGAATCGTTGATAAATGTAAACAGTCGCTTTCTGGTATCCTTGCGCTGCCAATTACTCGCGCGGAGCATGCGCGTTTGGCACGAGTGCCCTGTAAAAGAATGCGTTGACTTTCTTTAAGTAACATCGCCAACTACTTCTCTGGTATGTGCAATACAGCATTTATAGGCATTTTCTTGGATCCTTGTGAACAGGGATAGGTTGTCATCCGTAGGCCTACCAAGGAGAAAACTTTGTTTTACATGGTTGTCTTTTAAATGTACCCTAATAAGAGAAGTTGCTGACAATTTTGCGACATGCAGGATTCAGTATAAGGCAACTCTCATTCATTTCATATTTATGGTATTTGCAAACAGTCAACAGGTTCGACTTAAGCTTGACTTAACCGATTGTTGAGATTTGCCACCTGCATTCAAAGAGGAATTTGTGGTATCTGTCAGGAGTTATAAAACAATGAAGCACACGAGACAGGAATAGTGAACTTCATCCATCTTGTTTATTCATTTCACTTCCATTCTCCACACATTACGCCATTACACAACACTTCAACAGTTCAGACTAACGGTGGTATGAGCAGGGCTGGGTATAGCAGGGCTAGTAAAATGTATTTCACTACAGATTACAAAAGGCATGCTTTAAAAAAAAATAATTTGTAACGTATTTTGTTACATTACTTAAGTTTAGTAACTTAATCTAAATACTTTAGAATACTTTGGAATACTAATAAGTGTGGAACAAACACAAAAAAGGTAATTGCAAGTTTTTATCTCACAATTCTGACTTTTTCCCTCAGAATTCTGAAAAAGTTGCAGTGACGAGTGAATTATAAAATGACTCACAAACAACTATCACAAAACATGAAAACAGTCGTGGATCATCAGGTCATGACAGGACAGTTAAGTTGACAGTTGGGCAATTTTTTTATAAATTCAGTCATTTTGTCTTGTTCAGGACAGTACTAAATAAAAATAAAAAAATTTATGATCCCTCTTAAAAGTATTAAAATGTTGATGAAACTTAACTCCACTTTTTCAGACTGTTAGAGAATCACCAATCGCTGTTTAAATGACATTTAAATTCAAAGTAATCACTTTGGTAATCTAAAATACTTTTCAGATGTAACTGTAATCTGATTACCACCCATTTAAAATGTAACTGTAATGAAATACAGTTACTCAAATTTTGTATTTTAAATACATAACTAAGTTACTTGTATTTCGTTACTCCTCAACCCTGGGTATGAGTGTGTGTTGTGAGCAGTGTTCCCAGTCGGAATTGTTGGTGTCATGGGAATGCCTCCTAATAGTCGACTAAACATTAGTCGACTAGAACAGGCTTAGTCGACCAAGACTGTATTAGTCGCAGAAAAAAAGCTCCACAGGAAGTGGCGAAGTCGCATAATCCGCAAGGGACAGGTCGTTAACCGCTGGGCTTTGTGGTAATTACAGTGTGTTGGGTAGGAAATCCAAGGGACTGGACATTTTTTTGTCCAAAGGCATTCAAAGTACGTAAGGTAGTAGAACTAGATCTCTTTTATTGAATCCAAAAGGTTTTAATTATGTTTTACTGCATATAAAGGTATTTTAAAAATTTTGAAGTGTCAAATCGTCATTCGGTTTAACTGTCTAAAGGCCAATACAGCCACTTAATTTGTGATTAAAATATCTTTAAGTATAATAAATGTATATATTTTTTATTGTGGCATGATTTTATAACATATATCAATATAGTGCAAGATGGTATTAAAATTATGTTTAGAAGTCGTTGCTTTGTTATGAGAAAGAATGTCTGGAAAAATGAATTTCATTCATGTCATTCGGAATAACCAATATAAAGGGGCCATTTTGGATCAAGTCATGTGGTCAGTATCATGTGACAGGATGTGACATCATTCACACACCTGCAAAGGACCACATGGTCATGAAGCGAAGTAACTAACTCTCTCTGAACTATTTGAAGAATTCATGTTTTTAGTTTTTCAATACGCATGTCCCAAAACGTCAGGTCATTCGGTACATCCGCTACGAAACATGGTAAATGTTGTTATATTTTAAAAATTTGTACTAAATATAAAATGTTTGATTGTCCTTTTGCTATCTAGTTAGAAAGCTAACTAGCTAGATATCAGCCTGTTAGCATTGTTTGAAAATATCGTCATTCAGTAAAACTTTTTTAGACAAATTTTGTCCATCTTGTAAAAAAATGACAAAAGCAGTGTTAATTGATTTATTTAAAAAAAATTACATAATCTTATTAACACTTAATAAAACTTCAAAATTAATTATATATCCATTATGTATTTTTACACTTTTAAAAACTTTATTCTTCAATGACCCCCAAACATTCGCCTATCATCCATCGAACTCAAATATGGCTTATCATTTTAAACATGTAAATAGCTTGTAAGCAATTTTACATAGCTGCTCACTCTAACATTAACCTAGATAAACGTGTGCTATTATAAATCCAAGTGTTTGTGCGGAGTGTGGAAGGCAGCTAAAGTGAACTCGCTTTGCTGAACGTCATGGAGGCACCGGTGCGATCACTTAATTTTTTTGTCATTCAGATAAGAGTAATGCATCATTCCAAACTGCCTATTTTTATTTTTGCACACTCGCAATAAAACGTTGAAAGCTTGGAACAAACCAATTCAAATCGAAAACAAATACTCTGATTATGTAATCCATATGAAAGGTGCTGTTTCAAATTTGATGTTATTTCAGCTAAGGGGCGATGAGTTTTGGTTGTTCGCGAACAAACCGGCTGCTTTAAGTGAACATTGAGAGTCGGTTCCTGTCTAAGAGCCATTTTCCTTTTTTGTATATTAATACAAGACAGAAAAATATGATTATCCTTTCGCTACACTGCTCAGTCACTCGCAGTCAGGGTTGGGGAGTAATGAAATACAAGTAACTTAGTTGCGTATTTAAAATACAAAATTTGAGTAACTGTATTTCATTACAGTTACATTTTAAATGGGTGATAATCAGATTACAGTTACATCTGAAAAGTATTTTAGATTACCAAAGTGATTACTTTGAATTTTAATGTCATTTAAACAGCAATTGGTGATTCTCTAACAGTCTGAAAAAGTGGAGTTAAGTTTCATCAACATTTTAATACTTAAGAGGGATCATAAAAATTTATTTTTATTTAGTACTGTCCTGAAAAAGACAAAATGACTGAATTTATTCAAAAAAAAATTACTCAACTGTCAACTTAACTGTTCTGTCATGACCTGATGATCCACGACTGTTTTCATGTTTGTGATAGTTGTTTATGAGTCATTTTATAATTCACTCGTCACTGCAACTTTTTTCTCACAATTTGTTTTTTCCCTCACAATTGTGAGTTTGCATTTCACAATTCTGACTTCTTTTTCTCAGAATTGCGAGATTTAAACTCACAATTGCAAGTTATAAAGTCAAAATTGGGAGATATAAACTTGCAATACTGACTTTTTTTCTTACAATTGTGAAATTAGTATGTGAGTTTATATCTCATAACTCTGACTTTTCTCAATATTGTGAGTTTATATCTCATAATTCTGACTTTTCTCAATATTGCGAGTTTATTTCATGTTTCTGACTTCTCAATATTGTCAGTTTATATCTCATAATTTTGACTTTATAACTCGCAATTGCAACTATATATCACGCAATACTGAGGGAAAAAGTCAGAATTGTGAGATAAAAACTTGCAATTACCTTTTTTGTGTTTGTTCCACACTTTTAAAGTATTTAGATTAAGTTACTAAACTTGAGTAATGTAACGAAATACGTTACAAATTACTTTTTAAAGCATGTATTTTGTAATCTGTAGTGAAATACATTTGAAAAGTAACCTACCCAGCCCTGCTCGCAGTCCATACACAAACCAAATGCTATTTTGATGTGATTGTGCGTGTGATCACATGACCCCGGCTGCTCTTTGACATGCACATACACATTAATAACATTTAGTCCCTGCATCAAGTAAGTGTGGTCCAGCAGTGTGGCCAAAAAATCGGGTCAGAAAGCAAGTTCGACAACACACGTTGAAGCATTTGGATGCGTTTTAAAAACATTGACAATATAAAGGCTGAATGTAGATTTCGTAAGACAAAAATATAATTTCGATGGGTCTTCTAACAACCTTCACAGGCATATTAGAATTGTACATCCAACAGTGCAGGTTAGTGTGCCTGCTATTGAACATGAAAATGCCAGTGCAACTACAGAAACAGCTGCTGCTTCAGTGTCTACAGCCACCCCTCAGGCATCAGGTAAACCAAGATCTACTGCAACACAGAGCTCCCAATTTATGCCAAAGTCGATGAGCCCTGAAAGACAGAACACAATTGATGAGGTATTGGCTAAAATGATTGCAAAGGATTTCCAGCTATTCTCGGTTGTGGAGGACCAGGGATTTCAAAGCTACACCCATGCTCTCAATCCAAGTTATGTTCTTCCAATCAGGAAAACCCTCTCCCAAACAACCATTCCAAGACTGTATGACAAAGAACGTGCTTCACCTCAAGAAAGGGTTAAAAAGGCTACAGCAGTTTGCCTGACAGCTGACTGCTGGACATCTAGAGCCACCATTTCCTTCATGCCTGTGACATGTCGCTATATTGAAAATTAAGGAGTTAAAAAATTTACAAAATGTAGGCCTATGTATTAAAGCTGTTAGTTTATTGAGCACGTTGTTAGTTTCTCCAGTAGATGGCGTCTCTTTAACAGGTAATATGTTCATAGTCTGGATGGCTTTTTGACATGAATTACTCTGTAAAATTCAAGCAGTGCCATACATTTGTCAACGGTATAAATACACACTCTCCTAGATTGCTCACTTTCGTTTCAGTGGGACAAACAGAAAATTATACATGTTATTGTACATGTGCTTTATTCCAATGGTTTAAATGTTTTATGTACCAAAATACATGATAGTAGGTTAATACATTTATCTAATATATCATATTTCACTATATATCTTGATATAAATATTGTTTTTATACATTGCATATCTCATTTTTTCAACTCAAGCCCCGACTGTTGTTTTCTTGGTTCCTTTGGAAGAACTTTTTTGGGAGCAAAATCATTGGTTGTGGTATACAACTGGTGCACAATTTCTGTTTGTTTGTTTGTTTTTTAATTATTATTTTTTATTCAAGTTGAGTCAAGAAGACAGTAAAACATATATTGAACCCAGAACATTCTTTTAACAGTAAATAAAAAGGTAAGACTGAAGTCCGCCTCAATAATGTTCCCAGTCTAATTTGTTGTGGAGATTAACAATTCTCATTTGTCAATATACAGAAGCATTCAAGTAAAGGGAAGGCCAGTACTGGTACTGGTACTTCTACTAGTAGCCTTCATCCTATTTCTAATGCATAGACAGTTGTACCACCCTGCTGGCCGTGGGTCTTAAAGGATATTCTGTTAGTCCTCAGCTATATCAGGCAGACTCTTAAAACCATTGCAAGGTGACAAATATCTCAGAAGGGCAAAACAGGAAGCACACACATTTTCTCTACAGTGTTATTCCCAGTGAAGACATTCAATAACCCATTTCCGTTGCAGCTTATATTTCGGGGATTGCATTCTTGTCTGCCAATAAGACCCCCTTCAACACTTTCATCTTGAATATGGGGGATGTTTATATGTACCATTCTTAATGGTGCATTCAGTACTTTTATTATTATAATTTAGTTTTATCCCATCTGAAAATTAATCATGATTTTATTATGGTATACGTGTAGTAAGCATGTTTTTTGGTGGATTGATTACCATTTGTATAACCACAGTTTTACTACAAATACCTTGGTTAAACCATCATTAACATGGCAAAACCATGGTTTTGTGATAAAACCATGGTTCATTTTTGTAAGAGATACTTAGCCTACATTATTAAATAAATAGTGTTTTTGTAAAGAGTAGTCTGAATCGTGTTCATTTTCATAATACATTTCTATAAAAAAATTTTATTATGTATGGTGCGGGTCACCCTCTTCAGTGTATTTTGCCATGTTGAAATTACGTGACCCGCGGTGTTTCACTAAATGTCTGAGAATCCTCATGTTCATGAGCTGCCACCTCTATAGATACACTAGTAGCGTAGTGCTGTTTAGTGGTGTAAAGAGCAAAAGTAAACATCACTATGGGAAAAGCAAGGTGAAAATATTTGATGTTGAAGAAAATCCTTTAGTGATGCCCAAGTTGGTACTTTTTTTGTTAGACAGGTAAAGGAATTAATGGACCCTTTCAATATTTCCAGGGTTCTCCGTAGCGGAACTCATCATAGTTTGGTAGTGGTGAACTGGAGATGACAGCAAACATAATTTATGTATTCCCATTTGCTCAAATAGCAAAAGAGAAAAAAAACTCTGATAGCGTTTCCAGGACTTTTCAAAAAAGGAAAAAATTTCGAAATACTTGATTAGTCAGAAGAGAGAAAGATGTCTAATTTACCTCAGCCGTTGTATTAAATTAAAAAAATGAAAAATTTTAATAGATTTGCGCTGTTGATAACGCTAATGTGGACACGTCATCAGAATATGTGAAAAGGGTCTATTATTCTGCTGACTAATATCCGCTCTAATGCCGGTCCCAAATGGCACCCTTAGCCCTCGCGGTCTTCCTACCGCACTTTCGTATACCGCAAAGGGGGTGCTCGAGAGCAACCTAAAATTGACAAGTGGGACACCCTCCGGTCTCATGGACGTAACGGACACACACACGGTGCTGTCTCGATCATCTGTGAGAGTACCTGTAATTGCCACCAGAAGGCACTCCACCCTGGACTATTGCCACACCATCAAGGACTTAATTTCCCATAGTTCATTGCCTGGTCAATAGTCTCTGAGGTGATCCCACTGTCTACAATACTCCCTGTTATGGCGATGGCTATTCTGTGCATTTGGGCCATACACTGCTCTCCAGCCCATGAGTCTGTTCCAGAGTCTGCTTCAGTCCATGAGTCCACTCCAGAGGTCGTTCGTTGGGTCGTGTCCCACAACCCAACCTATTAACTTCCTGTCTGCCTTGATGCGAACACGGAGATTGCCCCTGAGTTCCATGTCTGCGCTGTTGCGACCACAGAGGTTGCACCTGAACTGAGATTACCACAGAAGCTAACCTGGAAAACCCTGTTGTTCCAGTCGTGGCCATAGAGGGTGCCTCTGAGCTCCCTGCCTGTTCTGACACGGCCCCTGTGGCCAACGGTAATCTCTCTGTGCTCTGTTTCAATTCTACCTGATCGACCGTGGGGTTGTCTGCTCTGCCATGGGGTTCTTCAAGCCCATCTGCTCTGCTGTGGTTATCATCTGCTCAGCCGTGGAGGTCTTCAAGCCCATCTGATTCTTCATGCCCTCTTCCACTTCATGGACCTGACCCTCTATCCTGCCCCCTTGTCCATCTCCACCTCCCTCCTGGACTTTTCTAGCCATGATAGGAGTCTGGAAGCCGCTGCTTAGGATGGGGGCTATGTCACAATCACTCGTTTCAGTGCCCGTAATTGGCACTAGAGGGCACTCCACCTTGGACTATTGCCAAACCATCAAGTAGTTCATTTCCCATAGTTCATTGCCTGTCTAATCATCCATGATTGTTTACAGCTGTGTCTCATTAGCTCATTACCTCACCCTATATAAGCCTGGTTCACTCACTCATTCTCTGTCTTGTTCGTGTAACACTACATTTTTGAGTGCGCCTTGTTTATCTGTTTTATGGTCTTGACCCTGTTTTCTTGATTATCCTCATTTGCCTGTCTCTTGGATTACCCTGTGTTCCTGTGCCCTGTTATTGGCTGGACTTTTTGACTTTTGACTATGATTTTGGATCATACTTTCAAACAGCATTTGGATCCTCAACCTTCGAGTCTCTGAACAGTAAGTTACAGCGGCAGCCATTTTAAGTCCACAAGACCCAAAGAGCATATGGAGTGAGTCATTTGGGGCAGGGCTTAAAACTCATTAGTAGGCATACTTATCAGTGTAATTTACGTCGATAGATGAATTGCGTCGATAGATGGCAGTGCAGCGTCTGACATCCATTGTGGTATAGGTAGTTGAAGTACACGAACAGCATAGAAAAAAACACAAAAAAATTGGTCTATTGCATACTGTTTTTCAAAACATAGAAGGTTCTCCAAACCAAATTTTGATTATTTAGGATGACACACACTTTTCACTCTTATGATAAACACAAACAATATATAATATTTAAAGAAATGAATATTAAATAAATCATTACAATAAAGTAAACGTTCTTTGTATTTGCGTGTGTGGCTGTATAATTCCAGAAAAGTCTGTAATGGAATAGGTATAGGGGCCCCTGAATGTGTTTTCCATATGATTCCGTTTGCATGCTCTCTCCTACTATAAATAATTTATATTGGGTTTAAGTGGAATTAGTGCAGGTTTTCATCGTCAGCAGAGCCACTGATACTGTGAGAGTGTAGACACTCTCTTAAATATCCCTGTATTTATTGAAGGGTCAGATGATGGCTACTTCTACAATGACAAAGGTGTGAATTCCAACACCCTGTCAAACAGATCACATCTCTGAATTGGTGTTTCTATTTGCATGCAATACTACACATACAGTATGCCTATATTATTCATATGGTAATTTTGTGTTTGAGACTTGTAGTAGGGTAAAATTTGGGAGAGGCTATAACAAGGCATTAGCAAGCCAGCTTTGAAAGTATGAGATCCCAAACTCCCTTCAGAGCATCTCCAAAGCCACTTCTCTTTCAAAACACATAAAAATGCACAGCAGAATCTGTAACGTGTAATGAGAGTTGCTTTAAAAGATCCTAAACACATAACATTACAATAATAATGAATTTAACAATTATAGACCTTTAGTTGTACCACCTGACTGCTGCAGATTAGTTTCAAAGTTGATAGTGTTAACATAGAAACGCATAAATCCGAGTATGAGTATGAGAACAGCTCTGGGTAGAACGCCATCTCGTAATTATGGTTATGCAGCATAAGCCTGATGTTTTGGTTCAGGAGGAATTGTAAAATGTGTCTTACCAAATGACTGGACAAACATTTTTTGGTCTCCATAGAAGATATATGTACATGTTTTAATATTTAGACCACTTCTATTATTGATTTTCTGTCAGGATGTGAAGAGAGTTTCAACCAGTATAATAAAAAGTGTTTATAAAACAGATTGCCCACCCTACCTTCAAGTGTCACCCCAATATCAATTGGAAAAAAAAGAAGAAATTATATTTTATTCTGTAATGAAGCCTATGTCTATTTTTTCCATTGTGACATTTTCACACTTAAGCTTATTATTTTTAACATATTTCTTCTGAATGTTTAAATAGCTGATTGTGTAAATAGCTAAAATAATAGATCACCAGCTGGAGTGTCCTTGAGTTCCACCAGAGGGCACTCCTCTCTTTTTCATTGCCAGTCACACATGAGCCCTAATTGTTTCTCACGTGGACGTCTGTAAAAATAAATTTGCATGACACCTCAGTGATAAAACTCATGTGTTCAACTCATGTTTATTCAGGAGTGAGTTTTGTGATCCTACCAACCCAGTTCACATGATTGACTGCTGTAAATAACATGTTGAATAATAACTAGGAATAAATTCATATTTAATTTAATTATAGGAAAATAACATCCCATGAATTGAGTGATTATTTAAATCTCCTGTTTAAAAATACAAAGATAGACAGTTGAAATGGTTTTCGGCCTTATTTTAAAAATATGGAAATCGGAAATAAGCCTTTTATTTACATGAGGTAAGCATAAAGCTGCTTGATTTATATTTTTAATGTATATAATACATTTTAAAATTGTACAGCCAATTTCAAAAGTTTACGTGAGGTGATGAAATATTGTTCTTGTAAATACTTCCCAGTTTTCAGTAATAAAAGTTTACATATTAAAAATGCATGCAAATTACAGTGAAGCAACGGTTATTTTACAGTTTTCCGCAGTGGTCAAAAAGGATTCATACGATGAATTTTGAATTGATCTCTTGTAAACTCAGAGATGTGGATTCTGACGTCAATTAAATTACCACACGACTTTGGCATTTGTCAAAAAACGGCCAGGGATTTTTATGCAGGTGGTGGAAGAAAAACACTGACATTATGCATTCTGATGTCAATTAAATCACCAACTAGCCCCAGCTGTAAATACTGAAAATACGTCGCACTGAAATACAATTACCGTTTGAAAAGGGCTATGGACTACATTTCCCAGAACTCACTGCCTCATTGCATTCAGCTGTCTCATTAGCCTCATTAGCCTCATTAGCTCACCCTATGTAAGCCTGGTCGCTTTAGTCAGACATTGCTAGGTCTTGTTTGTGTCTTTATCGCATTCCTGGTTTTCTGTGTCTTGGTTTCGTTTCTTTGCTTGTTCCCCTGGATTTCTCTTTTTTGCCTTTGTCCTGGGCTCTGTTATTGTTTGCCTGTGTCTGGACCTTTGCCTGTTTTGTGGATTACCCTTTCAATAAACTCTGTGTTTAAATCCTCAGTCTTCGTGTCTCAGAGCAGTTCATGACAATTTAATAATAATAAACAATGTTATGGTATAATATATCAACATTTAATAATACATATACGGTATGTATATGTGTAAAGTTTACATTTAAAATGCACTGTCCACACCAATTTATAATAATGAGGAAAAAGTATTTTTCCAAAATAGGTTTAAAGTTTTTGTTCCTTTTTTTGCCTTTGGGGTAGAATAGGACATGATGTTGACAAGTTTAATTTGATGTAGTCTGCAAACAACAAGCTCCTATACCGTAACAAAATGTAAACTTTATTGCAGATTGACATCTCTATTTTTCAGATTAACAGAAGACAGAAAATTTGAACGGCACAGTCATATGATATATGTATATTGCTGATTGGCTTGCGGCACCTGATTTCTAAAAAATCTGATTTCTTTTCAGAATATCATTTTCATAGCGCAACATTTTAATATAAAATACAAGCAAAACAAGGCTCCCAAAAACACCACTCTTTATAAGATCATCACAATTAGTCGTTTCTGTAAATGTTCAACTGAAAAGAGCATCAAGAGATTAAGACATTAACAGTGCGCTGGGGCGTAAGACATTTTCTTTCTTTTGGATTTGATATCTTTGACCTGAGAAACCTGCAGATACAGTAAACATTCAAAATCACAGTGAGGATTAAGAGGACATTCCCAGTAGGCCACATGTATCAGGTGATACTGATCAAGTTCTCCTTCTCTCTCTGCACTGTAGATTCACACGGGGGTTGATTGTGATTTAGTGTTTTAGCACGGGGATCAATGCTCCAAGGCTGGACCTTGTCAAGGCACGAGAGATTCACAAGCTGAGTGGCAGCACCTCTGTCAAATTATTGTAAAAAAATGTTCTGCATTTTACCAAACTCACTTAAAGTGCCCCTATTACGCTTTTTCAAATATTACCATTCGTGCAGTGTGCAATATAGCTGTTTGTGAATGTAAAAGCTCTCAAATTTTAAAAATCAAAGTGCACAGCAAAGTTATTGTCTCTTAAAAGAAAGAATCGGTTCTGAAGTGCGCTTCCTGTTTACAACACGATTACATAATGCCAGCCTACGGTTTTTATTGGCTACATCTATTTTGACCCGCCCTCGAACACTAGTTATAGCTGAGGCCTCGAAATTTCGACAAGTCGAGAAGATGCTGTTTTCTACTCTGCGAAAGCACGTCCACTTTGGATGCACTTCCAAAAGAGGAGGACTCGAGCTGGAATAGATCAGATAAAACCAACGCGATCATTACTGTTCGTATCACTAGGAGCATTTACACGGAGCACTGTATTCCAATTTCAATCGGTTTAAAATCCAACCCGCTTGAAAAAGCTCCTTGTAAACACCTCAATCGGAATAAAAAAGCGGAGGGATAAACTTTTTCTAATGATTTCATTCCGATTGAAAAAAAAAGTGTACATGTAAAGCTGGCTATTGTCTATACAAGCCGAAAATTCAGATATGGTAATGTACATTTCATTTCCGACGTGCACTGTAAGCGGTAGACTAGTGTTTTCAAGTCGGTACTGAAATTAAAAATGTGACGCTGTTGAGTGATTTCGTAAACACCTCTGATTGGCCATTGTGTTCACGCGCTCAACAGATTTGTCTGTGATTGGCTATAATGATCAACACATGGGAGCATTTGAAAAGCACACAGAAGTGTTTGAATTTGAAAGCAGGGGCGTTTTAAACCGGTCTCCTGATAATAATAATAATAATTCTTTACATTTATATAGCGCTTTTCTGGGTACTCAAAGCGCTTGATAGACGGCTGCTTTCAAACGCTCAGTGAAGAGTGTCATTGATGTCTATTTACAACATGTTTTTGAAGCGTTGATCATTGTAGCCAATCACAGACATCTCTGATGAGCGTGTGAACACAATGGCCAATCAGAGGTGTTTACGAATCCGCTGAACAGCACTCAAAGTGTCATATTTTCAGTATCAGCTTGGTACCGAAATCAGTACTTTTGACAACACTACGGTAGACTAATCTCTGCAAACTGAGTCATCTTACCAATTCAAGCAGAGTACGCTCTCAATATTCCACTCTGCTCATGTTAATATTAAACGTTCGCCCAGGTACATGACGTAAAATTAGAACAGCCTTCTGTCTGTACCTCCTTGATTTGTTTGCTCAGTGTTTTGCTATTATTTTCGCACTTCGACTCGTTCACAAAACTGAAAAGCCAATCAGAGTACTCTTTCTCACCCGACGGCGATTCAACATGCTGAATCGGCCCAAAAAACCCCGTCAGGGTCCGACTATAGCCAACAGTGCAGGACACAGTAGGGAAACTTGGGCGATGCATAAAAACGGTCCATTGTTGCGCGATGGGGCACACACAGGGTTCAGCTGGTCTTGTGGCTGTCAGAGCAGAAACGGAAGCTGATGCTCTCTGTACGTTTTTCCATTGCATTCATATGTAAATTGTGTGAGCATAGACCCTCCCCTCGAAGAAATCAAGACAGAAGTGGTTGAAAGTGGACAAAAGAGACACCAGGTGTTAACCGGAATGTGTCTCCCTCGTCCACTTGTGATACGATTGACCGAAACGCATCTTAATACCAGGTGAAAGGAGGGGTTTAGAGAGACTAAATTTCAGACACTGTAAGAAAAGAAGTGATGCTGCATTTTATATTATGTGAAAATGAAGTAAAAAAAAAAGTGTTTTTTGACCTTGGATGCACGTAAACTGATTAAAAGATTTATGATTTATATATATATATAACATATATATATATATATATATTTATATATAACATATATATATAGCATAATAGGAGCACTTTAAACCACAATTCTAAGTGTTGCCCTCAGGCCGCAAAAAAAATCTACATCCATTATCCCAAATCATTTGTAAAGGTGGAATTCAGCTTTCTAACAATTAGCAACTATATTTCATAAAACCAGGTATTTTAAACTGTACAAATGCCACTACAATCATCAAAGTTTTTCCAAAGTTAAGGCAGACATCGTCAATGAATGATCAAGTTTAGTCTGAATTGAGATAAATACAAAACTCTAATTCTACCTTCAATAATGTCCTACAATATGAATTACTTAAGATCTAGACATACCATATTGGTTAATCTGGTCAATTGTAAGAAGCTAAACAAATAATAATTAAAATCAGCATAATATCAAAATCTCTCAAAAATGACCATTATGAAATAATTTGTACTGTGTGTTGCTAAGACTGTACAGAAAATGAAAAATTTGACATTGGCTCATATTCTACTACGATTGATTAATCTTCAGTATTCTTGTTTTGTAGTAAAAAATAGTTGTACTATTCACGTTAAAAGCCCTTAATTTCAGTCTCTATTAATAAGTGCTTGTCTCACAGTTCATGTTGAAAAATTTGCGTCAAAAAAAAAAGAAAAAACACCACGAGAACTTGAGGTACAGTTAAAACATTACAAAGCTACAGCAAATATTCAGCAAAGTTCAAGTAAAAAACCCCGCTGAGATGAGTGATGTTTAAAGTATTTTCATCTTCATCCATTTAGCTTGGTTTTTCCTTGTAGAGTCTTTGTCAACTTTTCCGATTGTTTGGTCTTCGTGAAATTCCATTGATTGTTTTTAAGCAAAGGTTTGATTTCTAGCTCCATATCATAACAATTTAACTTTAAGAGGCTATAAGAATTTATCAAATGTAAACGGCGTTCTGAAGAAAAAAAAAAATCCCAAAAATATCATTAATTAACAAAACAAGTAGCGGAGAAAAACAAGAGGGATCTAAAAATCACGAGAAAATATAAATCACTTTGATTATTAAAGTGCAAATGTAAAATGATCTTCTACCTAATCTCAAGATTCCTTGAGACACAGATAATGGTCTTTATGGAAAGTGCAATTTGAGATCAGCACGAGTGAAAATTTCAAAAATAGAAAAAAGTTGTAAGTAAGCCTCAGGATCTCCGTCGTACAAAAACCGGCACGTCCCCAAGGCCGACCGGGTAACTCTCCAGAAACGTCCCTCCATCAAACACTTGAGCATTGTTAGTGTCCTGCCACTGAAAGTCACTCTCTGGCAAGTAAATGTCTCTTTGTAAAGCTCCTTTTTCTGTAACTGGAGCAACGAGAACCTAGAAAAAAAAAAGAACAACTTTACTAAAGATATGCAGCTAATGCAGCTTGGAATGTGTAGCTTGCAAGCGACAGGTTGTAGGTTCAAATCCCGCTAGGGTTAATAACTATCACTATTGTGTAGGGGTGTAAAGGTTCTCGGTAAAAAAGTTCTCCACCCGCAGTTCATCTTAAATGTGACAACGCATCTGTAATTTGGTTTGATGAAAATAACACCCAGAGTTTGGCTAGTGTATTTTTCTGTCGGTGGATGCGCATTCTGGCTTCCCAATCGCTGTCAGATCAAATAAACGTGGACAAAACACTTAAACTAAACTCATTGAAGCTTTGCCAAAGTCTTGCACTTGAACGGACAAATTCACAAAAAATTATGCCAGTTTTGGCGAGTATCCTAGCATGTGTAGTAGGTTATGTCTTAAGTGAACGTAAACAGTCGAGAAAGACAATGCATGTGTATCAGGATTTTGGTCTTAAAGTGACAGTAGCCTAATATTCCTGCTGTCTGTTGTTTTTAATGTTAATCAAACAAAAGACAAGGAAATCACTCTCTGCTCTTGACTGATTAGCTTTTGTGACTTTAATAATGATTAATATTCATTAAATTTATACAGTGAAGATTATATGCAATGCTGTTTTACATTTGATTATTCAGTTTCTGTACCTGAAAACTACTGTAAGATAACTGAAAAATACTGTTCATTTTATCTTATGATTATTTGTTCTTTATTTTCTTCATTTTTATTTGACAGTAGTCCTTTTTTCTCTAAACATACCACATACCAAAACCCTGACCCCAAAACCGCAATATAAACCGAACCGTGAGTAATTTGAACCGTTACACCCCTAATATTGTGCCATTTGGTGATCATTGGTTTCCACATCCTTGTTGGTCCCGGAACAACATTCCTTTGAACCAGATGGTTCAGGGTTAGGATTTGACTTTGGGTTGGAGTTTAGTAGCTTAACTTTTAGTCTTTTGACAAAAATATTCTTTAAATTTAATCAATATTTCAACTTGTCAAATTAATACATTTTCAATGTGCTTAAGTTGTAGTCGACAAGAATAACATTTTAGTGAATGAGGGCGCAAAATTGAATGAGACATTAACTAAAATGACATAAGTACAGGCTAGGTCTCTTGAAATAAAATTGAGTGCACTATTTTAACACAATATTGTGAATTATTTATGCTTTAGTTATTCATTATTCGTGTTTTAGTGCAATGCTGCAGAAAGTGCATATTCACACGCAACGTAATTCGAGTTAACTTGTGCATTTGTGTAATTTTGTGCTCATGTAAGTTACACTTATGTTGGTACTTTATTAATCTGTGAGATGTGTTTTGGTGAGAAATGAACCTGCTCGCAAAGCGCTTCAGGTTACCGGTGTCCGTTCACAGTTCAGCTCTTGCGGTGTTATTTTCTTTTTGTCATATTCTAGTCAATGTTATTTTATTTCAACAGTGTGCATATAGTCGCCGTTATCTCAGCTTCTTAAAAGCAATTGTTGAATAACATCTCATCAGAAATGTCGTTGACAAAATTAACAGTGAAAACATATGATCTCCATCTGATTTCAGGTTAGTCTAAGTTGTTCCAAAACCAACAAATGATTCAGGAACATGTCCTACTAGGTAAATAGTCACTGTCTTTGAGTAAGGTGCTTAAAGGGTTAGTTTCATTTTTGGCTGAACCAACCCTTTAAACTTGGGTTACTCCGAAATGGCCGATTACAAGCAGCTTACCTCATCTCCAATGAGGAACTCATCATCAATGGTGAACGTGATTGGGTCATTTGGACTAAGCCACCACAGCGGTCTGTAGATTGGGTTTCCAGCATCTTGCCATTCCACTGCGAATTTCAGTATCAAAGGAATGACAAAGTCGTGGTGCTTGGCTATGTAGAATCTGGTGAGGTTTAGGACCTAGACGGAAGTTGAGACAGTCAGTGAATGCTTAATAAAACTTATATGAAAGAGGATGTGAGTTTAGTTCGACACTGTTCTCGTCTAGTTCTGCTGTGGTTCGTTTTTAACATTCCTTGAGAGGTCACATCCTTCAGTTAACATCCTAGCCAGCCTCTGGTGACGGAAACAAAGCAAAACCACGTTCATAAAAAATGTATTCTCTAGATGAAAAAAAGTTTCATGAGATGAATTTTGAATAACTGCCTAAGTTCGGTTTAATTTTAAATGGGGAAAACAGGCCTGCGGCTTCCATTCCCGTTTTCCTCCTGTTTTGACCCAACATAGTCATTGTGTCTCTAATGGGTGTTGGGTAATCGCACAAAAGCTAGTACACACACACAAACACACTCACACACGCACATACTGCCTGCAGAAGCCAATCAAACAGAATGGAAAATAAAGGCAAGTAAAGCCTTTCAGTATGATCAGCACATTTAATACTAGAACTAATTAATTATGATTTAAAAGTGTCCAGATAATGAGCCAAGATCAAAACCACTGCATTTTCCAATACTATTTTCTCACTGCTGAATTAAAAGTCATAAAGTTTTTAAAGGGATTGTTCACCCTAAAATTGTCATTTATTCACCCTTATACCATCTGACTTTTTCCTCAGACACGAAATGAGAAAATTTCTTATAGTCATAAGACTACTTTTAGAATACTTTAGAATGTTAATTTTGTGTTATTTTCTATTGGTTTAGTTCACCCAAAAATGAAAATGAAGTCATCATTTACTCACCCTGGTGTCATTCCAGTGTTGTATACCCTTGTTTCTTTTTCGGACCACAAAAGGAACAATTATAAAAATGCGCTCATTCATTTAATGTCAGTGAATAGCAATCTGCATCAAGCTTTAAAAAAAAAGTATCACAGAATGATATGCGACACATGCCTTAATTTCCAACACTGTCGCATGGGATCATTATGATATTTTTTTAAAAGGTTTATGGTTTAAGCTTTATTTTTTTTTACAGTACATGCACTTACATGTACCTACAGTGTACATACTTAAGAAAGTACTGGTTAATATAAGGTAAATACGTGGGTTAAGGTTAGGTTTAGTACCTAGTTAGTTATTGCAATTACTATAAGTACATAGTATGTACATGGGGAACAGGACTGTAAAATAAAGAGCTACCCTGGTTGGTATTCACTGCCATTATACACTGTAAAAAAAAATTACAGTAAAAAAACGGCAGCTGTAATTGCCAGAACAGTACTGTAAAAAACACGGTTGCAACGTTTCAGGTTTTATGGGACAGCACTATTTTACAATAATTTGTATTTAGTTTTAAAGGTTTATATTGTAATAATTACAGTTCACAGCTGTTCATTTTGCACACAGTAAGAAAATTCCATTAAATTTACAGTAAAAAACTCATTATCTCTATTTCATTAACTGATGTAATTTACTGTACCAACATATTGAAGTACTAATATCAGTTTTATACCTTTGTAATACACTGACAACCACCAAACACTAAACACCATCATGGTAACACTCATGAAACTTTAAAAATGCAATAAACGTTAATTTAACAACATTAGATGTAACATAAAACCCTAATGTATATAACTGATTAGAAAAAATAATTTTAAAAAAATAAGAAGAAACAGTTATTTCAAAGAAAATACATCAAATGCGAAGTGTCATGCAGGGAATTGCATTTTTTCCACTGTAAATTATACAATGACTTATTTTTCACCTCCAAAAACCATAAATTTAACTGTATTTTACCGTAAAATTACGTTAAATGTACCATTAGATCTATCACAGTTTTTCACCGTATGTAGTATGGAAACTTTCTGTAAATCAATTAACTGTTTTTCACCGTAGCATTTTTACAGTCTTTTACTGTTAAAATCATGGTCATTTTTTACAGTGTATGAATAAGCATGAACAGGACGTTACTTTTTATAAAATTCTCCTTTTGTGGTCTAAAAAAGAAGAAAGAATGATATACGGCATCAGAACAACACCAGGGTGAGTAAATGATGACTTAATTTTCATTTCTGGGTGAACTATTCCTTTAAGCTTGAAACTTTAGTGCCTGTTTATTGTAACGGCAGTGATTTATACTTTTCATAATTTTCATTTTCAAAGCACCCAATCTTGTTTTTTCTAAATATAACCACATTTGTCCATTTGTAGCAATGAAATCCACTGAAAGATCTACTTCTACCAGTGATTAAAAAAAAAGGAAAAAACCCCTATTCTGGACTGCAAAGTTCAATCACAAATGAAACCTGTAATTGTCCTTGGAAATTTTCTTTTCCTCTTATCCAGCGATTCATTATTCCTAGTGCAGCGGTTCTCATTACAGTTAAGATTGAGAGTCATAAATTTGAAAGAGACGCTAATGCAGACCAGATGGACCCTTAACCACAGGTGATGTTGGGAAAAGGCCAAGCAATTACACCCTGAAATGCAAGAAAAACGGCCACCTGGAGGATCCTCTGTGCCGGTCCTAAACTCAAACTGTGCTCTATGAGCTCAAATATATCAGAGCTTGAGACTAGATATTCTGCAGTGTATTTAGCTAGTATTTGGATGAGGGCATTCTCATGATACACCATGGAGTGTATTAGGTATTATGTTCCTAATGTTATGTTAGGAGTGAAAAAGAAACCATCTCTCATTCTGAGGCATTTAACTCTCAATGGTCAACATATTGCACCCTGCTTTCCTATCAGGGAACTTTATTATTTTAAGCCCCACTTAGCTCCATGTTATCCCTTCTTCTCTCCTGACCACAACGGGAAAAGAACTGAACTGTAAGCTAAAGCCGGATGGGGCCGAGGACCCGTCCTTGTTGCACTCACCCATTCCTTCTCAAAGACCCACGGAGGTGTCTGGAAGCTGATGACAGGAAGAAAGGCTGCGATTTCCAGCCAGCGAACGAAGAGCTCGTCATCGGCAACCAGTTCGGCGGAGAGAGAGCCTCCTGTGATTGAGGAAGGCAAACGTAATAAAATTCACATGTAAATAGTGTGCATTCTTAGCAGAGGTGTAATGTAACAAAGTTAAAATACTTCGTTACAGTACTTGAGTATTTTTTGGGAAAATCTGTACTTACTTGACTATTTATTTTTCTGTCAACTTTTACTTTTATTCCACTACATTTCCTAAATAAAATGTATACTTTTACTCCAATACATTTCCGCAAAGCATTTTCGTTACTTACTACAAAATAAAGTTGGAAGAAGACAGACTGCAAGCAAGCATGTGCAAACAGCCGCGGTTGATTCCATTTTCTGGGTCACGTCCGTTGCTGGAGCGGTTGAAAAGAGTACGGTGCGAGAGCGACCTCTAGAGGCGACATAAAACTATCATCGATGCCTCGTAAACATTGTATTGACACGTGATGTGAGGCTGCGAGCTGCACAGAACTGGACACTTCAAAAACGGATTTAAAACATGGACAACAAAGCGGTATGCTAACAGCACATTACAGTACATGTTATCATATCACTAAAGTAATTAGTTTGTTGACAAGATGCTGCATTAGTGGAGAACAGCAGTATGTTTGCCATCGAGGCTGAGAGGATGCTAACAGTAATGTTACCTCAAGCGGTTAAAACAATGTGACAAAAACACCAACTGTTTAATGTCACGTTACCCTCTATTTGTATTCGTTTATATCCATTTGTTCCATTTTATGAATTCATTATCCAGCGACGTTGCATATTTAAATTGTATCCTAATCATGCAGCCGACAGGAAGATAATAAATCAGAAATTAATTCGATTTCAGTTCTTTTTTTATCCTTTAACACATATTTTGATTAGATAATCATCAAGTGTTCTAAAATATAAGCAAATAATGAGTGAAAGTATACATATAACATGCCTTTGTGTGTAAAGATGGACATTTGTAAGCAAGATTGTTTGGATTTATATGAAATGGTAACACTTTACAATGCCATTTGTAACATTAAAGGTTAATAAAAGTGTTGTTCATTGTTAATTTCAACATTTATATTGTAACATTTTAAAGTTGCCTCTTACATTAATTATAATGCACTATGAATTAACATGAATGATCAAGGTATAATTAATATATTAGTATTTTTTTGTATTTAAAACTTACAATAAACATTATGCCATTTTTTTTTAAATTCAAAGCAAACAAAATGTAAGAAATAGAGTTAAAACAATTTTGCTGCTCAAACTGTGTATAGATGAATTTTTAATAATATTTTATGCTCCTTTTGTATTTTGCATTTACTTGTACTTTTACTTTCAATACTTAAGTATGTTTAACATAAAAAAAATACTTTTCATCCTTAAGTACAAAAAATATCACATACTTCTACCAAAGTTAAAGGCAAGATATTTAAAGTGTACTTGCAATAGTTCCCCTTTAGCACAATCAAATATACTTAAGTATATCTTTAGTTGGACCTCAGCACTACTTCCACACGATCAAAGTACATTAAGTGCAAAATTAATTTAGCTGACTTCAAGTATACCAGTTTAGTATACCAAAAGTACAATTGCAGGGCATTTATATATACACATAAATATGTAACTGTATTTGTAGTATACTTAGCACAAAATAAATGTATTTCAAATACATTTTTGTTTTCACTAAAGTATTATTGCAGTAATTTGAGAATTTATGAGAGAAATGTGCCTAATTGACCCTTTGCCGGCAGTTTGATTGACAGGCGAACTAACCAATCATAAGCCAGAATCCACCATTTTGTCCGACAAAGCAGTCAAAAATTGTGTGTATTCGCGTTTATCCGTGCTTGAAACAACATTCCTTCTGATGTTCATTCATGTTTATTTGATGCTGTAAATGAACTAGTATGAAGAGAAGGAGCAACAGCGATCTGTCACGACACATTAAAGACCCAATTTTGTATTTTTCATTACATGAGAACATGATGTGTGGCGTGAGAGCGCATGGCTTGTCGGACATAGCAACAGTAACTAAAGGAGGCAGGTCTTTGCGAAGGGTCAATTGTCAAAGTAAAACAGCTCTCCTAAAAACAGGTTTAATTTTATTTACACAAAATATACAGATTTTTTCCTTTATTGGTTCTTGTCAGGTTTTTAAAGATTTACTCTTACTGTCTATCATAACTGTGTCCCAGTTAGCGGTGAAGATACCCTTTTGTTTTTGTAAAGGATTCAAGAAGACAATTGTTTAAATTATAATGTCTTTATCTATGGTATGCTTTGCCACAAAAGATAAATGTGTGTAAATGAGTATTTATGTGTGTGTGGGCAGGTATTACCTACTGCATCTGGAATGAAAAAATTATATCCCAGAAGACTGTGATGCAACAGGGATGGAATGATGCCCTTGAGGCCGGAGTAATTCCAGTCTGACTGTAGTGCGCTCATTCGGATGAAGAGCGGTTTGTGGCTGGACCTGTGCAACCAAAATTGGCAGGTTCAAAAACAATTCCAATTTTTTATCAAAATCCAATATTTCTTCATATGGGAAAGTTGTGTTTTAAACGACTGCCTGTCTACTTGTGATCTTTTGCATATTTTAGATCTGATTGTTCAAACCATAATCAATAAAAGTTATATATTGCCATGGTAAATGACATTGGAGAAAGAAAAATGCAAAGAGACTTTCTTCTACAACAAATATGAGTAACTGATAATGTGGAAAGTGAGGATGAAACTGGAATATCTGCCTGGTATATCCACAGTGCCGAAAACATCATAAATAAAATCTTCCAAAATCCATTTTAATAAGATTTCAAATCACACGTACGCATGTGGTTTGGATCAGGTTTGTAAAAAGCAGACTTGTTTGGGAGGTTCAGACAGTAAAACTCCAGATTTGAGACGAGCCAAGAATGGATTTTGCTTCCCAGTCTGAACAAAGTCTTTCAATTTTGGTAGGCGGCAGTTGGTGGTCATGATTTTGCCAAATGGGACGAATTTTTGGATTGATCCTTGAACAATGAAAGAAACTTATCCATACTACCAGTAAATCCCAACCCCGGCCCTAAATCTAACCTAAAATCTGACTTGTTTTAAGACTAACGAGGTAGTTTATCCATGACCTACTTGGCAGTGATTGATCGGGATTATTTATACAACAAATACCTTGTTCCTGAGGTCACAATGGTATTGTCCCCTATCTTCTCTGCCAGTTCAGCAAGGAGTCTGATGTATTCATCCCCAACTAATGCAAGAGAGGGATGCAGGGCCTGTTCCTCGAAAGGGTTTCCCTCGCCACCTTCCAGGATGACATACTCCATGCCCAAATGGCTATGTAAGCTGTCCACTTTGTCCAGAAACCAACTTGTGGCTTCGGGGTTGGTGATGTTGAGCTTCACACTGTACTTTCCTTTCCACTGAGTCAACATAGGCACCTTAGAAAGAGAAATAATGTAAAAAATAATAATAATAATAATAATAATAACGGACAGGTAAACAAACTGTAAGTCAATGGCAAATACAAATGTCTACAAAAAAGAAAAGGAAAGAAATCTAGTTAAAATCATGCTAAGTTCTTTTAAAAAGTTATAAGGTTTTGAAAACCATTTTCAAGAAAATTTTGGATTCAATGACTCTTAAAACGTCAACTAAAAAGTAATAACATTTTTTTCCCCCCTTATACCTTCACAAAGTTTTTGAATATATTGTTCAAGGTAAAATTATTTTTCACAGATACCATAAATTTAAATAATAAAATTATTTTTTGAGGAGTTTTTGTTTGAGGAGTCGTACCACATGACATTTTATAACCTGAACTAACCTTGTCTTCTCAAAACTACTGCCAAACTACTTAATGAGAGAATTAAATAGAATTTCAAAAAGAATTTCATTCTTTTAATGAGTTTTTTTTTTAATTAGATTTATTATATTATTATATCGGGATGTCACATGTATGTCTGTTTTGGTCTCTGTTTTTTCAGTTTCACATGTCTTATGTTCAGTTTTTCCTGCCACTCTTTTGTTCCTATAGTTACTGTCATTATTAGTTAATTTATTTAGCCTTGTTTGCTTCCCTGTTTCCTTTGTATATAAGCCCTCAGTTTCTGTCCAGTCCTTGGGGGTATTCCAGAAAGCCAGGTTAACTTACCATCACATATACCCTGAACTCTCAGTTGATTAAACCTTGCTTACTCGAGGTATGCTGGTTCCAAAAACGCATCAGGGATTAAGTTCAGCCAACCCAGAGTATGTTTCCGGTTAACACACAAGACGTTCTCAACCGAGCGACGAATCGATGATTCACCATGGAAACAGACGCTAAGAAAAAGCGCGCCGTTCTACTTTCTTCTTCTTCTTTTAATTTACATAACTTACTTAGTGCACATAGCCACCTATTTGGTGGTTGTGTAATCATTTTTTCAATCTTTTTATTGAATAAGTAATCTTTATTCACTGAGAATAAGAATTATATTGTTTGTTTGATGCTAAATATTTAATAAGATATGGCATATGTATTTTATTATAGAAATTATAGAATAGAAAAAGGAAATAAAAAAGGAAAAAAGCAGATCCATGTGAGAGATTACAATAAAATAAATACATATATTAGAAATCATATATATATTATATATATATGTAGGTATTGTATTATAAATATACTGAATATAACTATATTTATAAACTAAATGTGACTATATAACAAATTTAGTAACATTAATATAATTATATTAATTAAATAACACGCATCTGAATACCTCTTAAGTAAACTAATCCTGGAACATAACCTGAGAGTAAGTTGCTATGGTTACTTTCATACCCTGTAAGTTACCTCTGTTTTTGGAACCGAAAGTTGAGGTTATCAGCTTAATTATTCTTAAACATACCTGGGTATGTCACATAACCTGCTTCCTGGAATCCCCCCCTTGTCTTGCGTTATTGTTATGGTGTTTGGTTGAATTTATTCTCCTGATAGTGTTTTCATTTCTATTACATCTTCCTGTGGATCTTCATTGTCGTATGCTTCTTTGATCAACCCAATTCGTAACAAAGGACAGTTGCACCACCCTGACATTTTATTTTATACTTCATGCCCCCCAAAAATATCAAGTAATTGTTTGTCTGAATATAATTTATGTATTTTTGAATACATTTATAGGTCCTGTAAAAAGGCATCACGCAGGGTTATCGTTAACTAAAAAAATGACTTAAATATAGATATTAACTAGAATTAAAAAAAAACTAAAAAAAACTTACGTAATTTCAGCTATAGTTGCCAAGGCACCATTCCTCATTTTGGTTTAGTCTAAGTTCAAGTAAAGTAACTATAACTAAATAAATTAAAGTCACTATGAAATTAAAATGGATAATTCTTATTTTTTAAGGATTATTGTAGTATTATTAAAATATGCTTAATTTATACTTATACTTAAATTATACTTAATTATCCCGTTATTAATTATTAAATTATTATTATTTTTTTTGTCCGTGCACATGATTATTTTTTTTTAATTCATGTGCCTTCATAATCTTAGTAATCAAAATAACTTCCTCTCCCTCTGCATCTTCTCTTCTCTGACGAAAACCTGTCACTCACATGAGGTCAACCAAAAGCAAATTACAACCATCC
This sequence comes from Zacco platypus, assembly GCA_038088235.1. Taxonomy (NCBI): domain Eukaryota; kingdom Metazoa; phylum Chordata; class Actinopteri; order Cypriniformes; family Xenocyprididae; genus Zacco; species Zacco platypus. Next base: position 16,437,720 of record CM076063.1, on the reverse strand, counting down.
AATTAATTTCCTATGGAATTTCCTATAAATTGAATAAAATAACAAATCTTCAAATCATTTACCCATATATTAAGGACAAGACAGACACAATGCTAAGCAAACAGGCAGTTTTACCAGACGGCCCTGTGGTCCTGAGGGCAGGCTCAGCCAGTAGTCTTCAATGCCTGCTTGAATGGAGGTCTGAAACTGCTGCGAGTCCACACTCAGGTATGGGGACAGGGTGATGGAAATGTTTAGAAGCTTTACGAAAGGGAGGTCCCTGGTCTGTCTCTTAGACGTCCTTTTCTTTTCATTGAGGTAGCTGTGGTCCTACAAAGGCAAGAAATAATTAGCAAAGTTGGCAAAGAGTAGGAGCAGAACTATTTGTTTGTCTGGCCAATGGCACCTGCTAAAAGCACAGGGCCAGTTCCCTCTGTTTTTCTATTAAAAGAACAATATGTAATTTTTTTGCTGCTAAAGGTCGCCTTTTCAAAACAAAGGCGTAGCTTGATGATGTCATCTTCACCTCGCAGCCGGTGGAAAAGAATCTGGATAGGACTCGAAATCATGTTCATGGATGTGATTATTAACATTACTGAAGTAGAGCAGACCGAGTGTTGTGGAAGCTGAATGAGGAGCGATTGCTAATGAGAGACAAGCGCGACACCTGGCCCTGGCACGCACTAGCACGCCAGCCTTTAGCCTGACAGTGGAAACGCAGCTAATGATAGGCGACGCACGGACACGGTCCGTGTCACACAAGTCAACAAGGTATATAACACTGTTCTAGTGGTTTTTGGATATTTTGACCCAAAAATCTTATATATTATACATATTAGGCCTTTATATTACATTACTATTTTAACATGTCATATTTCTGTAACAGGCAGAGTGAGTCAAGTATTTATGTACATTTTTCATCATTTAGCAGACACTTTTATCCAAAGTGACTTACAAGGGGAGCAATTAGGGGTTAGGTGCCTTGCTCAAGGGCACTTTAGTCATGGTATCGAAGGTGGAGAGAGTGATGTTTATTCACAATCCCCACTTTCAATTCCTGCCGGCGTGGGAATCGAACCAGCAACCTTCAGATTACAAGCCCAACTCCCTCACCACTAGGCCACAACTACCCTGTAGATGTCACTTCCAATACTTTGCAGCATGCAATTGGCCATCGGCCCTCTTAGTAGCATGAAAAAAAAAACAGTTTTATTCGATGGAAGTTGTAGCCTCGAAAACGAGCTATCACTAAAACGCTGTTGCTTTGTCAGTTCATCGTGATATCACAATGTTCTGTTATAATCAACGAAGCTGCCAACAATGTACAATATAAATCTCTCACATCGTGTCAACACTTTGTTTGTTAATGAAAGGTTTCGCGAGCCTGCGTAACTCGGGACTGAATAAAAACGTTTGAGCGGTGAGTGATTCTGACTAAATTAAACACCTCTGATTGGTCATTGCGTTCAAGAGATCAACAATTACGTCTGTGATTGGCTACATTGCTAACCGCTGCAAAAAAAATATACAAATATGCACTTGAGAGTTTGCCAAATCTGATTCTCCAATATATTATTATAGTATCAACTGAGGCCCCGTTTACACTAGTGTGTTTTCGTTTTAAAACGCATAAGTTTTGCTGTGGTTGCGTCTGCCGTTTACACTACGCCGTTTACACTATGTGAGACTTTCGAAAATGCTGCAGAGCCCGTTTTAGTTTGAAAACGCTGGGGTTGCGTTTCAGTGTAAATGTACCAAAACTTATACTTTTGAAAATGATGGCGTGGCTGCCCACATTCGCTCTGCGTATCCTTGACGACCATGTAAACAATAACATGGAGACTGAGTTGCAATCTTTGCTGACTTTGTTGTCATTTTTAGCAGCCTTTGTGCACTTTTTTTAAATACTGTAGCTACATGCGCAAGCAGCAATTGTTTACACTTGTATGTGCATTCCCAGTGTGCATGAACATGTAGACGGAGGTTGTTTCTGAAACGCTGTGGAAACGCCAACGTAGATGAGGATCGTTTTCATTTTAAAACGCCATTTTAAAACAAAAACGCACTAGTGTAAATGGGGCCTGAGTGTGCTCTTGCTTGCATTTGATGGTGCACCTCCTAGAACCGTGCAGAAATTACACATTGAACTTTGCAAATCAAGCTTGAAAAAGGTCTAAAACTATGGCAGTTGGATAACATGACAAGTTTCACTATAAAAATGAGTTAAATTCAGGGTCACAAATTTCCGGTAAGTAGCAGTCTGCTTTTGTCAGGTATTGCAGAGGTTGGCAGCAGTCAGCATTAATGTCTCGGAATTATTATTTTGTTGATTATTTTAACAGTACGGAAAATATTATTGTTTTACCATCACTGAAAATAATACTTCAGCCCCTATTAATGTTTTTACCATGACAGTCCCTAACAGTGCCACAATGTCTGAGAAAATATAACAATAATGTAATTTATATTAATCATATAGGCATACCGAGCGCTGTGCTTATGAGGAATCTGAGCAATAAATAGCGAATACTGGCAAGTGTGTTTATAACCAAATTGATTCCAAGTCAAGCTGTTGGTTTCGCTTATGACTGTGTTATTTCAAGCTAAAATGGAAACGAGCAAAGAAAAAAAGAAAAAAAACACTGCATTGGGATTGTTTCCCAATTGGAGTTTTGTATAACTATCACACAAAGGAAGGTTTTCCACTGCAATTTAGTGGTAAGACATTTGTTCAGGTTGGGATATGGGAAAGTGTGGTACGTGTATCAGATACACGTAAATGCCAGTGAAGCATAATTGTGTTATAAAGTCATTGGCTTTTGTTAGTTTAGATCATAATCAAAACATTTTAATTGTATGCATTATAAAACAAATCTTTACAGAGAAATCGAGCTTAGCTTATACAGTTATTTTAAACCTCTAAACATATAAGTGGAGATATAATCCTGAAAATGTGGTATGAAAAAATGTTTAAATATGAAAATAAGAAATTAAAATGAGTAAAACCTCAAAAGTCATGCGTTATTTATTGTAAAAAGGGGGCTGCACTCAGCATTACACTGACGTTAATGTTCTGATAAGCCTTTTAAGTATTTTAGACATAGAGAACATTCTTTTCTTGGCAGAAAGTTCCCATTTTTTTCTCTTTCACCTGCCTCTAATCTTTCTAGAGGAATTCGGCTGTGAAATGAACCACTCAGTGTTATTTATACTGTTTTGAGATCAGTCAAGCATGCATGCTTAAGAACAATGTCTTAGTCAAAAATTTTAAACCAGAATGTGTTTCATAAAACATAATCAAGACAGACCTAAAATGGAAATTCTTAAGCATTTTTCTGGCTGATACAGATGTCAGTATATTTTTTATTGTATGGGGAGAAACCGATATGAAGGCCAATATTATAAATCTAATAAATCTATCTGCCTGTTTATTATTATTATTATTATTATTATTATTAATAGCAAGCAAGCCTGTACAATATGATTAATATAACTTGATTTTGTAACGCCGTGGTAGCAGACAGGAGACGAGGGATACAATAAACAGACAGGTTTATTCTTTCGATGAACAGGAAACATACACGTAACAGTGTGCGTAGCACAAACAATTACCGACAGGGGATGAGACTAGGGGAGAAACTTAAATACACACAGATGACGAGGGTAAAATGGAAACAGGTGACGATAATCAAACTAATTACACAAGGTGAAAACTAACAAGACAGGACTAGATGACATGTGACATAGCGCCCCCCCTCGGAAAGGCGTGTCCTCGCGCCGTAAAAAGGAAGAAGACGAAGGCGGAGGCTTCGGAGGAGGGCGTGGAGCTGGAAACAGGCAGTGCTCAGGGGAAGATGGCCGCCACCATGGTGAAGTTGACAGTGGGAGGGGCCAGGGAGGAGTCCAGACTGTGTGGATGGATGACGTGCTGGGGCCGATCGATGGCAGCGGAACCATGGCAGTTGGTGGAGGAACCGGGGGAGCTTCTCGGCCGACGGACCTCGGCGCCACCGCCGACCCGGAAGTTTGGCGCTGAGCCGCTGACACGCGGGACCGAGGAGCCGACGCTGGTCTGGCAGATCGGAGTGACGCTGTGGCGAGTGAGGATGACGGGGAGGTTGCAGGGAGGGAGGAGCTCGATGACGGCGTAGGGGTGACGGGTGACGGTGCAGCCGCCAACCCGGAAGTCCGTGGCGGAAACTGAGCGTCGACCCCCGTAGGCCGACCTGGAGAGACGAGCGAGTCCAGCGGAGCTTCCGGGCCGAGGAGGTGATGAGGGATCTGTGGGTCGAGGTGCAGGTGACGGGCTGAAGGGTCTAGGTGGTGATGTGGGCCTGGAGGCCTGAAGGGAAGCCGGGGACTCCGCCTCGAGCCTTGCTGGTGAACGGACAGCCCGAGGTGCTGGTGAGGAGCCGCACGGGGCGAGCGGCGGGGGCAGAGCCGAGGAGCTGGTTGTTAGCAGTGGTGGCCACGGATCCTGGGGGCTGACTGGGATCAACGGAGGAAACTGAGGAAGATCTCCGGACGGGACCAGGAATGACGACACAAGGGCGGGTATAAGGGTGGGGAAAGGATCCGCAGCCCACTGCTTGCTGGCGTTGTGGACCGCACCTGGCTCTGAGATGGACCGTTCTGCTCGCTTCGCCACCCGAAGTCGTCAATGTCCGCTCCGGCCTCGGAGCGCACCCCGGGCTGCCAAGCGGAGGCGGATCGTCCGCCGTCCGTGCTCCTCCAGACCCAGTAGTGCAGGTGAGGTCGAGCCTCCGGGCTCAGGAGATGCTGCAGCGAGGGTGAGTCCATTTTGTCCATATATCTCGCGTTGAGTGGTCGGTAATTCTGTAACGCCGTGGTAGCAGACAGGAGACGAGGGATACAATAAACAGACGGGTTTATTCTTTCGATGAACAGGAAACATACACGTAACAGTGTGCGTAGCACAAACAATTACCGACAAGGGATGAGACTAGGGGAGGAACTTAAATACACACAGATGACGAGGGTAAAACGGAAACAGGTGACGATAATCAAACTAATTACACAAGGTGAAAACTAACAAGACAGGACTAGATGACATGTGACAGATTTTCTCAGACATCGTGACACTATTAGTGACTGTCATGGTAAAAACATTTATATAACATTAAACATAACATAATAATATATATTTAGAAACTTCAAACCAGTAAAATAATTAGCTAAGTAATCTCTCTCTCTTTTGGTCTGGATCTATTAATTTATTCTTAATTACAATTAAAATTAAATTGAATACATCTTTTTTTTAGGATGTTCAGGTTTTTAATTTCTGAATTTAAATTCATTTTGATATATTTTGGGGCCATGAAGTCAGAAATGTCTGGGTGATAACTCTCCTATGAATCATAATAATTAATAATAAATAATTATTATTTATTTTTCCACTGCTTCAGTCCTTATTAATATTTAAAATAAAAACTTATGTCAAGTCATGTTGTGCAACCAACATGCAATAAATAAATATATAAATAAATAAATAAAAAACAAAACAGGAAATGATGTCATTGAGGACCACAGCAGACCCTTTTACAGCAAGGAAATGATAGTGTTGCGACCACTATCAGTAATGTCATGTGGTGCGACACTCCAAAAAAAAAAAAGATATTTATGAATAAATAATTTTTATTTGAACAAAAAAAAAAAATACATTAGAAAAAAATATATTTTAGAAACATTCTTGAAAGTAAAAGTATTCAGGGTGTAAGACAAATATGTTATTACTTTTTATTTGATGGTTGCACCACATGACATTTTAGAGTCATTAAAACTTTTGTTGAAAAAGGTATAAAAGTTTTATACTGACTGGTAAATATCTACATAGTGATATTTACCATTAACATGATGTAAAAAAGTGTTGTTGGAGTCGTGGCTTAGTGGTTACAGCGAATGCTCCAGAGACATTAAGCTGTGGTCCTCATGTGGGAAATTCAGGTTCAAGTCTCGCCTGCTTCTTATAGTCTGTTCCTATAGCTCAACTGGTAATACACAGCCTACAAACATGTTCTGATAAAATATGTGACATGAATGCATTTTAAAGGGAACCTACAATGCCACTTTTACAATATGTAATATAAGTCTCCAGTGTTCCCAGAATGTGCCTGTGAAGTTTCAGCTCAAAATACCCCACAGATCATTTATTATAACTTGTCAAATTTGCCCCACTTGGGTGTGAGCAAAAACACACCGTTTTTTGTGTGTTCCATTAAATGCAAATGATCAGCTGCTACCGGCCCGCATTCCAGGGACCGGTTGCACCAGCTGGACGTACACCCGGTCGCAAGTCTAAGCTTAATGTAAAATGCATTTTAAGTCCTGCGTAGAATTAATACCTGTTGCACCATCTGGGCGTAGCACACGTCTGAGACTAAATCTTACGCCTAGTCAAAGGTAGGTGTAAAGTGAGAAGTCTTGACTTGTTTCCATGAAGAAAATAGATGCAAATAAAACCGTTGAGATGGTGGCGTGTCTGGTATACTGATTCCACGATCAGCGGGCTGTCGTCGTGTTTTTCAGAGCTGTCCTCGGTATAAAAGCAGGTCGGGATTATCTGCTAAATTTGAAAGCGTTATTAAAGTATTACTTGCTCCAAAAATTTGTGTACTCTACTCTGTGAACAGGTCTAGCCTACAATTTGCTCCCTAAATTTGAACTTCGTGTAAACAGCAGTTATCTTTTGCCAGATAAAAATCTTTGTTTTATTTGTTAATGAATTGTTTCGCTTGCATACCAAAATATGCATATACTTACTGAATTGCTATCAATAATTTTTCTTTTTTCGGCTCAACAGTAATTTTTCATCTATTCGTCTATTCATTGGAGCCAATAAATTCAGCGTGTACATATCAGCGTGTATGCGCATCGTCTACGCTGCGCCTAGTCGTAGTTTTAGATGCTGCAACAGGTGTAAATATTCATCTGAAAGATGGATGTGACTAAGTCCAGCGTAGAGCTTACACCCAACTTTTTTACGTCCAGCTGGTGCAACCGGCCCCAGAAGAGGACAGAGCTTCGACAGCTCGCACAACGGTTGCTCAACAACAAAGCTGGAGAATCTCACGCAGACAAAATGACGATTGTCAGTAACGGTGTTCAGACTTACATCGTTCCGCCGTTGGTGGAAACGTGTGGATTAAGGGGCGGTAATATTATAATAAGATCCCCTTCCTACGTCACTAGGGGAGCAAAATCAGAGCAGCTCATTTTTTCACATGCTTGCAGAGAAAAGCTTGTCAAAACAAAGTTAATGGGTTATTCTTTTTCACGGTTTCTGGGTCGGTAGATGCACTGGGGATCCGATTATAAACACGGAAAACGTCAGTTTTTTAGATCTCCCATTTAACTCTCTGGACAAAGTATCTTCCAAATACATAAAAGTAGCAAAAAGCTGTATTATTGTTCAAAAGTCAACAGCTAACACAACACAGATGGCCCACACTGGTACACTATATCAGTCTCCACAACATAGCAAGTATCACATAATTGGAAACCAGTTCCCTGCTGGCATTTCAGTGAAACAGAGATGTGTGTCTTTCTCTCAGGGGATCAGACCCCGCACTTCCCTGACCTCTCCTCCGTGGCTGCAGATCCACTTAGAAAAATGAAGCCTTTCATGTCCACAACACTGACCAACTCTGACTCTTTTGTTCTGTCAAGCTGAACTTAACAGCCCAGCTGGTGGCTTTTAACGTGAGACGTTTCTACTTGAACACAATGTTCCCGCGTCCCTTGGTAACTCTGCCTGGTATGCGCATCGGTATAAAAACGAAATGTGTTCTGCCAGACCCATAGCCTGTGTTTGTGATTACAATGAGTATCTTCAGAAACCTCACGAACAACCGCATGAAAAGTAATGAAGAAGTGTGTATTTTACGCATCACTAGTGGCCACTAGTTTGTTTTGCAGAATAACACGAGTCGAGTGGTACGACATGTGGGTTAGTAAATGATGACAGCTTTTACTTTCTTATTTTTGGTTAAACTATACAGAACTATATGAAATACTTAGGGGAATTATGTTTTATAATTCGATTTATGCCTAATAACAATTCAAAATCTACTTAAACAAAGATCTGTTTTAGTACAAAAATGTTACAAATGCACAGTGCTTAATGCCAAAGAAGGATCTAAATCAGATTTGCATATACTTTATATAATGGTTGTGCACATTAGCTGACACTGACACTATCTGGACGCAAAGGTGAATTGAACAATGGTTATATTTACATGCACCCTCATAATGCGATTTAGGCAATGTTGCGATTAAACTTAACTACATGTAAACACAATAATCTGATCAAATTAATGCGATTAAGCTCTTAATTGTATAGCAACAATAATAGTAATAAAACACGTGGCATATACTGAATTTAATCGCAATAAACATGCATTGTAAACAATTTAATCGCATCTATTCCACTCAGAAACTAAGCTGGTAAAAAAACTTCATGTTGACAACTTTCCAAGATTTGAACATGAATGCAGTGTATTGACCAAATTAAGACATTTTAGTCACGTGACCGAAAAAATCCAACACTTTAGAGTACTGTTCCGTCATTAACAGGAACAAATGAGTTAACATTCTAGTAACTACTATTAACTAATCAATAACAATAATAATTAATGTGAATAATGCATAATGAATTAGCTCTGGCTCTTGTTTTAAATTATTTTGTTCCATTATTATACTTGTTGTCGTTTGTTATCTTTGTACAAGCTGGATGTAGCGGTTGGTCAGTGTTGTATTTGTCCTGTCCCTCCTCCACTGTGATTGAAGTTGGCGACTCTCGGCGACCAGTAATAATTTTTTTTTAATTAGATTGTTTTTTTTTCACTTTAATTTTAGTCATTTTCATTAGTTTTTGACTTTTTAAAATATGTCTAATTGTCTATATAATACATTTTATAATAAGTACAATTTTATGAATACTATATAGACAATTAGACATATTTTTAAAAAGTCAAAAACTAATGAAATTGACAAAAACAAAAATTTAGTTTTAGTTTTATATTAGTTTCACCTGTTACTGATTATTTATTTCTGCTCAAGCATATAAAAATATAGACATAAAACATAAAAAATGAACACATAAATGATCAATTTCTACATGCACACTTGTTTGAAGCGGTAGAAACGGCAGTCCTGTTGGTTTTCTGGACTGTGCGAGCCAGTGGGGTGTTCAGGCGGAAAATGAAGGCCTGAAGGCCCGTCGCTACAACAGGTGCAGAGCCTGAGCCGCTGACGGCTGAAGATTAAACTGCTCACACTGAAGGTCAGAGGCAGGGAATATGCTGCAGATCTACACTCTCACCAGGGCCGATCTGAGGCTACAAATGACTAACTTTCTTACAACCTATTCATTACTGTGTTTCATTGTTTGTTGTTTTATTTATAAGACAACAAAACAAGTCATATGTGATTATTATAATTTTCAGGCTAATCATATTGATACTAATCTTTTCAAATATATGCACTAAGTAAGATTTTTTTATTCAACAAGGATGCAATTGACCAAAACTGGCAGTAAAGACATTTATAATGCTTCAAGTGGACGATGCTAAATACAGATGTAAAACACAATCGAAGTTATATTAAAAAATATTCTGGCTTTATAATGGGAGTGAATAGTAACCAATATTTTTAAGCCCAAAAAAGCACATCCATCCATCATAAAAGTAATCCATATGACTCCAGGGGGTTAATAAAGGCTTTCTGAAGCAAAGCGATACGCTTTTGTAAGAAATATATCCATATTTATAACTTTATAGACTATAATTACTAGCTTCATGTAACGTCCATCCGCTCATTCACGATAGAGTCGAGTTTCGGCATATGACGTAGGATGTTATAATGTTACATAAGCACCATCACTTCGAAAGAATTATATTTGAAAGACTTTTGAGTAATACTGAAGATACTACTACAGATTACAGCATCACCTCCCCCTTTGCCTTTCCGACGAGGTTCGTGTCGATAACCTTGAATGCTAGACTCATTTAAAGGATGTAGGAGTAGCGTAAGCTTAGATGAGAGTAGACGCCTCTCGCGGTTCAAACAAATAGAGCTAAACAACAAACTCAAGTTCCTTCTTTTCTCAAAAAATTCTTGTTTTAGACTGCTAATTCATGACCGGTGTTTTGTTTCGCTCTATCCTATGTCATGCGCTAGGTCAAAGTTCACTCTTCCGCCAGAATCGACCCGCGTATGGAAGCCATGATTCTTTTAAAGTTATAAATATGGAGATTTTTCTTACAAAAATGCATCACGTTGCTTTAGAATGCCTTTATTAATCCCTTGGAGTCATATTACTATTATGATGGATGGATGTGCTTTTTTGGGCTTCAAAATATTGGTTACGATTCACTCCCATTATAAAGCTTGGAAGAGCCATAATATTCTTTAATATAACTGCAATTGTGTTTGACTGAAAGAAGAAAGTCATAGACGCCGATGGCTTGAGAGTGAGTAAATTATGGGATAATTTTCATTTTTGACTGAACTAACCCTGTTTTCAACATTGATAATAATACGAAATGGTTATTGAGTAACAATGTTTGGAATGATTTCTGAAGGATCATGTGACACCGAAGACTGGAGTAATGATGCTGAAAATCACAGATAAATTATTTATGTATTTACTATAAAAAAATCTTAGCGACAATACATAGTACATAGCTAGTTTATATACTGAACAATACAACTGTGCTGTATTGCGGGCATGGAGGCAGAGGGTCATTTTGGATTGGGAATGAGAGCGTCACTCACCATGTTGGCGAGGAGAGCTGTGGAATGTTCGTCGAGGCTGATGACTCCCTCCCCCAGGTGATGCCGTTTCAGTCGGTTTGAGAAGGTTCTCAGCTCTCTCTCTAGCTTGGCCCCAGAGTCCACATTTGCTAGAAGCTTCCAGAAGGGCAGCCTTAAGCAAAGTATTGTATTTGTTAGGCTAGAGGTCTTAGATTAAAGGTTAAACATCATAGTACACCACAGTCACCGTGATTTTGTCAAGTAAGACATGTTCCAATCAACATATTTTGGAACAACATTCCTGTCTGAAAATTTAGTCCTAACCCTATCCCGACCTCGAAACCTAACCCTACCCATAAGTTATCCCTAAAATGACAGGTGAATAACACTGATGTAGAAGCACTTAACCCTGGTTGTAAGCCTAAACCTGACATAAACTGTAAACTTGTCCCTCTAATCTGATTGGAATATTGTTCCAGGATCAACAAATATGTTATTAAACTTAATAAACATATTTTATTTCATCTAGTTGCCAAGGCAACATTACTCATTTCATTTAAGTTGAAGTGCTAAAATAACTAGAAATAAACAAACTAAAACTTAATTAAAACTATATAGACATTTAATATAAAAACTAATAAAAATGTATCAAAAAAATATCAACATATCAAGATTACTAAACCTTTAATAAAACTAAAAGCTGACACAAAATATAGAAATTAAATCTAATTTAAAATATTAACCAAAAATATAATAGTATAACAATTATACTAAAATGATATTGCGCCACACCATACTTAGGAATTAAAAACAAAAAAAAGTAAATAAGCAGTATTATTTTGTTTATTCATTTATTTTTATTTACCTACTAGTTAATTTATTTCCATGAAAAATCATATTGTTAGTTAATTTACATTAGTCTAGAATCAGAATCAGAACATGATGTACAATATATCGATGGATCGCTTTTTAATATTTTTGACACTTTCCTTAGAAAAAGTATCTGCCTCTAATTTTGGACAGATACTGCTATTAGTAATAAAAAAAAAAAATAGAGATGCACTGATGTATTGGCCAATAATCAGTATCGGCCGACAAAAGTTTTTATTTTCACTATTGGCCATTGGTCAATGATCAGGGGTGATTATGTCCTGTCAATCAAAACGTGTGAGACTGCAGCTCATACTGTGAGTGAAAAACATCTCTCTTGTGTTGAATTTAGGGCAAGTTAACCTGACAATAACACATTAACAGTTAAAAAATAGCTGTATAAAAGCAGACTCTATTTGACCCTGTGAATCACTCGCAGTTTAAGCTAGGGTTGCCAGGTCCACGGTTTTCCCTACACTAAACATTATTTGCAGCATGCCCTCCATCGAATAATCACAAAGAGATTTATGCTTTGTTATCATCTTAGTCTCATTTTTCAAATTCTGTGCATTTTATCATGAAATTCAAACAATAAATGGCTTTTTGACAAGACGCTATAACGCCTCAGCTCAAGCGGCAACACGGAGCCTTTCCTTCCACACTAATACAAGTTATATCTCAGAAAACTTGCATGAACATCAGAGGGTATGTTGAAAGACACAGTACAATTTACTGAAATCCATGTTTCAACCGTGGAAAGATGCCATAAAACAGTGTGATCAATGTCACTTAATGTTTTATTTACCTCAGGAAAGTTATCCGATGTGCACAGTTCATTAATTAGCTATAAAAAAACATGAAAAACGAGCTTATTTACTGTTAACTATATATGTGTGCTTGAATAAATTTACCATGAAGACAAGTGCTTATGAAAACTACTTTATATGTGCAACTGAGTTGTATACAAACATTTCAGGTTTTATTTGAATATAATTATTATATCTGTAAATAAATAGCAGCTGAATATAACACCTCTGTTGTTAATTGTAACTTAATGAGAGGGTTCGCTGTATAGTTTATTTGGGAGAGATTCTTTTCCTCAAGAAAAATCAGCATTCTGAATAATTGGCCATGGGTATTGGCGGAGAAAGTTGGTATCGGTGCATTTCTCTAAAAAAACACTATTGTGCATACATAGACATTTTAAGTTTAAAAAGGGATAACGAAAAGAGGTCGAAAGAAAGTTTGTAAGTTTGTGGTACCGTAAGACATCCATGTTTGGCAGCTCTCGTCTGGCTGTGGAGAGCTGTTGCATTGACTCCTGGTGGACGGCTTTAATGTTGTGTCCAACACACACGGTGTACTGCAGAGGCCTGCGCTCCATACTGGGGGGCGTCTGCAAACAGAAATGCTGTCTGCTTTCCATTCCTACATGTAGTGGGATGTTTGGGGCCACTAGAACTGACACACCTTTAAAAGAAAAACCACAACAACATTGGATTACTGATGGTCAGCTTGACAAATTTTAAAATCCAATCAATCAAAAGTTTTGTTACTTTTAGTTCATGCATGTTGTCTGTGAAACCATCTATATGCTAGTGTACTCCTAAAAGTTGACAAAATTACTTTTACCAGATATAGACATTTAAAAATATTGATGACATCATTGTGCACTCATGGGCGTCTACAAATTTTTGTCCAATCAAATGCTGAAGTCTCTTGTGCTCGTCTAGGCAGCATTTATTTGATCAAGACACAGTAAAAAAAGGTAATATTGTGACATATTATTGGAATTTAATATAACTATTTTCTATTGAATATATTATAAAATGTAATTTATTCCTGTGATTTCAAAGCTGAATTTTCAGCATCATTACTCCATTCTTCATTGTCACATGATCCTTCAGAAATCTTTCTAATATGATTATTTGATGCCAAAGAACATTTATTATTATTATCAATGTTGAAAACAGTTGTGCTGCTTAATGTTTTTGTGGAAACTGTGATTTATAATATATATATATATATATATATATATATAAATATATTCAAAATAGGATTCTTTGGTTAATTTAAGTAAAAAATAAAAAGCATTCTTTTTTTTTATTATTGTTTTGTAACATTATAAATGTTTTTACTGTCACTTTTGATCAATTGAATGTGTCTTTGCTGAATAAAAGTATTATTTTATTTAAAATAATAAAACTTCTGAATGGTAGTGTATGTCCCACCACAACTTCCTGTTTTAATAGGAATTACGTCAACGCAAAAAGAAAAGTTCACTCATTAAGTCATTTCATTGGAACTAAAATGCTGAACAGACATTTTGAGTTCAATATTCAATACACGCATGAGACACTGCTGAGACATCAGGTGATTTCAGATCACACGTTTACTCCTGTAACTCCATTCGTGACTCTGTGTGAATGGCAGACACAGCATGAACGAAACCAAATACCATGTTTCGACCTACCCTAGTAAAGCAGCCTTTACAGCCTGATGTATCATGGAAATTTTGGGCTTGTGGCATTCGGAACAGGAAAAATTGGAATTTATAAATGAATCTTTACATTTTCAAAGTTTTTTGAGAAGGTGGGTGGAATGTAGAGGCTGCTTCTGATGTCTTTCTGCACCTGAAAAGTTGAGATTATGTGAAGCAGATAATTATGTCCGCAGATGTAACTGCCCTCCCTGGAATTCTTCCTGCTTCTCGGATTTCACCACCATGTCAAGACACAAGCAGCACCTTCCATCCAACTGGCCCCTCATCTAACTAAGCCGATTCAACCCACAAACAAATGAAACAATACATCTCAATAAATATTGTCCAGCGACAAGCAGTACATCATTTCAGAGGCAAGCACATTTTTTATTATTCCGATTTATTCAAAATAATCAGATTGACCTTAATCAGTTATAGATTCTTTAAACTCAGATGCATCGATAAATGGAAGCATTTCATGAGTCTCTATAGAAAAGCACCAACAATATTACATTAAAGGGGTAGTAGTCCAAAAATGATTTACTCACCCTCAAGCCATCCTAGGTGTGTTCAACTTTGTTGTTGCAGACAAACACAATCGGAGTTATATTAAAAAATATACCTGCCCTTCCAAGCTTTATAATGGGAGTGAATAGAAATGCGATTTTGAAGCCAAAAAAAGCACATCCATCCATCATAAAAGTAATCCACAGGGGATAAATAAAGGCCTTCTGAAGCGAAGTGATGCGTTTTTGTAAGAAAAATGTCCATATTTATAACTTTATAAACTAGAATCACTGGCTTCCGTGTGCGAGTCGATTCCGGCGAAAGAGTGAAATTTGACCTGAGACATGACGTATTGACAAACGTGGAAGTGCAGAGAATAGAGCAAAACAAAACACCGGTAATGAATTAGAATTCATTCGAGAATTCGAGAATTTTTAAAGAGAAATGTCGGAGGAGCTTTATTGTTTGAACCGTGAGAGGCGTCTACTCTCATCTAAGCTTACGCTACTCATACATGCTACGTCATACACCAGAACTCGACTCGGACACGCGGACAGACGTTACCGGAAGCTAGTGATTATAGTCTATAAAGTTATAAATATGGATATTTTTCTTACAAAATCGCATCGATTGACTTTAGAAGACCTTTATTATCCTCCTGGAGTCATATGTATTACTATTATGATGGATGGATGTGCTTTTTTGGGCTTAAAATCTCAGTTACTATTCACTCCCATTATAAAGGTTGGAAGAGCCAGAATATTTTTCAATATAACTCCGATTGTGTTTGACTGAAAGAAGAAAGGGGACTGTTTTCATGTTTTGTGATAGTTGTTTGTGAGTCATTTTATAATTTTCTCACAATTTGTTTTTTCCCCCTCACAATTTGTTTGCATTTCACAATTCTGACTTCTTTTTCTCAGAATTGTGAGATTTAAACTCACAATTGCAAGTTATATAGTCAGAATTGGGAGATATAAACTTGCAATACTAATTTTTTTTCTTGCAATTGGGAATTTAGTGAATTTATATAGAGTCATATGTATTACTATTATGATGGATGGATGTGCTTTTTTGGGCTTAAAATCTCTTACTATTACTATAGTAAGTAGTACTATTACTCTACTTACTAGTTACTATTCACTCCCATTATAAAGGTTGGAAGAGCCAGAATATTTTTCAATATAATATTTCAATATAAGTCATTTACAGCTAGGATGGCTTGAGGGTAAGTAAATTATGGGATAACTGTAATGAACTATCCTTTAAGCCTATAAATATATAAAATATAAAATATGTAAGTAATAATAAGTATAAAATATGCAATTTGGTGCAGTTGCTGATATTTATATGGCCAAAAAGTAAGCTGAAATTCTGATAGCTTTAAATGTAAATCAATGAGATCTTTATAACAGTGTAACAGACAAAAACAAATGCATATAATTATCAGTTGTCACTCTTTATGTCCCAATAATAAGTCTTAGTAAGATGATATTGATACTTAGAACTAAACTCTGTAGCTTTAATTGTGGGGGACAAAACATATAATGCAATGCAAACAATGACTGAAAGACAAACACATAAGTGTTCCTCAATAGGTATTTTTAGCATGATTTATCTAAAAGAATATGTATGATTAATCAATTAAACCTATGTTGCTTGGCCAGTAAGTGTCTTAAAACATTACTATATAAGTTAACTATGTTTACTTTATAAAAATCAGTAAAGATTTCACAGCAAAAGGTTGACATTTGTAGAATTATGACAAATAACACATTGAATTAAATGTGAAATTTTTAAGCAGAAAGACTATATTTTTGTACATTGTATTTTTTTAGTATTTTTAGTTGTACTTTGTTCCGATGGTCCACTTTAGATATTCTATTAACTATAAGTAACTTTGCAACTACATGTCAACTAACCCACGTTAAAGTAGACAGTTAGGATTTGGGTTAGTAAAATAAGTTGACATGTAATTGTAAAGTTACCTAAAGTCAGCAGAATGTCTTTTGGGGAGCAACAAACGTGTTAGCAGATATTAAGCAGTCTAGTTGTACACATATGAGAGAATGTCTAAAGTGGAACATCAAACTCCAATAATATTTTCTTTATTGACAACTTTGAAAATTATTTTTTTTACAGTGTAATAAATTTTGGTTATTGCGGTTATTGCTTCAGCCTCAACTCAGTTACTGACTCTGAAAGGAATTTTGTTCTCAATCAAAAGTTATTGTCTCGTTAGTTTCCTTTTCCCTTTTATATTGAGAGACTCATAGAGAAACATCTCTTAAACAAGACAGATTTTTTGGCAAACTTTACCAGTTCCTTCTATTTATCACTGCAGATTAGACTTGGAGAGATATGAAGTTTGCTGTCGTGGCTAGTGTTTAGAAATAACAGCGTGTAAGGGTGTAAGGTCTGCTAAGTATCGCACCTGCCATAGACTGTGCCAAGTGAAGGAAAGAAGCCAAACTGTTCGGCATAAGATTTTGCATATGTTTTCTTAAAGGGCCAGTTCATGCTAAAAATAAAAGTTATGTCATCGTTTACTCACCAACACGTCATTCTAAACCTGTATGGCTTTCTTTATTCTACAGAATGCAAAATATTTTGAAAAATGTTTCTGATTCAATGAAAGTCAATGGAGTGCAATGTTGTTTAGGACCCCATTGATTTTCATTGTATGGACAAAAACAGTTGAAACATTCTTTACTTACACAGAAGAAATAATATCATACCGGTTTGGAACATGATAGTGATGACAAAATATTAATTTTTAAGTTACCTATCCCTTTAAGTTGAAAATTTTGGCTTAACCAAATATACAGAACATACATATTCCAATCCAAACATACAGAAAGCGCGTTTGAATGCACAAACGTGAGCGAATTCACAACTCTCACTTCTTAGAACTACATGTTTTCAGTTCTTAATTTTTTATCCTTTCTGTAATTATCCTTGTATGAAATTATATGATACACTGTTATTATTTATTGAAATAATTTATATGAAATAGCACTGAGCACTTCCAAGAATCATTCATTTATTGTTCAAAAATTGTTCCACTCTCTGCTCCCATCCAGGCCATATTAGGTGAAAAAAAAGTGAGATGGGATGCTGTTATTCATCTTTGCTTTAAAGACAGAGTGGAAAATATTTCAGGAAAGCTGGTAGTAGTTACCGTGGGGAATTATTCTAAAAATAAGAGACTGCTCCCCCTCTTTTTCAACTTCTGTAGAACCCACCTTGCTCATAACTCAAGCCAAAAGTCTCTTAAACGTCAGCAAATGACAGTTATTTATTCCCCTCTGTGCAGATTCAATGTTATACACACCTTAAGAAAGGGGCCTCCAAACCTTTGAAGGGTAAAACTCATATCGTCTGAACTCTGGACGGATACAAAAAATTAATTTGATTGCCAATCTACATGACTTCAGTTTAGAGAGGCACGATTATAAAAGTAAAACTAACCGTATCTCATGAGGGCCTAACTCCAGCTCACGCTCGCTATTGGTGAGTGAACAATCAAGATTCTCCCACGATTCTGAATAGACAACAAGAGATTCTGACAAAATGTTCATTGCTTCAGTCTATTTAAAAAAATATATTAATTTGAATTGATTGTATATAATATAATATTAATTAAAATTGGTTTGAGTGAATGATTCAATGACTCACTCCTAAAGACTT
The DNA here is from genome assembly GCA_038088235.1 of Zacco platypus. Taxonomy (NCBI): domain Eukaryota; kingdom Metazoa; phylum Chordata; class Actinopteri; order Cypriniformes; family Xenocyprididae; genus Zacco; species Zacco platypus. The sequence continues at coordinate 16,419,419 of CM076063.1, read as the reverse complement.
TACTTATTTTTTTTGTACGAATCTCTTGAATGAATGATTCAATGACGAATACCTATTTTAACAGTCAATTGTCGCCACCAACTGATGTAATGATGTAATATGAAGTGTCTAGTTACTTTCAAAAGCTGATACCGTAGACAGCAGTGTTTATATCCGAACTATAAACTTTCCTCCCCATACTTATGTGATAACTTAACAGATTGTATCACAGAAATAATGATTCTGTGTGGTTGAAAAGACTGTTTGTATCACTATTACTATTGCTTATACTTAAGGTTGGTGATTAAAAATCAAATGGACTTAGACCCAAGGAATATCTAAAGACTTGGTTTGGGTACTTCTAACTTAAATAAGTATATACAGTATCAACCACCCACAAAACCCTAGCAACGGAATATGGAAAGGCTTGAGCTGTAGCCCTATTTTGTTCCATTTTCAAACTAAGGAATTGTTCCATGTTATTTTCTACTGATAGTTCTCATAGTTGAGTGATTTTGTTGAGTAATGTGGTCAAGATTAGTACGTTTAAAGGGTCATGAAACTCCAAAACACATTTTTTGACATAAGTGAAAACACTAAAAGCCCTAATAAATTTTATCAACAAGTGGAAATTGGTTATTTTTGCGTTTTTCCGAGCAATTTCGTTCTTCTGGGTTGAAAAGCAAAGTCGAAGCGATGTCACGGAACCTGGCGTAGAAGCATGCCTCCGGAGTGTGTGATTGGCTGCCGGGGCTGGAGAGGCACGATTCTACGTCACATGGTTCTGAGTACTTCTATGCATTTATTCATAAGAAAGATCTGCACCATAGTATCCATAAAAAATTGAGGTATTATGCACGAGAAAGTATCACTTCTGTCTTCACTCTGATTAATTGGGTTACTGTTTAAAAGTTATTGTATCAATCAGAAATGTCTGATTTTGATTTGCCAAATACATTTTGTTGAAAACAATGATATGTTGCAGTCACCGTTTAATTTTCTATATTTCAACAATGTATATATATGTGTGTGTGTATGTGTTTCTACTCCAATGTTATTTGTTTACATAATATATGTGTGTGTACTGTGTAAATTTATTATGTATATATATACATGTATTTACAAATATATATATATATATATAATATATTATATATATAAAAATATTTACATGTATACATATTTATTAATATATATTCAAATATAAATATATTTTTGTTAAATATATACATGCATGTGTGTGTATTTACATACACATAATAAATATACGAAGTACACATACACATATATTATGTAAATACCAACTTTTATGTAAACACAAACTTGACTTGTCACCTGTTTTTAATATATTAAAGCCATGATGATACAAAGGCTTTATATATATATATATATATATATATATATATATATATATATATTCAATTATATTCGAGTGCCTTGGATTGTTATTTTATAAACACAAATTTTTATTTTGGACCTTGACAGCATTAAAATATATATATATATATATATATATATATATATAGAGAGAGAGAGAGAGAGAGAGAGAGAGAGAGAGAGGGATCATTAGGATATAGTTGGCACAGCTAACACAGATGGAAACAAGCAAAATCTAAATATGTCCCTGTCTCTTTAAGAGACGATTCAGTCATCATTTTGGACCGGACATAACAAAGCTATTTGACAGACATAGCATGACCGAATCCCCACATCACCAACCTGTTTAAAACCACTATCTGATTTCAAGGCCTAAATGTAAATATACAGTGCTGAAAAGTTTACCTTTGGGTTTGCCCCAGGTCACCAGGGGCTCATTTTACAGGCCTGCACAACAACATGCCTTTTGGCTGCAGAGCAGCAACTCAGGGAAAACAATTATATCCATTATCAACACATCACTGACCAATAGAAGCCGAGAGCTGCGGCCACAGGCAGCTGCTGTGTCCCCTTACGAATCTGAGCCAACATGATTGTCTTTGTTATGCCACTGAACATTATATACCATGATATGTCTGCGGTAACTTGGCAACGCAAGACAGCTGCATTGGCAGGAAGCTCAACATTTCTGTCTTAAAAGTGAGCCGAATGGAGAGGGGCTTGAGAGGTCTCTAAGAAAACAAGGCCGTCATCTAGTGAGGTGGAAAAGGGATTAAAATCATACGACTGTTTCGGTTAAACTGCTCACGGTGTTACATAACTGGTGGGCCTGTGCAAACAATGATCTAGGAAATCATAAAAGGCCTTTGTTGGTGTCACATGATGAATATTATGTCCTCAGCTGATGGCATGCCCTTTCGCTTTAATCTAATTCTGTTCAGCCGTCTGGGACGCAGATTACCCCTTTCACCTTTCAGCTGCCGAAAGCTCACACACAAACTTGGAAGACACCGATGTGGGTACAAACAATGAGCCTGCACGAAAAAAGCAGCGTGACTGTGTTGAGTAAATCGGGTTATTAATTGCTGGATTGTGTGCGGGTGACGAGGTGCTGTTTGAGTGTGAGAGTGTCTCGGCTTTGAGTGGTAACCATGTTTAGAGACCAGCTGCCCACCCACACAAGCCTCTCATGGCACGCGTGGTGGTTGAAAGCATGAGGGGTCATCGCAACGCCCCTTCGGCGACCTTATACTGAACATACATCAAACCTGGTCCAAAACCCCAAAAGTACAGTGGAAGCTGTTAACCACCAGAGTTGGCCAATGTTGAGTAATGCATTACAAGTAATGCGAGTTACGTAATCGGATTACTTTTTTCAAGTAACTAATAAAGTAGCCCATTACTTTTAAATTTACATCAAAATATCTGTCACTTTTTTTTTTTCACAAGTTACTTTGTTTTCCCATTTATTGACTGACAGCTCTCCATGTGTCCATGTCTCCATGTCTTTTTATTGCTAAAGAAAGAGTATTGAACTTTCTTCTGCTTCCCACTCTTCTGTGATTCAAAATGGCAGCAAAGCTGAAAGGTTTGTCTGAGCTGCGCCCTCTACTGTACAGGCGTGAATTTGCATTTCCTTCAGCCTGAGGCTTAATTCATTTCACTTTTAGTGTGAAAGGTATGGAGCCCCTAAAGGGATGTGGTGGTGGGAAAAAAAATGGGATGGGAGGAATTTTTTTTAAAGAAATCTTTTGCGTTCCCACGCAAAACTTTATGTTCCCTCACAAAGATGTTTGCGTTCGCACGCAAAGATATTATCGTTCCCTTGCCAAACCTGTTGTGAGTTCGGACAAAACCTTCCTGTTTAATGTCCCTCTGGCTGGCAGTAGTGTTTATTAAGTCAGCTCCGTACATTAATACACACAAAATAATGCGCGGCTCATTTATGCAAAATTTATGGGAATGCAAAAGGGAATTCTCATTTATGGGAATGCAAAAGTTTTGCATGGGAACGCAAAAGATTTCTTTAAAAAAAATTCCTCCCATCCCATTTTTCCCACCACCACGTCCCTTTAGGGGCTCCGTAGAAAGGGCCTCAACATTTGCCAAAAGAACTTTTTTTTTTTAAATTGAAAAACAAACAAGTAACTTTTTTATATTGAGTTACTCACTAAAAAAGTTACTTTTTTAGTGAGTAACTCAATATTGTAATAGATTACTTTTAAAAGTAACTTTCCCCAACACCGATTATGTGTTACAATGTTGTGTTACTTATTCCAAAAATTAACTAATGTTTGTGTTTTCTTGGTTTTATTGTTTTTACCAGCAGTAATTTGCAAAGGTGGGACTGCTATAAAGTACAATTGGGATCCAGTGAAATGCTCTTTTTTTAAGTTTAGTTTTGTTCTTTTTACCAGTGGTCATTTTAAAACAAGTCTTGGACATGTAGCAAATTGTATGTTACTGATATTTATGACACTTTCTAGACCGACAATAACTATCATATCCCATACTACAAGACTATGTACAGTGCTTGTGCATTTTAAATATACTATGGTATACTACATCTGGCATGGCATTTATGATAAAACAAATAAAACACATTAAATTTATTGGCTCCTCTCTGCCAATTTTATTGGTATAAGAGGTGACAGGAAAAAAACAGGCAATTTGATCAGGAAATGACATGAATTCGATTCATTTTGGGATCACAGATGCATAATATATAGCTCAAGAATCATTTAATTCATTGTTCAAAGTTGATTCATTAGTTGATTAACGCAACATTGATGTTCCGTGTCAATTAGAATTCTTTTATTTTATTTTTTCATTTAACTCGTAGACCATTCCACTTCACAGAACACAGTTTGGGAACTCCTTCGTCTTAAAGTGATTTACGAAGTGTTGTAGTGCTGGGCAGTGACAGGACCACCCATCTTTACACAGGTAATCTGAGGGTCTTCACGAGGGGCCATGAATCTCTTCGTCACTTTCTTGACCTTACAGATTCTTAGAATACCACATTTAGCCAGATGGTCAATTCTAGGAAGAGTCCTGTTGGTTTCAAACTTCCTTCACATGTCAATAATGAGACATGCATCTGGGAAGCTTGAATTTTATAGCTTTTTCCAGCTCGAGGCATTGACGCAGTGCTATACTGAAGGCCGATGGTGGTTCTGGTTTCTGCTGTATGGTTGAATCATTTGTCTGGATGTTAATTGTACATACCGGTGAATGATGAGAGTGATTTATGTTTCACAAACTTTAAAGCACAAAACATGCTTAATTTTGAGATAGATTCACTCTCAGGCTGATTTAATGAACTGATTTAGTGAAGGATTCATTAAACTGATTCAAACCATTTGAACAATTGTTCATAAGAGTCATTTCATCGTGAATCGGAGTGCACTATAACTTGCACTATAAAAAATAAAAAAATAAGCTCAGTAACGTTTATTACCAAATAAGAATTATTAAATACACTGAATAAATATGAAAATATAGTTTATTAAAATTATAAATAGGGCTGTCAATGTTAACACATGCCATTAATTCAAAATCTAAAAAATGAGTCATGTCTTATGCAAACATAAACAAATTGGAAAGAAATCTGATGCATGTCAGTGTATTAGATCAGTGCATTCTCTTAAAGTGACAGCAGCCTAATATTGCTGTTCATCACTTTAAGTTGTAAATATGGATATTTTTCTTAAAAAACACATCGCTTTGCTTCGGAAGACCTTTATTAAACCCCCGGAGCCGTGTGGATTACTTTTATGATGGATGGTTACACATTTTTGTGCTTCAAATTCTCCATTCACTCCAATTATAAACTTTAAAAGAGCCAGAATATATTTTGAAAAATAACTCTGATTGTATTTGTCTGAAAGAACATCATATACACCTAGGATGGCTTGAGGGTGAGTAAATTATGAGATAATTTTCATTTTTAGGTGAACAATCCCTTTAACGTAAATCAAACAACAAAAGAAAAAGAAAAAATCACCCACCGAGCTTAACTGAAAAACTTTAGAATCACCACAAAAACTGTGCGATTAATCGCGATTAAAAATTGTAATCTATTGACAGCCCTAATTATAAATTAAAAACTTTGAATTCACGCATTTGTCTGTAAACATCCCCCACCCTGCCTCAAATCAAAATAACAGCCAGACATAAACACAACGGTTATTTAAATCTACCTCTGAGATTGTTTGCTTAATTAACTCTCTATATAAACATCAGGCATCTGCTGACAAATACCAATGGGTTCAGACTCAAGTCCGATGTCCTTTGTTTTGCAATCTTTCACCAAGCAGAAGTAACCATCCGTATTGTGTTACGCTCTCTATGTACAGTAGGTCCCCGTGATCTCAGGCCCGAGGCAGTTTTGAATTGTGTACATAGTCACAAGTAAATACATGTTTGGACTGGTCAACAACGTGTGAAAGGGCAGGGTGGCCAAATTTGGCCGGGGTAGTTAGTGACATGGAGCTCGTCTTTGCTTACCTGAGGATCCCAGGAAGTAGCGCTCTAAAACTGATCCAAAGCCAGAAGGGTTGTCCCTAAGGTCGCTGACTGTGAAGGGCTGCATGGAAATGTTGGCATCGTTTATCGGCCAGTTGAGCGCATGGACACTGGCTCCTCCGTACCACGAAATATTCACCATGGAAAAACAGTCCTGAGAGAGAGAGAGAGGATGACTAATGTATCATTGTGATCAATCTATATACCATATCTTGATATTTTATTGCATGTGAAAGTACTAATACATTTATTGATTGATTTCCTTTATATAGATTGTATAATCTTCATCAATAGGCAAAATCTGGACATGCATATCCAGCTAAGAAGCATTTAGCTCTCATAACAGATGAAAACAGGTGCAGAATATCTAAAAGTCAAAGGACTGGACTGAACAATGTGTTCTTGGGCTTAAATCTGAAATAACACATGACAGAGCATTACTGAGGTATGAAATGTGGGAAATAAAGGGATTAGACTAAAAACTTCCGAACTGCATTAGGTCCTTGACGAACAAAGAAAGACTTTGTGTTAATGGATATAGTGAAATGATACATTATCTTTGTGGCCATTTCAGTCTGGTGAACATTAAACCTTGCTTTAAAATTTATTCGGCAGGTAAGAAGGCAAAGTAATATATATATATATATATATATATATATATATATATATATATATATATATATATATATATATATTATATTAATAACAATATAACCCCATAAAAAATAAATAATAAGAGAACCAACTGCACTCTTTAAAATCACATAAACAAGTTCAATAAAGATAAATGCAGCAAGCAAACAACTATTCAGATGTTATTCGACACTGTAAAACAAGAAACCACTTAATAATTATTCGTATATTAGGGGATCTGGCCAACTTAATAATATAATACTTTAATATAATACTTTATAAAATCTTAATACTTAGGTCGAAAAATAAATCAAAACACGGTCTTAAAAGTAGATATTTGACATAATTACATCCTTCTCGAGAACCTGCGGATGATAAAGCAATTTAGAGAATGGGTGGATTACATATGTAGGCCTATGTTTCAATTAGGATTCAATTTGGAACATTTTAATATTCACAAAAATTAGATTACGTGTTAGTCAGAGCGCGTATTTTCATCCGGCGATAAATCAACAACAGCGATGGAGGTAACCATGGCAACTATAGCAAACATAATTTAGTCATTTGATTAACATATTGCACATATTTTCACAGAAATGTGTTTTGTTTAACAAACTTTAAGTTAACGTTTGGTTTCCGTGCGATAAATTCTCTTTTGAACTTGAAAACCACCTGAAAGAGACTGCGCAACTCTCACGGTTTTACGGTTTTATCTGGTTCTTAGGTACAGTTCTTATATATTTTGAATTAAAGTTCTTGAGGTTCTTCAAATCATTTTATAGGTTTGGGGGTTATTTGCACCAACAGAAACAAATACGATGATTTTGTTTACAAAAGAGAATGCAAAGTTATTTTTGTGGAACTCAAAAAAAAAAAAAGATTTTTCAATGACATCAAGCTATAAAACTCTTTTGGTTCCAATAGTAACACAGCCTATATTTATTTTCAAAAGAGTGAAGTTCTAATGGTGTTTTACCTTCAGATCCACATGACAGTGAATCGGAGTCCAGGTTACACTGTAGCACTCAGTGTCTGAATCCTCCTCTGATTCCAAAGATATCTTCACCTCTGCGACCGAATCCCAAGTGTAGCAGAACTCGGTTTTGTTAAGCCAGCACATGTTCCTCACGAACGGAACCTCAATATCAGTGTTCCCCACGTTCTCCACGTCTATCTCCGCAAATGTCTTGTCCTCAGTCAGAGTCTGTATGACCAGAGTTTGCGTCCGTCTCTCCCAAATAAGCCCACTAAAGCTCCCCTTCAGGATCCAGTTCTTGTTGGGCTGATCCACAACTTGCCAATAAATGATCCCAATTGTCATGACAAAAAAGATAGCAACTCCCAAGCAAGCAATAGCCCCCTTCCAGGTCTCGTTCATCTCTTTCAACCCCGTGTCCCATGTCACCTCTGGGATTGGACTTGGGTTCCTGTTGCGAGTGTGTGGCATGGTGATTTCAGAAAGAAAAAAAAGAATCTAATCGAAAGTGATGATAAAAAGTAACAATCTCTCTGCTAAAACATGCAGAATCGTCATCATGTCCCGGTCCTTCAGGGTAACGCGTTCGATTGTCTGTGAATGAGATCTAATTGCGTTGTTGCGCGCACCGGCCGCCGGTCATCAACGGATCCAGGTCAAGTTCTCCAAACAGAATCATTCCAGAATAAATCAGAAATGCAATGCATGCTGCTTCTAGTGCAATAGCAAGTTTAAAACATTGATCGCAGAAGAGTGAGCAGCCTTACCCGGGTTTGGCAGCAATGCCTACAAATAGCTCCTCAGCGGCTTATTTGCTTGGCCTGCACTTTTGCGCGCTGGTGTGACGTAACTCCATACAGCTTCTTCAGAAAGGTAAAAGAGAAAGTGATTAGGCGTGCTTTGCGATTACCGGGGCCCCCGATCAGGGGCCGGACAGAGCGCAGTGTGTGGTGAATCACCCATTCTCACTATCTGAGTGCACGCGCTTGGCATTTGGAGACGCGCGTGCAGAGTGATTGACTCGCATATGCTTATGCGCAAGAAACACGCATCAGCTTTGCGTATAATGTTTTAGCGTTCTGTAACCGTTTAAGCAGGTGCACCAAGTATTACTCGCAAACTGATGGTGTAATTTCACCAGTGGAAAGCGGAAAATATACATTAATGTTTAATCAGTATTAGGTTTTATTTAATTCTCCTCACAGTTGCACTGCATCGTAACACATCACACTTGTTTGCATTATATCGTATGTGTATCGTACATTGTGTTTCTATGAACTATATATAAACTGTATATCATGTATTGTGTGTGCTGTGCATTCTATGTTTGAGGCAATGACAAATAAAAATGTACCCTTCAAGTTGGTTTAATTTAAAACACTGATACCGTTTGATTTAAAATGTCAAGAGTAACCATTAAGTAATAATTATTGAAATATTTTCCTTACTTCTTGAGTGTAAACACACAAAATAATAAATAAATGCAAATTAAAAAACATATTCTATTTAAAAAAATAAATGATCATATTTCAAATGGAGTCTTCTCTGTTTACAGTATGTCTTGCCACATGCATATTGATTTCACCAGACTGAATATAGTGGGCAAAATATAAACAAACTAAACTACTTTTCTTTTCTTTTCTTTAAGAAATATTAATAAAAGATAATGCTGAACTTGCAGGTATAGTTGTATGTCAACATTTTTACAGTCTCTATTCATTTGAATTCAGAAACTGGCTTTCATTAAATACGATGTGTATTGAAATAAATGTCTGTATGAAGTGCATTTTTAATGTAATTTTGAATAGTTTAATAAATTCAGTCAAAAAGAGTGTCAGGATATACACATACATGGGGATGTGAGTTTACACGTACAGAATGGTTAGTTTAATGAACCAATAGCAGGATAAACACAATGCACGTAACTATTGACTTGGATGGCATATTATGGTGTGACCAAACAAAATGATAACTTGAATCTTATCTGTTGCAGGCAGAGATGGGAGCACACACAGGTTTCCCCTGTGCTTTTTGTGTTCTGTGACTCTTATTTTGCAGTTTGTTTTCTGTTTCTATTGTTCCAGTGTCCTATGTTAAGTTTCTATTTGCCTCTTTTTCTGTAGTTTCCCTTGTTAGTTTCCATGGTTACCTATTTCCTGCACCTGTGTCTTGTTAGCCTCTTGTTATCCTGTGTTTATATACCCCTGTTTCAGTTGTCTTTTCTTGGCCGTTGTCTTTACATGTGTTTTGTAAAGCTTGTAAATCTATGTTTTTTGAATAAACTGCTGCAACTAGATCCACACCTCTCCTCTTCCCTGTGCTATGTGCTACCATAACAACAGAGAGGCACAGAAGAGATCACCAGGAGAAGACACAAAGAAACAGAGATGACACAACGGTTGACACAGAGATGACTTGGCATGGATATTGAAAATACAATATACAGCTTCTGTGACAGAACTCCCCCCTCCAGTACAGTGTCTCCAGCTGCGATGACAGGGAGGACTGGCAGAACAGTCCATGGGGCAGTGGAGGGAGGGATGAGTGAGGGAGGAGATGAAGGAGAAAGGAGCCATGGAGACCCATTAGGACCCATTAAATGCCCACGGCAGAACTGATGGATGGAGGAGCCAGGCGCACGACTGACTGAGGTGGTGCCAGGAGAGGTGGAGACCTAGGTGGAGCTGAATAGAAGAAGACCCACGGTGACATCACTGGAATGTAGGGCAAGGTGGAACTGCAGGCTTGCAGGACTGAAATGAAGACGGGGGCTCACGAGACCAGGTTGTATGGGGGTGGGAGTAAGGACAATGGTAGAGCTGGAGGGGTGGGGGGAAGAGGTGTAGCTGGAGGCCCAGAAGTGATGCCTGACCATGCCGTCAACCAGGGTAACGCCTGACCAAGGCGAAGCTGGAGGGGCAATGGAGCCTGTGTAGCCAGAGGGATGATGGACTATGGTAGAGGGTCAAGCCAGTGTGGAGCTGAAGGATCAATAGGTCAAAGTGGAGTCATGCACTCTGAGGCCAGAGGTGGAGCCAGGGGATTCACACACCTAGGTAGTGCTGGTATATGGAAAGCCCAAGGCTTAGCCTGGGAGCCAGAACAGAAGAGGAGAGCTTGACAGGAGCAGAGAAGGTGGGGCCAAGAAGCTTGAAAGCAAAGTCAGAGCAGGGTTTTGCCCAGTGGGAGGCTGACTGAAAAAAAGAAACTTGGGGTTGGGCGGAACCAGCGGTGACGAAAGAGACTTGGGGCTGGGAAGAACTAGCAGAGTGGATTAAGGAGATGAAGCCAGGCAGGGAAAAGCTTGGTAAACACTTAATATTCAACAATATTACAACTAATCTGCCTGCATTAATACCATTGTATGAGAACCGAACTGATTTGCACGATGACATCCCTGTTTTCTCCAGAGCTGCTGCACAGATAAATGATCTAAATTAATAACATTGAATTTTACAATGGAAATGAATCAATACTGAACTTACTTAAGCTGTAAAAGGACACTATTTTCTTCTAGAGCTGCTGTACAAAAAAAAAACTTTGTTGCATTATTTTCCTGTTATCACTATGAAGCTGTGTTGAAACAATCTGCATTGTAAAAAGCACTATATAAATAAAGGTGACTTGACTTTATCAAACAGAACCCAACAGTAGCAGGCTCTGGTTCTGTGTGTGCAGTGGGCTCATGCTCAGTGTCCAATGGTACAATATTTGGATAGCAGGTTCAGGCTCCAAGATGGACAATGGCTCAGTTTCAAGCTGCTGGATGGACATTGGGGCCGACTCACACAATTGGACAATCTCTTTTGACTTTGGATCTGGGTCTGCAGTGGGCTCTGGCTTTGGGTCCTTTGCAAGCATAGGCACTGGGTCTGATGCTGGTGCAAGGAGGAGTGGGGAAGGACAAGGGAGGAATTCTGAGGCGGTAGTCTTGGACTGAGAAGGTTGCAGCTAAATGGTTCTGACAGTGAATGGTGAGCCAATCAAGCACAGCGCATAGTTCATGTTTCGTGCCAGCATGCAGATGGTCACTCCCACTAGAATAGGTGGTCATCCAGTCCACTCCAGAAACAGGATTTTTAGGTGCCGTCGCTCCATATACTCCTCCGCATATTTTTCCAGCTAATTGTCTTCATGTGCAAAGGAGAGGAGAATGAACCGATCATATTCAGTCATAGCAAGATGGAGGCAATGCCTCCCCTCATGTGTCTTTCCCACATTTATTCTCAATTACCAACAAACCCACCACATGCTTTAGGGGGTCTGTTAAAACTCTGTGGGCTCAGGGGAGGCAAGAGAGACACAAACTCCTGCTGTAACTTTACCAGCAGGTGTCACTGTTGGACAGTGTTACTTTAGAGAAATAAGTGATTTATACACTTTTCACTTTTCATTTTGTAATATTCGTGTTGTTTTATTTTTGTAATATGGATTTTTTTTTGGTTTTTTTTGAGAAAATGACCCTAATTTATAGTGTGGTGATTGGAGTGCTGATGAAGTACAGGTGTGTGTGATCAGGTTCCAGGGAAGATCATGGGGAATGTGACAAAGAGTGTGTTACTGTATTTCATTTATCATATATCTTGTATGTGCAAATATTTGATTTTGTGAATTGTTGGTTGCAAGTATATAGCATATTTATTTGGAGCACACCACCAAGTAATTTTCTTTGTAAATGTTACTTGGCCAATAAATATGAATAAATATGAATAATTCTGATGAAAATGTCTAGTACATAATTTAATATGCAACATCAAAATCACCCCAACTCACAGATTTTGAATACAACCATTTTAAACCATTTAAAATAAATAGTTGAACAGTGTACACCAAAAACATAATTAATATGCATGTAAACTACCAAGTAAACAATGGGCACACCTACTCGTTGTTAATTACACTTTAGAACAATAGGCTAGACTTGATAGTGGAAGCTATAAAGGACGCCCAGAAAAAGTCATAACCTTGTGTATGATGTTCCCTTCGAGGTTACTGATGTCGATGCTATGGGAAACGAAATACTCACTGTGCCTTGCTGCTGAAAGGTTTGCATTTGTTGCTCTGTATATCTTTGTTTTGAATCTTTATTTACTATCATTCCATATTGTTTATATTGCTAAATATAACTTACTCATCACCATATATCTGATATTGTCTAATCTCACATTAATCTGACATCACTAGGTTTTAATCGAAATCATTATCGCTAGTACAATGTATTAGCATTTCGCTAGCCTGTTAACTTCTCATCCATGCTTACCGGCTTTTTTTCTCTTGCTCGCTCCTTTTCCTGTAAGTCTGTCAAACAACAGTATCAGTCAACAAACAAGGTGAGTCAGGCCATCTTCTCATGGTATTTGCCACATGTTTAGCATAGCCTTCTCTGTCAGTGATGAGGGTTTCACATGTCATAAATGCAGAGAATGCAGACTGACTGAGAAGATTTCAGAGTTAGAGACACACATCCAAACTTTAATCGAGGATAGTTAGAATGCAAGGCTCTACATAATGCTTTGGATGCGACTAGCTTAGCGAATCCTGTACATTGTTCAGTTCCAGTTATAGAGTGCCGCATATGCACTTCAAAGGGAGTATGTGTGAACCTGGCATTAGACAACACGTGTCAGGATCCACTCATTGTCGTAATCATACTTAAGATCTAATATTGTCACAAGGAATCAATGTTGATGCCATTGAAATTCTGCAGCAGAGAGGTGACATCTCAGATCATTATATAGTCTCATGTAGATTACATTTTGCCAAGGCAGCAAAACTGACTCCCTGTTACAAATATGGTAGAACTATCACTTCTACCACTAAAGATTACTTTATAAATAATGTTCCTGATCAGTTTCATCTCAACATTCCAGATAGCTTAGAAGAACTCGATGTTGCAGCAGAAACTCTCTCTCAGAAAAATGGAGCACAGCAGTAAAAAACACATGGTTTTTTGCATTTTGTGGATAGAAAGCATTATTGCATACAGAAAGGCCTTAAAAACTGCTAGATATGCTCACTTTTGGACTCTCTAAGAAGAAAACAAATAAAACCCTAGGTTTTTATTTGATGCAGTGGCTAAATAAACAAGAAATAAAGCTTCTGATAAAACTTCGGATGTTTCATCACAACAGTAATGACTTAATGTACTTCTTTACTTGCAAGATTGATAATAGAAAATTATAACCATGCAACCATCTACTACAGTATTGCATCAGATAATGCATTGTAGTTTGCTTGAGGAAAAATTCCATTCATTCATTGGTATAGGAGAGGAAGAATTGTCTAAACTCGTTAAATCATCAAATTCAACGACATGTATATTAGATCCTATACCGACTAAGCTACCGAAAGAAATGCTTCCAGAGGTCACAGATCTTCTTAATATCATTAATTCATCTTTGTCATTAGGATACGCACCAAAAAATTTTAAGCTGGCTTTTATTAGACCTCTTATTGAAAAAATCAACTTGATCCTACAGAATTACAGGTAGATCTCGAATCTACATTTTCTGTCAAAAATACTAGAAAAGGCAGTATCCTCACAACTATGTTTCTTTTTGAGAAAGAAATGGTATCTGTAAGGATTTTCAGTCAGGATTTAGACTGTACCATAGTACTAAGACTACTCTTATTAGAGTTACAAATGATTTCCTCTTATCATACGATTGTGGTTGGATCTCTCTATTAGTGTTACACGCCACACATCGTGTTCTCACTCAGTGAAAAATACATTGCAGTGCAATGGGCACTGTCAATGTGTCGACAGACAAGACAGAGCAGGTTGCTTTTGATATGAAATAAAGATTCAAATTTCAAATACTGTAATTTTTTAAAGAAGTTTAAACAATTAATACCGTATTGTGGCTCTTTAATGTGTTGTGACAGATCGCTGTAGTTCAAGTGGCTCATTTCTTCACACTAGTTAATTTATAGCATCAAATAAAGACGAATGGACATCAGAGGGAATATTGTTTCAACCGCGTAAAGATGGGAGTAAACACAAAATTTCAAGTTCAAGTTCACCAACGTTAATCTACTAACTCCCCTGACTGCTTCGTCAGACAAAATAGCGAATTCGGGGTTATTATGGGGTTATGATTGGTCAGATCGCCTGTCTATCAAACTGCCGGTGAAGGGTCAATTGACTCGATATGAGTCCCAAACTACCCCTAGAAAAGTTGCACTCTTAACTGGAGAAAGCATACTCTTCTTGCAGTTCAGTCTTAGGCTCAAGCAGTTTATGTGGACAAGGACAACATGTGCCGAACCGCCATGTTCTGCTAATGAGCTCGGATTAGCCTGTCATTGATGTAATTGAGTACACAGATGCCCTGGAGAGCCAGAGCTGCATCCAAACACTTCATGAGGATGTGGGGAGACAATGCTAGGCCGAACAGAATAATCGGATACTGGTAGGCTTTGCACCTGAAAACCTACCTTAGAAACTTCCTGCGTTGAGAAAGGATGGAAATATGGAAGTGCGTATCCTTTAGATCTATCGTGACAAACCAGTCCTTTGATCTATCTTACGTAGAAAATAGCCTGTTGTACCTTGATGGTCGAGAACCAAACTGGATTCTGTACCTCGTTTCCATTGTATGCAGGACCCATTGAGACATATTTGACAGAAGTTTTGACGCTGCCAAATAGTCTACCAAAGGGAATCAGTCCTTCGAGACTGAACTCTGGTTAATTTTGAGGGGTAAGTTTGATGCCCTGAAGCAAGTTGACAGGCAGGGAGTAACCAAATCAAATTTGGTAGACCCCTCTTTAGAGATGGCGAACAGTTCAGTGAAGACCGCTGTGCCCTAAAACACTAATGGCGGCAGGGTTAGCATATTCTGAGGGTTCCGTGGAGGAGCGGGTGCAACCGAGCATGTGTGAAGTGGGGCTGGATATACAAGATGAGAACAGCTTGTTCCAAAACCTCAACACCTCGGTGTGGAGGTCTGGAAAGAAGGACAGGCCCCGACATGGAGGTTGAGCTTTGCTAGGCAGGAATCGTTTGTCCAAGTGAACCTGGCTGCTCTATCAAAGAGGGCCAGGTTGGAGTGGAGCATTCTCAGTGGAAGACTCTAGCAGTGAGCATAGTCAGCCCCCTTGAGAACTGACTGTGCGCGCTGCTCCCATGCAGCTAACACAAAGATCGAGTGTCCCCACTCGATCTAAACTGCTTGCTCGCCATGATATAATACTGAATATAATGACCTACTGGTAAAACAAACACCAAATAGGACTGACGGAAACACAGGGCGCTTGCTGAAGCTATAACGCCGCTATCATTTATAGCTTCCGCGTCAGAGGGTAATGCTGTGCCAATCAGGATTGGAATAGTTGCACACATGCTTCAGACGCAGTCGTGTTGAGGCGTTTCCCACGTTGCATCAGGCACAGCGTGGAGTTCATTTGATAGGGAACACAAATCAAATCAAAACTCATTTTTCTCTTATTGTTGAGCTTCTTCAAAGTCAAAAACCAAAGACAAAGACCTTTTGTCTAGATTCCAACTCTGTTCACTGTGCACATTCTCTCAAACAACATCATAAGGTACATTTTAAACCGTCTTGAGGGACTTCACACATCTGTCTGTCTATCTACCTATCTACCTATCTATCTATCTATCTATCTATCTATCTATCTATCTATCTATCTATCTATCTATCCACAGCTTTCCCAGAGCAAGGGAAAGGACTTCTGGTAGTAAAGCACTGATGTGTCGAAGCGGTCAATAGCCTAAATGCCTTGAAGATTAGTTGCGACTGGCTCAGATTCTGTAAGTCAGCCCTTTTGCACCTCAGGATTCTGCTGGCAGGGCTGTGGTCATTGGATAAGGCTGTGGGAACCTCACCTTGGCTGTTCACTCTTCTCCAATAATCACATAACCACTAGACAGCTTCACCTATCAGCTGACTACTGGCTGTCCCCGTTTTCCTTTCACCCATTAGCCTTATTTATTTTGATTAATGTTGAGATTTGGAAAGAGAAAGTTATTCCAGAATGGCAGCAAATGGTTGCCAGTTGCATCTTCTTCACTTGTCTGTGGATGTGTGTTTGTTCTGTTTGTGTGACTATGCCAAGTTCAACTTTACAGTGGCCTTGGCTCAGGGTCAGAGTTGAGCGTGCTTTGGGGCCATGTCCAAAGGAAGAGTCTCAATTTACACATCAACTATATGACTCCGTTGAGAAGTGCTATAAATAACAGCTTGAATGATTGGTGGCTGGCTCTGCTTTCCTCAGACTGTGAGCATGAAGCGTGAAAAATAAACGGTAGTATATATAATAAATGATTCAGTGAATGATACTAAATTTTGATTGCTATATCAGTGTGGTCCAAAGTCTAGATACCATCAGTTTAAATGATTCTGTTTTACATTTTAAACGACATTTTCAGCAGAAAAATTACTTAGTGTCATTATTTATTTATTGAATAAATAAATGGTCACACTTTATTTTAATGTGACATTACTACATGTACTTACTACAGTAATAACAGTAAATTGTGCATAATTACAATGAATTAACCCTAAACACAACCCAAACCGAGTAATTCTATTACTCAGTACTTATTTGAGTAATTACAATGTAACTACATCACCTTAAAATAAAGTATGGCCTAAATAAATAATAAATAACAATTAATTAAAATAATACATATTAAATTATATCAACCGAACAATTATTTTTATTTTATTTTTTGTATTAATTTATTTCCCTTTTGCACATAAATAAATAAAAATTTAAGTATCAGCAGAACAATTATTTATTTATTTTTTTCTCTTTTTTAATTTATTTATTCAGAATTATTCATATATTCATTATTCTATTTTAATATTTTTTTATTTGTTCAAGAGCAATAAATAAATAAGATTTTCAAAGTGTTCAATTAAAACAGAGACACAATAAAGTCACGAAGAGAGAGTGCAATATTAAATTATTGAAAGAGTCGGAGTGCTCAACTGTTTGCATCTGCACATACATCCATCTCTTCTATTCTCATGGAGCAAGTCTTCTGGAATGTTTTGGACCACCTTGATTTTTACAGTCGCAGATCTTTTTCATGTACATTCATGTAACATAATATCCCAGTCAATGCAATAACGGAAAATATGAGTGGCATGGCAGTCCCTCAAGGAAATATAAAATGCTGTTTGACAAAAGAAAAGAAAAAAAACCCTACAGACCTTTACAAGCACAAGTATTCACTTTAAGCGAAAAGACTTTTCCATCTTCCTGTCTGGATCTTCAATTTACAATTTCCCTTTGGATATTTAATATAACCCGAGTCAGGAAAGTTTCCATAGCTTTTCTCGCGCCTGCACTCCTGGCGTCTCCGCCACAGTTAACCCCAATCTTTATTTTTTTATTTATTTTTTTGGTCCACATATTTTATATCGCTAAACAAATTTCCATTCTGATTGCCTTGACCAATTTTCCATGCAAATAAATTACTACTTTTATAATAGAACTCTGTTGTGACGGATGAGTTTAGAATAATTATTTACTAATTCATTTACAATCGTTTGGACAACACTTACATTAATGAATCAAATACATCTTTTCTAAAGAGCGTACCAACAGTGAGTCTAATATTATCTGAACAAGTCCTTAAAAATAATAAAGCTAATTAAGACGTATTCCATGAGCAATAATCATTTCATATTTTACCCCACCACAGAACAGGCATCAGTTTCAGTCACAAACAAACTGCTTGGTCCAATCTATAAATGGCAGCATTGGAAAACAGTGTGTGAACAGACCTTTGCTTGAAGGTTGAGAGGAGTCGAGTTGCACGAGTATGTCTCCTCTAACCCACCCGAGCCCACCCTTTGCTAAACATTGGCAACTTGACAAGGAGCTCTTGCGCTGTGATTCAATTACAAGAGCCTCGGCCAACTGTCTTAAACCCAAGAGCTCTTTCTAATCTCACTCAGGTACTCGATAAATAATGATATTGAGGACCAGGTAATGTTTGGAAAGGATCTTTGTGAGTTTTTGATCAATAAAAATGTCATAAAACGAACCAATCTTGTAAGAAACAGAACTAATTTCCAGATTTCCGGGTTTTTTTCTTTTTAGGCAGTAGCAAACGTCTCAAATGTCACATGGACTTAATATGAGTAAAAGGTGCAGATGTGAAATTACAGGTTGGGGTAAAAATAAAACTGCCATAATAACAGTGAAGAATGCTAGGCTTTGACAAGTGTACTTGTTAGGAGACAGTTATTATAACACCCAAAGAAATCTGAGTCAATGTTGGTTCAGGTTTCCAGATCATTGTGGTGTGGAAAGGTTTCCCTCTTTTGTCAAAAAAGGGGACTTACACCACTGACACTGAGTTCATTGACCTGTTAGAGATGTCTTCTTCATGTTGCAAATGTTAATAACCTTTTAAAAGAGAATAAAGTTGGTATTTTAAACTAAGGTGACCCAATTTCATTTGGAAACACTTTGAAAGTGGGGATATTTTCTTGTTCAGTGACTAAAATATCATCAATATCACTATGTAAAAATATGAAATTAAACAAAAAAGATACATTTTGGTGTTCTTCAGACATTCCTCTTTAAAAACAATAAGTAGCAGTGATTTGAAAAGTCACCCACATTTGGTTTTCAACCATTGAAAATGGGTAAGAGTTTGCACATTAAGATCCCCATATCTCTGGGAATGAAGCATGTGAGGACTTTAAAACGAGGATACCACAAGAAAAGTTTGTTAAGAACCAGAATCTAAAAGGACATTGAGAAATCGTCAATACTTCTTGAGTTACAGAAACATGAACTTTGGAAAAATAATGTTTTTGGAACTCATGCAAATTGTTTTGAGGATTGATATATATAGTTTCAACATTATTTGTTCCTCAGACATTCCTCTTTAAGGAAAAAAGTATCAGCTGTATGGAAAGAAACCCACATTTGGCTTTTGACCACTGACAATGTGTACAATTGAACAATTTACTCATCTAGCCACACTGAGATCCCCATTTCTCTGGGATCAAACCTTTAAAATGAACCAAACTAAAGATTTGTTAAGAAACATTGGGGGAACTATAAATTGGGTGAACATGTTGTTTTAAACCATTAGATACGCCTTCTAAAAATACGGAAAAGAGAAAAGCTGACTGATATATGGCAAGCCGTTTTGACTTTTATTCATTTTCAGGATATGAACTTGTGATATCAAGTATACATTTTTTTTCACTAGTTAAAATGTTAATTCTTGATATCAGGAATTAGATTTCCACTAGTAACAATGGCAATTTTTGATATCAAGAGTTACATTTCCACTAGTAACAACATTAATTTTTGATATCACCAATTCAATTTCCACTAGTATAAACTTTAATTCTTGATATCAAGAATTAGATACCATAGGCTGCCATTCAGATTCAGTTGTTGATATCAAGAATTAATTTCTTACTAGTTGAAATTCCAGCTTCACATATCAGGAATACAATTCTTACTAGTAAAAATGCTAATTTCTAATATCAACAATTACATTGTTACTAGTGCAAATGTTAATTTCTGATATCATGAATGTGATTGTTACTAGGAAGAAAGCTGTTTTAGATATCAGAAATTATATTGATATCAGAAATTAACATTTTTACTAGTAAGAATTGTATTCCTGATGAAACTGGAATTTCAACTAGTAAGAAATGAATTCTTGATATCAACAATTGAATTTGAATGGCAGCCTATGGTGAGATTTCACTAGTAAAAATACAATTCTTGATATCAAAAATTATAGTTTATACTAGTGGAAATTGAATTGTTGATATCAAGAATTAACATTGTTACTAGTGGAAATGTAATTGTTGATATCACAAGTTCATATCCTGAAAATGAATAAAAGTCAAAACGGCTTGCCATACTGATACTTTGATCTTGGTTTCCTTCTAAGATGTTGTTCTCTAAAATGATGTCACTCCTAGTACACTCAAAAAAATATTTTCTGTCTAAACATAAGTTTTATGTAATTTAATTACATAGCAATTTTCCATCCATTTGGATTACATAGTTTTAACATGAACAAACTAATAAACTTAATGTGATTCATATTTGTCAGTCATATGTAAATGAAATAGGTAAGATTTATGTAATAGTTGAGTATATGAATAGTGAGAGATTAAATGTCTTTTATCTTCAGTTGAAGTCAGTTGTAGTTCTTGTGTTTCTCTGTCCTTCAGTGATTCTGCTTGTTAACAGCAGGTGTTCATCATTAATGCTCAATCATCACTTAATGATCTCAATAACTCTGACACTGCTTCAATGGTACTTTAACTCAGTAGTGCGCACACACATGACCACTAAACAGTGTTAATTAACCTGGGCATTTTTCTGTGAACTATTACATAAATCTTACCTATTTCATTTACGTATGACTGGCAAATATGAATCACATTAAGTTTATTAGTTTGTTTATGTTAAAACTATGTAATCCAAATGGATGGAAAATTGATATGTAATTAAATTACATAAAACTTATGATTAGATTGAAATATTTTTTTGAGTGTAAGCAATGTAAAAGGTGATTAGCAGCGATATAGGATGGACAGTTTGAGAGAATAAGTAAATATATACCCTACTCAAAATTGCTAATTTAGAAATGTATATATAACCTATATTTTTAAATGAAAATTTGGCCGTCAATAGCTTTAAAAGGATTCTTGCATCCTTATCAAATATGAATTTATGTTAATGGAGTAGGCTACATCTAGAAAACCTTGAAAGTTGATTAATATTTTATATAAAATATGCAGGATTTTTAATGGAGACATAAAATCCAAAAAAGTGTAGGAATGACCCATCCATTATTTTGCAAGGCTCGATTTGAGAACGAAGTACGTGCTTTCCGCAAATGTAATTGTTTACCTGATTATTATTATTTTACCATTTATTAATTATTTATTTACCCTATTCAAAGCCTGTTAAATAGTACATACAAACAGTATAATTGACATGAATACGAATGTGAGAACCTTTAAGTAGTGGCGCGTGACCAACCAAGTACTCAGAGTAGTTTGCAGCTCCACCTGTTGGTGAAAATAGTCGCTTGTTCGGGCTTTTTGCACTGGGTGTAAAATTTCCAGGGACAGCTCCAGTCGAGGACAGAACAAAAAATATTTGTTATACACAACCAAAGTACATTTAAAAGTGCAATTCCAATGAACAATTCGAACATTTTGAACGGATCTCTATATAGAAATATATTACATGCTTCTGGAAATATATTAAATGTCTAAGGAAACTTTCATAAGGCGGAAATAGAAATGTCTGATGAAGAACGGTCAAACGACGTCGGATGACGTCTTGACAAATTATTCAAAATAAAAGTCCTAACTGCATATAACAAATATGAACATGATAATTTACTTTAAAACTAGACTGACTTTTATCCTCATTTTCATAACCGCGATCCACAGTTTGACGTAGATATTAAACATGTATTTATTTTACTCTCTCATCTATAGCAATTGTTTATTTAACAGCATTGTTCAATCTACGCAGTGTGAAAAACGGGCTTTTATTTTGAACATTCCAGACTCTTGTCCCCGCAGTTTTCACAGCACAGCAGTGCTCGGGGACCTTGAGCACATGAAAATAAAATCAAAATAGTAACTTACATGTGTCTGTAAACGTTTACAGGATATGGCGAAACGTATTTTGTAAGTGTTTTCATGTTTGTTTATTTTATCTAATGGTGTACATCTAAGCTGATGTTTTATGTATTAAAAAAACAGTAAAATTATAAAATTTGTACCTGTGTAGATTTACACAATACTTCAACTTGACTACTAAAGCGAGCACTTCCATGGTGCCATGGCATTAGCATGTTTTGTGGCGTGTACCATGATAATATCATGTTTTTGGACAGAATAACAGGCTAATGATATAATGTTTTTGACATGGTACCAGAATAATGCTATCATTCATGATAATGCTATATTCATTTTGAACACAACATCTAGGTAATACTACTGGATACTAAATACTTTGGTATATGAATACGGCCATAGTAGACGTACCTTTACCAAAATTGTAATATATTTTTTATGAAAAATAAATATTGGAACTTGAAACAGTATATTCTTTGGAACTTTTCAAATATATATATTTGAAAATATATACATACATATATGTATATGTGTGTATATATATTTATACACATATATATATATATATATATATATATATACACACACACACACACACACATTTACATATATATATATATATATATATATATATATATATATATGTATATATATACATGTATATGTGTATATGTATATGTGTGTATATATATATATATATATATATGTGTGTATGTATATATATGTAATTTATCTAATTTCTCTTCTGTCATTTGTTCAGATACCCTTTATACCAGCTGGGTAACCCACAGCTGAGAATATTCCGACCCACCTTCAACCTGACCCTGGTCAGACCAGGCAAAGAACAGCCACCTGACACAGTACAGTTTCGCATTCCTATGGAGTAAGTATTTCATGTAATTTTCGTCTATAAAACCAATTGTGCCACTGTTGTATTATTGATTAGCCTAGTTGATGCATTAAAGGAATCATGAACTTTTTTAAAAATGTTATTATTTTATAGTGTTTCCTGAGGTGCACTTAAAATGTTAGTATGATTTTTTTTTACATCAAAAATTGCGATGATTTAGAAATATAAGGCTATTTTGTCTCCTGAATTGACCCTTCGCAAAGACCCGCCCCCTTTAGTTACTGTTGCTATGTCCGACAAGCCATGCGCTCTCATGCCACACACATCTTGTTCTCACAAAGTGAAAACTACATCGTGGAGCATAAAGCACATACATCGACAGACGAGACAGAGCAGGTTACTTTTGATATGAAACAGTTTCATATTTAAATTATTGTAATTTTTTAAAGAGGTTTAAACAATAAAACTGCTTCAATCGACTCGTGAACCAGCCTTTTCTTCATACTAGTTCATTTATAGCATCAAATAAACATGAATGGAAGGAATGTTTTTTCAAGCGCGGAAAGACGCGAGTACACACAATTTATCAAGTTCACCAACATTAATCAGAGGGTCAATTTAGCCCTCTGTTTGAAGGGGCATGTCTGCTGTGAGACTTCAGAGTAAACGCCCACTGCTGAGATTGGCTAACATGTTGCATATGAAATAAGTTTTACATCTGGAACACTCTCTAAAACTTTGTTTTCACTATTACGTCTGTCGAGATTAATCGTGAAAAGTGCTTAATATATTTAGATCTACTCCAGTGACATGAAAGGTTGCAGTGATGAGCATGTAACCGATGACAAACATGTCTGTTGAGTACACGAATGCAGTGATCTCGTCATTACATCTCAATTTTTGCACAGTAACGAATGCTTTCATCATAAGTAATGGTGCAAACACAATGTAAATAAGAGATTCATTTTGCGTTGTGGAGAGCGTCATTGATTATAACAGGAGTTTTGCCGAGACTGATAAACTCTGTGATTGACAGCTCCAGAGATTATTAAGAGAGCGTTCTTTGATCACTTTCTGTGTATAATTTAATCACATTATAAACAACAGATTATGTTCATGCTAGTAAGAGAAACAATGCGAAGGTGTTCGTTTAGTCAATGGCTTGTTTTACTGACTTATAAAGCGTAATGAACGATTTAGATTCAAAGAACGTCTGACTGTACATGAATCATAATGGATTGCATTGATCAGAGACTATGCATTACAATTAACATGGTTACTTACATGTGGCATTACTGTCTGGTCCATGTTTTGCAGTAAAAGTCTGCAAAGCCTGTGCCGAAATTGCCAAAGAATCCACAGTGAAATGTACCGAACAAACAAACAATGCCCTACTGAGACATTCACATAGTTGAAAATAATGAAGCACTCTCCTAGCATTAGGATCCTTTGTAAGGTGATGTTATTTCTAGTCAAGTGATCCCGTATCTGTCATCTCACTAATGCGCCAGTGGGCGGGGCCAAAGATCTGATGATGTAGAAGTAGCCGTTGATTTGATTCGGTCTTTCGTCGCACTATTCGTCGAAATGAGTCACTTTGAAAATGAGTCGTCTTTGGAGTTTGGTTTCAATGAAAGCTGTTTTCGAACTATCTATGATGTTTAGAGTTCTGAAACGTACATTTTTTATAGTACAATGACTTTTTGAATGTCAAAAGATGGAAAATTTGATTTCTCAATTTGACCCCTATAATATTATGTAACAAAATTTACAATGATGTAGTTGTTTTACGTTCCACTAGATGGCAGACAGATCCCACTAATGCATTTCATTCTGACACAGTAAATTGCAGAGTGGGAATCTTATTGCGCATGATGATCACAAAGAATTAAAGCATCTTAAGTGATGCTTAACTGTAATTGCAGACCGGTTAGATGCAACACAGCATTTCGTAACAAAACCCGGGATGACGTTTCCGTGTGCGGTTGCATGGCCGATGATGCCTCGGTGCTCCCTGACTCTCTCAGATTTGTTTACAGCTCTTTCATCTACTTAAAATCCAACATCTCGTGCCTTTATTGATGACGTTTGTTAAACGTCACTAAAAATACAGCGGTAATTATTGCATAGCTGCGGTGTAATACGAAACAGGCAGTCAGACTGTTAATAATGGGTCTAATCGGAGTCCACACAAGAAAAGAGGACAAAGTCTGCTTTGTTTTCTGTAGAACCTCAGGGCGTACATCTAAGGCAGTGACGGCGGAGCCTTGTTCCTCAGTTATTATTCCGCCTGTATGTGTTCCAAACCACACACGTTTGTAATTGGGCTATATGTTATCACTTGCGCAAGTGCTGAAGGGAAGTTTTTTATTTTTTTTATTTACCTGCTCTTACTCCTTTGTTTTTACAGACTGTTTTGTGATCTCAAGTGTCTTAATCTGCACCAGGCATCCTTGTCACCTGAATTGAAACATTTTTTTTGCCTGTGCATTCAAAGGAAGAGGTTTTTTTTTTCTTGTTTTGTAAGCACTGCTGCCTCGTTGGACATCAAGAACTGTTTTGTCTCCTCTAGAGCTGCGTTTTGACACAGCCCCATTGCAAACAGTATGAAAGTATACAAAGCAACAGAGGTATCATTAAAACATTAAAGACACCCCCCTCTTCACTTTCTACTTTTCAAAGATACCCTCCACTTTGGCAAGGAGTTGTTTTGCTTGAAACCAACCTGGTTTGCATAGTGATTATCAGAGCCAAAGAATTTCAAAGCACTTGTTTTTGTGAAAGAGGGCCTCTTTACAAAGTATTTGTACTTTCAGGATTTGTTTAACCTCGTTTATTTACCATCCCGTATGCCTTTTAAGTATTTGATCCATCATCAACATTTGATCTTTCATCTTTTTATTTACTTTTTCTTTTGAATAATTTAATTTTAATGATCTTTTCTTAATTCATTAAAGCTATTTGTTTGCTCTCTTGCCGCCTTTATAGTCCCAGTGGTGTGAATGTAACCTAGAGGTCAGCGGCTAACAAAAGATCCCCCTTTTTTGGATTTCCTCAAAATTTGGAGTGTTTTGTCCCACTACCTCTGAGTCACCTACTTGGAAAGCCTTTGAAATGGGCGTTGTGAGCGCACATGTTTAGGGATGAGCGTGGATTGTTTATGTGTGAAGGGTGGGGCGCAGCTCAAACTCACAGTAGGAGGAGAGGATTGAACAACAAGTAGGTCTCTATCTTTATAAGATGTCAGTGCTTACAAAAGATAAGCCACACTGGCACAAGACACTGTTTACATCTGCTGAAGGTCATGACCTTGTTGCCCAGTGCATCATTTAATTGATTCTGTGGAGTGGAACTAATAAACTTCATCTAAATAGGCTAAAAGTTTGCACTTATTAAAACTTTAAATAAATTTTGTGTTTATTTCTGGGATTCTTAAACTTTTTTTTTTCGTCATCTGATCTTGAATTTAACAAACAATTTAATATTTATTTTAGTAAGTGTTTTATTTTGATTGTATGTGGAAGAATTGTAATGTTTTTAAAAGTAGTCTTATGCTCTCCAAGGCTGGGTTTATTTAATTAAAATACTTTATATTATTGTGAAGTATTATTACAATTTAAAATAACTGTTTTTTTTAATATTTGAATATATATTAAAGTGTAAATTATTCCTGTGATGGCAAAGCTGAATTTTCAGCATCGTTACTCCAGTCTTCAATGTCACATGATCCTTCAGAAATCATTCTAATATGCTGATTTGCTGCTCAACAAATATTTATTATTATTATCAATATTGAAAACAGTAGTACACTATTTTTTTTCCAGGATTCTTTGATAAATAGAAAGTTATTTGAAATGGAAAGCTTTTGTAACAATATAAATGTCTTTACTGTCACTTTTGATCAATTTAATGTATCTTTGCTTAATAAAAGTAGTAATTTCATTAACTTTTGAAAGGTAGTGCATAATGTTACAAAAGCTTTCTATTTCAGCTATTTACTGTTCTTTTGAATGTTCTATTCATCAGAGAATCCTGGGAAAAAAAGTTATTTAAATTTTTTTTTATGATGTTGTTTTTTTAATTAAATAAATGCAGCCTTGATGAGCAGAAGAGACTTATTTTAAAAACATTAACAATATTGCAGATCCCAAACCCATATTCATTTATATTTATCTATATTTATATATAATATAAATGATATATAAATATAAATATTTAAATATACATGTAAATATTTCTTAAATAAATACGTGTGTGTATTTATATATACATAGTAAATATATACAGTACACACAGATATACACTCGCCTAAAGGATTATTAGGAACACCTGTTCAATTTCTCATTAATGCAATTATCTAATCAACCAATCGCATGGCAGTTGCTTCAATGCATTTAGGGGTGTGGTCCTGGTCAAGACAATCTCCTGAACTCCAAACTGAATGTCAGAATGGGAAAGAAAGGTGATTTAAGCAATTTTGAGCGTGGCATGGTTGTTGGTGCCAGACGGGCCGGTCTGAGTATTTCACAATCTGCTCAGTTACTGGGATTTTCACGCACAACCATTTCTAGGGTTTACAAAGAATGGTGTGAAAAGGGAAAAACATCCAGTATGCGGCAGTCCTGTGGGCGAAAATGCCTTGTTGATGCTAGAGGTCAGAGGAGAATGGGCCGACTGATTCAAGCTGATAGAAAAGCAACTTTGACTGAAATAACCACTCGTTACAACCGAGGTATGCAGCAAAGCATTTGTGAAGCCACAACACGCACAACCTTGAGGCGGATGGGCTACAACAGCAGAAGACCCCACCGGGTACCACTCATCTCCACTACAAATAGGAAAAAGAGGCTACAATTTGCACATGCTCATCAAAATTGGACAGTTGAAGACTGGAAAAATGTTGCCTGGTCTGATGAGTCTCGATTTCTGTTGAGACATTCAGATGGTAGAGTCAGAATTTGGCGTAAACAGAATGACAACATGGATCCATCATGCCTTGTTACCACTGTTCAGGCTGGTGCTGGTGGTGTAATGGTGTGGGGTGGTTTTCTTGGCACACTTTAGGCCCCTTAGTGCCAATTGGGCGTCGTTTAAATGCCACGGCCTACCTGAGCATTGTTTCTGACCATGTCCATCCCTTCATGATTGCCATGTACCCATCCTCTGATGGCTACTTCCAGCAGGATAATGCACCATGTCACAAAGCTCGAATCATTTCAAATTGGTTTCTTGAACATGACAATGAGTTCACTGTACTAAAATGGCCCCCACAGTCACCAGATCTCAACCCAATAGAGCATCTTTGGGATGTGGTGGAACGGGAGCTTCGTGCCCTGGATGTGCATCCCACAAATCTCCATCAACTGGAACATGTTATCCTATCAATATGGGCCAACATTTCTAAAGAATGCTTTCAGCACCTTGTTGAATCAATGCCACGTAGAATTAAGGCAGTTCTGAAGGCGAAAGGGGGTCAAACACAGTATTAGTATGGTGTTCCTAATAATCCTTTAGGGGAGTGTATTATGTAAACAGAAACTTTTATTTTAAATGCGAGCATATAAAACAATGTTATGATTGAATCAATTATTACATTTTCTTCAATTCACTATCTCCCTGCAATGCGGAGGAAACTCTGCTTTATGTGATAGATTAAGTTAAAAATGACATGAAATTACAAAAGAAAAAATATTTTTTTCTTTTTCTTTGATAATTTCATGTAATTTTTAACTTGATATAATTTTTAACATGTTGCAGGAATATGTTACGCACCAAACTTGAACCTGCATTTCATATGTGAGCTTCCAGGTGGCATCATGTCCCAATCCTCCTCAAAAAATGCCTAAAAAAAAAAAAAGAGATTGAAGCAGAGCTCTTGTCACCTAACTCCTGCACATTAACATCAGACTTTATTTCGCTCCAGCCCTATTCAGCAGTAGAAATAAATAGGGAAGGTCCTTCCGGTTGGCAGAGTGGTGGAGTTCACCAGCGGGGCAAAACTGAAAAAGATCTCAGATCCTCCACTCCAAGATCTCAGAGAATACTTGGGTCTACTAACTATTCATCTCGCTATGGCTCGAGTGCTCTGCTTTCTAGGAATCGCCTCTCTTTTACTTTCACACAGACAAATGTGTGCTTGTACGCTTCTTCTCTCTCACATAAATTACGTGGCCAAAATTCCACTCCACTTCATTGAAATCTGGGCATCATACCCTGGTGTTGACTCTGAGATGTGCTTACGATACTCTTTCCGAAGGAGCATCTGTTTGTTGGGTTTCTTGGAAACCCTCTCCTTAACAAAAGAAAAAATTGGTTCTTATTACGTGGATTGACGCGTGGACAAACATCCTTGTTTTCCAAAGCAGTTTAGTATGTTCTGTTTAGTATGATCTGTTGGCTGCAGCGTCATATTTTCTGAATGGTTCTTGTTGGGTTTTTTGGTAACTGGGTTTTTTTTTTTTTTAATCATATCACATTCTTTAATCATAATGATACAATTTTATTTTGTCACAAAATGCTTTTCACGCCATTTAAACTTGGGCTTCTCATCCTTGAGGTCACCAGTGGTGGGGTGAGGTTGTGGGGTCACAAGAATTTTGTAACTTAAAAAGATGGATCGTGAACTAAAAAAGGTTGGGAATCTCTGTATTACATGCTTTCATGTGATGTGCATTCTTAGAAAGCCATAGAGTTTTATATTTTGTTCTCTTACTCCATGGCAACTCTATTTACCCTCTATCCATTTCAATTTTATTCAAGAATGACCAAGTTTGATGTCAGAAGTTATCTAGAGAAGATCTACAGTGTTCCTGTTGCAGCTGTACGCACAAGGATCCAATACTGTGAGTAAATCTTTATCCTTATATCCGTTATCATTAAGAATGTTTAATTAATTTACAGAGCTAGATATGTTTTAAAGCAGATGACAGATATTCACCGTTTATCCCATCTTTATATGAGCAGACATTTACACGTTAACCATTTCATGTTTATGGTATGAAAATCTTTGAAGCGTGCATCTGTGGCGCTATAAAACAACTTTT
This sequence comes from Zacco platypus, assembly GCA_038088235.1. Taxonomy (NCBI): domain Eukaryota; kingdom Metazoa; phylum Chordata; class Actinopteri; order Cypriniformes; family Xenocyprididae; genus Zacco; species Zacco platypus. Next base: position 16,389,419 of record CM076063.1, on the reverse strand, counting down.
GGCTATATATGTATATCAGGGATGTCAAGTGTAATTTTTTTTTATCTTATTAATAACATGATGTGGCTATTAATTAATCTAATTAATCACGATTTAATCACACATCAAATTTAGAAATTACTCCCAAAAGAGAATTTAAAGTCATTATTGTGTAAATCATCAAATATACATCACACAAAGTAGTTTCGGAAATAAATATTTTATTCGTTTCAATATAGATTTTTTTACACATTTTTGACCAGAGGTTAAGTAAATGATGTCTGAGATTTTGGGTGATCTAAACCTTTATTGTTTTCAATTAATATGGAAATATGAAATGATTTTTTAAAAATAAAATTTTTAAAATTTCATTACTCTAAATAAGAAACAAAAACTGCCAGTAGTGGCGATAAATGTCTTAATGATTAAGTCGTTCATTTATTCTTTATTTCGATTCATTCAAACGGCTGATTCGTTCAGGAGTGAAGTAAATGGTTCTCTTCAGGCTTGTTGGTCTTGACACAGACCAGTCGGTGTATGACATCAAAGTACCACAAGAGCAGACGGCTCTCGCTGTACTTTGATGTCATACACTGATCGGTCTGTACAGCGCCGCTTCAAGACCAACAACCCTGAAGAGAACCATTTACTTCACTCCTGAATGAATCAGCTGTTTGAATCCAACAAGTGTTTTATGAATGGTCCACTGAATCATTGGTTTCACTCGGTTCGTTCAAAACTCAGACTCAGAAATGAGATACTGCTGTGCATTGCGTAGTGACAAACAGTTCAGCTTTGTCTTTACATTTTCTTTGACAAAACTGAACAAAATAGACAATATTTTGTCTAAAATAACACAATATTAACTTCTTATTTCATGAACTGTTGTATAAAATCCATATTGCATTTGCACTTGTTAAATAGGATATGAGACAAAAACAGCACTCGTGTAATATTGCACTCGTTACTCGTGTGATGTTGCTGAACTCATATGATCTAAATATGAGACGACAAACTCAAACAGGCATGTTTTTGCCCCCATATCTTTAATTTTAGGGACTTTCTGACTGCATTCTATAGGCTTCATCATGCAGTAAGTTGTTGCCCTGCATCATATTCATCATTAATCAATGAACATGTTAAAACGACAACCCTATTTATATAAATAAATATAATTTGTGTATATATATATATATATATATATATATATATATAGATAGATAGATATAGATACCAAATATACACCCTCAGCGACATTTTAAATTGTAAAAGACGCTCTTATAATTTCAGCACTTCTCATGTCTTTTTTAGCATCTTGCTCCATAATCATTACATTTTTAAGACAGCTTGATGAATAAAAAACAAAAAGTGTCAAGACCCCTGCATTCTGTTCCATTCTCCAGTATGTTCCAGCCAGCTGTTTTTGAAAGCAGGGGCATGTCCTGTGAGCACCCCCTCACTCTTTTGCATTTCTGCTCACTCTGTTTTGTTGTCTACTCGCTTAACAACGCATGCCAAACTCAGCTGACAGCGTAAATGCAACAGAGACTGGTCTGTCAACTAGTCTGAACCTTATGAAGCCCTTAAACATTAATTCACCGATGTTCTGTGTTTGTCTCTTGTTTTGTGCGCCTGGGGTGGTCGGTCACCTAGATAGGGGTGATACGTGTGTTAGTCAATGAGAATGATCAATACTGACAAGATGTTTTGGAGATACTTGACAGCATTTGAATTATATGTATAAACATACGGCTAACTCAGGGAACTGCGCTTTTGGAGTGGGAGACACTGAGGGAGGGAAGGAGAGGGAAAGGAAAGAGTGGTTTGCGTGATTCCACACACAGCTGCTTATCTCTCCGTCCATTGCTGTAGCGGTCCGATCAACAGTTGTCCTAGGATGCCCTGCCCTGTTTATTTCTTAACAAAGTATGCCAGAAGTGTTACACAATCGTGTTTTTTTTTTTTTTTTACAATCATGATTAAAGGAATAGTTCACCCAAAAATTAAACTTTTGACATTTAGTTGTTTGCCATCATGCCATTCCAAAGACAGTTCATAGTGAACCATGCCTGTCAAGCTCCAAAAATGACAACAACAAAAATAAATTAAAAAAAATATTCTGCATAAACATTGTCCATATGACCAGGCCTGGATTAAGAAGTCCCCTGGGCACAGTGTTTTGTAGGCCTTGACCAATTATATCATTCCTTTTTCAGATTTAAAAAAAAATGTCAGTTTACTTTTTATTGGTTATATATGGTGTCGTTATCTGCAGGCTATTTACACTAAGTGAAAATAGTGATGTTGTAAGGAAGGTCCACTGGAGGCAAGTCTTAGAGAACCCGTGTCCAGTTTTATTTACAAGGTCCAAACATGATCAAACATAAACTTGGCTTTGCATGGCTTGGCTAAACAAGAACATAATATTACCCACAGTGGTGCATGGACAAAACTAGAACAAGGCAAACATGAGGGCTTAAATACACAAGGACTAAATCACAAACAAGGAACACCTGTGCACAATCAACCAATGAACCAATGACAACATAGGACACATTACAAAGGAGCTCATGGCAGGATCATATGACACAAACAAGGGAAACACATGGCAAAAGGGGAGCACTTGGCAAACAGGAAACAATGAGACATGAAACTACAAAAATAAGACATAAAACATGAACATGAAACAAAACCAAAACTAGACGTAACAGATATATTTTATTCAGACTCTATAAAAGTAGCAGTTCTTAAGTTGTTAGATGCTCATAAATGGTGGCAGATACTATTTGCACCTCAGTAATGCTGAACCATTAACAGGATGCAATAGTAACAATAAATTACTGAATTAAAATTATTAAATGGATGCCGCCTTATTGGGACAATAAAGGCCTCCCTACACCTACCCCTAACCTTATAAGATAAACACTTTAATATTAAACAGCCGTTAATCACTTTATTACCACTTTTCAAATATTTTCTTCATTTTTATTGAAAATAACTGCCTTTCCGATCTGATATGTGATGGGAAAAGGGAGATTAGAACTCGGGTCGAACGAGTCAAAAGCTACTTTCAGTAGTTATCACAAACTGCAGTTGTTGCTGCTAAGGGTGGCCCAACCAGTTATTAGGTTTAGGGGGCAATCACTTTTTCCCTCATTAATAACAACCTTCATTTAAAAACTGCATTTTGTGTTTACTTGTGTTATCTTTGACTAATTTTTAAATTTGTTTGATGATCTGAAACATTTAAGTGTGACAAACATGCAAAAAAAAAAAAGTAATCAGGAAGGGGGCAAACACTTTTTCACACCACTGTAAATAATGTTGAGATTAATGTTATTTTGTTGATCAACATTTGTAAAAAATTTATATCACATCTGCAATTGTGCTCAAATTTGTGAAAACTGCCCTCTTTCTTGTGATATTGCTTAATTATATCATATGTTCTAATATGAATATCATGATCTTATACAAGTACTTTTTTGCAATGATATGTTGAATTTTGTGGGCATTTGTATTAATTTTGGTGACTTTTTTGACACAATCCCTTGTTGATTTCTGACCCGGCACCACAGTAACAAATTAAATGAAATTAGAAATAAGTTATTGATTGCATTTGAAGCGGGAAGTTTTACATCCAATCAAATTAATGATGTTAACAAAGAAATCAGGCAATGCAACGGCGATTTAGCGATGTTGTGGTCTTGAAATAAAATCCCAAAATGCCCTAAGTCTTTCAGTGAAGTGTCTGCCATCATTTAGTTTGCTTAAACCTCACCGCTTACTTACAATGCAAGCTCACATTCAGATCTACCTCCATCCAAACAAGTCAATAGACACAATAATGCCCCCCCCCCCCATACATCACAATACAGAATTCACTTCTTCTGAAACATGAAGCCACAATATGTTTTTTTTTTTCTTAAACATATTGAATTTTATCGATTTAATTGATAAAAGAAGTCATTTTACACAATATTACACATTTATTAGGTACAATACATTTTTGAGTCTTTCCTTTTCAGTGAGCTGGTTCATCTGGTTCTCAAACTGGGCAAACAATCAATTCATGAATCTGAGTTCTGAACTCAGTGACCCAATGATCCATTTGCAAGTTAAAAGCCTACTGAGAGGAAACGTTAGACTTTGTCTATTCCTCACAGGAAAATAATGTATGACTTGAGAAAACTTTGAATATAGCGCATAAGTTGTATCGACCACTTTTAATGGATTTTTTTTTTTGGAGCTTAACATCTGTGGTCACTATGAGCTGTCATTGTATGGAAAAGATTTGCATACAGTTTTTCAAAATCTCGATTTTTTTGTTCCACATAAGAAAGTCAGTCATGGGTTTGGAACGACATGAGATAATGACATGCTTTTAAAAGTTGAACTATTCCTTCAAAGCATAAAGGTTATGTTCATATATCAAACAATAATGGCAAAGGGTAAGTAAATAATGCAGGGGTTATTAAAGGCTTTACCGTCTGGTTAAGGCAGAGGGAACCACTTTTACGATCTGCCAGTTGGGTTTATGCCACTGGGATTTTTCCGTGCGGTTTCCACGCCAACGCTGGAGAGGGCCAATAAGCAAAGTGGCCATTTTTATAGCTACAATGTAAAAGCAAAAAAATAAATAAATAAATGCAGAACACCCATTAGGTGAAATAGACCACGTCAGAGAAGGTGTCCCACTCTGCGTCATGTGTTCCACACTGCTGATGGTTTAAAGGATGTGGAGAAAAGGGGGGCACGGGTGGAACCCCGGGGATCAAGGCATCTATTCTTTTTCCTACCAAGTATTTTGGAAAGGGGTTTCTATAACTACCCCTCAGGCCTGGGATTTGTAACATAATAGTAGCCAGCCAACACATAACCTCAAAAGAGAGCTTGATTGAATATTTATTTATACTATATAATGTTGGGTGGGAGTACTGGAATGGAAACAGGGTTCGCATACATGAACAAAAGCGCTTCTCACCTGTTTTGCGGGTTGACCGTACAGTTGACCCTAAATGGAGGGAGTGTTTGTGTGTTTAGGGTTTCCTTGTACTAGTAAAGGAAGACTGCCAATCCTTTCTGTGATGTATAAGAAAACTCGTGACACAAGCCGCCATTGAAACTTTTCAGTCGAGACGTTTTTTAAAGACCGATTTCAGCCCAACATTTTTACATTATTATGTTTCTCATATAATTTCAAACCTCAAAACTTTCTTCAGTGGAAGAACAATGTTTTTCATACAACAACAGTTCCTAGTGACTACAGCTATTACGATCCAAAATTGACTGTCAGTGAATATTCAGTGAAAGTTTCTCATATGAAGCTATTGTATGGGTTCAGGAGACCTGAAATGTATCCCTCAAGTTCTATGGAACTTTGCTAAAAATGCATTTTGATGTTAACAGATGAACTTGCAGAATGAAAAAGAGCTGTTTTTGAACTATTACTGCCTGAAGCACCTTTCGAACTTGCGTATTGAATCAAATGTCATGCTGTAACTGGTAGTCTAATGTAATATCTCCAGTGAAACACACTTTTTCCAGTGTCCATCCAGTATCCTGTTATGAGTTTTTAATTATTTAATCCTTATGTCCTCTGTGTACTGTCTTTTTTGTCTTGGAAGTGATTTTGTTCAAATGCACTTCTTGACATCTTTCTCTGGGCTTTTGTGCAAATTACCCAGCAGACTTTGTGCAATTACATCATGCAAGACAACTGATAAACCCAACCCCTGTAACCCTAAATGTCATCCAATGGATATCTGAGCTGTTGTGCAAAACATTACAATATTCTTGTTAAGCAATCATATGTTATAAACACATTTATAGTATTTTCTTTGTAGCAATATGTTTTGTTGTAAATGATATACAAAAATACATTTTGGACAAGTAAAGCCTTCATTTATCGTATTTATGTATGTAATTTGTGCCTTCTCTAGCACCACCAAAAGATTTATTTCTAAATGTAAAATGCTTAATTAAATTTGTATTATGGCGTTATGAGATTTGGTGCAATTATGCATTATGGATGTAGTAATCTTTTAAGTAATTATTGATCACTGCCATTTTTTCTCCTTCCAAGGTACAAACAAGAAAAGAAACCACTTAAACCAGCGGGTGAAGAGGCCAGATTACAAAGTGGCGTACGTTCAACTGGTGAGTCTGGTTCTTGTGGTCTCTTCTCGCCATCTCGATTTTCAGAAAGTGCCCCCATCGTTAGCACAGGACAATTAAAAGTGAAGTGCATCACCTGTGAAATAACCTTTCCAGACTTTTTTAATTAGAGGTGCCTTGGTCAGATACATTTTTTGAGGGGAAGTTATTAAAAATGACTTTTTGAAGTTATTAAACAAAACAAGACCCTCTTGAGAAATGGGATGCTTGGGCATTTGAGCCCCACATTTTTGTTTCGTCTTTGTTTTGAGGGCCTGTCACAGCTTATGTTCCCTCAAAAAACCCTGAGGCACAGGTACTCTTTGATGCGAAACCCTCGCCTTATTGTGGTCAACTCCCTGAGTCCCAGCGCTGCTTGTTTAGCTTCTGTCTCTCCCACACATTCTGCCCTCCCGAGAAAGATGTTAGTTTGGGTTCTGGATTCGGCCAAGGAGGCAAGAGGTCGTCTTTGGTTAGATTTTATTTGGTTAGATTTGAACAGAGTTAAGTTCTCAGAGAGCTATGGTTATTGTTATGGGCGGATGGGAGAGTTGTTTCTTGGGGCATCAGAACGTTAGCGTTGGTCGCGATCCAGTGGCGAACCGCACTGCTGGGTTCACACCTGCATTTGGGCTGAGCCCTGGGCTGTTGATACCAACTGTGTTTGAAGTATGCCGGCATGAAAATACTTGAATCTGATCTTCTTTGATTCATTCGCGAAAGCTGCTTTTGTTTCTTTTTGGTTTTTAGCTTGCAAGAGAAGAATTAGATTGGTTGTACTATTGTGTTTTAGCCATCAATCAAGGCAGGGATGAATAATTAAAGTACGAGAGCAGCTCGTAATGGGATACATAACCGAAACACAAATTAATATTTAAAGGTGAACTTCCTCTTGACAAGAGTTGAATGACTTCCTGTGTGGCTTTGCGCCGTCAATTTAACCTTCTCATAAACCCAGTTAGGGACTTGGATCTGGAGAATTGCTGCATCCTGTTCCGAACATTTGTCTTCTTTCAGATACCGTGCCATATTTGCTTAAACATTTAAGGAGAGAATCACTTCCTTGTTGTACAATCTTTCAGAATGTCATGCCTATTTATGTGTGAATAACATGCAAGCTAAAAAATCTCAGACTGTGACAAAAACACACTGATATGAAACCAAATTTCCGGCCTTTTTCTTCTCCTCCAGCAGGTCTGCAAAGAGAAAAAACACTGCCCAAGAAAAGCCCTCCTTTCTATTCAGTGGTGGGTAAAAACAAGATTGTTCCTAATTGACACCACATGTGGGGGAGTGTTCTGTGGGTGGATACCCTCAATGGTTCCCCCAGCCGGCCCATCCCCCAACACACTACATCAGCTAATATTCCAGAGGCAATACAGCGAAGAACAACTCCCCTTTCTCTGAACCCCCCAGATTTTACAAACTCCAGGCTCGTAGAAAAAGTTGTGTGTTAGTACGGTTCCTTGACGGCCACTCTCTCATCAGACCTCCCCACAGTGGGGAGGAGTGTGAAGGAGAGAGAGTTCATCAAGGAGGATGAGGGGGTTGCGGATGGAGTCAACACATGGAGCGAGGTGAGTGAGGGCACCGTGGAGCCGTGCCAGAACAGGGAGGTCCAGACAGGGGTCAGGGAAATCTTAAGCAACATAAAATCTTGAGACAGTATCAAAGCTTTACGTACAACCGCTTTGCAAGTAACGCTCTAGTTAGATGCAATGATATCCTGTCCTTCTCTTTGCAAGGCCGTGGCCTGTTTGGTCCCGGAATATAGGTTCTGTTTGTTGAAGTCGCGTCTGTAATCTCCCTGGCTGGCTGGTATAATGGCCACAGCACGTTATTGTATAGACGCACCATCACAGCCCCCCTGCACTGAAGAGTTCACTGATCTATACCGTGGTATAACTTTACAGACTTTTGGCATTTTGCTTGACTACATACCAGAGGTGGGAGTAAGTCACACATGTGCAAGTCACAAGTAAATCTCAAGTCTTAACCCTCAAGTCTCAAGCAAGCCCAAGTCAATTTTTGTGAGAACCAAGTCAAGTAAGTCACTGCTTTATGTCAAGCAAAGCAAGTCAAGTCAAGTCGTAGCTTAGGTCAAGCAAGTCACTGGCAAGTCATACAAATATTTGATGATTTAAATGAATTTATATATTAAAATAAGTAAAAAAATACAGTAGTTATGGACTATGGGAGTTTTATTTGCATTGAAAAAATTGCAATATGCATTCCTACTCAAAAGGTGTCCACATACAGCTGAGTTGTTAATACAAAAACAATCTAAAAATAAAACTATATAGCCTAAAATGTAAATGTAACTGAAATTATGCCAAAATAAACGCATGAAAAGTATTTAGGTACATCTGTTTTGATATGCCTCAAACATCGCAGAAGACCATGAAAAAGTGTTAAAGGCGCACTATGTAGTTTTTTCGTCCACTAGGGGGTGCTAAACTCTTCAAAACAATAACAAAGCACAGTGAATATGGAATCATGGAACTTGTCGTCATGCCGATGGATCTAATAATGTTTATGAGGAAATAATGTTTATGGATGAGTGAATGCATGTTTTTAACATGACTGTGGTATGAAGCTGGCTGTGGCCGAGAATCGTAGACGCGATTGCTAATGAGAAACAGATATCAGTGGCACACGCGAGTCCCGGGTGATATAAAGAAACGAGGACATTTCATTCTACTGAACTACTCATAAGTGCTGAAATACTACTCATACAGGTCAGTTTATTTGACTAATTAAAACTGTGAGGTAACGCAGCACTTGGTCTAATGTTACACTATCATACTAAACTGTATTTGAGTGTGTGGAAAGTTGTAATGTTATTCTGTGTATTAGTTTGTTATCTATATGAGACTTAACAGTGAGCTATATCAACATTAGAATATCATACTGATGATATTCTAACACTTTGTCGTGTTGAGCTATATAACATTGATTAGTCTTATCTAGCCTAAATTTGCTTACCTCGTCTAATAACGTGCAAGAGCGGGGTCTCTGTCAAGTCAAAGTTCGTCGCAAAGCTCTCGCCATCTCGGAAACGCCACTCCGATATTGATCCTTGTTTTATTTCTCCTTTTGTCCTAAAGTTTGCTTACCATGGTCCATAATGTTTGAATGAAACGCACCGCTAGCCGTTACGCAGCTGTCTGTGTCTGTTGCCATGGTTACTGTGCAACACAAGCGGAAAGCAGGGATAACGCAGATATTATGTCACTGACAGGCGCAAGTTACAGGAGTCGGGGTCGGGGCGCTATTTAAAATTGTGATTTTCTCTTAATTTACAAATTCTTGGAAACATTTAGGATAATGTAAGTACACAGCTGAACGAAAAGTATGACACTTTACAAGTGGTTTTTGGATATTTTAATATACAAAATTTTACATATTGTATCTTTAAACAATTCAACTATAATGGTTTCTTTGCCACCAAATGACATTCTTCAAACAGGCATCAACTTCATGGGACATAGTTTAAGTTAAGTTAGAGCCTTCCTTTTTAAGAGAAGAATTAATGATTGAATCACACAAACCTTGGACCTGTTGATCAGGTGTGTGTGTGTCTGTGTATACAATATATGTGTGTGCATCCCCATAAGCTATCCATAGGCTTTTCACTCAATGTCCAACACTGAAGACCAATGATTAAACACTGTATACATGCATAAAAGCTGACATTTCCTTATAAACAGTGAATAACCATTTACAATGCATTGCACTTACAAAAAAAATTAAATGTGATAATTTTACCTTTATTGTTCGATTATCTTCAATGACAGATGGTCACTTTAAGAGCTGCCGCACATGACGCGGTTCGCACTGTCTAACTGGCCTAACCCCAACTCTTTACTTTCATTTAAGGCTGCGTTCACACTTGTAGTTCGGTTGGTTTGGTTTGTTTGGTCCGGACCAAAAAACAAAAACAAAACATATAGTCCTGGTCCGCTTAGCGTTCACACTGGCATTTTTAACAGCGAACCTAAAGTTACCGAACCAAAGGCATAGGGATACCTGTCACGACCTGATTGGTCGGCTTTTATGACGTATATTTCGCGACAGAGCTTGCTTACCGAACATTCAAAACAATGCTGTGTGCTGGATTAAACGCCATCATTTTATGCGTGTACATATGCTTTATTTTTACCAGATAAGAACTCACGAAGAGCTCATAAAATGTTAAAAACATTCAAAACGGCACCAGGATTTCCTCCGTTGTATGCAGAAACAAATATTGATGTGGCACTTTACCTCCTCGTTGCTCCACGTTTGTCCTCTACTCATTTTGGATACACCGATCTTCCCGCGTCATCAAATCAGCTGACTTGTAGCGTCGCATCTTGTGACATCATGTCCTCTTATTGGTTCGTTTACATGTCTTTGGTCCGTGTTGCGTTCATATATCAATCGAACCGCACCAGAGTTCGTTTGGAAGCGGGTGAAGACCCGTCTTTTTAGCGGTCTCGGTCCGTTTGTTTAGTGCGCACCAGGGTTCAGATGGCAGCGTTCACATATGTTCAAACGAACCGCACTAACTGAGCAATCGCACCAGGATTCGTTTAAAGCGAACCAAACATAACAAGTGTGAACTAAGACATTATTTCTCATTCAAGGCTGCTCCAATGAAGATACTCGACAAAACGGACATTTTTGGGATTATTGTGTGTGTAATCGTTCAAGCGTGACCGAGAACTCAATACTGGCTCGCGTCTTTCTGCGTGTCGTGTGTGTGACCTCAGCACGTTCTTTTTCTTTTGGCGCGCTTAAATGGTTTTGCGTGAATAAGAGCGAGATCATATATTGTAATGCTAGCCAAAGGATGACAGAAAAAACAGATGTTGTGTTAATTGCGTTTAATATTTTTAACGCGTTAAACTGGAAGAAAATTATCGCATGCATTAACATTGACGGCACTGATTTTAACCCAATTTTCTGTTTAATGAACGCAATACCAATTCAAAGTACTCTTAACATGTCCAAAACGTTAAGTCTACCATAATTAGTGTAACCGCTGACTAGCCAAGACAGTGTTAGCTGAAAGCAGCGGGTCTGACTTCATCACTTACAATTTTTAGTGGGATTGAATTGTCAAATGAAATTTGAAATGGTGGTGTTTGTATCACACATCTTCATGTTGCAGGCCTTGCATACTGCTGTTCTTCTCATCGTAGCACCGTCAAAAACAGATATTTATTAAACAAAAGACTTTTCGAGTCATGAATATCAAGTCAAAGTCAAGTCAATATTTCTCAAGTCCTAAAATTTGCGACTTAAGTCTGACTCGAGTCAAGTCATGTGACTCGAGTCCCCCACCTCTGCTACATACCTCATTGAAACTCTTACTTCCCCACAAAGCCAAGTTTTTGTGGGAGCACTGACGTTTGCCCGTTTGTTGACAGCAACAGTTTATATTCATCCCCCCTGCTTTTTCCACAAGGGTCTTGTTGCAAGCATCAGTGTTTGGCAAGACAAGGCAACTGTTGTTGGTACTAATGGATGTTTATTGTTGTGTGAGAGCTTGTTGCTGAGTCGTTATTTTTTCGTGCCGTGTTTCGGTCTGGATCAGCTGGTAGCCAGGCTACCTTTCAGATCGGATCGCAATGTTCCACCTGAACTTGTGAGCACACTCTGCTCAATTACCACTGAACAAAACTGACTGAAACTCAACCTTGCTAAAGTATACTATTATTTTTCTATTCAAATGGGTTCCTTCCTGTTAAACACATCTCCCCCACCTAATACCCTGCACAAATTAACACCCTTGCAATTTTTGCTGTTTTGAGTGGATGGCTTGTGAAAGTTCACATTGTGATCTTATCAACACTAGATGGCAACGTTTGGCTTCAGTGGTGTGGATCGTAGGACCCTACAGTGTTGCCGTCATGTGTTCCTTGCAGTACTGTAAGCCAAAGTAATGAAAGAAGAAAACTGACATGTCTATAAGTAATTCACGTGTTGCGTGCCTTCAAACATGTTTTGAAATATTGATTTTGCAGAGTAAGTAAATGTATCATTGAACTGTAGATTAGAAAAGATACAAGGAAAGTGCGTCATTGTAGCAAATGTATGAGGTAAGTGTTTGATTTTATACATTTGTCATTGTTGATAAAATGGTACCAGGTAAATTTATCATCGTAAAATGGAAAAGAAAAAATGTTTGGTTGCTTTTATTTCGGAGGTGGAAAAAAAGATACGTTGACAACATTTACCATTCGACTTAGGTATTCGTGTGGGTAGAGCATTTTTAGAAAGAGTTTTTTATTTTACTATCATTTTTAATTACAAATGTACAGTATTTCATCCACCACAAGGACTTTCATAAGGCTGTGTTCGGATGAAAGAAGCACAGCATGAATAATGGAAAGGCCAGCGGGGTCTCTGGCATCCTGTTTGAAGCACACACACTCACACACACGCGCACGCACACACACACACACACACACACACACTCAGCTCCCCAGTGTATGTCAACTACGAGACAGCCTCTGTGAGTGCCAGCAGACTCAAGCGAAGGAGTTGATATTGAAGCTGTGTGCTGTGTATTTCTTGCATTTCCTTCGAGTCACTCTCATTTAGTATTAATTAAAACACTTACCATCATAAAACCCTCTGATTGTACCTGACCTTTTTCTACCTCTTTACTGTTTTCACGGGTCTCTCGTGAAGGTTCCACCCAGATTTATTGCGGTAAAATGATCAAAATAAATGACTCGGATACCAGCAATGCTTTTCCTGTTATGATACCACTGCTAATTTTCCTGCTACTTCTATCTCTGTCTCTGGCTTTCCCTTTCCCTCTCTATTTTCTTTTGTGTATTTTGTACACCGGAGATTGAGGGAGAGGTTCAGGACTCTATATGCGAAAGTAGGGTTTATCTTTGATTGCTGTTGACAGGATCCAATTTCCTGGGGAACCCAAAAAATAGCCGGGACTTGGGCAAGTCTGAACAAGTCCGTCACAACTGTCATCACTGCAAACATGGAATGAGTGACTCAGTGGCTTAAAATGACATAAGGGCTGATACCGCTCTGAATGGACACTTTGCTGCCCCTTCCTTTAGACTGACCACTTGGCTTGCCTGTAATGATTTAACAAGCCAGAGTTGGTGCCAGCCGATTGTCTACGCCAATGTGTACGAGAAACCGTTCCCCAGTTGCAGTGGAAACCTGCTTCTGTTTTACAGTAAGGGCACAAAAACGTCTGGCTTATAGCTGTCCTCATTGAGGAAATATAATATGTTTTGTTTAATTTTTCCCTCCGCACACTTTTCCTTGGCGTTGAAGATTCATTAGAGTGGTTTTGGGAACAAAGGCTCTGGACCCCCACACATGTTTGGCAGGGTAGCTGTGTCTTGGCATGGGGAACGCATTGCATGAATCATGTTCTCTACTGCTGTGGCCAGTCAGGTTTTGACAGCTGGGCCACTGTACCAATGCCCAAAGGAAGTGTTTATGCACAAACGATGGTCCTCTGCTGGGAGGCAGTCAAGGCGTCAGAGTGAAGCAGGGCAGACAGACAAACTGGCAAGGGCCCAGCTGGGCCTTAGATGGGCCAGATCCTTCATTCTCTCTGAAATGCTTTACATTAGCGCTATTGATCCATGCTGTTTTTCATAGAGGGAGCAACAACTTTGGACACAAAGACTGATCAGTGCTCTTTGCGTAATAAACTTGAGTTATTCATCCCATTCCACACCTGTAATGGTCATTGTCTTCAGTTCCCAAGACAAAGAATTGCTGCTTTATGTTTCGTCGTGACTGTCAAGTTTTATTTTTTTGTGCTCTTAGGTTACATTTACAAATTTGGCAGACGTTTTTATCCAAAGCAACTAACATTTTTAAATGCATGTGTTCCATGGGATTCAAATATATGATTTTGGTGTTTCTCTGACATAGTATACAACGCAAATTCAGATCAAATCTAAAATTATAGAATAGTCCCAAACAGTCCCATTGTCTGTTGTTTTTACACGTTTCTTGGATTGTACATAGGCTGCATTCCACTTAAACGCAATCATACTTTTACATAAACAAACCCATCCACATAGCATTTCGTTGGTCACTGTGGTTTAAAGGTTGCACCAAATTTGCGAGTTTATTGAGATGGAGTAGAGGTCAAGCACTCATTGAAAACATCCGACTCCTCCCTTGTGGTCAAGTCTGGGATTTTTCCATTTGTTTGTCCCAACCTGGGTCTTTGCTACTGAGATTAGACTTGGAATTTCTGTCTAGCCATATAACTGCACTGAACTTACCACTGTGAATCGCAAGAACCAACAAATCATCTCTTTATCAGGAGCATGTCCTCACTGTCACACCATCGTTGTCTCTTTTGACTTGATTCACACTCTTTTTTTCCCCCTTTTTTTTCGTATAGTGTGTGTCAAGACCAAGAGATATGAGGTATCTTAGAGCAGCCAAATATCTGTGGTTAGTGAGTATTGGTTGTCAGCTAAGACTGTAGACTCAGAGGAAGTAGCAGTAGCCCACCCAGTGAGACTGGCAGAGAGAGCTGTTTACAAGCATCTCCATGCATTTCCTGCTCCCCTGTATGGTAATGAACTTGTTAATAGACTTCCAACATAACGCAAATATGCTCTCGTCATTAAACATCCTGAAAATGCAGTCACATACATAGATCGGATTTATACATTTCGTCTGGCATCAAGTCCTTGCTGCAAAATAAATAAAATTTTCACCGTTTCATTCTTGCAGCTGTGATTGCCTAAAATTAAATGAGAAGAAAAATGAATGTCTCTGAGGAGATATCAGCATATCCCTTGGTCTTGATATTTTGCTACTGAACTTAATTTGAGTATTACAAACTCTTCGTATTTATTCCCTAACCAGTTCATTCCGTTTTATTCTTGTGCTTGCAGTTTTTTTCCGAGAGATAACTTGTTAATTTTCTTCTCCCATCATCTATGGGAGTATGAAGAGGACACATGCTTGTAAATTGGAGCTTCTGCTTCTGTCTAATAGTTCAGCCATCATTGTCAAAGAGCAAACAGTGGAGATAAGGCAGTGACTAAAGAGGAGAGGGTGGTGCTTTCTGCACGGAAACCCCATCTACTGCTAATCCTTTCAGACTGCCCCAAGTCATGCCAGCTGTTCCTGTTTGACTGATCTTGGAAGTGATTGTGGGATGTGAGTGACTAGAGTTCACCAAGAGTACTAGTGTTAGGGTGGTTACTTTCTCTAAGAATCTTTAAAGGTGGGCCATTAATGGCTGTATAAATCAGATGAAAATTGAAGTGTGATTTCTGTGACACTGTCATCTAGGGCTGCCCAGTTGATCGGATTTCTAATCGTGATTACGATTACGGATGCCACAATTTCGCAATCGTTCAAAGGTGCGATTATAAGGAAAAATATCCTCTCACATTATTCTGTTTAAGGGATGTGTTTAGAGCAGTAATTCTTAAAGTGTGGCCCGCCATCGCCCCCTAGTGGCCCGCGAAAAGATGACCTAAACTAGGCAAGCTCTTAACCAGCACCGGATCGCGGGCGGGGGGGTTGACGTCAGTGTGTTTTAATAACGAAAAAATGGATCATATCATTGCATTTGTGTTTGAATAATTAGTTTTTGACTTGAAACAGTTGCATATTAAACTTAAATTTAGTTTATCCTTCCTATTTTGTTGTTTTTGCGTGTTAGAGTGGGATTCTGTTAGGTGGTCCTCAGAAAAAAATTGGAAGATAAAGTGGTCCTTGGGCTGAAAAAGTTTGAGAAACACTGGTTTAGAGCATGTTGTGTTGCGAGAGGCGAATCGTGACTAAGTTACTTCAGAATGTAAAAGGTCTAACCTAGCACAAAAGGAGCTACCAGTGACCCGCCATTTTTAAAAAGTCGCGTACAAAGCCTATATATTTACTCCACGAACTAGCTAACTCTACAAACATGAAAAACAGTGATAGGACCTCTCAACCTTGCGCTAAGGAGAAAACCAACTTTGAGCGGACTAAGTGAAACGTTTTTGCATTTCTGCTAAGCTAGTGACATTTAGCATCAATCACACAGCAAAAGCTAATACTTGTTCATATACTGTATACTTTGGATAACAGTTCTATCTAATAATGCATTAGTCAGGACTGTTAAACAGATCGTAAACTAATGAAGATGGAGAATGCGAGCACCGTGTGCTCAGGATCTGTCTAAACTGATCTGTCTTGATGACGTCAAAATAAAAGTCTGCCATGCCGTCAAAATAAACAACAAGCACAGTTTGTTACTTCAGGCCCTAGGGGAACATTAGTTCTCGGGGAACCACACTTGGTGGCTAGTTCCTATATCCAAGTTCCAAGAACAATCTGATGCAAAAGCGCCCATTATTAAACCATGCATATGTTGACTTTTTATTATTATTATTATTTATAGAAGAAACCAGATAAAAAAATTCAGGAAGAGCGTTTTCAGCTTGTTTCATTGCTTCAAACAATGGTATAAAGCTGTTCAATATGTCATTCAATGTAAATTGTGATAATCATAATTACAATTTCAAGTGAATAATCAACAATTACGATTTTTGTCATAATCGTGCAGCTGTACTGTCCTCGCCAAACAGAATTGCCAAAATAGGGACTGCTTGTGTCCTGAGTGGTTTGTGAGTTGTTCTGGGACAGGATGATTGCTTGGATGTGGTGCGGCCTTTACAAACGCTACAAACCGGTGGATTGAGGATGCGGGGTCTGTTGTGTGTCGTGGGTTTCGTGATAACTCTGCAGACAACAGGTAATTGCTGTTATCGCTGTTTTCCATGTCTACACAGCTTATAAAATGCCAGGTGCCGGAGTTTGACATGCGTTTCACCAATTAACGTACACTACTCTGACCCTACTCTGAAGTAGGAGTTCCTAGAACCAAAATCGTTCCAAGTTCCTGTTGTGCGAACACGCCAAAATCCGGGTACTTCAGCCAATGGTTCTAGGAACTCAAAAAAGGTTCTTCTGTTGCGAAAGGATCATGTTTCGCTTGGTCCCCTTAAAGTTGCGTTGGATTTTCTTGAGAGGTCCATCTATCATTGTTTTCCATGTTTGTAGATTTAGTTTGTGAAGTAAATATATATTGCTATAAACTGTGTGTACACTGGTTTTTTTTAAAAATGGTGTGACTCTGAAGTAGGAGCTAATTTAGTTCCCCCAAAAGGAGTTCCTAGAACTAAAATCATTCCTAGTTCTTGCAGTGCAAACACAACAAAATCCAGGTACTTTCGGCAATAGTTCTAGGAACTATGAAAAGGTTCCTCCGCTGCGAAAGCCCATATACAACTTCACGTCTTCAAACCATGGTGCAAAAGATTAAAATGAAACTTCAATTCAAACAAATTCATTGTTTCCTGTTCTTTTTTTCTCTTTTGTTTACATGTTGTTTTACACTGCTGTTTTTCGGTTATTAACTCCTAATATTATAATTAACTTCTCTTGCACACAGGGGTTTAGAAAGCATGTCTAAGCCACTGAATGTACAGTTTATGGTGTAAATTCAGGGTCTGAATTATAGAGGGATGGGGGGATGGAGGGATAGTATAACGGAGACAGATTTTGGGTTGAACCCAACAACAACATTTTTGTTCCATGCTTTAGTCTTCCTTTTTTCTATAACTTTTCTTTTTTACTCATTGGGTTGGGGGGCATCTCAATCAATGCTTACAGCACTTTTCAGGATAAGATATTACATTCTATTCCTAAAGACTACTTTCCGGATTATTTCCGTAATATATTACAATATAAATAAATATGCAGTGCTGCGTTTACATTTGAAAAGATAATATTAATGCTGTTGTCTTTGTTTTAATAAACCGAAAGTTCTCGCCGTAGCCTACGAAAAGAGTTTGTACACAACATGTACAAACATGCTTGCTGGCCATAAGGAGCTTGTTTAAGGTACGTTAATGTTATTTCGATCCAAATATGGTGGACAATTGTGTGGTGAGTTGTTTTTGTTAATCAGCCTTCTTTTTGTCAGGGCTGGAACATCCAAGCTTTTGAACTCCACTCTTGGATTGTCATGCGAACGGGTCCCCCTGCCAGTCTTCAGTCACAGTGTCTCTTTTTGTTTTTGTTTTTTTTTTTCAAGGAGAGTTTACTACAGGTGAAGGAACAGACATTTTTGGCATCCATTTTAGTACTCTGTTACTAAGGTCCTGTTTTAATAGGTTTGGTTCTTGTACTTTCACTTGGCTGGACTCTGTGTTTATAGTGTGGGGTTTTGCATTTCTAGTTGGTAGGGATGGAGCGCTGCTGCAGAGTCTTGGAGGCCAGGCTGTTGATTTTAGTTGGTTTACTTGTTTTGTTTTTTTCCTTTCTTTTTTTTTCTTTCACTATTCTTTGGTGATTTTTCACACTAACAAGAACAGGCCAAAATAATAGATCATCCTAATTGAAGCATTTGTTTCGGAAAGGCACTGTTTTTCATTAGCTGTTGCTCACTGCTGTCCCTGTTTACTCCTGGTGTTTCCGCACCTTTGTTTTATATTGGGAACAACATTGATGATCTCTGCTATGGAGGCAGATTAGAGGCATCAGCACATTGTCTCTTTGCTTTCATTTACAAGGCCTATGTCCCCTTCCTATGTCCCCATCCTATGTCACCTTCCTATGTCCCCATCCTATGTCCCCTTCTTATGTCCCCATCCTATGTCCCCTTCCCATGTCCCCTTCCTGTGTCCCCTTCCTATGTCCCCTTCCCATGTCCCCTTCTAATGTCCCCTTCCTATGTCCCCTTCCTATGTCCTATGACATCCTATGTCCCCTTCTAATGTCCCCTTCCTATGTCCCCATCCTATGTCCCCTTCCTATGCCCCTTCCTTTGTCCCCTTCTAATGTCCCCTTCCAATGTCCCCTTCCTATGCCCCAGTGTCTCAACAAAATTGACATTTGTTCTATAAGGACCAGGCCCCTGAGATATGGTGCTGGTGATTATTTCTGGAGAGTTTCAGGGGGTAGTGTTGGAAAGCAGAGCTTTGGAAAAGGTCACACTGTACTATCCAGTGAAGTGAAATTGAATTTAATTTCATTTTAATTTTAGCGCTGGGCGGTATACTGGTCCAAACTGCCATACCAATGTGTAGCTGAAACAGTTGCTGTATTTATTCAATGGGCATGAAGCGCTAGTGTATCGAGAGCGTACTGCATACTAGAGGGCTGCATTGGGTTTGGGCTCCCACGGGACCCAATGCAAATCTCGCGGGAGCGGGCTTTACCTTTGGTGTGGGCGGTCAGAAAATTTAGCGGGAGACCTGCGGGGAACGGTGGGATTTGGCGTGTAATAGAAATGGAGTCAACACAAGAAGTTGAGAAGAAAATGAAAGCGGCTGTTTACTTGACAAAAGCAAAACAAGGCAAGTCAGACATATGGAAACAATTCTCAACTGACCCTTCGCAAACAGTTTGATTGACAGGTGATCTAACCAATAACAATGCCGAATCCGCCATCTTATCTGATTAAGCTGTCAGGGAGTAGCCTATAGTAGATTAACGTTGGTTAACTTGAAATATTGTGTGTACTCGCGTCCTTCCTCGGTTGAAACAACATTCCTTCTGATGTCCATTTGTGTTTATTTGATGCTATAAATGAACTAGTTTGAAGGATCTGTCTTGACACATTAAAGCGCCACTATACGGTATTTAGTGTTTAAACTGCTTTAAAAAATTACAATATTTTAAATATGAAACTGTTTCATACGTTGTCAGTGTCCTCTTTGCTCCGCAATTTATTTTTCACTGCGGGAGAACATGATGTGTGGCGTGAGAGCGCATGGGTTGTCGGGTATAGCAACACGGGGCGGGTTTTGCTAAGGGTCAGTTGTCACTGACAAAAATGGGAGTTAAACTTCGTAAGTTGCGATAAATGTGCAAAAGTGTTCGTTTACAACGGACATAAATCTGGCAGCTCTGTCCTGAGGCAACATACAGTTTTCTGTTTCCAAGTTACTTGTTTGGTGAGTGTGAATGCAGTAGCCTATGTTTAAAGTCTGTTATTCTGGATGTTAACTTGAACGAATATTTAGTCTGAGTTTATGTGTAGCTATATTACGTCAGATAAAGTCCGCGGGAGGTGGCGGGAGCGGACACAAACATTGCGGACGCGGGCGGGAGTGGAACACACATGTTGCGGGAGCGGGCGGTCCGGGTTTAAGAAAACAGTCCCGCACAGGGCTCTACTGCATACCCTTCTTACACTAATGGAAAAAACTTCTTACATCTAATAGAAACATAACACAACAACAAATAACTCTCAAAACTAACTCTCTTTAATACTGCCAATACCATGTAGAGCCAAAACACGGATGAAATCACTGAATCCAGTCACAAGAACTTACTGAATAAAGCAGAACGTCACATAATTTGGCAATTTTTGTATGAATAAATCAAAAGTAGGGCTGTAAAATGAATCTGATATCGATACGGACTAGTGTCTGTGAATATAAAAGCGAATGAGCGCCACAGTTTTGTCTACTAAGTTACTACACATACTGAAGCACATGTGACTCTTGCAATGATTTCAGTGGGCGCTATGAACATTTCACTGTTTAATTTCATAGAACTATCGACACTTTTCATATCATATACACAGGATTGACGATGAAAATAAAAGTTCGGTATAACTTGAAATAACAGAAATATTACTATTGTACCAATAGAGTGTGCTTCAAATAATAGAGATAATAATAACACCGTTTATTAAAACACACAAACTCAAATGTCTTCATTAAAATTACAGAAATTGCACAGTAAAAATGTAGCCTATTTATTATTATTAATAATTTAATTAAATAATCAAATTCATTTATGAACTGATTTGATGATTTTTTTCAAATAAATTTTATTTGCCCTTACAATGTTTATGTATTCCTGACAGTAAAATATGCCAAAATAAAGTTCCAGTGAAAAAAACAAACAAAACAAAAAACGTGATATAACGTGAACCCGCCCAAATCTTAATAAAAAAACAAAACAAAACAAAAAAAAAAAACCTCTGATGATACAGACAAATTATACAGATTTCTGGTCAAACCGCCCAGCACTATTTTAACTTCATTTCATCATAAGCAATAGCCACGCACACCCTACCCAAAACATTCCCTTTCATTCCCTTTCCCCCAAACAATTTGGACAATGAAGTTGAAGAAGACAATTAAAAAAAATCAGTGACATCAATGGCATTAAACTTGTTGCGAACCTATGTTTATGACAAACAAACAAACAGACAGACAGTCTTCGTAATCTTCCTTTAAATCTTTAACAATTCCTGTGTTTCTTACAGGCTCAGCAGCAAACCTTCCAGTTCCCAGATGTCTTTCCCGAGAAGGATAAGAAGCACGAGGAGGGCTCTGCTGAGGAGATGCAGGAGAAGTTCATGGAGGACGAGCGTCAGAGGCAGAAACCAGATCCCAGAAGAGGAGGAGTTACTGAATGGTTTGGCCTCTAGACAGACAAGTGTTGAATGAAGAATGACTTCAGAGAGGCAACAGCTGAATGAAGAATGTGGTGTATTGTAGATTATGTATTTGTGCAGGAAGAGCAATTTACAGTGATCTGACTAATGTCCATAGAGGGCCTTTTGCAGTGATCTGATCTGACTCGATGGAAAGACAGACTGCCTGAGAGAAGGCTTGGAAAGCCATTACTCCAAGAGAATCATGTGCTCTGTCAGAGAATGCTAATGTCTACAAAGCATACGATCACTCCTGAGCATCTGCCTTGTCATGAAAGTCAGTTTATGTTCTCCTCCCACAGGTCTCAGAAACTTGCTTGAACAAAGCTCTTCCTTGCATGGTTGTTGAGCATACACATTTCCTTATGTTTAAAGTTTGTCCAATTTTTTTTTTTCCTTTTTCCCTTGCGGATCTTCAAGACAGTTCATGAACTAGTTGCGGTAAAATTGTCAATCTAATGAAGTGACTCCAGTTCTTCATGCAAAAAATCATGCCGTTAATGTTGTTCCTGATGCCTTCTTAAAAACCTGCATACTTCAATTCCAATAAAACAGTACAACATGACTTGTTTTTGTGTTTTCTTCAACTCTGCTGGCTCTACAGTTAGCTATTCCCCACAGATGTGTTGGATAACCGCTTGCCAGGTTTCATACCAGAGAGGCTTACCTCACCCAGCCAACCTGGTGTTCGCCAGGGAGAATGTCAATATTGATAACATTTGCCCACTGTTTTGTGCTTATACTCAAGTACCCCCTGCATTGCAATAAAGCATTTTGATTTAAGGCGAAAAAAATGCCTTGTAAGGGAGCAGCTGGACAACAAAGAAAGAACCGTGGATTTTTGTCCAGTATCCTCATTGCTTGAATGAATGAGGAGAGTCCACGTTATATTCGGGAAGTCTTGCGATGGTTGCCAAGGTTGGCCCCCTTCGTCCCAGCATCCCTCCCCTTGACAGCCCAATCAACTCCCCTTCTCTTATCCAAACCTTATAAAAACCTTGAAACACAATGCATTTAACTGAACTTTACACTCCCAGCTGGCACGAAATTTCTGATTTGTTAACATAATGTTCCTAACACACTGATTTTGGCCATAATGTTCTGGATTTGGGAAGCCTCGGATCCTTGATCTCAGACCAGCAGTAATAGGAGTAATATGGTTGCTTTCCAGGATTAATGCGATGTCTTTAAAATGGTGCTCCCCTACTGGTGATAAAAACAAAATGTGACATTAGAATTTAGAGGGTAAGGGGAAAAGAATGCCAAACTGAGGGATCATGGGAGATGCATCATTATTGAGAACTAGATGGGCCGTCCATCCTTTGCACACATGCTCTCTTTTCCCCTCTAATCTCCTTTGTAACCTTCTCCGTTCTTTAACGTCTCATGAAATTGACAGTGTGTGCCGTGTGAGCTGTCTGTATACATGAAAAGCTAATGGAAGAGGGTTGAATATTTAACACCGACTCTCTTTGCCTTTCCTTTTCATTCAGGCTCTTGTAAGAAAAGTGGGCATGACCCTATTTTTTACGCCAAGTTTGGAACTGACATGACATCATAGGCTTAAGATAGAAGATTACACATAGAAAACTTTGTACACTCCCATTTCTAGCTGTAAAATGAGATTGACTGTTTGCAAGGCCATTTTTCTTCCTCCTTAAAATTGCGCAAATGCGCCAGATTTTTGGCCTCATGTGAGTGCATACCTGCAAAGTGTCTTCTGGTAGGGAGTATCTTTAAGCTTTATTCCAAATACGCACTACTCGGATGACCTATTACAAACTCCGTAGCTTGTTTCTCTCAGAGAAGTAGAATTTATAAGATCTATCAAAAAAGATAAACTAACCTTTTCAACAATATGAATATATCACGTTTATTGTCCATTTAATAAATGCAAAGCATCCTGTGTGGTCTGCTGTTTCACACTGAAATAGGGGCTCCGTCCCATGATAATAAAATATGTTGTCATTCTTGACTCATGGATGTGGCTGTTTTTCAGTGATACTTAAACCTTGGAGAGACACATCTGGGTCTTTAAAATAAACATCATCTCCCCACAGCTTCAAACCCAGCAGAATTCTTTGCTGACAACACTCATTTTTAGTGTTGATCATGAAGCTAATGGGAGAGTTTTTGATTTTGGCAAGTTTCAAGAACTCGAGCAAATTTATTGATGCTCCTTTAGTTCCAGGGCATGGTGCCACCTTGAGTGATCTCCAGCAAACAATGGGCCGATAAATACTCTTCCTAAAAATAGCTGCAAAGCACATCTTGTGAAAAAACCCAGCACACACTATGCATTTTAGTGTCTCTGAAAGATGTTCTCTAAGACAACCCGAGCAGGCCCATGGTGAGCGGGAGTATTGGACAGGAGCCATAGACATTCCTGACACCCCCAGGTTGCTGTTGGTTCATTTGAGCTCAGCCAATGCACTCTGTCACCCCACATTTTCTGTCGTGGCCTAGTGCACAAACAGCAGTGTTTTTAGCTCAGCTGGAAGCTCTGTTGAAGTGCCCATGTGCACAGCTGCACAGATGTGCGGGGAGACGATCCACCATCCCATATTATTAATGTACCGTAGTATACAAATAACAATAGTAAAGGAACTTCCCCCCCTTAGGAAGACTATGTAATGTAAACAACTGGCTTGTCAGATGGATATCAGTAGCAGTTAGCAATTTTGGTGATGTACTAAAACGGTTTCCCCAGATGGGTGCAGTGTTTTTTTGAGAATCAAAAGAAGAAACAAACCCAACACAACTGTAAACCAAAGCTCCTTAAGACAAAAAACAGCTGTATACACGCTTTCAGCACCTGTTCTTCATTTTTTGTCAAACCTAAAGTTGATACTGTTTCTTACAAAGGACAGGAAATGATCAGGATGTCGCGAAATGGCCAAAAAATTCAGATCAACAGCATGTAAACTCTACTGAAGCCAGATGCTACATCTGAGCATGTGAACTTCCCATTATGCCGCATCTACGACAATTACATCTAACTTTGTGTAGTAATGTCAGATCCTCAAATTGAAATGGTTGATCAGGTTCACAAAACCAGTCAGAATGATTCATTCATTCACATCAACTCTCATTCAACTCAATGGTATACTTTTAGTTCTCTAGTTAATTATTATTTTCCTTTTGAGCTGTTTCTATT
The DNA here is from genome assembly GCA_038088235.1 of Zacco platypus. Lineage (NCBI taxonomy): Eukaryota > Metazoa > Chordata > Actinopteri > Cypriniformes > Xenocyprididae > Zacco > Zacco platypus. Next base: position 16,364,679 of record CM076063.1, on the reverse strand, counting down.
GTATGACTTCAGAAGACTTGAAATGTAGTGCAAGAGTCATATTGTTATGATACTTTTATGCTGCTTTTGTCCTTTTTGGAGCTTGAATGTATTAGTCACCATTCATTGGAACTGTATGAAAAAGAATGACCAGCATATTATTCAAAATATCTCTTTTTTTGTGTGCCCCGTTATTAGTTTAGAATGACATGCGAGTAAATTATGACAAAATCTTGTTCTGTTTGTTTCAGTTTTATAAGTACTATGTAAATTGATGGAAATTTGGTTGTACAGTATGGCTATCCCTTCTGTATATAACAGAACTCATGAATAAGCAATAGTGATAACTGAGTTAAACGACCAGTTGATTCAACACATCCTATGTTGATTTATTTTTTGGGGGAAAGCCTTCCAACCAGAGCTAGCAGATCCCAAATATCAGCTAATTTGTCAAATCTCAGAACTGTTGTATATCTGTTGCACATTTCAACACGATTCAAAAAGATGTCGGGACAAATGGATGCCATGTCAAATGGGGACACTTTTTTAGTCTCCTGCATAGTGGTGTGCCTTAGAGGGGCAAATAATTTCCCTCGGCACCCCATTACTGCGTATCTGCAATCAACAATGCCTTATACCTACTGGGTGGTCTTTGTCTAAAGCAGCTGTTCAAGAAATGCATTTGCATTTTAAACAAGCTAATAATCATAATGAAACTCAAAGAACGGGGGATGGGGGCTGTTTTGATGTGCTGAATGTGACAGAAATGGGTTTTAGACTAGAGTTTTAGTCTTGATAGTATGTGGCCACCCAACATGCTCCTTTGAAATACATAATCAATAGAATGATACAGATGAGAATCATTCAGTCAATGTTCATTCTTCTTGCTGTGACTGGCAAAAGTCCTACCGTAGGTTCCCCTAATCCAAGGTTATGCCAAATATAAGCTTGATTCTGTTGGGTTTTAAACTAGGAACCTAACATTGCATTCCACCTAAACAGCAGGACAACAATCTGAAGTAAGAGTTTAGCCAGTAGGGAAACCTGAAAGGTTAATTAATTGAATTGATATATTAGTCTAATTAAGTGATATCAGGTGGGAAATACAATAAATGTTTAAGGATTTCTTTTAGAGATTCCTAAATGTCTGAGAATGCTGTGGTTTTTGATTTAATGGAAATGTGACGCCCCCCCTGGCCTTACTCAAACAGATTGCTGGGAATAGTTTAAGCAGCACAGCATTGTTAATCACTGAAAGAACACCCAAACTCACACACACACACACACACACACATCCTCTGATCTCATTCAAGCGGGACCAATGGGTGATTGGAATGCAAAACCTCTCAAGAGAATTTCACGTTTTTGGGACGGTGTATGAATTGTACATTTTTGGAAATCCCAGCCAACCTTTTGCTCTGAGGGAAACCTTGTAATGTGTCCTGGTTTTCATTTGCGTCCACTTCCTTTAGCTCAGCAGCAAAGATTGGTGACTACCCTGGACTGATCCAAATGTGTGGCCACAACCCACAGTGATCTTTAAGGACATTTTGTTTCTCAGGGAGGCATGCGAGGTGATGGCAGGGCCTTTCCCCCAGCCAGGGATGGGGGGGGGCACCAAAACAAACTTCTTTGATTGCTTAGGGTCTGACCTTTCAACCCATTTTTCAAATGTCAAGCAGGCTGGAAGGGTAGGCGTGGGGGGGCCATGTGGTCCTCTAAGGCAAAATCTCAAGAGTTTGGCACCAGGCCTCACACAGATCCTGGATAATTAAACACAATAAGATACAGATCATTACTGACTCCAGAACTCCTGGTTTGTGGGTAGGGGAGTCTTGAAAAAAAGACCTCCTGATTCAAATTGGTGCTTTTAATCAAGAGCTGCCATTCCTCAATCTCTAGTCTGCATAAACTTGATCCACAATTGCCTTTTTGTTTAAAACAATTGTGTGTTTGTTGATAAGCTGCAGACAAAAGAGAGTGGGAGAAGAAGAGGAGTTTTGCGTGTGTTGGATGAAGCAAGTACAAGAATGAGAGATGGGATGGTGAGAAAAAACAACTGCAAAAGGGAGGGAGAGGGGGAAAGAGAAAGGGGTTCTGTCCTCAGACCACTGGCGGTGTGGTATGGTTTGGGTTATTTTGCGGCTGAAGCCTTGAAAGAGGGAGGCGTAGCGGCTCGCACATACCCGCAGCACTCAAATGGATCTTCCATTGGGAGGTTTTAGGCTTCAAAATGGTTTCCTGTGACGTCGATTGTATGTTTGATTTGCGCTTTGCAGGGTTAGAGTTATTCTCCGGGGGGTAGAATCTAGCACGCTTTCATTTCCGCTCACCCAACAGCCAGCACAAAGTTGGCAGTGAGAAGCTTAGGGATTGTAAAGACAGATTTTCCCTTACTGTTAGAAGCACATTTTTTGTTTTTCTGTAGCTGTCGCCATTCCAAGACTTGTGCTTGCAACTTGATGAATTGTTCCTTATAATTGGACTGTTTTTTGGCGGCTGAGGGGTTTGGTATGGTTAAAAAAATAGAAGGAAAAAAATTCGCAATTCTTGGCCAGGGCGAAATGCCTCAGTACTAATTGCGCACAGTGGATACTGGATGGGAAATGGTTACAGGAGAATTGAATCCAGGTTATGTTAGTTCAGCTGGCACTTTGTTGTGTGAGAAGCCATGCAGTCCCTAGTGTAGATGTACGGTGCCCGGGAGTTAGAGTCAATTAGAGTCAATTCTGTTGTCGTTGGAGTGAATGGGCTTCTTTTTTGTACAACTGTCTCGTTTTCTGTGAAAACCATCTCATTTATTGTCTTCTCCACACGCAAAGTAAGATGTCAGACTTGGACGACACACTGAGGTCACATCTTTCTTGCTCGACATCTTCAGACAGATACTTTGCTGGGACTTTGGGAGCCATAATTACCTCAGAACGGTGAAATAAAGTAACAACAATGAAGAAATTTATGTAAAAACATTTTAAAGGACATTTTCATTACGTAAAACCCATTTCATTTTCAAATGTATAGAAACTAAGAAACTAATGTATAAGAAGCCCATGGGAAAGAAAAATAAATTAGACTTTGATCATTTCAATTGTTTCTCTTAGAGATCAATGAGGTTAAATGGAGAGTCAATGGAGAATTTGTCTTAATCCCATGTTTGGAAAAAAAGAAAGAGAAGAAAACCCAGTGGTATAAAGTATTTGAGTAAATGTAATTAGTTACTGTACTTAAGTATCTTTTTGGACTTACTGAGTATCAATGATATTAGCAAATTTTACACACTTCTTGACTACATTTTTAAATTTGTATATATTCTTTACTCCAATACATTTGTGATTAGAAGTGAAATTGTTCATAACGTTTTGCATGGCACCTAACTTTTTCTGCAGCAGTTTATTTCTGCTGCAAAAGAAGTGATATAGCCATCTACAGGTCATTGATGGTACTATATCTTGTGCGTTTTACTCACCCAAACTTGTCAACAAGGCCACTTTATGCAAGTGCAGTTGTATACATTCAGTATGAGCAAATTACTTAAGTACTGTTAACTATCAGGAGTCAGCGGTCGCGCCGGTGATACCACCTCGGTTTTTTTCTTAACAGTGTGAAAGTGACTCAAATGTCCTTCAATTTTGGACAAACAAATAAGAGTTATACATCATTAAAACGGTGGAATGTCTTCTCTTATTTGTGTACACTCACAGTAAAAACAAAATGTTGCGCTTTTTTGCAAAATAAGGACAACTAACATGATGCTCAAGCTGCGGTCTCTTTCTCAATGAAGTCCATTCAGATACTTGTTAGAAAATGAAAAATAAATCAGATCATATAAACCAGATACTCTAAGACTTTTATGCAAGTCGTATTGGAATTGGTGACTTGTAATAGAGTCATTTTCAGTATGGTTTTCAGGTACTGTGTGAAAACCTGAGTAACTCCCACTTCAGTGGTTTCATAAGAGATCTCAGCAATGTATTAGTTTGCCTAAAAATGACAAATCACTCACCATCATGTCGTATCGTACACATAATAAGACATTTTGAAGGTTTCAACTGCATGCCTATACAATAAAATTCCATTGTTGTCTTGGACCCCAACGATTTTCCTTTAAACAAAAAAAACAAAAAAACATTTTTTTATATAAAAAATATTCGACTTTGTTACTTTTTTGAGTGACAAATGCAACAATTGTCTCCTTTGTCTTCTCTCCTTTTTATTTCTCCTTGGAAAAATATATGAGGTTAACTTAAACATAAATATAGAATCCATTAAGTCACATGAGCTATAAATTAACAATTTTTAATTTCATTTCTCTCTTGGTAAATTTTAATATAGTTCAGCACATGCCATTATCTGTATATTTATGGCCTCTACATGTTTGTTTAGTTGCAATGTCTGTATTCAATTTTTAAAACGGATATAGCTTCCAAAAAAACAATCATATCCTATTTTTCAGCTTTAATATGATGAACTGATGTCACAATGTGTAAAAACACCAACAGCAGGGCTACACTGAATTGTAAATGGAGAGGATGTTTATTTTGAGGCTTTCCAGGGGTTGAAAAGTCAAGATGGTGAGCTACACCACAATCTAATGATATTATATAAAAACTACACAGGAGATAATCAAAATGTACTGTTATTGCATTATATGCACTTAGAAGGAAGATTGTAATCTTTTAAAGTTCTTGTGCAGGTTAAGTTATAAAATTTCAACTGGCCCTATTCCCATACTGTAAATGTGTTTCACGCTGTTATTGTCAGACAATGAGACATTTTTTGGTAAAGCCTGTGAGATCAAAAACAACGGCCTATTATTTAATGTTATTGTAAGTGAATCCTTGACTTTTGGGCTTAGTAACAAGAAAAGGAAAAACAATGTTAGCTACGCTAATCTGAGGCCAGAACAAGGCATGTGACCAAACATTTTCTGCCCCTGGGGTGTCCTGAGTTTGGTGTTCTGTACAAACATTGGCCTGGTCCTGTGTAATTCTGTTTTTTTGGAGGGTAGACAAAGGGAACAGCTCCATCTAGTCTCAAAGCAAATCTTTGGTGTTTACAAAAAGACCACACAACATCATAGCAGCCAATTTATTTGTAATTAAAATGTTTTTCTTTTTCGGCCTCATAATGTCTTAATTCAGACATCAAATCCGTCTGTTTTGATTGAAAGTTGAAAGCCTCTGAAATGATTTTACCTCAGTTAAGGACACATTGAAGCTTGGAACTTTCTACATTACAGCAATAATCATAATTTATGATGACTTTATCATACAAATTGTATTGCACTTACAATATCATTGTCACAAGATGAAGAAGATAAAGGTAAACAGAATCCGATACAAGGTGATTTTAATAATACAATAAACAAAGGAACAGACAAAATGTTAAACAGTACATTTGTAAAACTGGGGTAAACACACGGAAGCGTCGACCGACACCTGAAGGGTGAAACAGAGCAACTTAAGTACATAGTCATAATGTGGTGATAACGTACAGGTATGATGATTATATGAGTTTCCATAACAACTGATGTCTGTCAGAAAACAAAGACAAAGAAACACATGTGACTGATGAAAAAAACTGAAAGTCCATGAAAGTGAAACTAAAGATGAATGAGTCTGAGGCAATGACTCGGTGAAGGTAGGAGATGATGGTGCAATCCGGACAACGAGGCCCCCGCGGCGATGATGAAGGGCGTCCAATGGCACAGACCAAGAGCCCAGAGACGACAGCCCATGGTGGAGTTGAGGGAGGAGCTGAGGTAGGGAGGAGACTGAAGTCAACTGGGGCACTACTGACATAGGTAGAGCCGATGGATCTCAGAGCGCAGACGGAGCCTAGGTGATGGCATGACGACGATAGTCTGAGGTGAAGCCAGACTGCCCAAGAACTGAAGGGCCGAGGCGAACCCGAAGGAAAAGAGAAGCCTGCTGCAGCCGTAAGGATGGAAGAACAGAGCGTAGCAGAAGGTCCGCAAGTCCGTAGCAAAGGTGGAGTGATGACTGGGCAAGGGGGAACCAGTGGGACAAGGGAACCTGGTTGAGCTGAAAGGCAGAGGGTTTCTGGTGGAGTCGAAGGTGGGAGGAGCTGAAAGGTCAGCGGGCCGAGATGGACAGAGGCGGAGCCATTGAATCTATCCACTCAGGCACTGATGGTGGTTGTAGGACCTGAGTCTTGACGTGACTGCTTGGCAGTGTAGGAGATGGTGAACGGCTGACAACCTCCAGCAGAGATGGGGCTGGAGGACTGACTGGGCAAGGCAGTGACGGAGGCAGATGAAGACTAAACAGGGTTGAAGGTAACACAACATTGTCCATGCAGGTGTGTCTAAATAAGCAATGAAGGTTCAGAAGGAGCAGATAAAAAGTTCAAACAGTCCATGGTTCTATTTGGGAGCAGTGTTTGAAAACTTGAAATGAAGTGGGATAGGGTGGGAGACGATACCACCGCATTGAAGTCAATCAGCCAGTTCTCAGTGTCAAAATCCACCGAAATACCCTCGGCCACTGATGTCATGGGCTCACACCCCGGGTCAGTCTCATTGGGGGGCTCCTCTTCAAGGGCGAGGGTCCGCACTGACCTCTTATCTTCGAGCACTGGCTGACGCATCGCATCGGGTGGTGACTCTACATTTGCGGGGGACTCACACGTTTCCTCTGTGGTCAATGGTGGTGGAACGGGCTCTGGATCCGGCTGTGCTCTGGACGGAGGGTAAACACTCTCCAGACACCAGATGATAGCATCCCTCCAGTTTAGTCCACAGGTGTCTGGGAGGTCTGTGGGGTGGTGGCAGTTTGCCTCTATCCAGAACAAAAATTTTAGGGTCTTGTCGTCAATGGGTCTGGTGATGGTAAGACAACAGAAGTTTTTGGTAAAAAAAAAAAAAAAAAATTGATGCCCTGCTGGGCAATCACAGGAAACTTGTCTGTGTAATCCATCTTTTGGGTCGGTTGAACTGTCACAAGATGAAGAAGAAGGTAAACAGGATCCAATACGAAGTGATTTTAATAGTGCAATAAACACAGGAACAGACAGAAGGTTAAACAAACACAACATATAAACATTGACTTGCAACTTAAATACACAGTGATAATGAGGTGATAATGAACAGGTGTGATGAGTAGATGAGTGTCTATGACAACTGATGACTGGCAGGAAAAAAAGACAAAGAAACAGATGTGACTGATGAAAAAATTGAAAGTCCATGAAAGTGAAACTAAAGATGAATGAGTCCAGATAACCATGACAGAATGCCCCTCCCAGTAGGCGTGACCTCGCCCTGTAGTAGCAGAAGTGATGGAGGGACGGTGGGGGCTTAGGAGGTGGCTGAGGCAATGACACAGTGAAGGTAGGAGATGATGAGAGGATGGTGCAATCCAGACAAAGAAACTCATGTGACTGATGAACACTTTAGGTAAGTTTGAGATACATCGGCACTGCGCAGACCAATCGTTGTATGACATAAAAGTACCACGAGAGCGATTCAAAAGCATAAGGAGTCATTTGCTCTCCAGTCGCTCTCACGATACTCTGAGATGTACTAATTGTATTTTTAAACCTTGAATCTTTTGCTGAATTTATTACAATTCATGAACATGCACATCTTGCTACACATTTTGGCCCAATCGGTGATGTCTGGGCTCATTTTGTTCCCACATATTAAAAACATTGCTGAAATTTGCACATAACAGGAGGGTTAGCAATGTACTGTATAAATCACTGCTCACACAGAAAGCCAAAGAACTTTCTTTTGGTCAACACAGCGAATTCCCTTGACCAACCAGAACTTATAGCAAAATCTGTGTTTGGAATTCGTTCACCCTAACACAAAATTACTGGTTTATAGAAATAAGGATTTCTGTTGAAACTAATGAATTTTGCCCATGAAAGTTTGCAAACAACAGTAAACGGATCTCATTGGTGCTGTCATATTGGCAAAAACAAAAAAAAAATGTCCACTGTTAATAGTGTAACAATGTACGAAGCTCACAGAGAAGTCACTTTTAAACCAAGCAGGAAAATTCACTTCACCAACATGAGCTTGATTCAAAATCTTTTATCATGAAATTCCTAATTGTATGGATTCCTTATTGAAATGACTAGACTGGCCTGCAAAAACTCACAGAACAATGGTATTGTTATCGCACCTTTAGAAGGTAGCTGCCTATATGGTAAATAGACAAGGCATTCCACTAGGTCAACTAAATCTACCTTTGATTGTCAGTTTGTAAGCTTGTGGCCATCTTTTCTGTTCACGTGTCACATTTTACACTCGTGCTGAATCTACGTGTCATATGTGGACTCAGGTTGGAGTCAGATGATTCAGCTTTCCCTTGTAAGCAGATTGAAGAGTGCTTTTAAACCTCTCGCCCCCTACTTTTACAAGAACATTAAACATTTAATGGGGGCAAAAACAATGTAAAATAGTTCTTCCTGTACCGCAATGTTTTGCACACCATTAAATGTGAAGTCATATAATTGTGAATTGGCAAATGGGTTTGCTTTTCTCCAAGTGGAGCATAACTTTACTGTGAATATAAAAATCACTTGTACAAACTTCTACCAACATCTCTAACCGTAGCTTCCAGATCATGCATTACAAATAGAAGTAAATGATTCATGTGTGCTGTTTACTGGCAACAAGCCTTTTTTGTATCACAATGAGGAAAAACTGATGTAAAGGAGCTCAGCCGAGAGCACTTGAACTTTTGAAAGGGTTGACATTCATAAAACAGCATTTCTACCTCAGAACGCACAGCATTACTATGTTCAAAATACATGGGGAATTTTACGTAAAGGATTAGATTACCCCAAAATTTAAAGTCATCATTTATTCACCCTATTATTGCTATAAAACTGTATAATTTCCTTCTTTTTTTTTTTTTTTTTTTGAGGTTAGCACAATATATACTTTGGCAAAACCCACAGAAATATGTGTTTTTGTTTAAACATTTTAATGACATAAAGTCTTCAAACTCCCTCTAGGGGACGGCAAATTTACCACATCCAGAATTCCTAGAAATCCCCTTAGGAATTCCTAGAAAAAAACCCACTCAAAGCTGTCTTTCTTCAAACAAACCCACCCTCACAGTGCAAAAGCTTCAGTCGGACATCTTTGTTTTTGATAGAAACTAAACAGATTGTTGACCTCATAGACACAACTCAGCCTGGCTTAGCAGCTATATGAAAAAACAGAAAAATGTCATCCATCAGAATTTCTTCATCCTGTTCATGTTTGACATTGTTAAGAAACCCTAAAAGCTCTAACGATCAGAGAAAATCTGCCAAAGTTTAAGGTCTCACAATGAGGATATCTAGCACGTTATTTTTGCTTTTAGAGTTATTGCCTGACATTGAAGTAATGTAGTAAAAATAGGTCAAACCCAAAAGGGCGTATGATGTGTTCTGACCAAACGTTTAGACTTGCAAAACAATTCCTACTCTAAAATATACATGACTAACAACAGAATTGTTTTGAGAGCCACACTGGATATAAATGAAAGAAAAATGTTTCCCAAACACTCTCAACCTCTGCCATTGGTCGAAAAACTAGGTAGCCCCGCCCCCAAACCTATACCATTGGTTGAGCCACTGTTGCCATGTCTGGCTGCTTATTTTGATAAAGCCAATGTTACTCATTTTCAGGGAAATCAACCTACAAAAGGCTCTTGAAATTTGACATCCCATTTAAAGAACTTTTTGACTGAATTACTGTAGAATTATTGGAATTAATTTTTTTTAATAAAAAGAAAGATTACAGTTTAGTCAAGGGTGAAATTCTTCATAAACTTTGTACATAGTTGTAGGAAAGATGATTCTCCATAAGTCAAATAATATACACAATAGTATGTATGGTGTCTATTTTTATAGTAATACAATTCTTAGGTTTCAGTTTATACATACTGATACATATTATGTCTCATGGTGGAAGGTTTTTCGAGAAAAGAGCTCCATGTTTGGATAGTTGCCATTGGGACACAAAACAGAGCAACTACACTAATGACCTTACATGGATCCGTCTTTACAAATACATTTGTCGGAAGTTTACAGCAAGGCAGCAGCTGGTGGGTGTCACGCACAGAAGAGGACAGACTAAGGAGGTAAGTGAAAATGTCTTTATTGTAGGAATCCAGGGGTACAGAGTGGGAATGCAACACAGGTGTAGATGAATGTCAGATGATAGATGACTGAAGACTTAGCTGGTGATGATACGGTGTTCTCTGTGCAGGTGGCGTGCGATGCAGGTGACAGGTGAGCAGGAGATCCAGGCAGGTGACAATGGGGAACAGAAGACAGAAGACGGATCAGGAACAAACAGGTTTCTCAGGTGAGTCTTAGAGGTAGGTCGTGGAGTTTGTCATGGATGAGGATACACATAGACGACACCAGACAAGGTGTGCATGAGAAGTGAGTCATTGAGGGTAGGTCATCTCCAGGATGGTGCTGGCAACTCAGGGAGCCATGGCGGTGCTGCCAGTTCAAGGGACCATGATGGTGCGGCCTGCGTGGTCTTGGCCCAGACCCCAGGCTCGGCCACGGTTGCCGGGGACGAATAGCACCCAACCCCCCACGCCGAAAATTTCCTTGGGGTTTACTTGGCTGAGCTCCAGAGCCGAAGCGGACTCATGGGATGGAGCGGACTCGTGGACTCAGGACATTCCTTCATACTCCACCAAAACCCCTAAGGGTACAGGCTTAGCTGCCCTCTCCGGACTCAGGACAAGGGAAGAAGTCGCCTCTAGACTCAGGACAAGGAAAGGAGTCGGCTCGGGGCTCGGGACAAGGAAAGGAGTCGTTTCTCTGGACTCGGGAGAGATGGCTCCTGAATCCCACTGTCACAGTCACCAGCGCCACTGTTGCCGGGGACGAATAGCACCCAACCCCCCACGCTGAAAACTTGGGGTTTACTTGGGGTTTATTTGGCTGAGCTCCAGAGCCGAAGCGGACTCATGGACTCAGGACATTCCTTCATACTCCACCAAAACCCCTAAGGGTACAGGCTCAGCTGCCCTCTCCGGACTCAGGACAAGGGAAGAAGTCGCCTCTAGACTCAGGACAAGGAAAGGAGTCGGCTCGGGACTCGGGACAAGGAAAGGAGTCGTTTCTCTGGACTTGGGACGAGGAAAGGCTTAGACTCGGTGGTGGCCATCTTAAATGAGGGCTCAGTCTTGGTGGCGGAAGTGCTGATGAGTGGTGATGAGGGTGATGGCTTGCAGGTCCAGGTGATTGATGATGTAGTGCATGTGATTAGTATTAGGGATGATAGGAAATGTAGTGTGGAGAAGGTGTCTGCACTGGTGACTGTGACAGTGGGATTCAGGAGCCGTCCATTGCTGAAATCGCCTGAGGGGCTCTTTGTCCTCATCTAAACTCTAGGGAAACTCTGAACAATGCAATGTTTGGAGGTGATGAGACCTGACTGAAGTTGAAGAGTTGATTGTGATTATTATTAAGTTTTTCTATCAGATACAGCTCTCAATTTCTTGAAAAGGAGAACATTAACCCCCGGTTTCAGAGACAAGGCCTAAGCCTAGTCTCTTACTAAGGTGCATGTTTGAGCTGTTTTAACTTACAGCAACTTGGGTTACACTTTATTTTAAGGTGTCTTTGTTACACTGTAATTATACATTTAATTACTGAGTAATATTAAGTATAAACATGTACTTACTATAGGCTTAGGTTTAGGGTTTGGTTTAGGGTTTGTTGCATGAAATTATGCATCATTTCTAGTTATTACCATAGTAACTAGATGTAACATATGTGACAATGACACTGTAAAATAAAGTTTTACAACAACTTGCACTAATATATATTACAGTATGTCAGTGCCATTGTTTTGTCTCAAGATGCACACCAGTAATGTTTCTTTCTAAGGCACATTTATAAAAGCTACTGAAATATCTTAACTGAACTAAGAACTAATCCTGGCTTAAAAGGTTAGCTCCCCCAAGAATGAAAATTATCCCATAATTTACTCATTCTTAAGCCATTGTTTCTTCTTTCAGTCAAACACAATCAGAGTTACATAAAAGAAATTACATAAAAAATATTCTTGCTCTTCCAAGCTTTATAATGGGAGTGAATAGTAACCATGATTTTGAAGCCCAAAAAGCACATCAATCCATCTGAAAAAAAAATCCATATGGCTCCAGGGGTTAATACAAATAATATATTTTCTTAAAGTGATATTATGTTAAAAGCACATTTTAGTTTATATTCATGGTCTATCAAACACAGTTGAGTACACTTAGATGTTCTTAAATATTATGTAAAGAAGCATTAAAAAATATTTTGGTATATGAAGTACAAAATTAGTGCGTGAAAAAAATCACCTGGCGGTTACTATTCACTCCCATTATAAAGCTTGGATGAATCAGGATATTTTTCCTACAACTCTGATTGTGTTTGACTGAAAGAAGAAAGTCATATATTCCTAGGATGGCTTGAGGGTGAGTAAATTATGGGATAATTTTAAATTTTGGGTGAACTAACCCTTTAATCTAAGCCCTGTATGTGAAACCAAGCCTAAATGTAAATTAATCAAATCAATTACAATCAATCACATATATCAATAATTACAGAGAAAATGTGGCATATCAAATAAAGAAAAAAACAGTTCAAATGTTTTTCTTATTATTTAAAATATTATTATTAAACAATGATATTGCATGTTTGACTGATGGTGAAAGTAATGAAAAAATAAACCACAAACTTTATCCCTGCCTCTTGACCTTTTATAGGAGGAGTTTCACAGTTTTCCCAAGTTTATACCACATTAAAGTAGCATCATGACTCAGGCAATCTGCTAACGTCAGTCAAAAATCTTTATAAAAATACCAAGATAACCACAGAATTATTTCCCTGACATTACAATCTTTCAGTGTTTTTGAAGTACCTTTCAAAGTCTTGATTTCAACATTGTGTATAATGTGTCTTCTACAAAGGCTTGAATTAAAGGTTTTCCGAAGATTTCCAGACCTGTTTGGCTGAGGGTAGGTGTCCCAAGTTTTACCATAATTACACAGTGGAAGCATAATTGACTTCTGTTTGAACACAAACAAAACTAGCTTGTTGAAACTCAGGTTGAGCAGGCCAGCAATCAATTTCGAATGTTCCCATTCTGTCATTGGAAGAGAGTGTTAAAATAAGAAAGAATGTATATGAGATTTTCCTAAAGCATTTTCCCAAATGCATTTAACTTGAGTACAATAAACACATGGCAGGGACAGACATTGTACCACATTCCCCAGAGTAATATTCAGTTAACTGTGTTGAATAATAGTAACAGTATAGGATTGTCCAGATCCTGGGTCACTGTGTTATGACATTAAAGCCATTGTTTATTTAAGGAGTAAGGAAAACATTTTTAATTATTATTATTTAAAAAAAAATATATATATATGTGACTTTTTTACTTGGTGGTTACACCACATGACAAAATATACATGTCTTGAAACTGGTATTAATGGTTTTCAAACAATATGAATACAAATAGTACATTCCCAAGAACTTGGCACATATATTTCATTGTACATTTTTAAAAGATGTTCCCTCCTCTTTATTATAGAGATTCCTTTACATCACTGACCCTAATATTTTTCTATATATTTTTAATAATATATATCTTGAAAGTTTTTACAATGAAAAAAAGAAACTTGAAATCTGACATTTAATAAGTGCAGTTCTTTAAAATTTAAATGACATCTACCATAGATAATTTATAAAAAACACCATGTACTCCTTGAAAAAAAAGTAGCTTTCCCCCACCGTTTTTGCACGCACCTACAAACGTTCCCAAAATATGTGGATGATTTGTCCTTTTTTCAAACCAGTTTCAAAGTAGCTATTTGGAATGAATGCTGTCATTCCAAGTGTGCTTTTTGATCATGGTGCAATATGTTTCTTATTCTCCATATTTCCTGATATGTGGGTAACTGGACCCCGTTATCTGGAACAAATAGTGCACTGTGCCCCTCCCCCGCCCCCCTTCACTAACCGCTTATCCATATCACTCTGTTCTCCATCCCTCCATGGCCTGGCACTCCCTGTGCGGTTTCCCACAACCTACTGCACCGCTACTGTTGGTGGATACGGTATCTGTGGATGTCAAGGGCTGGAAAACATGTCTGAAAGAGACAGATTGGGAGATGATGATGAGTGGGGTTTCTTGGAAAGTGATGTAGTTTTACACTCTTCAATTTAAGATGACTTTAAAACCCGAATGCGAGATCACCTGAGTAAAACCACCTGGTATGCTGTCCATTTCCTGTTAAATTTATTCACTGTCTACGCTGTCATGGTAACAAGCAGAGGTTAGAAATATGTTTTCATAACTTATGAAATGGATAGTTGAGTTAAACCCATTGCTTGACAAAAATGTTGCACTTAAGTGAATTTTCATGTCAGTCTGAACAGATGCTTTAACAGCAATTTTCTCAATTTAAAATGTTTATCGCACCAAATTTTCACAATGAACATTTTTCTTTATCTGAACAGACACTTATTGCTTCCAATGTCTGTGATGTTAAACCAGATGTGTTAAATAAATCATAAAAGAGGTCATTGCTGTTGGTTGGGATGAAAATGTTACATTTCTTGAGTTTAATCTATTCCCATTGGTTACGTTCAGACTGTCAGTTTTTGGAAGTAATAACCGCATTTACGTACAGTTGTGAGTCTCAAAATGTCCAGTACACACAGCTGCTTACAGTAACACAGTACGGGAGTCAAGCCTGTATTCTTTTATTAGCAACAGTGAAAGTGACCAAAGTAATACCAAAGATGGAAGTGTCCATAAAACTAAAAGTCTTATTATGTTGACATGACAAGAGTCCAATCAAGCTGCGAGTTCACCCATCAATTCTTCATTAACCAACAGCAGCGTTTAAATCTGGGTTGAGAGCAGAGTGTCACGGTACATGTGTGTGGAATGAATTGCTTGACAGGAAATGTCCAAATAGAGTATTTTAATAACCAAAATCCAGAACAGGGAAAACACAACCACGTAAAACATAGACGAGAACGGACAGAGAATGAAGGAGAACACAGGGTATAAATAAGGAGCACTAATAAGGTAATTAACAGAACAGGTGAAACTCATAGACTAATCAGACACAGGGAAAACTAGGTCAAACTAAAGAACACCAAACAGCAGACATGTGACAGTTCGCCCCCTCCCGGGAAGGCGCGTCCTCGCGCCGTAAAGAGTCCAACTGAGGAGGGAGGGAGGGAGGGAGGGAGGGAGGGAGGGAGGGCGGGGGTTCTGGAGGAGGACGAGGAAGAGGAGAGCGGAAAAAAGTCAATAAAAAAACAAAACCGTCCATGGGGGAGTGAAGGGTGGGAGGAGCCAGGGGGAAGCCAGGAGCAGGAGGCGCCAGATGTAAGGCCAAAGACCAGCCAGGAGGAGGCCCCAGGGCGGAGTCGAAGGCGGGAGGAGCTATGGTGTTGACATGGAGTACACCCTGGGGAACCGATGAAGATACTACCTCTGAAGATGGAGACACTGGTGGAGCTGACAGGTCGAGGGGCCCACGTGAGACAGATGGCACTGAAGACCAAGGTGGAGCCGCGGCGACGAGCGTCCGAGGTGGAGCCGGATCACCAGAGACCAGAGGCAGAGCCGAGGGACAGAGGATGAAGGAGTAGCCGAAGGGGAAGGCGGAGCCAGACAGAGCCGAAGGCACAGGCAGGACGACGGCTGACCAAGGCGACACCGGAGAGACGAGGGAGCCCGGAGAAGCCGTATGGTCGATGGTGTCCGGTGGAGCCAAGGGAGGGAGGAGCCATGGTGAAGCCGAAGTGTCGATGGGCTGAGGTGGAGCGCTGGACACAGCGGACATCTTATCCATCGCTGTGGGGTAGTGGGCGTGGTCTTCCTCCCAGCCCTCTAACTCCACAAGTACTCCCTCGGTGACGCACGATGTTGCACGCACCTGATCAGACCCTAGCAGTAGTCCAGGCTCCGGGGCGATGACTCCTTCCGACCTCTTCTGTGGTTCGGGCTCATCCATCGCAGCAGGCCGATCTCCACGGTCTGCGGTGGGCACAGGAAACTCCGTGCTGATCACGGTCAGTGGTGGATGGCTGGTCTCTGGTGGTGGTGGAGTGGGACTGGTAATGCAGTCATCCCTAGCAAGGCCGATCGTAAAATGAAGAGTTATTATTTACCAGTACCCACTCTACAAGGGCAGCGAAATTATCCCTTGGACCGTCCGCTGGAATGTGTGCCTTTGACCGCTCGCTCAGGCTGGTGTAGTAAAATACGAGCGTTCTGGAAAATGGGTCTGGCACGCGAGATGTAAAAAGTCCCATGTATGAAGCTCCAGCAGGCGGTCTCCCTGCTCCAGGCAAAGCAGGGCGACTCCAGGAAACTCCATATTGAGGGAGGAGGGGTAAAATAAAAAGAAACAAAAACGCAGCAAAAAAGCAAACTTCTGTAAGGGTCCGTTCTTCTGTCACAGTACGTGTGTGTGGAATGAATCGCTCGACAGGGAATGTCTAAATAGAGAATTTTAAAAACCAAAATCCAGAACAGGGAAAACACAACCACGTAAAACATAGAGGAGAACGGACAGAGAATGAAAGAGAACACAGGGTATAAATAAGGAGCACTAATAAGGTAATTAACAGAACAGGTGAAACTCATAGACTAATCAGACACAGGGAAAACGAGGTCAAACTGAGGAACACCAAACAGCAGACATGTGACACAGAGCATTTGAGTTGTGCATAGAACACAAAACTGAGGGTAACTGCTCCAGTGGAGTACAGTGACTGGATCTAAAACCTTGAGATGACACACAGTTCATATCTCTATCACTGTAAGTTACTTACAGCACAGGTTTTCCAAATCTTTAGCAGTTGTGAGTGCTAAAGTTTTCGGGTGCGATTTGAAAATGCTTTCTTTTAAATAAATATAACAGTATATTCTTTTGTATATTTTATGACTCAAAAACTGAAATGAATTAGGCTATTATGTTATTATTATTATAGCAGTAATATAATCATCAGCAGAATTTAAGATACAACAACTGAGGTACTTTTTTGAAACATTAAAATGCTGTAGTGTGTTTGCTCTTTGGCCGACAAAATCCCATCACCATCTCCATGCAGTGCCGGCTGGAAACTGACGATTTATTCGATCTGACCAATGGTGAGAGTGGTCAGCGACAGACGGTGCAACACATTGCCAGATCGAAGCCATTCTAGGGCGTCCCCCACAGGCAAAGCATGTGGCTGGCTAAAGAAGCTGGTCCAACATCTACGAATTACGACCCTTAATACTGGCAGGTTTACTGGAAGAAATTGGCCAATTCATTGAGAACCCGGTTCATCGATATTATCTGCATGC
The DNA here is from genome assembly GCA_038088235.1 of Zacco platypus. Lineage (NCBI taxonomy): Eukaryota > Metazoa > Chordata > Actinopteri > Cypriniformes > Xenocyprididae > Zacco > Zacco platypus. The sequence goes on along the minus strand of CM076063.1, from coordinate 16,347,350 downwards.
AAGAAACCAAATGGAGAGACGCCAAGGCAAGAGACATTAGAGAAGGGTACAAACTTCTACTGTAGAGTGACAAACAACTGAAGTGGAGTGGCTAACCATCATTAGCGAGAAGCTGCATGACAATGTCGTTGAGGTCTACTGCATCTCGGATCACCTCATGTAAATCAAGATCGACACCAGGTTGGTAATCCTGTGGGTGGTCTCCTGCTATGCCCCCCAGACCAGGTGCACCAAAGCAGAGAAGGAGGACTTTTGGCATCATTTCGATGATCACCTTCGATCAATCAACATTGATGAGCATCTCCTGATTGGCGGTGTCCTCAACGTGACTCCCATCTAGCCACTTACACCACCGGCAAACGATCAACCCAGATTGACTATTGTGCAGCTTCAAGCTTGTCATGGTGTTTCCATCCGAGACCATCACATCCTAACATTAGCTACTAGTCCTTGACCTCATGCTGAACCTCACCAGTCCTGAGAAGATCAAATAGTGGCGCCTGCCTGAAAAGACAACACAACTGGCTGCTATGCTCGACATCTACATCATCTCCATCGATGACAACTAGCCCATCAAAACACTTGACCAAGATGATCCGGGACACAGTGGTCTGTTGGTGGACCAATGAGGTTCAAGAGACCACGTAGGTGAAGAAGGCCACGTTCAAGTGGTGGCATGTCTCAGTAAGTGGCAAGAGTACCGATGACTGAATTCGAAAGCGAAGTGACCTCTACGACCGTCACGATCCCCCTGCATTTTGCAATGCTGGAAAGAGTACTTTGACTCGACATTCAACGAGGAATTCCCGCATACATCGATCACAAGCACTGCCCCGTCCCTGGGACAGTACTGCTGATCAGCCCTGCTGAGGTTGAGCTTGCCATCAAAAGGATGAAGAACAAAAAGGCCCCTTGACCCAACGATAGTCCCACCAAAGCGTGGAAGCTACTTGGACGCAGATGCTCAAAGTCCTCGCTCGACTGTTCTACAATATCTACCAGTAATACAGTCCCGATCTGGAAAGGCTAAGGTGTTATTAGTGAATGCAACACATACCAACCTATCTACCTACTCTGTCATGCCATGAAGATATTCAAGCATGTAATCAACACCCATCTCCGATCGGTCAAATGCCTCGACACCTCATCTAGCATTCCCTCCGCTCTCACAGCACTCCTGAAGATTACATACAGTGGATCTAGTTCCTCTACACCAACACCACCAGCGTCATCCAATGCCCCGCCGGCCTGTCGAAATGCCCCGATAACCATCGGCATGCACCAGGGATCCGCCCTTTCCTCGCTCTTGTTCATCCTTTGCATGGAGACGACCACAGAAGGCGTCTCACATCGACAACATCTTCCAAGCTGACAAAGCCTATCGTAGGCTCGAACGTCAAGTGCAAGTTGTAACAAGCGTCTGGACTGCACCTCAACATCAAGAAGACTGAGTACATGGAGTGCGGGCCCCAGACTGACGGGATGGACAGACTTAGAGGGACTTAGAGCAACTGAACAAGATCACAGACTACGAACTTCTTTACTTTTACTTCAGTATTTTGCTAGTCAACTCCCGACGCCATGTCATTCATAGTACGAATATACGTATCAGCGTTCGTGTCTTTTAAATTCAGAATAAACTGGCCAATGACCTAGAATGTCCAGAAACGACACTGACTGATAGAACAATTTTATTTTTAGAATAAAAATTACAATCTCTTTAAAACACATGATGCCAATTCACACACCTACATTACAAGGTACACTTCTTAGCGAGCCTGTTAGCCTTTTGCTCTGCAGGATGTGTTCGTTTTGATGCCATCATAATTCAACCACTTGAACTAAAGTCAGTCAGGTGCTGAAAAGTTGCATTTTTGTACCCTATCTTTTCATACATTGAGAAGGTGGGACCCATTTTGAAAAGGTGACATTAATTTGTTTCATTACAGGTGAGTGACAATTCATCTATATCCAATGGACAAAAAGCCTAGTATTTGGCTGCCCTTCTTGATTAGTGGAATAGTGTATAAGGATGTTAAGGTTAGGAAACCCTGCCTCAAAGCATGAGGCCATATAGTCCAGGGGTTTTCAACCTGTGGGGCGTCAGCACCCGTTAAGGGGGACGGGAGCACCTGTTAGTTCAGAAGTGAATGTGAAATTCTCGAGTGAAACAGATGTAAATGTGAAATTTTACCAGCAAATCTTTAATCATCCACTAGAGGGGGCAATTTGGCTATTCTTCCAGCTAATTGTTGGATATGGTTACAGCAGGTTCGACGCAACTGAATTTGAGCCAAAACAACTAAAAAGAAAATGGCTTGTAAAAATCAAGAATAACACGGATGATCAAAACTAAGGTTAAACTGAACGAAAAACAAGCTCAGCCGTCACTCTAAAGTCAGAAAGCTGTTTATATTTTTAATGTTTTATTGCCTAATCCGCCTATAAGTAGCGCAGACAGATCGCTGTTGCTCCTCAGTTCAAGTGGTAAGTCGGAGCACATGTGAAGCGATCAACTCTTCATCTTCAATACTAGTTATAGCATGAAATAAAGATTAATAAACATCAGACAGTAGACAGTACAACTTATCGAAAGGTATCATGTCTCATGTATTTGCTCAAACGTGTTTCAACCGAGGAAAGATGTCAATAATAGCTTGTTAAAATTAAGCCATTAAATCACCATAGCTCGACATTTAGCAAGAAAAATTTTAAATTTGCTAAATATATTCATTTTAATAGGCTATTTGTAACGTAATATTTACCTTGAGTGGAAACATAATTCTATCATTAAAAAGTTATCACAACATTGTTATAGTGATTAAAAAACAAACTGCCTCATGTGCAATTCAAACATTTGTATACAAATCATTAATTTTCATATTATAGTAATGTACCACCAGACAGGGTTCCCTGTATAGTTTACAGCCGAGAGAATCCGAGAGAATTTTTTTCCTTGCGAAAAATGTATGTACTATACCTGACATACATATAAATAAATCGAATCATATTGAATCGAGATAAGAATTGAATTTTAATCGAGCTTGTGAATCAAAATTGGTTGAACTGAATTACTTGACTGTAACTCCTATAGTGCCCCTTGTGGCAGTGCTGAGAATGCAACACTTTTTTTGTTTTGCGCTATGAGTTGACGTTTGACACATTTTGGAATGACATCCAAACTTGAGTGAAATTTTATATTATTAAATGAAGGAGACAATACCAAAAAGAGAGTAATCTTCCATCATAACAATCTGTTTTTCACTAGTGGCTAAGTCAGAGAGAAAGCTATTCATACCCCTATCTATATGTCTTGAGTCAGAGTCAAAAACATCCAGCTGTTTTGTATTACTTTCCCCTTTGGTTCATTGAGGCATAATTACATTCTGACTTCATCGGAACCTTAGCGTGACCTCTGCTCCTGTCAGACACACACAAACACGCACAGACTTCTCCGAATGAGACGAGATCACACAGTGCTCACGCTGCCACCACAATGAACCTCAGACTCAAACTGAGTCGCCCCTGGAACACAGCAGGGGGACGAAAGGGTGAAAATGAGACCCACGCAAAAACACACCACTGTTTCCCTTCATTTGGGGAACCCGCGGTGTGCCTCACTGGAAACCATTGCTAATCAGGCCCAATTTTTGACCCTCTGCTGTTTTTGCTCCTTCTCATTTCACTCTCCCCCGCTCAATGTCTCTCATTTGGAATGATGTCATGGATTTTCCAGCTACACATTTCGAGGGCTTTTTTTCTTTCTTTCTCTCAATTAACCAACAGGGCTTCCCCACATCAAACCACTAGAGACGTTTTCCCTTTTAAACTGCTATGAAATGCATCCCCCAGATGACTGGCTCATTGTTGTTTTTTTGTTTTTTTCTTACACATGGAAGGGCATTGCATCTGTCTATTTACCAACACACACATTACAGACGTCATAAGCGTGACATGATGTTTGGAATCAAAGAATGTCCTTGTGATGTGTATATATTATGTCTAAAAATCCAATAAATATTATTTTCTACTATTAGCTGGATATCAGAGGCCAATAAAACTACAAATGTGAGCAATTATGTCTTTTCAAAGCCCATCTGCAACTGTAGGCCCATTCCAGAGCTTTCCCAAGACCCTTCACACAGCTTTTTTTTTTGCATTTCATAAATTATACATTTGCTCTGTACTCACAGTATTATGCAACTAAATCTAGTTGTAATAATTCTCACCAAAATATTGCAATGTGCATGTGTGCTTGAACTGCTTATACCGAAGAATGAGTTACTGTGCACTAAAGCCAGTAAATTTTCGTGATTTTTTCTTTTTCTTGTCGTTTGGAAGGAAAAAGGGGTCTATTTTCATTTTCTTCACCACATTTTTCTTCTGTGCTCATTTTGAAGAACTCATAAATAACTCCTCTTTATAGAACACTGCTATTTTTTTATTATTATTATTAAAACCTGACTTGACAAATGTAGTTATTTGCCCTTTTCGTGATCTATTTAAGTATTGGGCCATGGCTGGCTACATATCAGTGTCCATTAGAAGCCATCGGGTGGGAGGGTAGTGACTCAGCACTGCAAATGTGTCTACACCATGTATAACTGTTTCTGTGTACGCAATAATATGCAATCAACCTTTACTGGCATGTTAAAGCTATTTAAAGAAGATAACAGTTTCCAGTTTAAGAATATGATATGTGTTCAAATGCAGAAGCTAAGAAAGTCAACTCAAAATAATTCTGTTATTGCTAGCCTTCACAGTCAGATGGATATATATATACACACATGTAGCCATGGTGTTGTGGTCCAAAGACACAAAGGAGAGGATCAAATTCCAGCAGTCAAAAACTCAGGAGAACAAAAAACACTCTACATGCAACGAGAACTGACAAAAACTATTGAAAAAGGCCAAAATGCATTAAAAGTTTTCGTTTTCAGTTGAAAATGGTGCTGTGTAAAACTTAATGCATTTTGGCCAATCATTTACACAACAATGGTGTTTTGCGGGCCTAAAAACACCCGATGTAATGCGCATGCGTGTTCAGTCTATCGGTGTAACGTGCTCACAGGAAGGCAGACGAAGACAGAGGGAACCATTCCAGAGATTTAATAATATAACTTCAATATAGACAGGCAGGCAGGCAGGTGCAAATACATAGCATTACGGTGACCGGACAAGGAGTGCAAGACAGAGAACAACTTAAGTAGTGACACAAATTGACTCAAATGACGAACAGCTGATGATGATAATTAGTGTCCATGGTCACAAGTCGTGGTGGGAACATAGAATAAAAGAACACACGTGATCAAATACAATAAACAGAAAGGGCATAAAAATTGACATTAAATGGAACTAAAAGTGACGTAGTTTTGGAGGAGGATGAGGTGATGGATAAGGGATGGTGAGAGGCTGGCAAGAACGGAAGCAGGCAGGATGAGGTCACGGGCTGGTGATGGTGGGACGACGAGACACTGGCGACACACATGGAAGGTGCTCGATGGCACAGACCCAGAGCTCCCCACTACCGACAGCCCGTGGCGGAGATGAGGGAAGGAGGAGTCCAGCTGGTGACGTGGCTGTCGACAGCTGGGGAATGACCGACAGATATGTGGCAGATAGATCTGCAGATGGAGAGCCAATGGGAACGAGCTACATCACTGGTACTGGAGACACAGGTGATGCAGAGGCGACGCACTTCGTTGGCGGAGTACATAAGGGCTGAGGTGGAGCCAGTGTGCTCGAGGACAGCGGTTACACCAAGGGGAATGAGGAACCCGCTGCTGCCGTAGGGGTAGAGGGCCAGAGTGCAGTCCATGGCGGAAGTGGTGTGACGACTGACCAAGGGGGAGCCGGCGGGATGAGGGGACCTGGGGGAGCTGCAATTCCGAGGTTCTCCGGTGGAGCTGGAGGTGGGAGGAGCCAATACGGAGCCGACAGTTCGACAGGCCGAGATAGAGCAAAGACTTCCAAGGTCAGAGGCAGAGCCGCAGGATCCTCTTGCGCTGAGGCTGCTGGTGGTTACATGACCTGTGGCTGGACGTAATAGCGGGGCTCCCACGAAGATGGCACAGGGCTGTAGGACTGGCTGAGCTCTGGGTGAAGGAGGTGAGAGGAGTAGGGTGACTTCCACTCACATTAGAGAGATGGTTAAATCACATTCCATGTTAGTAGATGAAGGAGATGGTTCCTATTCAAAATAGTCAATGATGCTGTCTAAACACAGCGATGATGGTACTGAGTGGGATAGGGTGGAAGTCAATAAACCAATCCTCCAATTCCGTCGTCACTAATTCCCCGTCGACAGATGTCGTCGACTCACTCTCCTGGTCAGACTCATTGATAGAGCTCCACTTCTGGGGTGAGGGTTAGCCCTTGCCTGGGGGGGGGCATGCACAAGTGCTCCGCGGCCAAAGGTGGTGATTCTGGCTCTGGGTCCTGGATCGGGGAGGGACGCTCTCCAGACACTGGATGATGGTTTCTCTCCAGTTTAATCCGGTGGTGTCCATGGGATGGTGAAAGTTCACCCCGATCCAGAACATAGATTTCAGGGTCTTGTCGTCGAAGGGGTAGGTGAGGGCAAGATGAAAATCAGTTTTGGTCCGGTCATCTGTAATGTCCATAGAAAGACAGAAAGTCAATTCAAACTGAATCTAAACAGAACTAAACGTGATAATAGACAGATAGTGTTTCTTTACAAATTGACATCGCAATCTACTAGCCTAGCAACAGAATACAGTGTTACTCGTTTTTACTGAGCTGTTTGAACAGTGATCGTTTTGACAACATTTTCATATCTAAGAGTGACTTTTCAAAATTAAAGAGGGAAAACGTTTCAATTTTTAGTACATCGTTGTCATGTAATTGTATACCCTGAGGGTATATATATATATATACACACGAGCAAACAATACGGTGGCCGAGAGAACTCAACGCGCTGCAAATAAGAAAACACATGCAAATAAAAAAAGCACAAGCAAATAAAAAAATACACATGCAAATAAAAAAAACGTGATCATCAGTTTGACAACACATGTGCTGCAAATCCTCACAACACATGCAAACACAAAAACGCGCTGCAAATACAAAAACTCGCGAATAGCATAAAAACACAACGGAAATGTTTCAAGGGGGACCCCAAAAAGTGACGGACCCTACTTGACAACAGCACAAACTAAAAAATATTAAAATATATTATGTAGGCATTAACTCCATGTAATGTGTTTCACTAACAGAAAAGTGTTTTAATATGTGGCTTTGTTGTTAACTCATTAAACTTTAAGAGATGATAATTTAGTGGATGATTTAAAAATATTCGTTAATCATCTGTAGCATACTAATGTGACGTAATCATAACGGCTGCCTGAGGGTGCTGGACGACCACGTCATCTGTGAGCGTGAGTTTCTAGCAAATTGAAAAACACTTTATTAAAAATAATAAATACATGAAATAATGTACAGTTGTTTATTTTTGTTTGCAGTTTTCATAGTATTTAATAATTGTGAACACATTGTGCACTCAAATGCCGTTCACTATATAGGGATTAGTGAATAAGAGAAGGGTGAGTTGAACTGGTTTTGGACACAGCTAATAAACAGGTCCTAGTAGGGTCCGTCACTTTTTGGGGTCCCCCTTGAAACATTTCCTTTGTGGTTTATGCTATTTGCAGCGTTTTTTGTATATGCAGTGCGTTTTTGTATTTGCAGCGCGTTTTTGTGTTTGCATGTGTTGCATTTTGGTCGTTCATTACACAACAACGGAACAAAGAGCGAGTTTTTGAAAACAATGCTGTTATTGTCTCCATGTAAACTACAAAAACGTGAATTTGTGAAAACGGTAACGTCATGGGTGTGTCTATTACCTGTTCAGTCTATAGGCATGTAGTGTTTTTTTTTACAAAGTGACATCACCAACTACTGGCTTGACATATACCATACAGTATTTTTAGTCGTTTTTGTAGATCCGTGTGAATGAGGATCATTTTGACAACGTTGTCGTCTGTACGTGAAAAACGCAAACAAATTGTGTCAACATACCTGGAGACAGGAATTTCACAGAGAAAAAAAACAGGGACCGAATGAAACAGAAATAATCAACCAGAGCATAAATGTAACACATTTGCATAAAAGTATTTTGTGTTGATGTACTGAAAATGTGCCTTTAATCATTTATATAAATATGTTAATTTGGAAATGACGGAAAGTGGTTATTTCCAAGTGGATGAGTATGTATGAATGTATTTATTTAGATAAATATGTATTTATTTATTTAGATTGATAAATGAATAAATTGTTGTAATTATTAATTAATTTATTAAATAATGTATTTATTTAATAAAATGTATTTAAACCAAACAAATAAGTAAAGTTAAAAACAAAAATGGATTTATTTGTTTTTAAATTCAGACAAGAAAGTAGTATATTAATAATATTAATAACAATTGATATAAACAAATAAAAAAAAACATTATATGAGCTGTTTAATTGTTTATAAATATTTTATATATCAAAATTTGAGACCTTTTAAAACTGTTATTTTGCAGGAAACACTATCAGACATTTAATGTGTTTAAATTTAAAAAAAAAAAAAACTACTCTTCATGCTACATTAATCTTATGTCAGATAATAGTTTTACTACCGTATCAAACAGGATTTGTTCCTCTAATGCTTTAGAAAAAAATGTCATGGGGCACCAAAGTGTATCCTGTTCGTGTGGAAGTGTCATCTACCAGTTAATGTCTACCAGACATTTACTATTATTATTTTCAATGAGCCCACACTGGGAGAAAGTCACAATAGGTGAGGAGGCCAAAAGGTCTAAGACTGCCTGTTGGGATTCCTGCTGTTCCGAGCAGTTTGTAAACGCAGTAGAACAAGTTCAGAGAGCCGTTTCAGCTGGCCGCGGTGCGTCTCCGAATCATGGGGCCAATCTGGGAGCTGTAGTTGAATTGAAATGAATGAGTTGTTATGTAAGTTCTTACGTTATTGCAAACTTATGTAAATGGCTTCGTTGCTACACAACAATAGTCTGCCTGTCAAAACATTAACAACCATACAAACAGCCCGTTTTGTACAACTCAAAGCTTTTGTTGAGCTTTTTCCCTTTGTGCAGTTTACAGTTACATCTAATAGATACAAATAGCAGAATGTGGAAAAGTTGAACGAAGACTAACCGAATGCGCGTCGAAGGGAATGAATGACGATATTACTCAGTCTACTTGTGGTTGTTATGACTGCTCTAATGTATAAAGCAAAATTTCTGTCATGATGAATGGTGAGTGTCCATGATGGGAGTCTAGGGGTTTCTTTATGGCCGCGTCTCCAGCTGTGTGTTATCATTTCCTTTCTTCAGAGGAGTTCCACTTCAAACTCTTCCCTCGAGCGTCGCTGGCTGCTCAACTGATTCTCATTAGGCCGAGTCGCTAAATATTTTGGCTGAAATAAACAGAGCGGTCCCTGGAAAACAACGACGTGATGGTCTATGTCAGAAACACGTAAAAGAGACAAGAGACGTGTCAGACCTGATGAAAAAGTTGATTGGTTGAAATCAATTGCTCAAGTGATATTGTTTTAACCTTTGTGTGTTGGGACAATACGTTTGTTTTTAAGCCTGAAGCTTTGCCAAGGCCTTCCTGGATGTGATCCTCAGTTGTGTTCCCCCGACAGTGTTTTCGCACTAACCTCCCGAGCGCTGTGACTCGCTGGCCGTCTTTCCTTCTCATGCCGGAGGAGTCATAGGGGCCCACTTCCACATTAAGATTTACGATCGGCTATTGAAGGATAGCGAGAGACCTTAAACAAAAGATAATATCGGCTGGGGGGTTACAGATGCTTCACAGCTTTTTTCCAAGCGAGACAATTTGTGGTGCCTAATTATTCGTGTTTAACCATTATGAATCATTTCCTTTTCTAGAGGGTGATGAAAACTTGAACATCTTTGAAAGAATCCGAGCATTGTGTGTCAGATCGTCCCGCTGCATGTCGAATGCCGGCGGACATATTGAATCCCTCTGTGTATCCCACTGATCACGTGCCAAGACTGTTCGCCGCTCATCTGCCTCCCACATTCATCTGTTGTTCGGTGCAGCCCGAAACGCGAGAGCTCCGTGCAGAAAGAAAAAAAAACAAAGCACATCAAAAAGACCTTCCTGGGAGAAGTTTACGACTCAAAGAACATCCTGGAGGACGTCAAGCTTTCTGATGGATGAGTAGTGAAAGCAGAAATGCAGAATGGGATGGAGTGAACAGCAAATAACAGACGAAACCGACTGGTGCCCTACTCCCTTGACTTCTTGGTCTGAAATGACAAAAAGGGTGAAAACCAAGCCACAGGATTTGTTATGAGTGTCAGGAGGAAGGAATTTCAGAACAGCAAGAGAGTAGATTTATAAAGCTCAGTGTGCGAAATATTAAAGGTTTGACCCAGAGTTATTTTAGTATTATTTATTTATTAATGCATTGATCTAGCTTTTATTTCAGTTTTCATTTTTTATTGTCAGTTTTAGAAAATTTCTTATGTGCGTTTGTCATTTTCATTAGTTTTATTTTTAAAATAATGTTTAGGTTTCATTTATTTATTTTTTTAGTTTAGTTTTATTGTTGTTTATTTGTTTCCATTTAATCATTTTAATGATTCACATTAAACTTATTTCAACATTTCTCCTTTTTGTTTAGTTTTTCATCCAATATTTATGTTTTATATCAACTTTGTCAGTTAACAAAAACAAAAATGTTTTAATTTGATTTATTTATTCATTTGTTAATTTGTTTATATTTATTCATTTATTTATTTATGTATTTCTTATTTTTATTAGCTAACAATAATAACCTCTTTTTTGACTCTCCTTGAACTCTCTCAAAGTACACATATATATATATATATATATATATATATATATATATATATATATACAGCTCTGGAAAAAATTAAGAGACCACTGCAAAATTATCAGTTTCTCTGGGTTTACTATTTATAGGTATGTGTTTGGGTAAAATTAACATTTTTTTTATTCTATAAACTACTGATATTTTTCCCAAATTCCAAATAAAAATATTGTAATTTAGAGCATTTATTTGCCAAAAGCAACAACTGGTCAAAATAACAAAAAATATGCAGTGGTCTCTTAATTTTTTCCAGAGCTGTATATATATATATATATATATATATATATATATATATATATATACGGAAAGTATTCAGACCCCCTTAAATTTTTCACTCGTTGTTATATTGCAGCCATTTGCTAAAATCATTTAAGTTCATTTTTTTCCTCATTAATGTACACACAGCACCCCATATTGACAGAAAAACACAGAATTGTTGACATTTTTGCAGATTTATTAAAAAAGAAAAACTGAAATATCACATGGTCCTAAGTATTCAGACCCTTTGCTGTGACACTCATGTATTTAACTCAGGTGCTGTCCATTTCTTCTGATCATCCTTGAGATGGTTCTACACCTTCATTTGAGTCCAGCTGTGTTTGATTATACTGATTGGACTTGATTAGGAAAGCCACACACCTGTCTATATAAGACCTTACAGCTCACAGTGCATGTCAGAGCAAATGAGAATCATGAGGTCAAAGGAACTGCCTGAAGAGCTCAGAGACAGAATTGTGGTAAGGGACAGATCTGGTCAAGGTTACAAAAAAATTTCTGCTGCACTTAAGGTTCCTAAGAGCACAGTGGCCTCCATAATCTCTAAATGGAAGATGTTTGGGACGACCAGAACCCTTCCTAGAGCTGGCCGTCTGGCCAAACTGAGCTATCAGGGGAGAACAGCCTTTGTGAGAGAGGTAAAGAAGAACCCAAAGATCACTGTGGCTGAGCTCCAGAGATGTAGTCGGGAGATGGGAGAAAGTTGTAGAAAGTCAACCATCATTGCAGCCCTCCACCAGTCGGGACTTTATGGCAGAGTGGCCCAACGAAAGCCTCTCCTCAGTGCAAGACACATGAAAGCCCGCATGGAGTTTTTTTAAAAAAAAAACACCTGAAGGACTCCAGGATGGTGAGAAATAAGATTCTCTGGTCTGATGAGACCAAGATAGAACATTTTGGCCTTAATTTTAAGTGGTATGTGTGGAGAAAACCAGGCACTGCTCATCACCTGTCCAATATAGTCCCAACAGTGAAGCATGGTGATGGGAGCATCATGCTGTGGGGGTGTTTTTCAGCTGCAGGGACAGGACGGCTAATTGCAATCTAATTGCAGGGAAAGAGGAATGCGGCCAAGTACAGGGATATCCTGGATGAAAACCTTCTCCAGAGTGCTCAGGACCTCAGACTGGCCCGAAGGTTTACCTTCCATCAAGACAATGAACCTAAGCACACAGCTAAAATAACGAAGGAGTGGCTTCACAACAACTCTGTGACTGTTCTTGAATGGCCCAGCCAGAGCCCTGACTTAAACCCAATTGAGCATCTCTGGAGAGACCTAAAAATGGCTGTCCACCAAATCCAGGTGTGAAAAACCTGTTGCATCTTTCTTAAAAAGACTCATGGCTGTATTAGATCAAAAGGGTGCTTCTACGAAATACTGAGCAAAGGGTCTGAATACTTAGGACCAAGTGATATTTCAGTTTTTCTTTTTTAATAAATCTGCAAAAATGTCAAGAATTCTGTGTTTTTCTGTCAATATGGGGTGCTGTGTGTACATTAATGAGGAACAAAAAAAGAACTTAAATGATTTTACCAAATGACTGCAATATAACAAAGAGTGAAAAATTTAAGGGGGTCTGAATACTTATATATATGCAGAACATGAAAGTATGTTGCTGCAAAGTCAAATTTTGTGTTAATTGTATATATAAATATATAAAGGTACAAATTTCTAGTAATTTTGCATTTCAATTTTCAATTCTCAAATTGTATTTTCAAAAAGTTTTGGAATATTTTTCCTCTCCCCAAATTTGTCACTACCGAAACACAATGATTAATAATTTAATAGGAAGGGTTACTTTGACCTATTAAGATTTTGTTTACATTTACCTTGTAAATATATATTTTTTGCCATTTTATTAAAAAATTTTCACAAGTAAGTCAATAACAATTACAATTTTATTAATATTTCAAGTGTAATCTATGAGATTTGTCATATTTTGAATCCAATCTTTCTTTGTAAAAGGACTAACGTTTATAATACTGATTTCAAAGTTGAGAATTCATTAGTTTGAATATACATTAAAGCAAACATCTTAGTTGATAATTCAATATACTTTATTTTTGACAAAACATCCATGTTTCGGTCATGTGAGAAGACTACAAAGAATTGAGGTTGTTCAGCATCTACCATTCATAATACTGTAAAAAAAAATACTCAGGGAATTCAGAGAAATCTCAGTCTATGTAGGGCAAGTCAGGAAACCTCTGTTGAATGTACATGACCTTTGACCCCTCAGATGGCATGAGATTCCATCATGCTGCTGTGTTAAAAATAGCTACATGTTCTCAGGAATACTTTGGAAAACCGTCACTTAACTTGAATCTCTGATACACAAGGAGAAAGCTTTACATCTGTTCAATGCAGAGATGGGGCTGAGTTCTCTGGGCTCGAGCTCATCTCATATCATCCAAAACACAGTGGAAATGTATGCTGTGGTCAGATGTGTTCACCTTTCAGCTTGTTTTTGGGTTCTCAGTCCCAAAGAAGAAAGGGACCATCCAAATATTCATCAGTGACAGGTACAAAAGCAAACATGTGTCATGGTATGGGGTTGCATCAGAGCAAACGGCATGGGTGACTTGCATTTGTGTGAAGGTACCATTGACATGGAGGCACATATTGGGATTTTACAGAGACGATCACGCATAATTTTTTGACCACTATCAAAAGTGGTCCAAGGATGGAACAGTGGTGAACTGGCGACAGGGTCATGGGCGGCCAAGACCCGTGTGGTGCAATCCAACAGACAAGCGACTGTACCGGAAATTGCTCAAGAAGTTACACAGTTTGTTGTGTATGGGGCTGCATAGCCGCAGACCAGTCAGGGTGCCCATGATGACCCCTGTCCACCACCCAAAGCACCAACAGTGGGCACACGAGTATCAGAACTGGACCACGGAGCAATGGAAGAAGGTGGTCTGTTCTGATGAATCACGTTTTCTTTCACATCACGTGGATGGACGGGTGCGTGTGTGTCATTTAGAAGGCAAGCCGGCGAAGGCAGTGTGTCGGGTCCTGCTGTCCATGTGGATGTTACTTTGACACGGACCACCTACCTAAGCATTGTTGCAGACCATGTACACCCTTTCATGGAAACGGTATTCCCTGGTGGCTCTGGCCTCTTTCAGCAGGATAATGCTCCCTGCCACAAACTAAAAATGGTTCAGGAGCACAACAACGAGTTTGAGGTGTTGACTTGGCCTCCAAATTCCCCAGATCTCAATCCAATCGAGCATCTGTGGGATGTGCTGAACAAACAAGTCCGATCCATGGATAACATCTTGGTGCCAGATACCACAACACAACTTCAGGGGTCTAGTGGAGTCCATGCCTGGATGGCTCAGGGCTTTTTTGGCAGCAAAAGAGGGACCAACACAATATTAGGAAGGTGGTCATAATATTATGCCTGATCGGTGTATACTGCCATCAGGTTGACATCTGTCCTGGGAAGAGAGCCTCATTCTGCACGTGGTACATCAAAGTTGTTTCTAGACACTCTACACCATAGAGTGGATGTGCTTGAAGGCCAGCCTGCCATCCAGATCAGTCTCTTACTGAAAATGTATGTCCCATCATGAAAAGGAGAACCAGACAACAACAACCACGGACTGTTGAGCAGCTGTCTTGTATCAGGTGAGATTGAGCAAAAATTCCACTTGCAAAACTGCAACAATTTGTATACTCAATTCCCAAATGATTAAAAAGTGTAATTCAAAGGAAAGGTAATGTGACAGAGTGGCAAACATGCCTCTGTCTCAACTTTTTTGGAGTGTGTTGCAGCCACCAAAATTAAAATTTGTTTATATTTACAAAATACACTTAAGTTGGTCAGAGAATCGTTAACGTTAAAGAGAATCAACAAATCACATATTCTTGTTTTTATTGCATTTTACACAATGTCCCAACTTTTATGGAAATGGGGTTTTACTATATTTATTTGTGCTATTGCTTGTAATTTGATTATTTGTTTTTATTATAATACTGACAGTTTACTTGTCTTTAAAAGTGTAGGCTATTAAAATTATATTATTTAAGCTAGTAGTTTTACTCATGGTATCAAATTTGGAATAAAGGATTGTGAATTTTCACTAGTATCTAAAATATTGGTGTCATAAGTTCCTGTTTTTGTTTCATGGCTGGTAAAAAATATTTTTGGCCAGTAAATCTGTGGCAAAAAGTCCCTATTTCAAAGTATACTCCATTCCTATGCACAGGAAGTCGATGTATGCGTCTTGCATTCCTTCGCGTTAGTGTCTTTGTCATGAAGATATTTCCATCTCAGTTGATAAACTGTTTCATCCTTACCCAGTACCTATGCAATCTCTCGCCAAGACTTTTAAACCATTTACACATCTGTATAATCTTTTAAAAATACTACAAATAGTTGTAGAAATATGGATACTTTCTAACCTCCTCACACAATCTCTCATCCACACAGCCATCCATAGCTGTTGCACGCATTCTGTCTCATCTCTACTTTGTGAATCAATGGACTAGCGATGTTCGATTCTTGAACCAATGGTTCTTTTAACTGAGTCGGTTCACAGAATCGAACTTCAGTTCTGGGTTGATGACGCAAGCACCTTGCGGAGCCAGTGTTCATGTCCAGACAGGTTATTGAAGCAAAGAACCAATTCGAAAAAGACCAATCAAACCTATAGGCAGAGTTGAAAGTCAACGGCTTGCTCATTTCCAACTCATAAAGAAGAAAATGAGCCAACTGTCAAGTCAATTCAAGTCATCTTTGTTTATATAGTGCTTTATAGAATACAGATTGTTTCAAAGCAGCTTTACAGTGATAAACAGGAAAATAACAATTCAATGATGCAAATAGAGTTCAAAAAGACAATAGTAAACAGTCATTATTCAGTTGAAATCAGTTCAGTGTTGATTCAGTTCTGTTCAATAACTGTGTAATGTACATTTATGAATTTCAGAGTTCAATTCAGCTATAAAGCAGCTCGTCATCGTCCAGCTCAGTTCAGTTCTCATCCAATAGAGTCAGTACAGTCAAATCAGTAATATTGTTAAATATTAAGTGCAACTCAGAGGCGACAGTGGCATGGAACCCAGACTTCACCAGGTGACAGAAATGGAGAAAAAAAAACCTTGGCAGAAACCAGGCTCAGTTGGGGGACCAGTACTCCTCTGGATAATCTCAAAACTTTGATAGTTAGAACTTGGCTCATGTAGTTCTTTTTGAGCCAGTTCTTTGTATTTCATTAATTTCAAACCGGTTCTTTGGTTCAATAACCAGTCTAGACTTGCTTATTGGCAAGAGGATACTGTGCAAGGTCCAGTACTGATATGAATGTCATCATCAGCAGACCCTACCTGTAAAAAGTGAAGTTTACTTTGGGCTTAAGTCAAAATAAAAGGTGGGGAGGTCTTAAAAGTACTTAAACACTCTTAAAACACACTTTTGTTACTCTTACAACTTTATAACTGGCGGAATTGTTGGTTGTGATGTAAATGATGCCACAGTCACTTCTGTTATTAAATACATCACTGTTTTGTGGATGTTTGTTTGAAAAGTCTTCACATTTGGTTAACTGTGGTCGTGGTGGCAGACTACAATTTGTACTGCGCAAGAAAAAACGTTTGCGTGCCGAAAATATCCTTGATGCAATTCTGTAGAAAGTCAATGAGTAATTCACACACTGCTAAATTTTGACACACACAAAAACGGGGTCAAAAGTTATGGTCATAGTTGCTGGGTACCACACTAGTTTTAATGATGTGTCAAGGGACCACAAGGTGCAACAGTATGGTGAAATGAGGAAATTCAGGTCATTTCTCAGGTCATGAGTAAAAATAAACATATGTCAATCAGCTTTATCTCAGATATTTCTCTTAAAAATAACAACGGATCAAATTGTAAACACCAGACAATTGTACGTAAAGAGCTTTTAAATTAAAGCTGATAGCAAGGCTCAGATCGCTGGTGTGTTTTTCGAAGGAGAAACATCTGAGAAGCAGGAGAATGTCTGGGAGAAATAACAGAGCAATTGTGATTTTTATTTCTCAAAACTTAATGACTTTCAGAAGTAGATTGCGCTTGTTTTTCGCTCTAACTGTGTAGCTGACCTGAGGGAGCACAAAAAATCGTAACACGTCAATAACGAACGCAATCAGCTGCCCCAGAGACGTGGCAAATGCCAAACTGGCTTTATGTTTCCTTGATTATAATCTAGATGCTGAATTATGACAAATACAGATTGCCTTAATAGAAAAGCCATTCGGTGTGTTTTTCTTTCTGCCTTGTTTTCAAGAAATGCTGTTAAAGAGATGGGTTAACTTGTCACATTATGTGTATTGAGCTCTACACGGAGGTCCAGCTTGCTTCAATTAAAAGTCATAAGCGGCTGGTTTTGATCAAGATCCTTGGCAAAGCCAAGGTGATTCCTTTCGTAATGAAAAACAACAGAGGCCTTACACTCTAAACACTGTTAAAGAATAATAGCCCCTCTTGAGGGAAAGTAGCTAGCTCTCACACCACTTCCTCAGGAGTTTTCTTCCTTTTAGATTATATTGCAAACAAATCAGATACATGGATGGAATGAATAAAGGTTGTGTGCCGGAAGAAAAAAGAAACAGCTGTTGGGGTATGGGAGCAAGATGTCTTTTGTGATGTTGGTCAGCGGCGATCGCTGGGTCTTTGGAGGGTTTCCCTATGAACAACTGTCTGATTAACAAAAGAGAAACAAAGACTTATGAGGTCACCTCACAGGGAAACAAATTTTCCTTGATCTTTTTAGCGGAAAAAAGCCTGATGGAGGAAAATACAGAACAGTTCAGAACTTAAAACTTCCTCCTGAGTCCAAAAAGAGCATCTAAAATGCTGCCAAAACCACTTGTTATGAACTTCTGTAACTTCTTGACGTCATACAGATACATCAATGACCAGCCATGTTTACACGTCAATTAACGTCTATTGCGTGATTAGAAACGTGGTCACAGTGAGGTAATGTAATTATAAATATATCGTTGGAGCAGTCAGATGCGGCTCAAGAATCACGCAACAGAATACATATAAGGGAACAGAATGATGTTATATAAACAATATCATACTCATAGCCTTGCAATATCGCTCAATATCAAGAGCCAAATCACAGCCATGATGACATACAGCCATATCACACGGCTATGAGTGTGATATTAAGTTTATACAGCAGTTCGACAGCATGAGTGTGTAAATAAATAAGAAACAACAACAGATTGTCTTTAAAAACCCTCTTTTGTGAGGAACTACTCCTTTACGCCATAGATTCAAATCTCAAGTTGACAGTTTAACAGTTGAGCCCAAGCCTCCGTTACTTTAGAACTAGTAACGAAGGAACATTGAGTCGCTTCTTTGAAACTCATGTAGAACATTACGAGAGAGAGAGAGATTGACTGAGCAAGCTGATAATCTTCAGCCCAATCTTATACACTGAAAAAAGAATTTGTTGTTTATCTTAAAAAAGTAAGTTACCTGGCTGCCTTAAAATTGAGTTCATTGAAATCAAAAATTTGAGTTATTACAATGAAGGTGATTAGTAAACTCAAAATATTTTGTTATCTGAACCACATTAATTATTGAAGTTGATTTGACAAAAGAAAAAATATTGATAACAAATCATGAAAATATTTTTTTTACAGTGTAGTCATAATCTCAATTCAAATCAGTCTGAGTGTCCGCTGAAGAAAGCGATGTCTTTGTCCTTTTATCATTTAAGGGGATTTCCCATGACAGCGCTAGTCCATACATTTGTCAGTTGTGTATTGTAAGATGCTGTTTAAAGTAAAAATAACGTCCTTGTTTACAACCTTGTTTCAGTCCATTTCAATATAAAAGTCTTTGACTCACTCAACTCATACATTGCCAATGTAACAGTATGAGAAGTTTATACAATAGGAAATAAACACAAGCAAGCAGTTCAGACAAACGTACAAAAGCAGCACTCTAGTCAGTACAGGATTTAAATTCAATGTCAATATAAAGTTATGAAACTTAATATAGCCCTTAAGCCAAATCTATTAGCTCTGGAACAAGTAATAGATTAATAAGACCAAAGATTGCACTTTTGGTATACCCAAAATGAATTATACCTCATGTTTAAACACTTTCTACGTAAGGACTGGACGAGATGAAGCTGTTCTCTGCGGGTAAATGAGTGCTGACAGGTCGCTGACAGCTTGGAGCTCACGTCTCCGAAAGAGTCTAAACAAATTTTCAAATAGGCACTGTTTACATATAAATTGCATATTTGAGGTCTAAGCAATTCTCGACTAAAACACTCTTAAAACTACATTCCGTTACACAATAACAGTAGTTTCTGTAAAAATATGATGGACTTTCTGGTCCACCATTACACTCGCAGTGAGAATGCTGAAAGCCCTTGGCGATACTGGTATATGGCTGGAAAGACCTCTCAGCCAATCAGATTCGAGAACCAGAACAAACTGTTAATAAATATATATACCATAGGGCTGTTGAATGCTCGAATCTGATTGGTGTATGAATGTTTTAAGGTGTGCACTTCTTTTCAGGGAAATTTAATTAATCATTTTAAATAAATGTTGTTCTTTTGAACTTCCTATCCATCTTTATCCAAAGAATCCTGAAAAAAGTATTACTGTTTCCACAATAATATCAAAAAGCACAGCTGTTTTCAACATTGCTAATATTAAAGAAATCTCTCTTCAACAGCAAATCAGTGTCATGATTCTAACCTGTAATCCCCTGTCTCGTGGTTATGGAATTTTATGTTGAAGTATTTCTGTTCCCATTGTTTCTGTGTTCTTTTCCTGTGTGCAGTTCCAGTTTGCTTTGTGTCTTTTTAGTTCCCATGCATAGTTACCCATGTTTGTTTCCATAGCTACCCTCGTTTGCTACCATGGCCACTCATTGCCTACACCTGTCCCTCATTAGCCTCTTGGTTACCTTGTGTATTTAAACCCCTGTGATTCAGTAGATTATGTTCCTGATTCATTTGTGTGGATTGTATTCTTGTTCCAGGATTGGATTATTTATGTTTGTGTTTTTCAAATAAATTTGTGCTCGCATTTGGATCCTCTCTCCTTCTCGTCACTGCTCTTTACAATCAGCATATTACAATGGTTTCTGAAGGATCATGTGTACACAAAACATGAAGACACACAAAAAAAAATCCAACTTTGCGTCACAGGAATAAAATTATCTACTTGTTTATTTACTCCTTTATTTAATAATTTACTTAATTTTATTATCACGGGAAATTATGCGCATGTGTATATATATATCTAGAAAAATGGCTATTCTGAATTTAGCCAATTTCAAATTGGTTTCCTGTCTGCTATTTGACTAATACTAAATATTGGGTGATTGGTTTAACTGATGTTTCCATGTCTGGTCAAGCTATTCAACGAAACGTTAAGTAATAATAGTAAGATAAATGTATGATATGCACCCTTTGAATGAAATTAATTTTTTTTTATTTTAATTTCACAGGCAATTCTCAGGAGGTCAACACATCATGTTTTATGATCGTGTCAAACTCATTTGAACAGAGTTCAAATTCCAGATCAACCATAAACCTCATCTGAATCCACATTAAAATTTTGCACACATTTAAAGCAATTGAGTTATTCCACCAAACCATGAGGCTTTTATAATAGCAATTCTACATCTGCAAAAGATTTGAAGGGGGTGTGACCAAGATTTCCACTTAACTACAGCAAGGAGCATACCAGCACATAACTCAATTATCTCTGACAAATTCCAGTGATTCATTGTCTTATCAGGGAAATTAAGGCAATTGCCTATCTGTCTCCTCTTTTCAAAGAATAGCCAATCTGCAGGAGACTGAGCTTAAGCTCACATCACAGACACATGGACTTGGCATCCTCTCCATCGCTTTTATCTCGTATTCTCAACCGTATCAAAGATTGGAAGCGACTCCATAAACAGAGCTAGGAAAGGGATAAAGGGTTTGTTCATCTGTGTCCTCAGCCAAACGCTGAACCCAGCCGAACGTCGTTGATGAGCCATGTGGCTTTTAGATAGACGGTTAATATCAGTTCCAAAACGCAAAGAAAACATATAAATTTCTTGCATGATTGTAAGTGACTCTGACGTTCACGCAGTGTAAGGCGTGGCAGCAATGTGGCGGTTACCCCTGTGTGACCCGATGTGAAGGCAAAATAAAGTCAAATAAGCAAGAAGAACATGACGAGAAATTTTATTCTATAGGTGCAAAACTAAAGTGAAGTTGTGATGGAAGTTTAATCTATTTCCATGAATAGTTAAGAACTGCTCAGCGGATCTTTGAAGTCAACATGTGGTCTCGGACATCATGGCACATTACATGTGCTGATACATTTAAAGTCCCTCTGTAGTCAATAATTTTATCCCTTACAACTTATCTTTGAATCACCAAAATGGCATATTTAAACTTAATATACACAGATCAATGAATATGCAAATTAGCCCCGCCTTCACTCACTCGCGCCAGCTCAGAGATCCACTCGATCAACTTACTGAGGTAAACGTTGCTCAATGGTATCGCTCTTTACAATGTCAGACACATAACGGTAATTAATATGATTAGCCTTTTGCTTGACTGTTATCAAACAGCTAATAATGTGTTGCTAATGCTACACAAACCATGTTCCCGTTGGCCATCTCAGAGTCAGACAGCTGCCTTCTAACAATCAGGATCCTTACAAACGCTTTAACAACTCAAAAAGAACGGTGAAGAAAGGCATATAGTTCATCATAACATTATAATATACATCATAAACCTGCCATATTGCTTAATCTACATGGTTTTTCACATCAATAGAAAAATATACCGGGATAACCCTGCTCCTCTTGAGACTCCCCTGCTAGTTCGCTTTTAATGATATGCTAAAGGTACGTTGGCGTGATTGGTTACAGGGTAGTTTGTGATGTCACAGACACCAGCGATTTTAAACCACAGGTTTAAAACTGTCTTTTTTCACTGCAGTTTTAAGGATAAAATACTCGGCTATGGTGTGAATTTGCACATGGTTTGTATTAAAGTATATTAAAAACACCACGTAGACGTAAACAACCTTAAAAACTTGATTTTCACCACAGGGGGTCTTTAAAGCAACATTATCAGCATTTCTGTTGCTCAAACAGCGCTAGCAATGTCAAGGTCACGCGTTTCATTCCCAGCGAATGCATGAACTGATGGGAATAGTTACCTTGAATGCCAGGTGAGTCTCTTTTGGATAATATTTCATAATTTTGTGTGTAGCCAAGTTTAGTTTACTTAAAATAAAATAATTTAGAAAATAAAAAAATGATTTTAAACCATTTTGAATTTAATGGGGAACCATGATTTAGTCTTCAATTAAATTTTAAATGTCACTACGTATTATTCATTTCGAATGTTCCTGTAATATTCGCATAACCGAGAAAAGTATCTTTGAATTGTAAGGGTGGTTCAGACTGCAGGGTTGCCGAATCACTAAAGAAACTTTATCAGCAAGATGGTAGAAATTTGTACATTTCTTGTGTATTACCACCCACTTATACCAAAGACGGAAATAAGCGCAGTTACAATAGCAAAATATGAAGGAGAGCGTTGCTATAGTGTGCCTATATTGTATTTCTGGAGGTAGCACATCAAAGTTAATACCAAATCAGAACTAGTTTGCACATCATTTGTAATGAAAGAGTTTAATGACCATATATCTGTATTTGGTTACACTTAAAATGGTTAGAAAATAGATGTATGAGATGATAAAATTATATACCATTAATCGTACCCGGCATGTATGTAAAAAGTTACCTGAGAGATAGTTAGAGAGAGAGTGAAAGAGAAAGACAGAGAGAGAGAGCGGGACTGAGAGTGCCCAAGAAAAAGAGCAGAGAATAAAAGAGACAGAGCAACAGTTACAATCTCCTTTCATCCCTTCCTTGACCATGTGACTGAAACCCAAATGTGAGACATTCAAACTGACCAAACAGAAGATTAAAACTTCCCCCACTGTACTAAAGGTGTGACAATTTGTAGACCTCTCATGTACACACATCTTGGCCTATAAGCCTTGATCACCATCAACACCTTTGTGCCTTCCAAATGGCCCTTGTGGCAAGAGAAGGGGTTAAAAAGCAAAGCAAATGCCTTTGTTCGTTTTAAATATCTTTTGATATCTGTTCAATGTTCAATCTTACAGAACATTCAGAAATAACGTTTTCAAAATTTAATGGGAGTTTTAGCAAGATTTGAAAGAAATGGTTCTTGGTTGAATGAGTCAGTGAGTTGACTCAAGCACTACTCTGAACGATTCAGTTGATTCAAGAATGATTCAGTGCTCCTCTTCATCATGAACATACATTCACGCAGGCTTTGTGACCTTCCTCAACTGTTTCCTTGAAAAGATACATCTAAAAAAACAAAAAAAACTTTCACAAATCACTATTTGCATGGTATTTGACCAATCATAACCCTGAATCTGCCATTTTATCCGACAAAGCAGTCAGGGGAGTTAGTAGATTAACGTTGGTAAAATTGAACTTGAAAAATTGTGCGCACTCACGTTTTTCCGCGCTTGAAACAACATTCCTTCTGATGTCCATTCATGTTTATTTGATGCTATAAATGAACTAGTATGAAGAGATGATCGGTTCACGAGCCGCTTGAAGGAGCTACAGCGATCTGTCACGAAACATTAAAGAGAAACTATATGCTATTTATTGTTTAAACTTCTTTTAAAAAATTACAATATTTTAAATATGAAACTGTTTCATACATTGTCAGTGTCCTCTTTGCTCCATGATGTATTTTTCACTGCGTGAGAACATGATGTGTGGTGTGAGAGCACAAGGCATGTTGGGCATTGCAGCAGTAACTAAATGGGGAAGGGTCAATTGTTTTAGGGATTTTGAAACATCAGCATATTCACATGGTAGACTGAATTTATCACTGTTTCAGTGAGAAATGTTTATTTTTTACCCCACCACCCAAAATTCCCAGCTGAAATATTATTACAGCGAATTCCGAAATCATTAGTGAATTCATTTGTAGAACACGCTTGTCTCCACTTTTAATAACTCTAGTGTATATAGTGACATTTGTTTTAGCTTCCATGTCTATGTGGGTTCTTTCACAAACTTTCACCCTGAGAAGCAATTACTGTCAAATAGAGTTTATAAATCAAAATACTAGAACAAACGGGAGGAATTTGTGACTGAAACCAATTTTTTTTCAAGATCTGACAAGTGACAGCTGTTGGCACGAAAAGTTGCGGATGATGCAGAGAAATAAAGAATTGATGTTCCTGGCAGAGGAAGACCTCTCAGCTCCAGGGAGCAGAACAAAAAGGTCCTCATGAAAAATTAAGAACGATCTGAAATGCGGTCTGAAGCAAAACGTGGGAGTCCGACAGAGTGAACATGAAAGGAAAGTCATCAGAAAGTCTGTCAAGGTGTGTGTGCGCCAATGCTATTTTATATGTTGGCACAGAAGGCCCTGGGTTTAGTACTTCTCATGCAGCGAGACAACACTGTGTTACAGACTTTGCTTTTGATAATTATCCTGGCAAAAATAACACAATAACAAGAAAATAAACATATAAAAATTCCGCCTAATCCTGTTTAGAAACCATTTTTGTGCAAACAGCAGCAGGCTCTCAAGGTACTTCTCAGAATTCTCCTCCAACTGCATGTCAATATCCTGTATAATCCGCAGGCTTAGCAGCAGCAAGGATACCTCAACAAAGTCCCTTTCAAGGTAAGTTGTAAACAAGTACATTTTGATGTTTGCATCACATAACCAGCTCCATATGTATGGCTTTTTTTATAAAGTAAACTTGCTCTGTAGCTCACCTGGTACAGCATTGTACGAGCCCGTTAGACATGAGCGATGTTAAAAGAGCTCAAATACTTGTAGAAGTGAGCTAAAAAGGCATGGGTGCTCAGCAAATGAGCTTTTATCTCATGTTTGCTTTTGTTTCGTTTATGTTTAAGGTAGGGTTTACTGTAAAATAGTACATTATATAAAGATGTAATAGCATTAACCTTTTCGCACCGCTTGGCGGACAAACAGAAGGTTACAGGTTCGAGTCTCAATCAGTCTCAATCATTAAAAGTAATGCATTACAACTCCCTAAAAAAGTAACTAATTGACCGTTTGCAAAGACCAGCCCCCTTTAGTTACTGTTGCTATGTCCGCCACACTCACACCACACATCATGTTCTCATTCAGTGAAACATACATCCCGGAGCAAAGAGGACACTGACAATGTGTTGACAGGCAAGACAGAGCAGGTTACATTTGATATGAAACAAAGTGTCAAATTTAAAATTTTGTAATTTTGAAAGAAATTTAAACAATAAATACCGTTTTGTGGCTCTTTAATGTGCCGTGACAGATCGCTGTAGCTCCTTCAAGTGGCCCGTGAAACCGATCATTTCTTTCTACTAGTTAGTTTATAGCATCAATTAAACATGAATGAACATCATAAGGAATGTTGTTTCAACAGACATACACACACACAATTTTTCAAGTTCAAGTCCACCAACATTAATCTACTAACTCTCTTGACTGGTTTTTCAGACATAATGGTGGATTCGTGATTGTTGTGATTAGTTAGATCGCCTGTCATTCAAACTTCCGGCGAAGGGTCAAGTGCGTTACTTAGTTACTTTTTATGAAAGATAATTTGTTACATTACTTTTGTGTTACTTTTTCTCACCTGGGCTGGGCTAGCTTTCTTATTTTTTAATAACAAAAAATATCTATCTTTGGCAAATGTTAAAGCCCTTTCACACCAAAAGTGAAAGGATGAAGTAAATGCATATTCACGCCTAAATCTAATTAAATCTAATCTAAATTAATTTTGCTTATTAGTATGGTTGAATTAGATCATTGAATACAAGCAGCAAAGACATTGGTTAATAAAGTGAGATTAAATACATAAAATATATTAGAAAATTCTGAGATTGCATTTCACTGTTTTTATTCATTTTGGGGAATACTGAATGTTTTCATGCAAGTGAGATGAGTAAATGCATGTTCACATTTAGTCTAGAACTACAATAACCATAATGTTCACGCAGCGCACACAACACCTCTGGGACAGGATATGTGTGAATGTGAAAAAGTCATTTGCATTACTTATCTGAAAAAGTAACAGATATTTTGTTGTAAATTGAAAAAGTAATGCATTACTTTACTAGTTACTTGAAAAAGTAATCTGATTACGTAACTCAAATTACTTGTAATGCGTGTGTGTGTGTCCACACTTTGCAATCTATGTGTGTATGTTCACTACTCACTACTCCAAATGTTTGTGCACTAAATGCCGCGGATAAATTCTGAGTATGGGTTACCATACTTGGTCTTAACATATCAGTTAAAGGTATAGTTCATTCAAAAGTAGTTGGAGTTGTGGTGTAATGGTTAGAGAGTTAGACTTAAAACCTGATGGTTGTGGGTTTGAGTCTCAATACTGGCAGGAAATATAGGTGGAGGAAGTGCTCTCTTCCAGTCTCATTACCTGCAATTGCTCCCTGGGTGCCACAGCAAGTATTGCTCCGGTTTTGTGATTTGTACACTTGAATGGATGAAATTCAGAGTATTGGACAAAATACACTTGAATGGATGAAATTCAGAGTATTGGACAAAATACTTGGACAAGTTACGTCACTTTCACTATACAATAAAATGTTGCCAGTTTCACACTCATCTGTTCATCTTCGGAGAAAAATTAACGCGCCTTTAGCAAAAGTCAGTCTAGACATTTCAATCTGAAATTATCGAAAAAAATCTTGAGGCAATGTAACAGCAGATTTTCAGACATGCATAAAGCTCCTGTCTTAATGAATGGGGAAATACCCAAATCTCAAAAACTGCTTGCCAAACTCCAAATAAAATATTTCAAAACAGCAATATAATCTGACATGAATGGTATCATAAATGTTGTTTATGATGAGAACACTGAAAAACTGTATGTTTCATGTTCATGGTACAGTAGCAATAACTGATCTAATTCTAAAGGTCAGAAGGGGTTAAAATGGGGATGTAAACTAAATTATGACTGATATATGAGCGTTATACAAGTGTGGCCCCATTAAAAAATACTTGAAGTTTTATTCATATGATCTTCACACTGATTTTTCCCATCATTACATTCATTGTGTGAGGATCAATGGGCCTATATGATTGGACATGTCTCAGATCCAGGAATTTTAATAACTGCTGGCATTCTCACAGGCACCAGACCCACCAAATAGAGGGGGATGGTTGGTATGTGGAGTGTGTGAGCGTGCATTTATGCCAATTTAAATGTGTTTTTCTGTATTGTGGGTGAATACAAAATGATGCTTCTGAAACTTTGCAGATTTATGAATTCAGACAGCTAAGTTTTGTATATCGTTATGCATGATGCAAAATCCAAATTAAATAAAAATGTATCCAATCAGGATGGAATAACCTTAAAGGACCAGGCTTGGAATATACACGATTTGGTGAACTTTTCATCGTTGTGCCCAGAGGGTAAAGGGTGCCAAGGCTTTCTTGTTTACAAGGTCAGAGAGCCAGTGAGGGAGAATAAAAGCTGCTTTGTCTTTAACTGTAAACAAGCTTTTGTGACGCCATTAACTGCGGTGTTCATTATGACCAACAAAAAAATACTCAACTAATTGCAGTTGAACCCCTTTGCATTTATAAGTTCATCAGTAGGGTGCTGTTTCATGCATCTCCTTGAAGGATTAGTTCACTTCAGAATTAAAATTTCCTGATAAGTTACTCACCGCGATATCATCCAAGATGTTAAGGTCTTTCTTTCTTCAGTTGAAAAGAAATTGAGGTTTTTGAGGAAAACATTTTTCACTGGGGTACAACGAGTTGAAGGTCCAAATTGCAGTTTCAATGTAGCTTCACAGCGCTCTACACGATCCCAGATGAGGAATAAGGGTCTGGTTTAGTGATCATGTGTGATGTTGGCGAAGGTACCCATCCAGTGTCTACAAAGCGAACGTGCAAAGTCAAATGCGCTTTACAAAAAAAAAAAAAGTAAAACAACAATGCCGGATGATTTTGAAGTTGAAGCAGAAAGTTATTCGTCCTAGCGCGGTACTTCCGCCTATGCCACTTGTGACCTTTCCAACATGTTTACGTAATGCGTGGAGCATCACAGACCAGTGCAAGACGAGCATTTGTGGTTAAAAAGTATATCATTTTATTTATTTTTTTTGAAAATGAACGATCGTTTTTGCTAGACAAGACCCTTATTCCTCTTCTGTGACTGTGTAGAGGCCTTTGAAGCCACATTGAAACTGCAATTTGGACCTTCAACTCGTTGAACCCTGTTGAAATCCACTATATGGTGAAAAATCATGGAGTGTTTTCATCAAAAAGATCTTAATTTCTTTTTGACTGAAGAAAGAAAGACACAAACATCTTGAATGACATGGGTGAAGTGAACTAATCCTTTAAAAGCGACCACATTAATGCATTTGTTGCTTCATTTTGTTCTCGTTTGGAATCCCAGTGACATTTCGATGAGTGGAATACAGAAGAGGTTGTTAGATGGTTAACTGTGTCTCACATCCTGGGAATGCTAGTGGGATTGACCAAACCCATTCCCTCGAAAGAACCATGCTACTGATCGACACAAAGGGCAAAGGAAATGCTGTCATGATGTCAACAAAAGCTTGTGGTAAATGGTCTTCATCTTCAACAATGCAAGCACTCTAGCTGGGGACTTTTCTCTGAGGATGAAGTGCCTTCTCAAAAGAAATTTGGACATAAAAAAAGCAAAATATACGACAAAATATGAGAGAAAACAATGTATACATTACTATTGTTTTATGAAGTAACACTGCCCTGCTGGAAAATCCATCATATGCCAGCACTGCATATTGGTCCAGCCTGTTTATGCTGGTCTATCAGGTGGACCAAAATCTCATACTCTCTGAGCATGTACTTCTTTTGAATAAGTAATTACTTTGCCACCATTAAAAAAAATATATTCTACATCAAGGGTTCTGGCCCTCATGGTCCACTATCCAGCAAAGTTTAACTCCAACCCAGCCTGTAGCTTTCTAGCAAACCCCCTTTAAGCCAAACCTTCAAAGTTAGCAAGAGAAGCATAATTCAACAAAGGAAAGGCTTCAATACAATAAATAAAATGCTTTTGTGGGAAAACCGCTTATCATTTAATAAATCGACAACCTATCGGCTAATCTTCATCATGTTTGCTATTAAACATTCATTTCGGATCTATTAATTGTTTGAGTTTACACCAAAAACGGGGCTTTTTATAATAGAAGTCACAAACATATTTTGCAACAGGTTGGATTCAGTTTATGGCAATTCTCATCAATTTGTATGGTATCTGCAAACAGTGATTGACTGTAGTACAATTTTGACAGAAATTCAATTACCTCAAGGCTGTAATGTGATTGGTTATTAGGGAAAAGTTACTTTTAAAAAGTAATGCCTTAAAATACTGAGTTACTTCCTAAAAAAGTTACTAATTGGGTTACTTAGTTACTTTATGGAAAGTAATATGTTACTTTACTTTTGAGTTACGTTTTATTCTCCTCTGCTGGGCTTGCTTGTTTTTCTTAATAACAACAACAACAACAAAAAATATTTTGGCAAATGTAATGGCCCTTTACCACCAAAAGTGCAAATGCAAAAGAAAATGCAAATTTTTATACCTGTACAGTAGAGGGTGCAGCTCAGACAAACATTTCAGCTGTGCTGCCATTCCGGATTAAAGAAGAAGAGGAAGCAAGAGAAGAAAGTTCAACACTTCCTTCAACAATAAAAAAAATACAAATTAAAAAATGAAACAAATATGGTTTATCTAAAGTCATTTTTGCATATTCATATGCTTAAATTCATTGAAGGTCAGCAGCAAAGACATTGGTTAATAAAGTGAGATTAATTACATAAAGTACATTTGTGTAATTTAACATATTTCATTTTTGCTGGTTTTCATAATATTCTAATTTCACTGTTTTTATTCATTTTGAGGAATACTGAATCTGTTTTTGTGCAAGTGAGATGAGTAAATGCAAAAAAACTACAATAACCATCATGTTCACACACCGCACTTACTTCCGATTTCTCTCAACATGGGATCAAGAGAGCTGTCAGTCAATAAATGGGAAAACAAATTAACTTGTGTGACTTATTTGAAAAAGTAACTCAGATAATTTATTGTGAATTTAAAAGTAATGCTAGTTACTTGGAAAAAGTAATCTGATTACATAACCCCAACATTGGGCACACATGATCCAAATTGACATTGCGCTTTCTCCAGCCGCGGATTCTCGCAATAATAAGACCATCTCTGTTTCTAATAATGCCGAAGACCTTGATTAGCTTGTTCAGGTGTGTTTGATTTAGGGTTGGAGCTAAACTTTGTAGAAAAGTGGATCTCGAGGGCCAGAGTTGAGAACCCGTTTTATATTGTATGAATGTGTGTGGTATAAACCCAGATGTACTATATTCACAATGTTGTCATTATTATGTGACTTACCATTGTCCGTTGTGTTATAGACATTGGAATTATGGCCTTTGTTTAGTTTAGCTTAAAATTACTAACGGAGACCTGGGTAAAAAAAAAAAGTTAGTTTGTTGATCAACTCAACCAGCTTGAAAATGAAATTCTTTGTATCTTCTTTGAGCTACTATAGTTATCATGCAGAGCAATATCATGTCTATGAACTTTTCACACTGTAATCCAGTCCCCATTGTGATGTCAGATTGGAGCATGATTAGTTCATATTTTCCTCCACTTTCATGGATTTAGCAATTGTGAGTTGTAATCCATGAAAAGTCTATTATATGTTTTATAGATGCACTACAAGTCACCCCATAAATAGGTCATCTGTCTGCACTGCAATGTGTCATATGCTTTTTTTCTACTTTTATAATGACTTCTTTAATGAGTCCTATTGATCTTTCAGAAAAACACCACAACCATTTTCCAATAAAGGCATTTTGCCTCTGAGCATGCATGAGAGAAACAAAAGCTGTTTGTCCTTGTGGGAAACAGGGAGCTCTTCCCATTACTCAAAGGATTTATTCATAGTTTTATTGGAAATTAGACTAGTGTTCCTGACTAGTACATTCAGTGTTACTCCAATTAAATGCTTCTGCCATGTTCCTAGCTTCTCAGAAAACATAAAACAAATACTATTTCTGAAATCAATGTTTCATTATCACATTATCTCAATTAAACAAGTCTAGACATAGTTCACAGGGTCCAAACTGTGACCCCCCAAAATATTGGACACTTGAAACACGAATGTGTTGTGAACCATGTAAATAATTAATCTGGTACACAACACAAAATGCGGTTACTAAGGGATCATTTGTTTGCAATTGCTTTGATATTTTACTTCTAATGCAATACAATTAGAAATATGTGTGACTTATTTGTCCAAAGTGTTTGGGGGCAATATTTCAAGCACTTGGATCATCATGAATCAGCTCGTGTTTTCATTAAATTCTCAATTGCTATGTTGTACAGTTTTCATCTCCTTAAAAAGCCATGTGTGCTATAAAGGTGCGGTCACATTAGCAAAATTTTGTGGGTGAAAAATGTCTATTGTCAATAGCGTAGCAGTGTATAAAAACTCACACAGAGGTCACTTACAAACAAAGCAGTTTTCTGTTGGTCAATGCAGCAAAAATAACTTGAACCCGATGAGAAATCGTTTTCCCTTATATGAAATTCTCAATCAAGTGGACTTGTATTGAAAGCCTGGATTTTATCGGCAAAAAATCGACGAACAACAGTAAATGTGACAGCACCTCAAGCCAATTTGCGCATTTTAATGAGAAAATGACAATTAGTCAAGACAAACTCTGAAGTTCTCTGAAGGTTAAAGGCCTTAAATAGTTTGAATACTTGGCAATTTGTAAAGACATTTGAAGTTTGAATATACGTTTAGTGTTGTTTGAAAATAACTTACTGTGACGAGCAGGGCGGGCAAGAGCCGTGAGGGAACGGCACGAGGCCGGTGACGCAAGTGATAATGAGCGTCAGCTGCGCGGTGCACCGGTCTCGTATCTCTCACGGAGGAGCTCCGGAAGCATAAAAGAGGAGCGACAACAGTGAAGGACGAGAGAGGACCAGGCCTGGACTTTATGTTGTGTTTTATTTTGTTTGTGTGTGCGGCAGTCGCTGTGAGGAACTGCCGCCCTTTTACTTTCGTTTTATTGTTTGTTTATTTTATTATTAAAGTTTTGGTTGAACGTTCGCCGGTTCCCGCCTCCTTTTTCCCGTTCTTACGAACCCCGTTACATTTACATAACATAACAAATACATGGTTGCTAAGGTGTCAGTATAGTCAGTAAAAACATGTAATTGGTTAACAGTAAGTTCCCTTACTACATACAGGGAAAACTGTAATAGATCTAACCTTACATCTTGTGTAATTTTAGAGTAAAATACTGTTAAATGTACTGTTTTTGGACGTAAAAAAGAACAAGTGATCTTTTACAGTGAAAAGCCGTAAACTGACATTGCCAGAATTCTCACATTTGCCCCTGTCTTGTGTGAGAACTTTTGTTATTTCCTGTCTTGTGCCATGTTTTGTAGTTCTTTGTAGTTTTTCATCTTTATTAGTCTCCCCAGATGTGTCTTGTTAGTTCCCTTGGTTACCCTCGAGTGTTCCCATGACAACTTACCATCCCTCCTTGTTACCTTGTTAGCCTGTGTATATATTCCCCTGTGTTACAGTCTTGATTAGTTGGTTGTTGTCTTTGCATGTTGTGTGAAGCTGTTGCCTCTTTTAATTGTGTTTCATGCTCCTGTTCCTGACTGACCCTCTATGTGGATTATCTATCTTTGTTTTTGTTTTCAATAAATATTGCTGCAAATCGATTCCCTCTCTTCGACCCTGCCTAAACATTACAAAACAACCGACCACAATGAATCCAGTAGCGGAGATTATGCATCTCCATCAAGAGGAACGTTCTATCGAGGAGTACGTGAGAGACTTTATTGAACTAACCCATTTGACTAAAATAGAGAAAATTTTCGTTATGAATTTACGGGCCTATCTAAGCTGCTCAGCTCAAGCTAGTTAGTTAGCTGCACAACAATAACTGGACTCTAGAATTCTATTAACTTATCATTGCAGATGAGCGGCTCTGTATTTACAGTGGGAGTAGCAAAGGATGAATGCAGTACTCCCGCAGTAGCCCTCACATCAGAACCTGTGCACAACATGGCCGCCAAAAACATCAGCCAAGATGGCCGCCAAGCCAGAGTCATCAGCCAAGATGGCTGCCAAACCAGAGTGATCAGCCGAGATTGTCGCCAAGCTGGAGTCATCAGCCGAGATGGCCGCCACAACAGAACCTCCAGCCATCACAGATGCCACACCAGAGTCTCCAGCTTCCACAGACGCAATGCCAGAGTCTTAAGCCATCATGGACGCCATGCCAGAGTTCACGGTCATCATGAACATCGCACATGAAGCCATTAAGGTGGACCAACGGCATCTGGCCCACCAGCCTCAGCGCTCTCAAGCCTGCTGGTGCCTGTGCTGTCGGTCCCAGAGGTTGTTCCCTTGCCCTCAGTACCCCCCATTACGGTGATAGCCATTTTGTGCATTTGAGCCGCACACTGCTCTACAGCCCATGAGCTCGCTCCAGCCCATGTGTCTGCTCCTAAATTAATGTTTTACTGCATTGTTTTAGCATCATGTGGGTTCTATGATGGTGTTTTGTATTTGTGACACTGTGCAACTTCTATATATCAGTATTTTCCTTAGGTTTTGGAAAAATTACTTGTAATGAACTTTTCTAGATCCCTGCTGAAAAATCCTGCATTGCTGGTCACCAGCCTAAGGTATGTTTTGCATGCTGGGACCTGCATGGGATCCTGGTTGCTGGTCCACAGCATAGGAAGCAGGAGTGCTTGTGGACCAGATAATCTAGCTCAGTTTTGCCTGAGACCAGCTAGACCAGCAGTATAGCAGCTCTAACCAGCATAAACCAGCCTGGACTAACATGTAATTCATGATGGTTTATGCTGGATTTTTCAGACCAATAGATAATAATAGAGAACAATGTAATGCTAATGTGAAATCAGGCTTGGTAAACTTATTACTTGTTAGATGAGAGGCAGTAGCAAACATGATGTAAACAAGTCGCAACTGGTCAGTCGTAGTTTGTGTCCTGATGTCTTGTGTTGCTGTTGTGGCAAACATTTGCATTTCAAGTCTTTTCCTCCATAAACAAACTCCTCCTCCCCTTCTGTACACTAGTTGTTCATCACTCAATCCAGAGACTGTGTGCGTGTGTGTGTGTGTGTGTGTGTACTTGTTTTCCTTACATTGTGGGGACCAAATGTCCCCACAACGTAAGTAAAACCAGTAAATCTTGACATTGTGGGGGCCTTTTGTTGGTCCCCACAAGGAAACAAGTTTATAAATCATACAGAATTATCTTTTTTTGAAACTCTAAACTAGCAGAACATTTTCTATGAGGGTTAAGTTTAGGGGGGGGGGGGGGGGGGGCAGAATGTACAGTTTGTACAGTATAAAAACCATTACGCCTATGGAAAGTCCCCACAAAACACATAAACACAACGTGTGCGTGTGCGTGTGTGTGTGTGTGTGTGTGTAGGTGTGGGTGGTTATTCCCTACATTATGGGGACCAAATATCCCCACAAGTATAGTAATACTAGTAAATTTTGATCTTGTGGGGACATTTTTTTGGTCCCCATGAGGAAACAAGCTTGCATAAACCATACAGAATTATCTTTTTTGAAAATCTAAAAGAGCAGGACATTTTCTGTGATGGGTAGGTTTAGAGGTAGGGGTAGTGTAGGGGGACAGATTGTACAGTTTGTACAGTATAAAAACCATAACGCCTAAGGAAAGTCCCCACAAAACACAACATGTGTGTGTGTGTGTGTGTGTTGGTGTCCGGGTTGGTCTAAACCGATTTTCTGGATGAACATTTCCAAAGGTTAGTTTTAGTTTTGACATTGAAGTATGGGTTAAATTAAGGTTAAGAATGGGCTAAGAATCTTAACGGTTTAGCAAAAAAAAGTCCCCTTTGTCAATGTCCATGTTGAAGTTGGATATTTGAGGTTCACTTCAAATTACAAGCTATAAAAGTGATGTTTGCCGTTGTAAGCAACGCTAATAATGCATCAATGTCACATTTTTTTTCACTGAATACATTTCCACCCACCTTCATGTTATTATATTTTTCTTTTAAATGATTAATTGACGTCTCTTACTCAAGAGGAAAGATATTGCACTCAAATAAAAGATCAGAGAAGATCCAAATTTATGAGCAATTATACGATTTATGCAACTCATAGTCATGACTGACGCATCATTCACTGTGTTTTTCATCATATCCCTGTTGCAAAACAATCGTCAGTATTTGCTTTTCATACACTGAAATTGAAATTGTTTGCCGCACCAAGAGAGATCGAACACACTTTTCACACACAGGATCATGGAGGACCTCCATTACACAAATTGACACATTGACCTCCAAACAAGTAGGGGATTGAGAGGCCAGGATGAAAGGCCCCTATTTGTGCACTGAACTCATTTAACTCACGTTGTGTATGATGTGCGGGGGGCCGCACGGCCCAATATGGGGGAGAGGGTCACATGGAGTGGGGGCCTCCAACAGCTCAGAGAGAAGACATGCATAAGACACTGCCAGCCTCCATAGTTGTGAGTAAAAGGGACCTTTTGGGGTAATCCTCATTAAAAATGGAAGCGGCTTTCATCTTAGCAAGCCAAAATGACCCACTGTGAACTTTTGTCCACTTTCTTTCAGACGCAGTTCTAGCGTATAGCAGGGCAATTAGACCAAAGTTACAATGGCGCTTCATTTTAGAGGCGGGAACAAACTGTCTCATTGGTCTGCCAAACCTTCAAAATCTGACTCATGCATTTCAATAGGATGTTTGCGACCAAAAAATAAAACAAAAAAACAATACATCTCAGGACAGATGCCAAAGAAATACCAGTCTTTCAGTCAGCAAATAGGCTCCAAAACAGCCATTAAATAAGAAACTGGTCTCCTGGGAAAACAAAACAGCTTTTAATGACTGAATGAGTATTAATACAATAAGCTGTTGGCAACAGCAATAGGACTCTAGATGCGTCAATGGCATATACGAGTGTCCATGATAATGACAAGGAAAAATTTAGGTTTGCATGGACTAAGTTCTTAGAAATGTACTCATGCTGGTTTCTCATTCCATTTTCAAGATATGTTGTTATTTAATGATTCTAAAAACTGTCATGTGGTGTAACTATTAAGAAAAGTAAACATTTTGTTTACACATTGAATACACTTCAACGTACGCATGAAAACACATTTTTCAAAGCATTTTGTTTAACAAATATCATTAATTATTAAGTCAAAAACTCGTTAAGTTTATAGTAAGTCACACCACATGACATTTTACAACCTGAATTAATCTTGCCTTGCCAAATTATCTTAAAATTATTATTAAATTATATTTTAAATAGTTGAACTGACTTTGATTTGGCAGATAAAAGTATTTCAGATATTAATAAACACTAAAGCATTTAAGTAATTAAAAAAACAATAATACAATTGTAAAACAAGTAATAAAACACAAATTAAATTAAGTGACTATGGCGAATTATTTAAGCGGTTCTATTCAATATTTAAAATTTTAATGAGGCCCTTTTTCTTGACAATATCAGTTGTATCACCTTGACATTTTCTTTTTAAATTTATATCATCCAATAAATGAAAAAAAAAAAAAAAAAAAAAAATTATATATATATATATATATAAAATTAGAATTTCATTGCAGAATTTAAAAATGGATATTATTTATTAATTTTGCATTTCTTTGGCCTCCATGCAAAAATATAAACTAATAAAGAATATATATAAACATAATAATAATTTTTAAAAAATAATAATGTTGTAGTTGACCTGTCAGCTTTTCTTATATTTGCTAAGGGATTCTGAGTGGTTCTTACAGTCTGAGTGGTTGCTAGAGTTTTGATTGGTTGCTAGGGTGTT
The DNA here is from genome assembly GCA_038088235.1 of Zacco platypus. Taxonomy (NCBI): domain Eukaryota; kingdom Metazoa; phylum Chordata; class Actinopteri; order Cypriniformes; family Xenocyprididae; genus Zacco; species Zacco platypus. Next base: position 16,310,178 of record CM076063.1, on the reverse strand, counting down.
GCTAGCCCATTGTTTTCAGCCCTGAGTCAGAGAAGCCCACCCTCCAGGCTCTATGATACTCTGGTCTCTAGATCCAGTTTTATTGTCCAGCAGGCGAAAATTGCAGGTCTGATCGCTTTGAAAATAGCACCCCTCTCCTCAACAAGCTGCACAATTCAAGTCGTAGCTCCATGAATGGGCAAAATCTGGAACCAATATCCACGAAATTTGACTCAGAGTCAGTGTCCTGTTATGCCTCTCCAGCAATGTGCAACAGATTGATGCAACCGCTACAATATAAACACTTGTGACTTACCCTATTATCTAACTTTGAGGGCTTAAACCTTCCTTGAAGGAGGTCTGAAACCATTCATAGCTTTTGAAAAACACAGATGCTTCCAAAACATGGTTCACAAGTTTATATTGTTGCACAGAGTCAGACGGATAAACAGTTTTCAAGGGCACGTCTCCGTAATACCGGACGGATTGTTTCTGAAGCTCGCTGGGGGAAGTCAAGGCAGCAGGTCTGGGCTCGGTAGACATCCCTCTCCTCTGTTCTTTCCCTCCGCCGGTTATGCGATACTTGTTTTTGGGGAGAAAAACAATGAGAGTATTTAGTCAGATGTCACGCAGAGTCTAGTTTGTCTCTTTCGCAATTCAAACCTTTGTTCATTGGGGCTTTCTCTGCCCTCCCCTGGTAGCTCAGCTTCTCTGACTCAATGTGTGTTTTCAATTACAAACCTTCAAATCGAGCTTTTTTTTTTCCAACCGAAGAATCTTTCAAACCATTGCTTCCTTATACATTTGTTACCACATGAAAAACGGAGAAAGTGGGGGAGGAAAAGAAGGAGGAAGCAGCAAATGAGAGGGGGTCCCGATAAGGACGCCCGCCGCACAATGAAGCTGTTGTTTTCATCAGGTCATGTGTGGTTCTCTTAGTTTGATCTTTTGTCCTTGGCTCCGGCCGCGGCCACTCGCGGCTCCCGCTGCGTACGCAAACTCTCCGAGGTATCAGAAGAGAAGTCTTTTCCAGGAGACTCTGAGATCTCCTTTGGGCAAGGCTCAAATGGATTTTCTTTGGAAACTATGCCTTTGTTGTGTTTATTGTCTGCTTTGTGGTATTACCTGTGACTTGGACGTCTTAGAAAACCAAATCTCCTGTAATCATGCCGAAGAGGATTTTTTCTGGAAAACAAAAGTACTTTGCAATAAGATCTTATGGTCTCAGGAAATTCAGGAGATAAATCACCGAAGGTCCATATTTTGAATACGTCAATTTATGTCTTAGTCAAAACAAAGGAAACCTGCCTACACCTCAGTTTTCTGGGGATAATTAAGGGTTGCAGAAGTAGCAGAAATTTCATAATTTCAGCATTGCAGGTAATGAGTTTGCTTTGTTTGGCCCCTGGATCTTTGTCAAGGTTTATTTTCCAACTTCGTACAGTAAGTCTGAGGTGCAGGTAATCCAAACGCCGGCTGAGCCACTGAACAGTGTAAAGAATCTTAATCCTCTTAGCCGAATTAAACATTTCATGTTGATGATCTAGCCAATAATTTTGCCCTGCGACTATAGCGCAGGGGGAAAAAAACCCAACATGCCCGCATTCCCTCTGAGAACGTATGTTGGAGCCGGTCCCTTGACAATCAGCTCCATTATAATATACAAATAATCCGCTGTCCCCTGCTTGGGTGGATGTAATCTACAGAACATTTCTTACCTTCAAACTTCCACATGGGAAATTAAAATATTTCATCGAGGTAAGTAGATTAGAAAAGTCTGGTAAAAGCTATTTGCAGTAAGCTATTCAACACAGCTTTGGGGCGGACTAACTTCCTAGAGAACAGGCTGTCCAGGTCACTGATGGGCTTAACATTTGCCCCTATGCTCAACAAATGAACTGGGGACTCCAGCCGGTGGGTGGGCCAAACCCTTGACAGTTCGCATAAGCACTTACACACATGCGCAAGGCTTCTGCGATGGTCATCTAGGCCTTATAAGCGCTTGGCTACTGCATCATCGAGATAAATCACACTACCAAGGAGGCGTTGTTCCCTTCTGATCAGTTAGGAGGAAATCCATTAAACGAGAGATTACTCCTACAGATCCTCTTGAAGTTTTCTGGTATAAATGAACGATATAAATGGTGTCTTTCAACTCATCTGTCATTTCTGTTCTTGAAGCAGATGTGAGTAATTTTGTCGATGTAATAATACTTTCTCATATCCCGGTTTTATGTTTGGAGACTGTAAGTAGGCCAATAGTAGGATATTTTCAGTGTGAGACTGCACACCCACAGTCTGATGCATATTGAGCACACTGGAAAGCACTTTCACAATCTGGCAAGCTCTAATCTGATTGGCTGGCTTCCATGAGTAAGAATGCAGGATTTTTTTCCCCCATCGGTCTGCTTGAAAACAAGACTACGTTTCCAAGGTACTGAGTGGACGTAACAAGCTCTGTTAAAAATGAAATAGTTACTGACTTTTCCAAACTTTGCCATGTTAGTGCCATCAAATCATCTTTTGTAATTAAAACATGTAGTGTTGATACTTGTAATACAAATTATGAGACCAAATTATGCTAAAATTATCATTTAAATTATTGGTATTCAGTTAATAAAATATCTAAAAATGCAAGTTTGGACAATAAATTGGCCGTTCATGTTTTTACAGACATTATATAAATTTTTAGTTTACATTTTGACCAGAAAAATAATATTTAGTCATTTGACTAAGGATACGTTTACACAACAAAAATTCACTAAAATGTTTTTTTTTTTTTTTTTTGTATAAATGACAACATTACCAAAAACTATTCCCGTTCACTCGGATCTGCGAAAATGACTAAAAATGCTGTATTACGATTACGCGTGGAAACAAGTAGTTGTCACTTTGTAAAGAAAATTTACGTGCCAGAACACTTGCGCCAAACGCGCATGCCTATCCACCTTATTTTTATAGTTTACTGCACTTTTACACATAAAAAGTATTCTTGTCACTTCATAACATTAAGGTTGAACCACTGTTGTCACATGGACTATTGTAAGGATGTCTCTACTACCTTTATGGGCCTTGAAAGGTGAAATGATGTTGCTGCCTATGTGTGGTTCAGAAACCCTCGGATTTCATCAAAAAATATCTTAATTTGTAGCCCGAAGATGAAGATCTTAAGGGTTTGGGACGACATGAAGGTGAGTAATTAATAAAATTTCATTTTTGGGTAAACTAACCCTTTAACTCATGTAAACTGTCAACTGTCAAAAGCTATTTCAACAGGTTATTGCACCTAGTACTACATTTGAATTTGAATTTACTTTGTGATCTATTACTTTGTGAACTTTATAAAGTATGAATATGGATAGCATGAATGAAATTTGGACATACTACATCCTGACCTACCAGTATCAGCTGTGTCACTTCACTTCCATTCACAAATCCTGTCCCATGATCTCACAGTATAGTAAAGTGTCCAATGAATGCACACTTCAGAATCTCGGTGGAAATAAATAGATCATCCAGGCACTTTTTGACAGGTTTTCATGACAAAACCCACCCAATTGCTACTCAAAGCCAGCCCAAAACTGGCCCAATCACATTTCAGGGGGATCCCCCAGTAAAAATCCAGTTCCAGTGGATAAAATCCACGTTTTTGGCGGGCTTCCCTTGATAAAATTCACATTCCATGGGCTAAATATCATGTTATTTAGGGATACAAAAAAAAAAAAAAAAAAATGCAGACTTGGCAACACTGCTTTTCGCCTACTGTTTTTTGAATATTATGTTTTCGGATGTACTACTCTTTTGGCATACTGTTTTCCACATACTGTATAGTAGGAAAAGATTCAATTTTGGACACAGCAAGGGTTTACAACCTTTCTAAATATTTCACCTTGGTCCATTTATGTACATAATCTCATTTTAGTCAAATTAACTGCTTTAAAGTTTTTTTTTCATCATTAGATATTCAAGTAAGTTAGAACCCAATACTTTAAAATGGTAATCCGGCATTTTAGAGTTGTTACTGGAGTGCAATGAATCTTGGGATAGGCTAGGTTGCGAGGATCAATCAGTTTTAAGCTTTCCCGCCCAGGAAACAAAGGATGCATTTGTAGGCCGCATTCGAAAGAGCCTTCAAATTAGGACAAATTGGGCCTTCGGAGGATGCAGCATCTGAATTGAGACGGCACTTGTGTATTTAATTTAGATTTTAGAGTTAGAACAGGCTAGCAATACCGCGTTACAAAAAACACCTTAGCAACCAAGTCTCTGGAAATCACCCACAATATAAAAATATAAGAAAAATTATTTGAAATTCAATATAGAACACATAAATATCAGGATTAGTTCAACAGATCTTTTCTTCTGTATTGGAATATGCATCCAAAGTGAAAGCAATTAGCAAAAAAAGAAAAAAAATGTAGGCCAGGTATTTGGTTTTCAATACAATTAATAAAATGCATTCAGAAAAAAGATCATTCAATTTCATAGCGGCATTAAGTTTGTGACTGTTGCGTGGAAATGTGTTTTTCATAAATTCACTTAACGTCGACAGATTAAGCTACCCATGTTTGTTATCAAATAAAACTGTATTTGCAGATTGCTGGCATACACACACACAAAAAAAAGTAGCTCAACATTGTTAAGACACTACTGCCTAGTTCCTGACATAGCACAGCTTTCACAGATATAAACCAGAGTCTGAATGTTGACTGGATGATTCACTCCAAACCACACAAGACTGTCTATCCACTCCTGACCAAAACACACACAGACAAAAATGGTCACTAGTTGTTGTCGTTCAGCTGTGAGAGATGAGCTTGCGGTTGTCTTTGGGTTGGCAAAGCCAGACTTAGATAAAAGGAGACCAGTTCTACCTGGAAGAACACTCAACTTTCCCCCATCCGTGTCACGTCTGGTCTGACCAATGTGGCAAAACCACTAAAAATATCAAATGCCACATAAAACGAAAACATTTGTCTTTCTACTCATTCTTAACGACATGTTGTCACACTCATTGTCTGTTTTCCCATAAGTCAATGCACCCCCACAGTCTGAAATGATTCATTGGACTCCATGCAAATGTTCACAGCTTCTTTAAAGGTGAGTGTAATTGAGATCTGACAATCCTCATTGGCTGGAAGGGCGTTTAATGCCATCCAGAGACAAAACGAGTCATGGCTGTAGTTTCAAGGAACACTTTACACATTCAGAAATGATCTTTACTCATAGCTTCCCCGGTTCTTACGCACATTGGTCACACTACATTAACACATTACATTAATTTGTCTCTTCTTTGCAATTATTCTTTATATATATCTCACATTTACTGGAAATGTTTTTGGCGAGTCCTAAACCAACATTTGGGTCCACTTAAGAAAAAATTATATGTGGCCAGATGCAACAAGATTAAAGAAGTCTATGAGAAATAAACACAACAAAACTTCAGAGTAAAGATCGCACTTGTAAAGGAGGGACAAAGTAATTTGTTTTAAGGCTGGTTGGTAGCAAATAACAACCAAATGGTCTAGTCATGTAATCACACAAGTGTTGAAAGATCCTTTTCGATGATTATTTCACCACTGATTAAACGAATCAGATCGACTGCCGTTAAGCTGTTAGCTTACTTGGCATCATGCTTTGAATAAATAACGATCCTTTGCGATAAATCACGTACTGTTGACCGCAAAAGCATGTTCATGTCCCAGTCGAATGCACAGAAATGTGACAAACAGGATTTGATGAATTAATCATTACAGGATCAGACATACAGGTGAGCACTGGACCATGCGCAATAATAAAACAGGAAGTAGAAAAACAACAGCGCAATTACAGAGCTGAACATCAAAGCCAGTTATGTAAGAAACAGATGATGGTTAAAATGTGTGCCATGATGAATATTTTTATTGAAGTAATTAGTCTTAATCAGGGTTGTGCATTTAAATCTGGTTCCATTTTAAATTACGTTTAAATTAAGGTTGCAATTTCAATTTAAGGAATTAGTATTAAAAAGTGTAGTGAATTGTATACAATAATAAAATAAAGTTTGGAATTTTTTTCAACCAATTAATTGAAGATTGGTTTCTGTGATTAACAAGGCTACTATTGCCAACACCTTTGTGAAAGTTTTTTGTTTGTTTGATTTTCAAATTTTGAGAATAAAATTACTCATTTCCAACCAAGAATAATAAATGTCTCATTCATTTAAACAACTCTCATTTCTTTTTCTCATTTCATCTTTGATGCAAATACATGTGTAAATGTAATCTCAATATATATATTGAAGACAAAATCAAACAGCATATTACTAGGCTTCTTAAAAATCAACAATTAAAAATATATATATGTATGTATATATATGTATATATATATATATATATATATTTTTTTTTTTTTTTTTTTTTTTTTTTTTTTTTTTCAGTTGTGTGTGCACATCTTATAATTGCTTCCACATTAACTGCCTGTCTATAAAATCTAGAATGTCAATGTCTCTTCAAATGTCAAAATGCTCCATAAACGGTGGACTTTTATTTAATTTAACGTTTGGTCAAGGGGAAATTGTTATTTCAGCTGCTGAAAATTTGACCACAGGTCTGGACTGTAAACTAACAAAGAATGAAGATGGAAATTTATGATCCTACAAATGTTTATGTGTCCCACAATTACCAAGCAGGATATGATGACTTCTCTGAAAACAAGACACAGTCAAACATGTCTCACATTTTAATAAAAGGCAAAGCAATTAGGTATGGTCAGCTAAATGCAAAGCGTAAACAAGTCACAGACATGTGGCATGTGATCCATTTGTACTCGATACAAATAAACAATTACTTTACTGGCATTCTTGAGGATTTGAACATGGTTCAACAGTCTGGAGTAACCCAGATTTACAGTGAACCCATCCACCGACTGGGAAACCACACATTTCTTTAATGTCCTCTACATATTTTAGTCATTCTTTTAGGTAAAGGGGACTTTTTAAAATTTGGTTCAATTCTTTATTGAATATTCTTATAATAATAATAATAAATCCTTGATGGTGTGTAGCAAGGGTCGGTGTTGGGCCCTTTTGTTTCTCAATTATGAATGTTTATTTTGTTTTGTTTTTTAGTCACTGCTTCATCTGTCTCTCCATTTGCATTCTTGCATGTCTGCGTTTGTTTTTGAAAGCACACTATACTAAAATACTAAAATTGAAGTCAGCTTTAAAGGACCAACTGATGTATAGATGAAATGCTACATTTCCAGTAACTGCAGATGGCAGCACATTGCTCAATTTAGATAGTAGTGGGTAAAAACACATTCAGAAAACAAAACTTTTCATTTATTTTCATTTATTAGACACCTCCCTATATATTTATAGGTTGGGATCTGATAAATACATATTATATTTATATTATCAGCATAATAATTAAAATATATTGTCAATTATTTCTGTGCATTCCGTAAATAAATTATGCTATTTTCCCTACTAAACGTGCTCAATGCTAAAAATAATTTCAGTGCAATTACGGTTCAATTTTAATACTTGCTTGGGGGGGGGGGAATTATTAACATTTAGAATAAAACCAAACCTTTATAGCTGCTACACATGAATATCATAATCATAACATCATAATCAGAGCAGAAATAGCATAAATCTGTAAATGCCTCATATAGCAGCCATTCAGATTGTCAGTTTCAAGTTTCTCTCATTCAGTTTGAACTTGTTGACTTTATCAGTTGAAATATGCTCCTGTTCGACCATTCAGCTTGGTTCACTGAGTTTATGAATGACTGTGTGATGTTGGACAATCACAGTCAAGGACGATTTTTGTTAAGTTTTCTGGAAGTTAATAATCAGTAGAAATTAGAGGTTTGCATTTCTGAATAAACCCATTTCACTGTATAATCAAACATCCCATAGACATCAGATTTAGGAAGCAAACTTTGCACTCCAGATGCTAATAATAATAATAATAATAATAATAATACACATAAATAAATGTCAACTATTCACAAACAATGCACAACAGCACATATTTATTGAACAATTTAAACAACCCATTGATGAAAACTTGCGGGGGGAAAAATCATTCAAATGTACAATAAATACATATTTATTTAATTATATTAATATTAATATAAGTTTAAGAATTTAATTACATTTTTACTATTAAGCAGAACTACATTTATTTTGTTGTGAAGTAATTGTAAAGTGTTGACAATGGATGATATATATTTATAGAGTGTGTATGACATGTAAAGTAGTAAGAACAAGGGATTCATCAGGTAAATGTGTGGTTAAGCACGAAGAACATGTAATGTGGATGATGGCACGCTGTCTTCTGCTTCAAACTAGAAAGAGTATTTCATAACGTCATGCTGGTGTCAATGCTCCGCGGTAGTGTTTGAGTTGAGCCCTTATCTGTGCTCTTTCTCTTAAAGTTATCTCTACTGAGTTAAAAAGTTACAGATCCATTCGGCTAAAACATTGACTGACCAAATGTCAGTCTCCATTAAGTCCTCTTACATCGCCTGCAACCACAGAATGAACATCAGTTTGAAGAGTCAATGTCAATGTTTACAAATCCTTGTCAGTTTCAGGGGAAATAGGAGGAGTATGTATTTCAGTGACATCTAAACGTTGGTGAGAACATCGGGTTTTCCAATCAGTGAAACAAGAGATGTCAAGATACCTTAATCATTTGTACAATCAGGAATTAAGTTACATATACTCTACAAGACCCCTGAAGGTGGCATTAGCAGCAGATCCTTCAAGTCCTGTAGGTTGAGAGGTGGAGCAGCCATGGATCGAACATGTTGGTCCAGTACATCCCGCATTGATTGAGATTTGAGGAATTTGGAGGCCAGAACAGCTTGAACTCTTCATCATGTTCCTCAAACCATTCCTGAACAATGTGTGCAGTGTGACAGGGTGCTTTATCCTGCTGAAAGATTCACTTCCACCAGGGAACATCATTGTCATGAAGGGACAATATTTAGGTTGGTGACACGCGTCAAATGAATGGCCAGACCAGAACATTGTCCAGAGCATCACACTTCCTCCACCGGCTTATCATCATCCCACAGTAATCTTGGTGCATCACTTCCTGAGGTAAATGGCGCACATGTCCACGGCAATCCACGTGATGTAAAAGAAAACGGGACTCAATGAACCAGACGACCTTCTTCTGCTGCTCCAAGGTCCAGTACAGACACTCATATGCCCATTGACAGCGGTCATCATAGGCATTCTGATTGGCTCCATACGCAGCAGGGCGTGAAACACTGTGTTGAGACACATTCCTCCCATAACCATCATTAAAATTTGTGTGTAACTATAGACCTGTTGGCTCGGACCAGTCGGGATAGCCGTCATTGCCCTCGTGAATCGATGAGCCTTGGGCTTCAAACACCCCCTAAACCGGTTTGTGGTTTGTCCCTCCTCGGACACTGTTGGTAAATTCTCACCACTGCTGACAGGGAGGAACACACACGCCTTGCCATTTCAGAGATACCAGTTACCTTTCCATAACAATTTGGCCCCCTTTAGATCGTAATTCCTGCCCATTTCTCCAGCACCAAACACGTTCATTATGAGAAATGATTGTTTGCTTACCATCGAATCTATCCAGACCTTATGTGGCCTTGTGAGGAGATGCTCAACGTCACCTGTGACTGGTCATAATGTTTTAGCTCTTAGCTCATTTTAAAATGCACCCATTTCTTAGAAATGAACTATGTTAATTTACTACTTTTTTAAAATATTTTTAAACCTTATTCAAGGATTTTTTTAGATTACTCTAAAAAGTCGTATAAAAAAAAAATGCATCTTTACTTCCACCTTCTCAATACACAGAAATGTTTCATACAACATATTCATACAAACATATTTCCAAGTAAAAAAATAAATAAATAAATTTGAACTTTTTGGAGGGTTATTCCATTTCTCATTTGAAAACCTGAACTAAGCTTGCCATGTCATACAAAGAATAAATGAATGATAAATAAACAAACAAATAATAATTTTCCACATTATAATGAAGCAGCTTCTTGCATGTTAGTTACGCCACACTTCAATTTAGCAAATGAAGAATATTCAAATATTAAAATTAATTTTAAACAAAACTAATTAAAGAAATGATTATAAATTAATAATCAAAAGCCATAATGTTTTACTCCAATTGACTATGTGGTGTAACTGTAACCCCATAAAATATATAAAAATAAATTTCAATACAGAACCTGAAAATAAGATCATCATAGAAGAGATGTATTTAAGTCATTGTCTATTAAGTTATGTCATAAGTTACTAAAAGTTGTTTTTTTGTCTACATAATATGAATAGCTTAGCCAAAGTGATGATTTTCACTGAATAACTGCTAATATTTTATCATATGGTATACAATATGGACTACTTTTTTATTGTTTGCCACATGTGGGCATTATGAACTGCTATTTTCATTGGGGGAAAACAGGCATACAGGTTTGAAATAACCTATAAAAAATGACCGAATATTCTTTAGGGGATGAAATATAAAAGATGAGTGTTGTGTCACTAACCCATTGACATCAAGACAACAATAAAATTATAATTTTATATTTTTTCTGATATTAAAATAGAAAAATATGTGCAAGGAACAAATGGCACACAGGGATGTACAGATGACAATTATTCATTGACGTAAACTGGACAGCAACACCCAGTCTTCACTGAGCAGACACAATGATTGTTCTTTGTGATAAAATATCAAGGTCATTTGATTTGATTTTCAAAGGTTCATCAGAAGCGGCGTCCACTTCCTGTGCTGTTAATCTGCTCAGGACATCTCTTTATGTATGGCGTTATGCAAAGCACTTGATCCCTGTGCTGCTCTGCCCAGCCTACCACATGTCAACAGGATGTTAGTCTCCCTGGGGCAATCCAGGGGTGAACAAGGGCATTTTTGCCGACCGTTCCCTTTATTATGAATTATCTAATAAAACTGGCACAGACACTGGAAATTCAGAGATGTAGACTGTATTTTGCATGCCAAAAAAGTGTGAAACTGATGGTAGGTCTTGCCTCAGACCACTGAATGTGAATGAAAACACTGGCATGCTGGTATTTAATGACACGCTGTGTAAACACGGGAGCCAAGCTGCCCAGGCGGGAATTTTGTGTGTACGTGTTCAGAACCACGGACAGCGCACAGTAGTTTGACTGCTGAAGGATACACTAGAGCTGTCCGTCAGGAGTTTGACTGTTTCCATGGGAATAATGCAATGGGGAAATCCCAAAATACTTCACACTCTGCAGATCAGGTCTGTTAGAGCCTTGGAAAAACCTGGCGCTGTCCTTGTTCATGGAATTTAAACATGTTCGTGAAGACAAATTCATTAAAATCTAAAATGTAACCCCAAGTTATACGTCAAAAATATACCTTTTATTAAGGCCAGATACTGCAGGTGAATAGGGGAGTTGGTTGCACTTTATTTTAAGGTGACATAGTTACATTGTGGGCCTACTTACTGAAATAAGTTCTGAGTAATATAAATTAACTACATGTACTTATTATAGAGTTACGGTTAGGGTTAGGGTTGGGTTTAGGGTTAGTTAATTTTTTTTTTTTATTTACTGGTCAATTGTTTTTTTTGCATTGCAAGTTTTTGGAAAAAAATATGTTTAGATATGTCTGTCTCATTAAATATATGTGCTTATTAACATATATTTAAAATAAAAAGCATCCACATATTGAAAAGTAATCTTATAAATATATATATATATATATATATATATATATATATATATATATTAGTGAAGGGTGATATGACCAAATTCTTATTTGTACAATACTGTAAAAAATGACCATGATTTTAAGGGTAAAAGACTGTAAAATCTTTGGTGAAAAATGGTTAATTGGTTTACAGAAAGTTTCCGTACTATATACGGTGAATAACTGTAATAGACCTAACAATAAATTTAATGTAATTTTACGGTAAAATACCATTAAATTTAAAGTTTTTGGAAGTGAAAATTACAAGTCATTGTATAATTTACTGTGAAAAACCATAAATTGACATTCCCACAATTCCCTGTGTGACACTTCGTATTTGATGTATTTGATCGGTGAAAAAATGTATTCTTATTTTTTTCGAATCAGTTATGTAAAGTAGGATTTTATGTTACATCTAATGTTGTTAACTTAATGTTTATTAAATTTTTTAATTTTCATGTGTGTTACCATGATGGTGTTTAGTCTTTGTGTAAATGACCTGGCAACTCCTACATATTAGTATTGTCCTTCTTATCTGCTGGAAAAGCTGCTAGTGAAGAACTTTGATTCATCATGTGACTCTCATCACCACTGTGTTTAGTGGTTGTCAGTCTTTTACAAAGGTAAAAAACAGATATAAGTACTTCATTAGGTTCGTAAATTAACATATCAGTTAATGAAATATGTTTTTTTTACCGTAAATTTAACAGATTTTTTTCTACATTGCTTTTTACGGTAAAGGTCTGGCAACCACAGCAGCTGTTATTTTACCGTAAATTTTCCTCGTTCAGAAAATATAATTGTTTTAAGTTGGATCAAGGTTTTAACAGACTTTAATTGCAGTGTACTCAATCTTTATAAGTTAGAACCTTCACCTTCACCTTTTGCTTATAGCACGTTTTACAATGCAAATTGTGACAAAGCAGCTTTAAAGTAATAATTAGCAAATAATTTGGCTGCACAGCAGCTCCCAAAGAAAATGGTGTCATTGTCCAGCTTATTCTATATATTTGTAATGATTCATTCCATTGCAAAGATCAATAGTTATTAGTCTAATTAATTTATGTATATCAGCACTGGAGAAAACAGCTCAGCTCAGTTTGCATACAACGGCGCCAATGCAGGCATACCAAAAACACTGCTAAATATCAAGCAAGTGTCCCCAACTAAGCAAGCGAAAGGCAACAGAGGCAAGGAACCAAAACGCCAACAAAATGACAAAAAATGAAAAAAAAAACCTTTAGAGAAACCAGGCTTATTCGGGGGGCCAGTTCTCCTCTGGACAACAGTGAACACTTGCCTGACATTCAGGCAGAGTTACAGGTCATAAGTCCAATTTGGGATCGCAACAGTCAAAATATTTAATCCAGTTCCATCTAGTTTAAGATCTTTTTCTTCACGCCGGTATGGGACGGTTTGCTGGGGATCTGTGCCACAGGCTGATGTGTCGGTAAGGCCCTCACAAGGGATGAGCTAGTTGACACAGTCTCCACCGACACCCAGGGCCACGCTGCTGCCGCGCCCAGGTGCAGGTTCCCCATCTGACCCTGACCCGGACACGGCCCGGATCCAGCCAATCACGTTAAATAGTAAACCTCGGGATAAGCAGAGAGACTAAAATTTGTGTAGATGCCATTCTTCTTCTGATGTAACGAGTACATCCGGTGTTATAGAAAGTGTTCCCGGTTCCGGCTGACCTGATCTATGCAGCCTAACAATCCTTTAATGGATATGAAGACATAAATTGATAATGTGTCATGTGTATGCCAGGTTAAATAGATGCGTTTTTAGTCTAGATTTAAATTTGATTTTAGATTTAGGTGCCAAATAGGAAAAGGATCTACTGCCTGTGGTTGATTTTGATATTCTAGGTATTAACAACTGGCCAAAATTCTGAGATCGTAATTGACGCAAAGGACTATAATGCATTGAGAGCTCACTCAGTTACTGGGGAGCTAAGCCATTTAGTGCTTTGTAAGTAATTAGCAAGATTTTAAAATCTATACAATGTTTAATAGGGAGCCAGTACAGTGTTGACAAAACCGGGCTAATATGGTCATACTTCCTGGTTCTAGTAAGGACTCTAGCAGCTGCATTTTGGACCAGCTGTAGTTTGTTTATCAAGCGAGCAGGGCAACCACCCAGTAGAGCATTACAGTAATATAGCCTTGAGGTCATGAATGCATGAACTACTTCCGCATTTGTCATTGAGAGCATATGTCGTAGTTTAGATGTATTTTTAAGATGGAAGAATGCGGTTTTGCATATGCTAGAAATGTGGCTTTTAAATGAAAGATTGGTATCAAAGAGCACACCCAGGTTCCTTACTGACGAAGACAACTTAACAGAGCAGCCATAAAGTGTTAGACAGTTATTATGTGCAGAAGTTTTTGGTCCAATAATTAGAATATCTGTATTTTCTGAATTTAGTAGTAGGAAATTACTATTCAAACAATTTTTTTATATCAGCTACGCATTCCGTTAATTTTGAGAATTGGTAGGTTTTGTCAGTGCGCGAAGAAATATAGAGCTGAGTATCGTCAGCGTAACTGTGAAAACTAATGCCATGCTTCCTAATGACATCTCCCAAGGGTAGCATGTATAGAGTGAAAAGCAATGGTCCTAATACTAAGCCTTGCTGTACTCCATATTGAACTTGTGATCAATGACATCTCTTTGTTTTCTACTACAAACTGATAATGGTCAGATAAGTATGATTTGAACCATGCCAATGCAATTCCACTAATACCAACATAATTTTCGAGTCTATTCAAAAGAATATTGTGGTCGATAGTGTCAAAAGCAGCACTGAGGTCTAGTAAGCCTAATAGAGAGATACAACCACGATCTGATGATAAGAGCAAATCATTTATAACTCTAATGAGAGCAGTCTCAGTACTATGGTACGTTCTAAATCCTGACTGGAAATCCTCACAGATACCATTTCTTTCCAAGTAGGAGCACAGTTGCGGTGATATTGCCTTTTTTGACAGAAAAGGTAGATTGGAGATCGGCCTGTAATTGACTAATTCTCTAGGATCAAGTTGTGGTTTTTTAATAAGAGGTTTGATAATAGCCAGCTTAAAAGTTTTCAGTACGTAACCTAGTGATAAAGAGGAATTAATGATCTTAAGAGGAGGATCTATGACCTCTGGAAGCATCTCTTTCAATAGCTTAGTCAGTATAGGGTCTAACATACATGTTGTTGATTTCGATGATTTAACAAGTTTAGGCAATTCTTCCTCTCCTATAGCAGAGAATTTTTCCTTAGGGATACTACAAAGCACTGTCTGACGTGATATTGTAGTAGACAGTTGCATGGCTATAATTTTCTTTCTAATATTTTCAATCTTGCAAGTAAAAAAGTTCATAAAATCATTACTGTTGTGCTGTTTGTAAAAGTAAACTTTTAGTAATACTGTTCGGGTTTACAGTGTAATATGTATGTGTGTGTGTGTGTGTGTATTTTTTCCAAAAAAAATTGTGTGCGTGAGAGAAAAAAAAAAAACGTGTTTTGCATTACTGCATTTTTCCCCACATAGGACTGTAAGATTACCTCACGGAGGTGGCAGAGGACCCCATTTCACACCACAGCAGGAGGAGGCTATTTACACTATGGCCAGAGCAAACAATACCATTAGACTAAGGGAGATACAGAGTGCCATTACAACAACGTCTTTGAAAACATCTAATCTGTTAGCATCTCAACTATTGCCTGGGTGCTGAAAAAACACCACATGAGTAAGAAACATCTGTACAGAGTACCATTTGAAAGCAATGACAGTGTGTACAAGTAAAACATCTACTTACAAACAGTAAATACTTTACAGTAGCATTTTATTGTGATACATAGAACACTTTATAGTGATATATTCATCCAGCTCAAGACGTTAAACCGTGCCTGAATGCAAGTGACCAGGGCCGGTTAAGTAACTGGTCTAGCTCATTAGTTGTGAGTAGAATGTGGTAATACCCTTGATAGATAAAACCTAAAATGGTGTATGAACCTAACAATGAGTTCAACGGCATTACCTATGCTAGTGAACTAGCTAGCAAGGAC
The DNA here is from genome assembly GCA_038088235.1 of Zacco platypus. NCBI lineage: Eukaryota > Metazoa > Chordata > Actinopteri > Cypriniformes > Xenocyprididae > Zacco > Zacco platypus. The sequence continues at coordinate 16,294,404 of CM076063.1, read as the reverse complement.
AAGAGTGTGGAACAGAGCTGGGTGGTTGCCTGGACAAACAAGTGCCCCTTCATAAGTCTAGGGCTACATTGGCTACAAAAATCAGCTACATGGAACAAACATGTGGTAAGTCTAATTAATGCCAAACACCTAGTGTCAATCGGTATATGGAACGTAAGGGCAATTTGGAATTACTTGTTGACCAACATGGTTCAAGTGGGATGTCATTGGTCTATCTGAGGTTTGTAGAACGAAACAAGGCATAGTAGAATACGCTGGGCTCTTTTTTTCAGGTGAATAAAAGACGCATCAAGAAGGTCTGCTCCTTTCAAAGAAGGCATTCAAGAGTTTAATCGATTGGAAAACCGTGTCTTCAAGACTAATCAGTGCGAGATTCATTGGTCAAGGTTATAGCATCACTATTATCCAAGCATATGCACCAATTGCCATAGCGACGATGCTGTGGATAAGACGTTACACCATACCATCAATAACATGCCACGAAGGGACATTAAGATCTTAATGGGAGACTTCAGTGCACAGGTTGGCGAGGACATCGTTACATGGAAAGGTGTTTTGGGGCGCTTTGATATGGATCAATGAATGATAGAGGTGAGCAACTTTTGAGCAACAGTTTTGAAGGCTCAACAAGCTGAACATTGTGAAGACCTGGTTCAGCCACAAACCATCACGGAAATGGACTTGAAATTTGCTGGATGACAGAATGGGATGATTGATCATGATCAATCAGAGATTGAAGTTGCACCACCAATGCTCGAAGCTTCCCAAGCGCAATAGTAACAAACGTGGTCAATGACCATAATCTCATAATATGCAACTTGTTGCGGTTCAAGGATAAAAAGAGGATACACACCAAGAAATTGGACATTGAAAGACTGCGTAATACTGAAGTCAAAGAGTGCTATGAGATCGGCTCAACAACAGTTTTTAGGTGCTTGGCAACACAATAGAGGAATCCAGCTTTAATGAAGCACTTGACATTATCAATGGCATGATAAAGAAAACAGCTGAAGAGATAATCAGATCTAGAAGATATAAAAACGCTCCGTTGAACACTGATAAAGTCTTTGCGCTGGGTGATGAACACCGAGATGTGGGCAAAAAGAAGAACAACGGCCCAGATGATGTAAATTTAAAACAATGATACTCTCAGTTCAAGACCGATATAGGCAACAAGGTTGAGAAATGCCACAACTACTGGTTCAACAAAAAATGTTGCGAAGCAGAAGAAGCAAGCCAAAAGAACGAAATGTGCACTCTTTTTCAGAAGGTCAAAACACTCAAGAAAGGAATAACAATAAATGAAAAGGTGCGGCAACATCAGAAACAAAGATGGCAACCTACTCACCAAGGATGCTGGTATACTCAATAGATGGTACGAGTATGGCAGTGGACTCTACCTGGTCTCATCTATCGAGGCAGATGAGGATGTTCTGGAGCAACTCTGGTCAAACTGCAAGAGAGATGTGCATGAACCGGACTTTCTTAAGAGCGAAATTAGAACAGATCAAATCCTGAAATGCTCCTGGTATTGATGGCATTGAAAGCGAGCTACTCAAAAGCGGCAGTGAAGCCGAAGCCCATATTAGTATCATGCACACGATTTGCAATAAAATTGGGGCCAACGATATTGCAAATGGCAGAGTAACAAGCCGGATTCAGACCAGGTAGAGGCACTATCAAAGATATCTTCTCACTCAGATTGATAGTAGAGAAGTACTTTGCACTGCAAGACAAAGAACTTTATTAGATCTTTATTAATTTCAAGAAAGACTTTAATCGAGTGTGACATCAAGGACTTTGGAAAGTAATACACCACTATGTAATCCATAACAAACTGATCAATCTGATTCAGAATCTATACAAGAAAACACATCGTGCTATAAGAGTCAGGTTGACAGATTGGTTCCAGCAAACAGTCAGTGTCTGACAAAGCTGCAGACCTCTTCAATATCTATCTGGAGCACATTATCCAAGAGGCACTTGATGGTCTGGAGAGCCATGATATTGGTCTCTGGACAAAACTACTTAAACCTGCTCAGGTCCTTTTGGACAAAGTCAACAAGGTTAGCTCAAAGTATGGGCAAGAGATATGTGACTCCAAAATGGAGTGGAGACAGCTAAGTACAAAATATGAGTGAACAGTGAAAATTAGAAACAAAGAAAGAACTGTTGCTGAGAGGGAAGGAACTGCAGCAAGTAGAAAGATTCATGAATCTTGGAATGAATCTGACTGCAAACTTTGATTGCCCTATAGACATCAGAATGAGAACAGCCATGGGCTTGAAAGTGATGAGAGGTTTGGATAATATGTGGAAAGACACAAACATCAAGAATGAGACCAAAAGACTGTACAGATTCCTCATACTCCCGATTGCCTTGCATGGTTGCGAAGCATGGACACTTACAATAGGAGTGCTGAAGAGAAAAAACTACTTGTATTCGAGATGGCAGCACTTAGAAAACTACCTGGCATTCGCATCTTAGACAAGAAAATCAGAAAGGCCCTCACGATCATGCAAAAAGTACATGAAAGATAGCTCCAGTGACTTATTCATGTACTTCGTATGGATAAAAACAGGATTGCCAACATTACATTGCATGAAAGAGTAGAAGGTACCACAAAAAGAAGATGTCCAAGACCAAAGTGGATGTCATTAGTGCTGGCGAGATACGACATTGAACCACAAATTCTAATTGCACAGGATTGAGAGAGATGACCCACTACAGGATGCTGATGTAATTCCTTTCACCCTATTCCCCATTCCTTAACCTAAGTCACCCTTCGCCTGGAGTTTGATTGATAGGTGATCTGACCAATCACAATGCAGAATCCACCATTTTGTCTGACAAACAAACCAGACAGGAGAGTTAGTAGATTAACGTCAGTTGACTTGATCTTGAAAACTGTGTATTGACATCTTTCCGCGGTTGAAACAACATACCCTCTGATGTTCATTCATGTTTATTTCGTGCAAAAACTAAGACATGAATTGTGGCATGAGAGAACCATGGCTTGTCGGACATAGCAACAGTAACTAAGGGGGGTGGGTCATTGCGAAGGGATATTAAAGGAGTTCTATCCAGCATGAAGGTGGAAGGTCTATCACCGCCAGCCACATGCTCAGATGACCCAGCTGGCTGCCATATGAGGACATCACAGCAGACGCCTGCAGAGGCTGGATAAGACATTCCAAAAGATTTTGCATTGAAAGGGAAGATATCTGTTATGATGTGGACGAGAATGGGTTTTTTTTTGTCAGAGTAAAAGCGTATTTGTGATTCTTGTATCTCTTTCAATTAATATCCAACATAATGTGTACATTTGTAGTGTTGTAATTGATATATGCCATACAGAGGTGCAGTATTCATTTTCAGCATTTTCATTAGCCTAACTGAAAATCGTAGCCACAGTTTACATCAGGTAATACTGACAGAGTACACTGTAATGACTAAAGATCTTGTTTGTGGACAATGACACAAGGACTTGATTACACTGATATGTTCATTGACAAAAATAATTACACTTGAGAGACTAACTAAAGATTTTGAGCCAGTTACAGGCTTTTGCAGGTAGTTCAATGTGTGGCGCTGTTCATATGAATTATTTTGAAAAATGCACTTAAAACAATTCATTTTTGCAAAATGTTTAAAATGAATGATTAAAGAAATGTACCAAAGCGACTGAGAAAAACAGTAAAATGTAAACATTGCCATGTTTTTAATCTAAAAATGGTATGCATGTAAGTCAGGTAAAAAAAAAATTGGTAATCAGTAAGTTTATTGGATTAAGCTCTAAAAATACACTACCCCGTCAAAAGTGACCAGATGATCTATCTATCTATCTATCTATCTATCTATCTATCTATCTATCTATCTATCTATCTATCTATCTATCTATCTATCTATCCATCCATCCATCCATCCATCCATCCATCCATCCATCCATCCATCCATCCATCCATCCATCCATCCATCCATCCATCCATCCATCCATCCATCCATCCATCCATCCATCCATCCATCCATCCATCCATCCATCCATCTGGTCACTTTTGACGGGGTAGTGTATTTTTAGAGCTTAATCCAATAAACTTACTGATTACCAATTTTTTTTTTACCTGACTTACATGCATACCATTTTTAGATTAAAAAAAATAGATAGATAGATAGATAGATAGATAGACTACAAAATACATTTTAGAAATACATTGCTTTCATTTTTTTTGTTGTGCTTCTGATGTCCTGACTAACATACTGAACATAAACTATATGATTTTAATTTTAACGTTAGTGTTATTCTATATTACATTTAAAGTTAATATATTTAAAATACACGTCATTAAAGTGTAGTTACAAATATATTTAAATAAATGACAAGTTTCATTACAAATGACATTAAAAATGATTAGATTTTTATATAAAGTATATTTTAGATTACTTAAATGCTTAGTAATACAATCGAATTTAACCATATTTCAAAGACAACAAAAGTAATTATGAAATTATATAAAGATCCTAATTTTTTAAAAAAAAGGACTATAGGAAATTCAAGTAACAGTAATCGCATAAAGCACTCTTTCTTATAAGGAGTGGCATGTTGCGTTAAAGCAAATCATTCCTGATGCATTAAGATTACAGAACAACTTTGACATCCTGCACAACTTTCCAAAAAGTGCCCACACCGAACTTCAGCACACTTTGTTTTATTCTAGACTAAATTAAGCCTCTAAAGAGGAAATGAAAGTGCTGGCTTATGTTTGAAGAAGTTTGGATTTCTATTTCACAACTTAGCAAAAGGACCAGGATCTTTTATTTTACTTAAAGGGTAAGTTCACCCCAAAATGAAATTTCTGTCTTTAATTACTCACCCTCATATCTTTTCAAACCCGTAAGACTTTCATTCATCTTCAGAACACAAATCAAGGTATTTTTGACGAGAGCTTTCTATAGACAGCAATGTCATAACTATAATTTCAAGGCCCAGAAAGGTAGTAAAGACATTGTTAAAATAGTCCATGCGACTACAGTGGTTCAACCTTAATGTTATGAATCGACAAGAATATTTTTTGTGTGCAAAAAAACAAAAAGAATGACTTTATTCAATAATTTCTTCTCTTCCATGTCAGTCTCTGACGGTGCTCACATGAGCACCATGACACAATACTGAGCCGTCGTTCTGATGTAAACCTGCAAGTGTTGCGCTTGTCATGGTCACAGCTCACTCACTATAATTCCCATCATCCTTCACTTCCCTCACCTGCGTACCATCTGCAATCACTCCTGATCAACAGCAACAGCATTTTAAAATCCAAGCCCTTTATCGAAAAAGTGAATATAGACAATCTAGTGAAATTATTCTCCACTCTTTCTATATAAGCATTTTAAGGAACTTGTGTAATTGTAATCACTCATTTTATATTCTTTTTTATCATTTGCCTTTATTTAGTTAAAAGTTAAAAAAAATAATTCAGGCAAAAATGTAACTTCCATCATTATTTATTCAACATGTTATTCAAAAGCCGTTTTCATGGGTTTTCTTTCGTCCTTCCATTTAACACAAAACATCCTGGAATAATGAATGTGAATGAAGGCTAGGGCTTTAAAATGCCAAAAAGCATCACAAAAACATAAAAATATAATCGAAATGATTCAGATCTTTCTGGGTGGCACAATGGCTGTCACCTTACAGCAAAAAGGTCCCGGTGCGAATACCGTGATTTTCCTTTGGTGTACAATAGAAGAAAGAAAGTCATTCAACTTCGGACTGAACGCAAACAAGTGATGAATGAATCATTGTTTTTAATTAAAAAGGCAAAATCTCTGTCAAACTCTGGCAACCTCTATCGCAAGGGTTCATAGCACTTCCTTGTACGAGCCTTAAATATACACAATGGTTCATCTATATTAAAGATGAGCAAATGGCACAGGCGGCTACTGTAACCTCACAGGTGGCGCTTCTCCAGATATAAGCAAAACCGCACCTGCATTATTTCCCCAAACCTTTTACTGGTTCGGAGAGCACAATTTATTCATTTTATTCGACTGCGGAGGGCACATTGTAGCTCTTTGTGAGCAGAGACCTGCGCTGAATTCATTACCGCCGAACATCTGCACTCAATAAAACGCTGACTGCTGCATGTATTATGACAGCGTTGCTGAATTGAATGGCATGTCAGCGTCCATCTTTATTAGTTCAGAAGATGCCGATGATACGCCACATGTCAACATGGAGCCAGAGCCTCAGAGCCACGCTATGGATCAAAACACAAGAGCCTCTGTGAGAAAGCTGTCCGATCACTACAAAGTGAACGAGGTAACAAATCACAAACAGTCATCAGTCTTCTCACGAGATGTTTTCAAGACGTCTTCTGTTGACGTAAGAGCATCTCAAAAGCATACCGCAAATTCTCGCATCTCGCACACCTGGGAGTGTTTACAAACACTGTGCGCTAACATGTCCTCTTGTTAAAAAGCGTCTGCTTGGCTAACTCGACTAACAAAGCAGGGTCTTAAGAACGTATTTGAATTCTTTAGTACAGTCAAACATGACTGTTTACTTTCCCTGGAAAGAGCTGGAATACCGCCTGTCACGTTTACAACAGAAATATGCGCGAACAATGGAGGACGGCCAAAAAGGATGCTGGGAAGTGACCCGCATTCCCTCAAGATAGTCAAAAAGAGAGAACTTTTTGCCGTTTCGCTCCTGATAAGCTCGGGTCAGGCCCCTGTGATCTGGTGTTTACACTGAGGCAAACACTCGAGCCATTTCCCTCTCATTTCCCCTTTCGCTACCCTCTGGAGAGGGAGAGAAAACATTCCTTCATGTTTCCAACTCCAGCTGAGGTGGGTTCAAACTCGGGAAAAGTGATGTAATTTCTCGAAAAATAATGAGGTTACTGATGCGGACGAGCATTTAACGATGCCACCGCATGGAAAAGACATGTCTCAGTCGGTAGGGTCAGATAACCTTCAAAGGGTGAAGAAAATATGAGCGATATCATCTCTCACCTCGTAAATCACCCGAAAACAACACTTAAATAATACGAAAAGTATTTATAATGGCACCAAGGGCACGCAACTCAAAAACAACATTGTGTGATGGTTTTTAATGGAAACCCTGCATGGTTACAAGCTTTAGTTCCTCGGGATAACCACAGGAACAGAGAGATTTATTACCATTCATTAACTATGGGTTGTATTTGTCGACTAAAACATGAAAGGCACAGTGTGTACTACAACAATGTTTTTGTTTTCTGTTCCTAAAGTGGAATTTAGGACACATGGGCCAACTTTTGGATGGATTCCTGAATGGATTCGAAATGAGATTGGCGAGATGCACATTTTATCAAAAAACACACAGGACGCTCACTCACGTAGAGAAATAAAGTGTGGCTGACAAAAGTTTGGGATAAATTGTTGGGTTTTGTTTCATACACCTCCTGTTACACGCTTGCAGTGAATAATGACATACATTTTTTTGAGAATTTCATAAATTGAATTGCACACAAAATATATCCAGGTCATAATAAGTAAACAATGGGTAATTATGAGGGGGGGAAAATAAATAAGAATAATAAAAAAAGGTCACATTATGCAATAAAGAGCAACAATGGAGAGAAAATGAATTGCAATTGGAAAGTTTTAACTGTAAGGTATAAAGTCAAAATTACAAAAACAGTTTTGCAATTGTGAGGTATAAAGTCAACATTTCGAGAAGTCAAGCTACATTTAGGTCAAGTCGTAATTGTCATATGAAGTTGTAGGTGTAAGATATCCAGTCAAAATTATGAGAAAAAAGTAACAATTACAAGAAATAAAGTCACAATTACCCTTTTTATTCTTTACTTTGAAGTAGAAATGTGCTTCCATTCTGTACATACAATCAAAAAATTTCTATATAATAAATAAATAATGATATATATATATATATATATATATATATATATATATATATATATATATATATATATATATATATATATTTTTTTTTTTTTTTTTTTCTTCCTTCTTACAAAAACGTATCCATTCCCATCAAAAAGCCTTTATTACCCTCTGGAGTTGTATGGATTCATATTGCATATGTATTTTTGCATTTTTTTTATGCCATGATTTACATACCCTTAAGTCATCCTAGGTGTGTATGACTATCTTCTTTCAGACGAACACAATCAGAAAAATATTTCAAAATATCCTCCACCAAAAAAAAAAAAAATCCATAAAAAAATGAATCCATACAACTCCAGAGGGTTAATAAAGGCCTTTTGAAGGGAATGGATGTGTTTTTGTAAGAAAAAATGTTTTGTATATCCATATTTAAAACTTTATAATTTCAAATAACAAGCTTCCGGCGGATGACCGTACTCAGAATGCGCTAGTCGACTTGCGCCAAATGAGTATGACACAGGATATAGGAGTATCATAAGCTTAGACGCCTCTCACAATTTAAACAAATATTTTTTCCAACAAAAACGCATCTCTTCGCTTTAAAAGGCCTTTATTAACCCCCTGGAGCCGAATGGATTACTTTTATGACGGATGCATGCATTTTTTGTTGTTGTTGTTGTTTTAAAATTTGGGCCCCCATTCACAACCATTATAAACCTTGGAGGACTAAGGATATTTTTAAATATATCTCCGATTGTGTTCATCTGAAAGGAGATATACACCTAGGACGGCTTGAGGGTGAGTAAATCATAGGATAATTTTCATTTTTGGTTGAACTAACCCTTTAACATTATATTTTAGTTTAATTTAGTGTGCAAATTCTTAACAGGTGTTGTGAAATTCCCCCCAAATAAGATGCTGTTAATAATAAAAATGTCATGTGAAGATCGTCTCCTGAGAAAAGCAAGGGCTAATAGCCCGGTCTAAAGAAACCAGGACCAAAGGCAGGATTACTTTGTCTCTGCTCTGATCTCAGGTTTTCTGTTTTTCTGCATTTTTCCCTTTCCTCCAGCTTTTGTCTCCTTTTCAGCCGCCTGGATTGTGTGTCAGACAATGAAACAAGGAAGAAAAAAGCGGTCAAAGGTCACTCATTTAGGAAACTCAAGTCTTCAAAGCATGCCTTCCCATTTAAAGGGACGAATGGAGGTTTGGAGAGCCCACCACAGACTTTGCCCTCTCTGAAACAGACTGACTGATGTCATAGGTCACATTCCAGTGCAGAACTGGGCCAGTGGACTGTATGATAGCAGGTTGCTGATTCATCATTGAGGATTGGATGGGGGAGGGCGGTTGAATAGCAGAAAAGAGCCACTTTATATCATTGCTTCATTATTTTCCATGGTGCCGTTTGCATTTCTTTCACTGGGCCAGGACACTTTCAATCTATCCCTTCTTTAATCTCCTCTCTTGATTTGGAGTGGCACAGAGCTGTCTTTGTTGGCTGAAATATCCAAGCCCTGGCATGCTTGCCAAGAGGCAAGACTGGCAAGGTTGTGCAATAACAGAGTGATTGAATTATGACCTCTTAACAGGGGTAATGGGCCTTCAACTGTCAGCACAGGGGGGCAAGAAAGTTTTCTGTCAAGACTAGCAACAGGAAAACAAGTGGTTTTATCACTGGAATAATGGAGCGGAAAACTAGAATCATGATATCACTTTAGGGAACTTTATCATAAAGTATTTTAAAAGGTTTTTGACATCCATTACACATCCTCACATGGTTTCAATCCTATTTATTCCATAGAACATAAACGGGGTATAAGCCAAAGCCTTGTGCCTGATATATGGTGCAGCTGCGCCCCAGGATTGAGTCTCGTATTGCAGTATTGTCGTATCAAAAAGGTGAAAAAGCTCCAAGGACAGTTTTGGGATAATGTCCTGGCTGCTATTTTCAATACCACAAAACCAAATTAAGATGGACACCATTGAGCTTTATACCATTTGTGGTCAGTGAGATTTTTGAATGAATGTTTTTGAAAGAAATGTCTTATGCTCACCAAGCCTGCAATTATTTGACCAAAAATACAGTAATATTGTGAATAATAATTGTAAATAAATAAAATTTAAAATAACAATCATATATATATATTTTTAAATTGTCCTTTGATGCCAAAGCTGAATTTTTCAGCATCATTCCTCCAGTCTTCTGTCACATGATCCTTCAGCAATCTTTCTAATTGTGAAACATTTCTTATTATTAACAATGTCGTTCTGCTTAGAGATGCACGGATGTTTCTACCAACAATTGGTTTCAGCCGACAAAAGCTATTATTATCACTATTGTGATATGGCCTATTGTTTAAAAACAGCCAATGATCAGGGCTAATTATGTCCTGTCAATCAAAGGGTGCTGAAAACGTGTTTAGACTGCAACTCATACTGTGTGTGCAGAAAATCTCTAGCGTGTTGAATTTAGCTAACGCGACAATAACTCATTAACAGTTAAAAAAAAAAAAAAATAGCGACGTTAAGGCGTGCTCTATTTGACCCTGTGAATCACCCGTAGTTCAAGCCAGGGTTGTCAAGTCTGCATTTTTTTTTTTTTTTTTTTTTTTTTTGCTACTACATCAAACATTAGACTTGTTATCCAAAGAGCTTTGTACTTCCTACAAGAAACAAATTCTCAGTTTTCAAATTTTATCACGAAATTCAAACAATTAATGGCAGTTTGGTGCTCTTAAATGTGACGAGATAGATCGTTCGTTTTCTTCCACATTAATACTTTATATCTCGCAAAAACATGCATGAACATCAAAAGGTATGTTGAAAGATACAGTGAAACTTACTGGAATGTATCATGTGATCCGTGTAAATATAATTTGTTTGAACCGAGGAGAGACGTCAATAAAACAGCTTTTGAACAATATCGCATACTGTCACATTTACCTCAGGAACAGTTACTTTGTTAGCTATAAAAAACACTAGCTTATTTACTGTTAAATATATGTTTGAATAAATTTGAAGACAATGCTTATAAAAACGTCTCGGTTACGTATGTAACCCTCGTTCCCTGAAGGAGGGAACGGAGACGTACGTCGGAACTGACCCGACGAATTGGGATATCGCATATGTTAATTGTAACTTCTAATATTATAGTGTACCAAATGAGAGAGTTTGCATTATTTGGGAGAGATTTTTTTTTCCCTAAGAAAACTCAAAGTATTGGCACAGAAATTTAGTATTAGTGCATCTCTTCTTAATATTTTTGAGGAATACATTTTGGGGTGATATTTCTTTCAAGATTCTTTAATTAATAGAAATTTTAAAAGAACAGCATTCATTTGAAATACAAATATTTAAAAACATGTCTTTAATGTAACTTTAGATCAATTGAATGCTTCCTTGCTAAATAAAGGTATTAATTTCTTTTAAAAAAATTGACTTCTTGACAAGAAAATACACATAAATATTATTATGAATAGAAATGACCAAATGCCATTGGTTGTTTTGTTTCGTTAAAGTGGGGTAGGCAATGTTTCATAAACGCTTTTCATTCTTAGTCTCAGGGCCAAAATTATTCTTCCAATCATTACATTCAGTCAACCGACGTATTTACATACCTTCGCAGACATCACACATCATCAGAGTGTTCACATTGTTAGAGTCACCAATGGCAGACAAACAGCTTTTATAGCTCCTCTCCTTAAATCAATAAACGTTAAATCACTATTCAGAGAAAGAACGAAATTGACCTGTAAGTACCACAGTCCTTCAGATCAACTAAAATGGGTTTCCTCATTTGAACTGTACATATGCATGACTTAAACCTAAGCTACATTTGTTTCTGAGAACACTGTGGAAACCTCAAATATTTACTTAAAGCATCTGATAACAGCTAAACACTGAGAATATGAATAATGAATCATAGAGCTGACTTTAAATGCTTTGTTTGTGCCAGTTAGAGATATGCTACAGCGGTTTGGAGCTCATCTGCTCCACCCATGACCTTAACATGTGTCTCTTGGCACCTGTCAAAAACTACATTCACGAAACAAACACTATTAATAAAACGAGAATTCTCCTCATGTTTTCTCTGATCCTCTATGCTATCCCCAGTTGTTTTTCCCTCATTTCCTTCACATTCTTTAATTGTTGAAATCTGCAAGGGATCATGGATGATGTTCTGAATTCCAGATTTCGAAACAGTGCCTGACGCTGGCATTACTGGAACTTCTGGCCGCTCAGGAATGTGGAGCCGTGCGTTTCGAGAAAGTGATGTGCAAAAGCAAGTCACCCTTATCCGTGCACTCTTGGAAAGGAAAACATGGAAAACTGATAGGACTCCTGAGAATGTGAGGATATTCGCTGAGTAATATGTTTTTCTTCTTGGCTACCACTGATTGTTTTCACAGAAGGGCCAACATTTTTTCAACATGCCTGATATTATTTATTTATTTTTTGGCTAATGTTAAAATGTACTGTTTTTATAGAAATAGTTGTGCATTATGGATGGATTTTACTTGTTTTGAACATAATAATTTGTGGGGGGCAAATTTTCTAAACGCACGAAATCATCTTTTTTTCTGGCTCTGTTACTGGAATCCACGTCAAAACGAAATATTTTCAAGACAAATTAAAGTAAGAACGAAACACACATTTTGGCAACTACATTAACTCTTTATGACGCTAGCCTGAAAATTGTCCTTTGCAGCGGCTCCATTTTCATAACCTTCCTCTAATGGGTTTTAAAGGTACAATCTATAATGACTATAACAGCACCATTTGCGCACCGGGACCTGGATTCAAGTTGTGAATTTTGACAGCCCCACCATAGGAATATATGAGACTGATGCTAATTTTAAGGTTATATGTCATTGTACTACCAGTAATGACCTGTCAAGTTAAGCATTTATGGATTGGTCTTTAAATATATGACCTCATTTACACAGTGTTTAAATGGTACCTATATGTGCAGATGGGGCTTAAATACCAAGATGTGAATAGCACCAGATTTAAAAATGTGTAATATAAACAGATATCATCAGATCCGCATGATAAAATACTGAACTGCAACCAAAACAATTCAAAAGTGAGTTGCAAGCGACAGTGCACTACCACCCATGTGCTGATCTTTTTAGTCATTTAGCAGACGCTTTTATCCAAAGCAACTTACAAGTGAGGCAATTGTGGGTGAGGAGTCTTGCTCAAGGGCACTTTAGTCATGGTATCAAAGGTGGAGAGAGAGCTGTTCATTCACAATCCCCACTTTCAATTCCTGCCAGCGTGGGAATCGAACCAGCAACCTTCAAGTTACAAGCCCAACTCCCTAACCATTAGTTGCTTTACCATTAGTTACACACCTTAAATTTCTCGTCTTCAATTTCTTCTTGGGCTGTTGTGGCTTATGGTTAGAAAGTCAGACTTATAACCCGAAGGTCACTGGTTCGAGTCTCGGTAATTGCAGGAAATGTATGATGGGGTTTGTGAATAAACAGTGCTCTTGTCTGCTCTCATTACCCACAACTGATGTGACCTTGTGCAAGTCACCTAACCCCCAATCACTCCTGGGCGCCGCAACAAAAATTGGCTCATACATTTTCTTGCGATACACAATAGGAATTGATTTGAAATGCAATCTAGCCACCATACTTGCCGCATTGTGACTGGTAAATGTTTTAAGGCAATGATTTAAGAAAACAAAACACTATTAACATGTAATTCTGAATTGAAAAGTAAGGCAAATGATGATAAATTATGCAATTGTATAAAACAAATTGTTGTTACATGACCTCACTGCATTGCATGTGAATTTGGTCAATACCTAAGCAACACAAGTTTAAAATGTTATGTTTTAGCATAAAACAATGCCATGGCATAAAAAACAACATGCTTTGCAAAAAAGAAGGAAATGACCACTGTGAGTTAGCTGTCCCTTGTCCCTCAGAGTTTAACTAACTGACTGTGGCATGCTGAGACTGATGTGTGAGAATCAGCAGCTTTTGACTGTCTGGTTTTCATTCACATTTAATACCATCTATGACAGCATTGGCTGACCTACTCCAACATAAATAACACAGCGTAGGTTTGGTGGAGACGAGTAAATGTTCACTTAAGGCCCAAAATTATACGCCACATGAACTGTACACACGCACAGTCTGTCTGCTATGCAGGAAATAATACATGTTTACCTGGCCTGAAAATCCAGTCACATTTTGGATTGATTGGCTTAATAACATAACTACCTTTGGCTACTGAAAGCTCAATGAACACTCAAGAAGATTTTTAATATCATTGGGTGAATGTGGTTTGTGAGAAATTTTAAATCAAAATAACATTGTTCATTAGGTTGAATGGTTTTAAAACTGTCTCTTTATGATAGGTGTGCTAGTGACACTGCAAATAAAAGATGAATTAGACTATAATTTTAAACCTTTACTTGCTTTAATAATGATAATTCATAATTCAAAGTGGCAGTTTCTGATAAACAAAGAAACCTTATCCCAAATAGCTTACAAGAAAAGATCAATTTAGGCAAAGCTGGATTGGTCCTGATCTAGCTGGTGGACCAACATAGTCATGATGGTTAAGGTGGTCAGCCAGCAGGGTCACCAATACTTGCCAGTTAAACTAGTTAAAATGACTAAATCCTTGAATTCTGGGGAGTTTCAGTAATGGTTTAATACAAAGAGCACTTGCCAGGGTGCTCACTTTTAATACCCAACTATGGATACACTTTTCTGTTTGTATCAAGAGTTGTTGGAAGGTACACTTCAGAAAATAATTCTTTTGATAAGGTATGGAGTGCCACAAGGTTCTGTCTTAGGCCCATTGTGGTTTGCTTGTACACACTCGCCCAGGCAATATTTTCAAGAATTTGACATTTGTTTGTTATGCTGATGACACATAGAAGCCTTGAGATTTTGGCAAACTTAAACAATGGTGCTGTTTGCCCTCTACACAAATGAATTCACATAGTTTGGTCAAGAGACCTATCCTGAGTTCAACAAGCACTTGTACCCAATTCAACAATTATTGAAACAGTTTAAAAGAACAGATGCATGAAAATTAGTTAAACTTCTCAAGTCTTTATGTTTTTATGTGGTGTGCTTTTAACTGCTCTGACCCTGACATTTTATACTAGTGTCGAAAGCACCCATTATCTCTTGCTTTATCCTGTTAAATTAACCATGGCCACACCTCAAATTTAAAATTTTGTGACATACTGTAGGCTGCTTGTTGAGATGTTCCTGTGCTATCAACACCAAAGTCATGAGTTCAGCTCCCTTTCACTCAATTAAACAGTAAATAGCTTTTTCCGCAGTAGAAATTTTATATATTCGTTTTTAATATACAAGTAAAATGCTAAATTCACATGTAAAGTAAAATGTAAAAATTCAACAACAAACATTACTGTGATCTTGAGTTCCATTTTGAGATAATTTTGTCAACTGCATATAGTTGGCTTGTTAATTGCCTCTCTTGGGGTTGGCTGCTGATTTCCCTATTCTAATAATGCCAATTTCTCTGGAACACACAGATACTCCACTGCCACTAATCATTAGTCACAAAGTCTGTGTAGCTTACAAACAGAAAAGACATTGCAATTTGTGGTGTGCAAGTGTACTGGCTGACCCCTGTACAGAAGCAGTTCTGGATGCTCTCCCATCTGTATTAATGGGGCATTAAAGTGAAACTGACAGTTTTCAGAGAAAGGGAAGGTGTGGGGGGAATATTCCAAAACTGACCAGTAAGCTAGCATCATGAGTCAGACCAATAAGAAAGTTCAACTTATGATAGACAAGTCTAGACATTTAGCATGCCTAATATCTCACCAGCGTCAGCAACGCATCGTCAATTCTCTCAGATCTCATCTTTGATCATTCACACTGCGTGATTTTCGCTCGCATGAATGAGAACAGATTTCCCTCTGATTTCAGGCAATTGTCAGCAATTTCACAAAATCTGTCGGCAAGTGAAAATCGGGCCTAAAATCGTGAAGTGAACTTTGCAATAGAGTGAATGTCAGGCAGATTTGAAAGAGAGTATTGAATGAGTAACCTGAGTTTAACTGATCCGATCCCTCCTCTTCAAGCAGACCAGGCATGGTGCAGAACGATCACGCAAACATTCTAGACTTTGGGGGTCAAACGTGCTTGGGCACAGTTCAGATTTCCATGGTAAATGCTGGTGATTTAGAGATTGAAAAACCTTCAACCTGTTTGTTGTGGCACATTGTTTCTCCTACTTTCCATGTCAGTGTTGAGAATGTCAGTGCTGTTTCATCTGGCTTAAAACTATTTTAAATCACGTTGACATTTGTGGTTTGTGTCGGAGAACTCTGCACTGAACACTTCTCACTGGATCATACAGCCCTGATTAGTGGTTGCAAGATCGATTACCGATAAAACGCATTAGCTCTAAGCTTGAGTTGCGCTGTCTTCAGTTGATAAATGTAGCGCTGTTTTATTCTGCATTTGGCACATTTGCCCGTTAATGTTTCTCACATGCAGCAGAAATGGCAGTGCCTATCAATTAGGCAAATTGGTAGTGGCACCAGTATTACCTCTATAAAATGTTGTTACACAGAAAAAGGGTTGCAGTCTGGAGTCCTGCAAGTGATGTTTATATGAGAGAAAAGAACACACTCAGTACCGAGTTAGCGAACTCATACATTTTGTTAGCAATTAACATAAGATTTAGTTAATTCACTTTTTTATTTTGAGTTCTTGAAAATCAAATGAGTTGTTTACACTTTAAACCCTAATAAGTTCTCAGAACTCAAAAAAGTTGAATGAGAATTTTTTTTTATTTTGTACTCATACATTTTTAGTGTTCTTAACTTGAAATATTTGAGTACACTAATTTATACATTTAACTTAAAATTATCAGATTTTCTCAATGTAAATATTTTGCTAGCTATAACAAACTAATTCAGAAAATGTCAACTTCCTAAATTGCTAACATGTTAACAATAGCATGGTATAGAACTTACTGAATGAGTACAGCAACATATAACTCTCAAACCAAGCAGCCATGTCACCATGATGATAACTCTCCAAAAACCCACATTAACAGAAACTCTTAAAAATTAGCATTACCATTAATCTTGCACACACAGAAAAAAAAACATTATAAAATACTTAATTTTACCATTTCCTCTCCCTTTCTAGTGCCATGGGCAAAGCATACTGGGAAGTAGAAATCCCAGCCCAGTTTCAGTTAAACTTAAGTTTGTCTAAATTAAAAGAAATGAGTTCATAAACTCAAAACACTGAAACAGTTCAGTTTACTGTAAATATATTAGTTCTGTGAACTCAAAAGAAAAGGAAAGTTCTAAATACTGGTAACAGTTCATTTAACTGAACTAATTTGTTTAATTTAAGTTTGTCCAACTTTTTGAGCATTAAGGTTTATGGTGTTCCTAACCCAGCACGGTTGGGTTATTGATTATGAACGATTATCAAACAAAATTGAGGCAAATCAACTCAGCTTCCTTACCCAAAAGTCTCAATTCAGCTTTTGGGTAAAAAAAAAAAGTAGATTTTAAGAGTGTTGTACATTGCAAAACTCCTAATATACACAACATTGCTATAGACTCTGGAGGTCAATCCTAACTCCATATGGATTTTTCATTCCATACCATAGTTCCCTAAATCTTGAAATGGTTATTAAAATGGTTTGAATGTCAAGAGACTCGGGGAAAATGGGAAGAGAAGAAAACCACAGACATGGAACTATAAAAGAGATGTGGGAGGTCTTGCACAAGTTCTTGGTTGCACCAAATATTAATAATGACTCGTCAAGTCACCACATTAGTTTTGGTCTGACAATTTAAACTGCGCTAGGACATTTTAAAATACCATTTTACCACTCATTGCTAAGTTGGGGAAGTAGAGGAAACAGCCATGATATCTATCTTACAGTTTTGTTTTGAAAATTCTGACTTTAAACTGAGTTACACAACTTTTGGCCTTTTTATATTTATCTAATATCTTAACGCCGTCACCGAAAGATTAAAAAAATGCTTTTAGAAAGTTACTGGATACTCGAAGTTTCTGTTCAATCATAACAGATTGGCTGACTACCTTATCGACTTTATTTTGTCCACTTAATGAGTCAGTTTGCTGCCAGCTGGCTGAGGTTATGCACACATTCAGAACAGATACCCATCACTACGGTACCCTTCACAGCTCAAGAGGCATGTGATATTCAATCCAATTTAATCTAGATTCATTTAAAATGTGGTGCATAATACTAGACTCCGCTAGCTGATGAATTCACTTATCAGCATCTTCCATAAAAGCAACTTTAATATATCATATGAAGAAACTAAAGGAAGCCTTGCTTTGGTTTTGTTTTTTAACTCTCATTAGGAGATTCAAACTATATTCAAATTCTCCAAAGTTCAAAATGAAAGATTTCTCACCATGTTCTCACAAGACCAAATGTCTTACTGTATGTCAACAATTTGAGTGTTTTTATTTCCAATATTTTAGGAGAAACGTCTGGGACAAAGATCCTTAAATTTAACATATCCGGGAGCCTAATTAAGTCTCTGGAGCTACGAATAGGCGAACTCTGAGCAATGTTCTTAACAGGTCAGTATGTGGGCACCAAAATGCAATTCATCTTACAATTCAAGCCAACTGTGTCCAACGTGAACAAAATGAAAACGAATGCCTTGCTAACAATCAGGCGGTATCTAGTTCCCGGCTAAAAGTTGCAAAACAATTCTTGAATTACAATCGCTCGATTTCAGTTCACATTCTGTAGCTTTGCACAATAACTCTATCAAGAAATCTACCCTTTCATCTCACCTGTTTATCAGGGTAATGGTTAGACTATAAACCAGTTGGTGATGTCTCTGGATCTGCACGTGTTGCTCTGTGACCTTGTAGCCCTCCTGGCGTCAAGCCATTGAGCAACTGTACAGTATAACCTTCAGTGGTTGCAGTTAAGTGAACTCGTAAACATAGCTAGCTCATATAGTTAGCTGACACGCACACTGTAGGACTTGACAAGTAATGCTTCAGTTTCGTGTGCGATGCTTTATACTCCAGTTCTTAAGTTTTCTTTTCCAGAACCCATATTGATCACTCATTCGCGGCTGGTACGTTGATTGCGGTTAGTTTCGTATTTCCAAAGCATCATTTTAAATCATAGTGTTTTTGTGTTGATGGCCAAAACTATGGTTACTGTAAATATTTTGACCATGTTTGGCATGTCCACCTACATTTCATTTCTAGTATCAAAACAATTCCCGGTTATTTAACCGCAGCATGGCAGGTAGGCTGATAACTAATCTTGTGGTTGAATTTTAGGTTAGCGCTAGATTAGCAATAGTGGTGTGTGGTGGACTTATGAAATCAGGAGGCAAAGTCCACTCTCTGCATTTAGGTTTTTTTTTTTGTAAATTTTTATTCCATATGGAACACTATTTGATCAACAAACTACCAATTTTTGTTATTATAAATAAATATTAACATATTATATCCAAGTTAATGTTTTTTTTTTTTTAATAATTAATCATTTTTGGAACATTAGTCAAAAAATCCTAATTTTATAGCGGCATATTGGCCGATAATATTGGATTGATAATATTAAGAAATGATTCTTGAGCAACAAATTATCATAATAGAATGATTTCTGAAGAATCATGTGACACTGAAGACTGGACAAATGGCTGCTAAATATTCAGCTTTACAATCACATGCAATAAACAATATCACTGTTTTTACTTTTTTATTTTCAGTAAAATTAATGCAGCCTTGGTGACTTCTGCATCTTTCAAAATAATACTAATACTAAAAATAAACTTACTGACCCCAATATTTTGAATGGTAGTTTGCACACACACCAAAGCTAAAAATGATTGCAGAGCGGTTGCTAACATTATCACATCGCAATGGTAGAACTGCTTTACATTTAATTTATTGCATATTTTTCTTCATCCCAATTTTCTTTTGACAAGCCACTACCTCTCTTGCTGCTGGAGAAAAACTCCCCTGCTCAGCATGTTCTTTTTGGTTGCACCTTGCAGCACATTTAGACTAAAAAGTGCTGATTAGGTTACTAGAAGTGTTCCACACCTGTTTATCACAGGTGCATACTACGCTCACAGTACCTGTGAAAGTGACATGTCCCCACGGAAGCCCTAGTGGCAAAAACTTTCTGTTCTTCATAGTAGTTGGTAAGTGGCCTTCACATAGAAAAGTTGAACCAGTTCTTTATATGGAAAACAAACGGAAGCGGCTGCTAATGAACGCATATGGGCAACCTGACCCGTCACAATTTCTGTCAACTTGAGGCTGGGGCATAGAGGCTCTGGCCACTGATAAGACTTGGCAAAAGTGCTCACTCTCAGAAGCGTTACTTGTGGTTGGTCGGATGCACGGGATGCATAGGAGTTCCAGCCAACTATTGAAAGTGGATTGGCAGCAGCGTCGGACAGGTTTTGGCCTGGCCAGAATCCCCAATGCCAGTTTTCTTGAGCAGAGCGTGGCCAGGCATTCCTGTAAAAGCAACAGCTCCACTAATTACTCCAGTCTGAAAGGAAGCAAAAGCGGGTCACTTCCTTGAACCGAGCAAACTCTTCAAACCACCATGTTTTTTTTATGCTCTTCCGCTTTGTTTAAAGATTAATGCATCAAATTTCTTGTTTTGTTGCTTTTCCTTTTTCCAATGGGCCTGATTTTATAATGAAATCAATTTCACTCCACATCCCAGCCGATGCTGTGTTTGTTATAGCAGGAGCACCACATAAAGACGAGATTGTATTTCTTCAGTGCTCCACAAAGCGATCTAATTGTTAGTTCCTAATCAACCAGTATTGTGAGGAAGGCTTTCTAATTATGTAACCATAGTTTCTGACTTGTAAACAATGGATGGACATTCTGTATTTTTGAATTATCTTTGAGCACTGCAGAGCATGACATATGCTGGCAAAGGTTGATATGATGCTGTCTTTGTTTTTTGGGTCATGCCCTTGTAAAGGTTACAATAGGTTAAACACAGCAGTGTAACAGCACTTTCAGTTCAGCAGGTTTGCTATAAGGCCAGTATCACTATTACTTATACATGAGCTTGTGAATATGAACAAACCCATTAAGTATTAAATAGGTATTAAAGTTATACACTCTCAGTTTGTGCTGTGGACAAAATGACCGTGGGGGGTGGCGCTGAGGTGGGCAAGTAATGTAATCTTGTATGGCCGAATGTGTTATTTATTTTTCGTGCCTTTCTGAATAACATATTTAGCTTCGGGCACGTGCCTAGCAACACCATAGTAACCACATACTAACACCATAACAAATACCTAGCAAATGCGTGAATAAACCAACATAACAACATGGTAAAATCACTGGTGAGCAACTGCATTACAATGACCCGGCAACCCAGCGCAATGACCTAGCAACCACCTAGTTACACTATAACAAATACCTAGCAACTCCCCGAAGAAACCTTGAAAAATGCTTTATCAACCGCTTACTAACACCATAAAAAATACCTAGCAATCTCATGAATAAACCTACGTAACAACATGGTAAAATCACTCATGAGCAACTGCATTACAATGACCCGGCAACCGCAGCGCAATGACCTAGCAACCACCTAGTTACACTATAACAAATACCTAGCAACCTCATGAATAAACCTATGTAACAACATGGTAAAATCACTCATGAGCAACTGCATAACAATGACCCGGCAACCGCAGCGCAATGACCTAGCAACCACCTAGTTACACTATAACAAATACCTAGCAACCCCCTGAAGAAACCTTGAAAAATGCTTTATCAATCGCTTACTAACACTATAACAAATACCTAGCAACCTGGAAACACCCCGGCAACATCTTGACAACCACCTAGTAAAACATAAACCTAGACATATCATAGCAACCACATAGCTACAACACCCTAGAAAAAGTTTATAAAGAGATCGTAAAACTAATCCATATGACATTGAGTGATTTAGTCCAAATTTTCTGAAGAGACCCATTCACTTTACAGATTTAATTTAGGCTTTTACTCACATATAAACATTGAACAGTGAACATAAACAGAAGCTCAAACAAACCTCTTGCAGAATCTCAAACGTGCTGCGGAACATTGGTTCTCGCACGTCAAGCAAACTTGCGTGAGCTTCTGTTTTCCGTTTCAGCAAATATAAAAATAGCTGTTATAAAGTAGTGAGTGTAATTATAAATTATATCTGTTTAAATCAACAAAATGGAATATTATGAATAAAATATTTCCAGGTTCATTGAGTACACTCTCACATGATCTTGAATGGCAGTTTACATCTTGAAATATTCATTCATGTTGCAAAGACACTGTTCTCTGATTGAAATCTATTGCAGGGAAATGGAATTTTGTAGAAGAGGATGTTAATATTTAAACCATCACTCTGCACTAAATTAAACAAGCAGGTTAATGTCGTGCAACATTTAACGTTTTCTCTAGTCCTATAACGACATTCACGTGGCATCTTGAGGGGATATCGAGTGCTTTCATCATTATAGCAGACACAAATACTCACTAACACACGCCTGGCTGCCTGGTTCACAAGTTGATCTGTCACTAGTGCTCTGTGCGTTAATGTGCAGCTTCTGACAGCTAAAAGCAATCAGAAAGGCTTCAAAGAAGCGCTCGTACTCCTTAGTCAGCTGGACAGTAAACGGCCAATCGCAGAGCAGTACGGCTGCTTTACATATGGCGGGATTACCTGAACCATGGTTTCATAATATTGCACGAAAATGACATGCTACTAAAGTCACCATAAAATCGAAATTGGCCATTCTTTTTTAACAGTTCTTTTTAAAAAAATGCATGTGCCCTTGTAATCTTTAATCAAAATAACTTACCCTCCCTCTTGCCGCGATTATTAGGCTTGTTCAAGATGCATCAGCACTGCACAGACCAATCGTCATATGACGTCAAAGTATCGCGAGAGCGATTCAAAAGTAGGAATCGTCTGCTCTGTTGATGTCATGCGCTGATCGGTCTGCACAGCGCCGATGGATCTCGAACAAGCCTGTTCTCTTCTCTGATGATGTGTTTACTGGCACGAGGGCGGGACAACCTGTCACTCACATGAGATCACAAGAATAGCAAACCGCAACAATCCAATCAAGTCCCGTCCTACATTTTTCTTGTATGAAACCGTAACTTTTGTTTCATGATTTAACACACGGTTTTCATATTACTTATACATCTGTCATTAGTAGACACGAAATAAATTGAAATGTAAATAAGTAAATAATAATAAAATAAAACAAGGTGTGGTATATGGAGTGCGTGGCGTGTGCAGGTATGGCATCACTTTGTAGGGCAAAATACTGAAACGAGTTAGCTTTTTAGCACTTCAGGTTGCATAGTCCTGAAGTCAGTGGGTTTGTTGAATGGGATTTTGGTTAAATGGTTGAAATAAGGTCTGTGGTAAACACAAGCTCAAGACATTTTCATGTTTTATTCTACAACATAAAATGCATCAGTGTTACCCCACTTGTGATTTTTGAAGCTGTTACGTGTCTTGAAAAAGGTGGTTTCTACCAAGTGGCTAAATGGGACTACAGAGGCTGTGGGGGACATTAATTGTTATCACCATGAACAGGTAAACTCAGTTCGCTTTTACAGCCTCATTATGCTTATAATTATGCTCTCATAAACTATTCTGACTCAAACTTTCTGGGAAAATGTTTTTAGATAAAAACTGAAAGGGTTTTAGGTGGTAACGTTGAAGTCGTGAACCGTGGTTTAGTTCGTTTATAGCCTACCTTTAGCTTTTTACTTCAGGCAGTTGTGTACATCTGTGAAAATTATCTTGATGGATAAAACGTGTGAGTATCATGAACTTTTGATGATCATAGAGTTTGTTTTTTATTTACTCCCCCTTGTTCTATTTTTATTATTATTTCTGTGGAGCACAAAAGCAACAAACATTTTAAGCACCTTTAGCACCAATCACATTTACTGTTGTCTGGCAAATTTTCATGAGTGAAATCCAGTTATTTTATTGGATGCTTTTCACATTTCCAGGGTTCTCTGAAGTGAAAGTTGTCATTGCTGGGTAAACTTCTATAGTGGTGAACAGGAGACGAAAACAAATTGCCATTTACTCCAATAATTAGATCAAATCCATTATCATTAGCATTTCCACAACTTTCCAAAAGAGGAAAATTACAGCAGTGAGAAGAGAGATTTATGTCAAATTTGTTGATTTGCAGATTTCGAACCAGGTTCACGTCGCCACACAAATTCTCCGCGGTGGTTTGAAAGTGACTTCTGTGCGCTGTAAACCCGAATAATTTGGCAAAACTCAAAGGCAAATGGTTACATTACAATTTTTAAGTTAAGAAATTCAAAGTTTGAGTAAGAAGAACTAGCAAATTTTTATTTTGTACTCATACATTTTAACTGTTATTAAAGTGAAATATTTGAGAAAACTAATTCATACATTTAGCTAAAAATGATCACAATATCAACAAACATTTTTATTACTGGAAACTTAGCTAGCTATAACAAGCTAATTCAGAGAATGCTAACTTGCTAATTTGCTAACAATGTTAACAATAGCATGGTATAGCACTTGCTGAATGAATACAACAATAAAGCATTTAACTTACCTGCTCTCAAACCAAGGTAACTTTCCAAAAAAACACATTAACAGAAACTCTTCTAAATTAGCATAACAAAAAATCGCTACTAAATATCCTACTTAACATTAATTTTGCACAAACACCATTATATAACACTAAATTTTAGCATTTACTCTCCCTTTCGAGTGCCATTGGCCAAGCATACTGGGAAATAGAAATCCCAGACCAGTTTCATTTAAACTTAAGTTTATCTAAATTAAAAGTAATGAGTTCATACAACTCAAAACACTGAAACAGTTCAGTTTGCTTAATAAATCAGTTCTGTGAACTCAAAAGACAAAGAAAGTGTTAAATACTCGAAGTTGACTGAGCCAATTTGTTTAATTTAAGTTTTGTCCTCCTCAAACCAATGAATTATTTTGAGTGTTAGGCTTTACAGTGTGTTAGTTGTGCTTCATATATCTCTACACTACTGAAAATGGAAAATTTTACTTTTTTGCAGAAGAACTCAGATTAAAGGCACACCATGTACATTTTTGCTGCTAGAGATCGCTTATTCGCGGAATCATGGGAGCTGCTTGGTCCTGGTCTTCAGGTACTTGGATGATATTATAAACGTTACTGTAGTATGAAGCTGAGCAGAAGCGATTGCTATGAAAGACGAGTGCGACACATGTCTCGAGAGCAGCGGAACTTTTATTATGCCACAGTCGCTGCTTCTTCCGGTCAAGCGTATGTGGGGTAATGCAGCGCTGTTTTATCAAATTAGATACATTTGTGTGTTGAAAGTTGTTATAGTGCTATTCTGCGTTCACTCGGTGGCTGCTATGAGACACTTGTTGCACATTGCAGTGAGCTAGATCGATATTAGGCATGGTAAAACATGGTACTCGCTGTAAAATCAAGAAAATGAGAGCTATATAACATGATGAATTTATCCAAACAGTTGCTCACCTGATAAATTCTAATAAAACACATAATATATTAAAGTGTTTCCATGGTTTCCACAAAATAAAACAGGAGGGTAATGCGGGTATGATGTCATTGATAGGTGAAGCCCGGACACGGTCCATGTCCTGGTTAAAATTGCTTATTTCTCTGGATATAAACATTCTTGGAAACATTTAGGATAATGTAAGTACACAAGTCAACAAAATATATAACACTGTTCTAGTGGTTTTTAGATATTTCTATGAAATGGCCGTTTTATTAACATTTTTGCAGATATATAAACAGGTGCTACAGCAATTGCAAAATGAGACAAGGTGTCTGGAAAAAAAAAGTGACAGAACAGGTCAACACAACAACATAGACTCCCACCCACCAACCTCCCACATTTTATGGGGTACAATCCACGTTTTATAAAAGGATCTCTGCGATCCTTTGAGAGTGTCAAATTTTTTCAAGGTGGATGCATTGCAACACCTCCCTTATCCAATTATCATGTGATGTTTAAGAGTATAGCACGCCTGGCCAGTAAAGTAGGAAAGGCAATGACGCGGTGTGCTGTACCTGATATTGTCGAGGTAGGGGAAAGTCCAAACAGGGCATTCAAGGAATTAGGGGCAATGGTGGTATTAAGGGCCTGTGAGAGAATTCTGAAAATGTCAGATCAGTAGTCCATTAGCCTCGGGCAAGACCAGAACATGTGAAGATGATCAGCTGGGGATTGTCTGCATCTGTTACAGGCATCACTTCTATTTGGAAACATTTTAGCCAATTTGGCGTTAGTGAAATGGGCTCTGTGAAGCACTTTACATTGTATTAAAGAGTGTCTAGCACAAATAGATGAATGAACTAAACTAACTATGTTCTTCCACTGGTCCTCAGAGATGTCAAAACCCAAATCCTGCTTCCAAGTTTGCTTAAGGGAATCCATCGGAGATGGAGTTAGGGAGATTATTCTACCATAAATGGTAGATATCAGCCATCTTTGACCAGGGTCGAGGGTGAGAATTAAATCAAGCTCTGATTCGGGTCGACGATTAGGGAAATGGGGGAACAGCTTTTGAATAAAGTGCCTCACTTGGAAAAAATGAAAAAGATGAAGGAAGGTTAAATTTAGCTGATAAGAAAGAGAAAGAGGAGAAGATTTCATTTTCGTACAAGTCATTTAGAGTAGAACGGCCCTTAGCTTCCCACATATCGAAGACGCTATCGGACAGGGACAGGGAAAATAAGTGATTATTTGAAATTGGCATATGAATTGAAGCTTTGTGAAGGCCAAATTGTTTTCTGAAATGCAGCCAAATCTTAATAGTGTTGATAACTATTGGGTTGCTCGAAATTTTGTGTACCTCAAGTGGAAGCTGTGAAAAGATTTTAGAAAGTAAAGAACGAGAGGAAGATATCTCTATATGCAGCCAGGGCGAACTAGAGGCAGATTTGGGAAGCTGAAGAACTGATTTCCTGATACGAGCTGGCTTGTTCTTCCAAAGAAATCCGTTCAATTGCTGATCTTTTTTTTTTTAGATATTTTTTTAGTTTTTAGATATTTTAATCCAAAAATCTTACATATTGTGCCTTTAAATTGATTAATGTGACCACACTCTTGCAACAGCTTATAGTAATCAAGCATCAAAAAGGACAAAACACCATAAAGCACTTTAAAATATACAATTACATTATATTGCACTATTATTATTTTTTTTACCTTTCTTTATATAGCGCTTTTTACAATGCAAATCGTGGCAAAGCAGCTTTACAGTAATAATTGGCAAATAATTTTTTCCCAAAGAAAACTGTGTCATTGTCCAGCTTATTCTATATCTTTGTATTGATTCATTCCACACTGTTGAAAGATCAATAGTTATTTATATTAGCACTGGAGAAAACAGTGATGTAATCGTCCGGCTCAACTCAGTTCACATACAACGGCGCCAATGCAGGCATATCAAAAACACTACTGAATATCAAACAAGTGTCCCCAACCAAGCAAGCCAAAGGCAACAGCGGCAAGGAACCAAAACTACAACAAAATGGAGAAAAAAACATTGAGAGAAACCAGGCTTTGTCAGGGGGCCGGTTCTCCTCTGGCCAACAGTGAACACTTGCTTGATTGATTCAGGCAGAGTTACAGGTCATAAGTGCGATTGTACTTAAGTTGATAATGTGTCATGTGTATGCCAGGTTAAAGAGATGCGTTTTTAGTCTAGATTTAAACTGACAGAGTGTGTCTGCTTCTTCTCGTTCCAGAGTTTAGGTGCCAAATAGGAAAAGGATCTACTGCCTGCGGTTGATTTTGATATTCTAGGTATCTAGTAAGGACTCTAGCAGCTGCGTTTTGGACCAGCTGTAGTTTGTTTATCAAGCGAGCAGGGCAAACACCCAGTAGAGCGTTGTAGTAATCTAGCCTTGAGGTCATGAACGTATGAACTAACTGTTCCGCATTTGTCATTGAGAGCATATAGTAGTTTAGAGCAGCATCTAGTTTAGATATATTTTTAAGATGGAAGAATGCAGTTTTACATATGCTAGAAATGTGGCTTTCAAATGAAAGATTGGTATCAAAGAGCATTTTAATGACAAAATACCAGTTGTTGAATAGGCCTCTTTTATTATATTTTAATGTTTTTTTGTTTTTTGTTTGGAGCTTGACAGACGGTCAGTATGAAATGTGCATTTTCAAGTTTTGTGTTGCATGAAAAAAATAAAAGCATACATGTTTGGAACAACATGAGGGTGAGTAAATAATGACTAAACCGTCTGTCTCAGTTGAAATACTTCTTTATAAGATTACATTTGGTATAATAAATGCCCTTGTGTAATAAAGATCTATTAAATCTGTTTTCCACAATTTCTTATTGCTTATTACTGCACCTTTTCAGGGTGATGACATGATCGGTCATGTCTAGATGGTAACCATCATTCGCTAACATTTAGATGCTGTTTACTTGGAGTCCTACAGTGACCCTTAACCTTTAGCAGCAGCACATGCAAATATCACAAGAGATTCACAGAGTTTATCATCTAAACATCCCCATTTTGATGACTTGATTTAGGTGGATACATACTGTGGGGGTCCAAACAGTTGAGCTCACAGTTAAAATCTGGAATTCAAAGTATAATTTAAACCTGGAAATGAAGTACAAAGAAATATTATGTTGTGAAATTAATAAGAAACAAGGTTCTCCACTATTCACTAATCAAATAAGCAAATTTTGTAGCAAATATGCTTTTCGGAACATTCTCATGCCAACATGAATCATCAGCACAAACCTGGATAATCAAATAAGAAAGAAAATAAAGAAATTCTGAAATTCAAAATGTCATGCTGATAATGTTTATAATATTATTTGCATTAAATGACAAAAAAAGCAAAATAGAAGCATTTTTACTAGTGTTCCCAGAGTCAAAAATATTATTTAATATAATAATATTTTTATTTAATATATAAAAGTTGGTTCATTTATGCCAACAAAACTAGTTTTCATGGGTTAAATCAGGTAGAAATTGCTCTTTAAGGTAATAATTACAGGTTAACACTTTTTACAGTGTGAACGTGGGGATGTGAGCGTGAATGCTGCTGGATACAAAGTTTATAAGAGCTTGCTTGACTTCATCTGAGTTGAACCCTAGCGTGCGGAGCTGACGTGCATCCGCTCCCATGTCAGTTGCTCACTGTTCGGTCACATTTTAGTGCATTTTCCTTCGTTGGCACAATTCTGTTAGATCAGCCAGTGCAGAAAAGATGCTAAAAGCATCAAGGAAATTCTTTGTAGGCCTCAATGTCTACTAAATCATTTACAACGCACCCCGGCAATAAAAACACGTACACTTGCACATGACTGAAACATGTTTGATAAAATGGTTTTTATTGATATTAAAAATGAAAGTACATGAATTGTGCATTTCGGACGTTCTAGCGTGCAGAGGTTAAATCAATTAAAATACACACAGGCTGCATGGGCTACTGATATTAAACTGTTGCCAATGAAAGACAAAAGATCCCTTCATTTTTTAAGCGCAAAAGTACGTGTTTTCCTTACACGCCTTTTTACGCACGGAAAGTTAAGTAACCAGTTTGGAAAGAACAACAGCGAATGCAGTCCTTGCAGGGATAACATAATAGAAAAATGGCAATGTCTCTGGAAATATGGGATGTTCGAATAATAAAAATAATGATAGTAATTATAATAATTGCACTGCTTCGTCACAACTGATATGAATCAGATAAATATTGGATTATCAAGGCAGAGGGATACACTGCAGGCACTTAGACCTTTCATTTTCAAGGTACTAAGCGATACTATAGTATCATTTTTTGACCTTATACAAGAAACAATGTTAGGGAAACTGCTAAGAAAATGGCAGTTTATTGGGTTTTTCACATAAATCCGCTGATATTTCCTGAGTATTAGGGTAAATAAGTATGGTAGCCCTTCAACAACTGAGATGAAGATACATGGAGGACTTGAAAAACCACCCTGACCGAAAGGAAATATTAGGATTTACAGCATATTATTGTAAGATGGCGAGTATAAACAGTCCACTCTTTGTGACATCATAATGGATTTTTACTCTGGCTTATGGATGCAGTTCAATTACTCAGCAACACGAGAAATCATTGAACCGGGAACAGGCTCTTCTCGACCCCCAAAACATGGCCAAAAATGATGATAAAACGACGAAGATGGCACTAAAGTAGCCGTGGGTTTGTGTACAATCATGGCATATATAGACCGGGTTTATCCAGATCCTCGTGAGGAAAGTTAAACTCAAGTTTTTTTGTAGTTGTTTTTGTGTTTTTTATAAACAGAAATCCATTTGGCAGATTAAAAAGCCATGCGGGAGGGAGAGAGAGAGAGAGTATTCTGAGTATGTGCCTATTTTTGTATTACAACATGCCTTAGCAATCCAGGCTACAGCTGCTGTTAAAATATTGATTTTAAAATAGCTCTGTGGCAAACCAAAAGGAAAAAAGGAAATATTTTTTGGTACAAAGCATCTACAAAAAGCATTTACATGTAAAATGGGAAAAAAAAGTTCATCAGTTGAGCATCAGTGCTATGTATATTACTGTATTTGGACTGATTTTAATATATAATTTTATAACAAAATAAATAATGCCTTTATACAGTGCCCATATTTGTACTTAAACAAACAAACAAAAAAGAAGCTTGGCGGCTCATTACGCAAGATACAGCTCAGACTAAAAGAATATTACATGATGTCCCTGGAAACTAATTATAATATATATTTCCATATTTATTCTATATATATTTATATATATATATATATATATATTCAAGTATTTGTTTTCAGGCAAAAGCATGTGAATACTACGGATAAACGTTAAAAATATATGTTAGTTGACATTATTGCGTTTTTTCCCTTTGAATTGAAATTTGTGCCTTTTTTTTTTTTCAGAACTGTAAAATAACGTTACAAAAACACAAAGCCTATTTTGCAACAACAAGAATGTCACGGTACCAGAAACCAAACTGGGCTTTTTTTTTTTTTCTTTTTTTTCCTTTTTTCCTTGAAGCATTTTCACTTAAAAGAACATAGAAAATACAAACATCCCACTTTTTCAAGGTCACAATGTCCCTCTTCCTGCAGTGCAAAGCAGGGGTTTTGTGCAGCCACGCTCGAAAGGAGGCGAGTTCTTCACGTCCAGGCGTTTGAACGTGATCCCTTCAGCGTCCCCACACTTGCTCCTTCCTTTATCGCAACGGCACCCAAGGCATACGTCGCGTGTCTTACGTACGCATTTGCATGCAGAGATACCCCCGCAGCCAATATGCTCTTGTTTTCTCTTTCCAAAGTCACACTTTCCTTAAAACGGAAAGTTTAATAAAGGAAAAAAAAACATGCTTTTCAACCCCTTCTCCTTTGAGTCCATTCCCAAAGCTAGCACCATGACATTTTTTGAGCTACACGTTCATAGTCCATAAAAAAATAGTGCCTTTTTTATTTACTTAACAAGAACTTTGACGTAATCCGTGGCGATGTGCAATTCGCAGACTCTTATCTGCTTTTCATTTGTGATTACAAGGTGCTGGAACAGGAATCTAATTTTACAACAATTCCTTACAGTGTGGATGTCCCTTTATAGATACAGGTGCAAACTAATATTTAAAAAAGGACTAAAAGAGAGATACTTATGTCTCGGGAGAATGCAGTGGAATGGGTTCTTTCATGCTAGCTCTAGCTGTTCCTCGCGTTCTGATGTCCTCCAAACTGGCGAAACGTTCGACGTTCCGCAACTTCTTCGCTCTTTCTTTTGCTTCTTCACCTGAATTGTGTTCCTTTCGTTGATGATGTGCCTTTTTGTTGGTGAACGAAACTTGAAGAAACTTGAAGAGCGTGTGAGCACGTCTGGTGGGGAAGGAAGAAGGGTTGTTGAGGACTGCCACAGAAATGACGTCAGAGACAAAAAGCTTTGATCCCCTAGTCTTTTTTTATCGACTCTGTGCAAATGATCCTGGTTTCACTTGTGGCTGACGTAGTTTTCTGTGGGAAGAAGGATGGGCGGCAGCTTGCTGGGAAGCGTGATGAGAGGCCTGTGGTGGTGCAGTTGCTCCTGGGCCTTGATTCTCTCCGCCTGCCGCCTAAACTTCTTGGCCCGCAGGATGGCAGGGACGCCCCTCCGTAGCCTCTGGGCGGCCTTCCTTTGCCACACGTCATATTTGGAATATTTCACGGTCACGTGTTTTCTTGGGACCTCCTGTTGCGAAAGCAATAATAGCGTTAGAAAATGACTCCTGAGACGGCTTGAAATTCTCACAGATATTGCTTGAAGGATCTCTAAAAATGACTCATTTTGGTCTTTGACTAAAAATGGAATGGTTTAGCAGATATTAAGCCAAAACTCCTTAAACTTCCTCAAATTCTCTTGCCCAATCCTCATCTTCCTTAAAGGCTAAGTTCCCTCAAAAATGAAAATTCCACCATCATTTATTCACTTTCATGTCAGTCCAATCAATGTCCTTGTTTTTAGTCCTTTCTTTATTGACTTTCTTTATGTGGATAAAAACATTCTTCAAAATATGTGTTCCACAGGTTTGGAAGGACATAATGGTGAGGAAATATGAATTTTGGCCAAGCTATCCCTAACATATGTTATTTAAAGGCCTATCACTTTCTAATACTGACAAAGAACAAAACTCAAAATGAAGAATGACAAGGAAGGAGATAATCCAGGTCAACATCCAGGTCATTTTGAACGACATTGGTTTCGTAACCTAATCCAAGTAAGTGATGTAAATCTACAGGAAAATTTCAACCTATATGTGACCTCTCACTTCTATCATATCATTTTCCACTTGGTCAGCAGTTTTAGGGCAATACTTGCTTACTAGTTCCTTACTCTGGCTCACTGTTTTCTTTAAACCCACATGCCAGGATGCACAAGTTCAGCAGAAAGCACAGGACAATCAAGATGGTGCGTGTGATAAAGTGCTAGAGAGTTTTTGTTGTTTCTCACGGTCAACATACCTGTTTTAATGCGGGCATCACCGGGATGACCTGTAGGGATGTGGCTGAAACGTCCCTCTCTGACTTGGCAGGTTTGGCGCAGTACTGTTCTAGTAGAGCTAGGTTACAACTGCTAAAACAACACTCTTCCACAATCCCACGATTTTGAGAACGCCGATTGTTCGACCTACTAGTTGGTCGACCTGTAGGGATAAAAATGAAGAGCATGAGTTTATGGACGACATGGAGAGAAACTCTGGTCACATGTCAGACAAAATTGCTGGGAGAAAACAGCTTAAGTACACCAAAAAATCTCCTCATGTCATCAGAAACCTGTGTTCCAAACCATGTATTAATGCAACTGTCAAAAACAGTTCTTCTTTTGTGTTCCAGAAAGTCATACAGGTTTGGAAGGACATAAGGGGGAGTAAATGTTGACAGGATTTCACTTTGCTGATTGAAATATACTAGCCTAAACTGGTTTGCTGGTCTCCCAGCCTGACCAGGAGATGGTTTAGACAGGTTTGGAGCACTTATCAAATAAACCAGCTGACTGACCAGGTGGCTCTACTGAAAAGGCCTGATTAAACCAGCTGGTTTGATAATCATTCATGCTCTAAGTTCCCATTTCGTTTTTAGCTGGGTCAACAACTAGTCATTCAGCCTGAAAAGTGAACAAAAGCCCTCAATAAGGGAGATCCAACACCAACATTGCCATGTTGGAAAACCATCTGACCATCTCAAACCAGTTAAGACTAGGGAAAAAAACCCAGCAAGTTTTGGCCGTTTTAGCAAGAAAGAACAAGAGATTTGGCTCAAACTCTTCAAACAGTTGCCATCAAACATGCAAACACATTCAACAAACCCTACAAACAAGTCAATGTAAATCAAGCTACAGTGGCCTGATTCCATTGTCAAAGCAGATTTCATTATCGATTCATTGTGTTTTGACTGGGATGCATCTGCGCCGTATAATAAAGCCAAAATCTGTGGCATAAAATGGAGTCTGTTTGTTTGTTTTCTCGCCCGGACTGATCTTGTTATGCCTTCTAATTGAGCTGTTCGAAATCTGTTTCGAAGAATTCGCCGACAACCCTGCAACACGGTCCCAGGAATGGAAGATCGAAAGCCTACAAATAAGACAGCAAGAGAGTCGAAGGGCAAAAGTCTTCGCTTGTGTTTGGATGAGTAAATGGTGGATATCCTTTGACCTTGTCCTTTGCCAGCTCAGCAGAGATAAAGAGAGCATGAAAGAGAGGAAGGGGGAGGGGTAGAAGAACAGACTTGGCATGAAAGAGCGAAGATACAGGACACAGTAATGGAGGGGGGAGCCGGACCGGGAAAAAAGGAAGGAACAATTGATTTTCAGTCAAATAAAATGTGAACGATTTGCGCTTATCGCAGCCGCAAGGATCTGAAAGGGTGTTCTTGATTGTAGGATGGGAAACATTGAGGAGTGGATCTGGTGGATGGAGGGGGGAAAATCTGCACTGGCCCAAATTGGATAATGATCTTTCGGGGTAGTTAGGCTTCTGCGGACAAAAGAACACAAAGGCCTTGTCTGTTTGTCAGCGCTGGCGTGAGGAAGACGACAAATATTTAAAAAGTTGTGCTCTCGACCCCCTCCGTGCATGTGAGCGGTGTACAACCAGCAGATGAATCTGGATCAATCGCCGCACTAAACTAGTGCGAAGCCGTTGGTTAGTATCTGTTACGCTAAACTAGTAATGAAGCTGTCTCAATCCATCCAGCCGTGCGAGAGGACAAACAACTTTTTTTCAATTGAGTGTAGCCTGGGAACATTTCTGGAGAGGTGAATGGAATGCCACTTGGGTACTATTACTTTCCCTGGCGGAATGTGCAAGTAAACAACCAGGCCATTGTGGCTCATTTAGCATCCCTTTCATATGCAATCGCAGATATCGCGAGAGAATGCGCCCAGTCAGCACAATCTGCGCAGACTTAGCTCGTAACTCATACAATTGGCAGGGTTTCCGACTAAAGAGAAGAAAACACAGAGATGAGCAAATGTACGTACTGAAATAGAAGCCTCTGTCTTCGCACACGAACTGTAGCGCGTCCACCAGCTCTCCACCACATAACGTTTCAGCTGAAGCCACTTCGAAGGCGGACAGGGTTAAAAACAGTATGCATATGGGCATCCGTATGGACCAGTACATCTTTACGACCTGTGGAGATAATGTGTTTTAGTTTAGCATTTCATTTTTAATGCACAAAGCTGATCTTTTATACCTTGTATTGTATACCTTAATACTGAACAACTATAAGCTTCCTCAATTAATGCAATACATTGGGCATCTGCTTGATCACATGGTCAATGTACAGTATGGAAGGCATGCATTGTAGTTCACATTTGTCAAGGTATAACATTGGAATTATTCTTGCATGCATGTTGGTTTTAGCCAATCACACTATTATTTGTTTCTTCAATGCATTGGATTTTGTAGCAATGCATTTAAGATGATATTTTAAAGCGTAAACATCAGCTGATCAATTATGTTCACATTCTTCCCTTGGTATCAGTCACTGGTCCTTCAGTGCATTAAAACACGCTGGGATCATACATGCATGCATCGACTTTTTAATTACCAGCTTAACGCTAGCTGATGAATCGCTTATCCAAGTCGAAAAGAGATTGTATCTCCTCATTTACACTCTTACACAACGTTCAACAAGTTGCAAGGCTGCTCAATACACCCAGCTATCTCATTCCTCACAACTCAGCATATAATTTCCTTAAACCCAGCTCATTTAAAGTGCTGTCGCCCCCTTGCGCAACTTGCTTCCCTTGCGCGCGCCTCCTGAATGAAGTGTCAAGTACATTTCTATTTGTAAAACGCTTTACCACACATTTTCAAAATAGCTTTACAGGAATGTATAACGTTTTATAATACATTTATACTCCACATTTAACGCTGTCAAGATGTTTAGAGCTGTTAAGAATGTCAAAAACATCTCCGTTGCAAAAGAAATCCCTCTCCTTTTCCGACCGTGTCAATTCTTGATATTATTTTCTAGCCAATAAAAACGTTAGATTATTTTTCCAAAAGACTTTAGAGAGCCTTAGTTATTCATTCACCTCTGGATATGTCCAAGATTTCCTAAATGATTTTCTTTACCTTATTTATGAAGCTGTCTGTTCTCAAGCAGGTATGGCAAACAGAATGATGTTTTAGTTGGTCCTCCATGACAACGTAAAAAAAAAAGCGGTGCCGTTGTATTTGGTTGAAAAGGTCTGTTTAGTTTCCCCAGTTGGTGTTAGGATGTTGTGTGGAGCTGTCCCAAAAATCAGGCGACAGGCAAAAGTTCTGTGAGAGAAGTATTATATACCCAAACCCGCCCCTTAACACCCCCCTCCACCCCCCTCCACCCCCCACCCGTCTTGTGCGCATGTCTGTGAGAGGTAAAACTCGAGGTGGTCAGTGAATCTCCGGCAGTCCAGCCGAGTTCCCTGGTGCTTTTTTTCCAAGAAATCCAAATCACAAAAAAGGTCAATGGACGTTAGAAAATGTGCTTTCCTAAAATATTATGACGTCTAAAACATCGTTATTTCCCAAATTATTTGGACACCATCTCAGCCAATTCATAAATAAGAACAATAAAACAATAAATAGACAAAGTTCAAAATTTCAGAAATGCACACGTCATCAATATCAGTGTATTTGGCAGAGTTCTGACAGGACAGTCGATGTGTAACATTTTACAATGGAAAGTGCCCGGATGATAAGGAGAGAACATGAAACGCTTTATGCCGTCATTTCCTCTGATATCCACCTGCCTTATCGATCCTCACGCGAATAGTGGCTGTAATGATGGTAATTCACTTTACAGGCTGACCCATTCAGAGCACTGAGAACATAATGAAGAATTAGCTAGACTTGAATTGAACTTAAATTGGTTTGATTGAATTACTTGGAAATGTCATCCATCACCTAGCAAAGCAATAAGGGCCATTATTTGATGCAGATGTTATTCTTCATGGACACCAGTCTCCAACTGACATAATGCAGGGCCAAAATGTCTACTGCCTGAAACGCCTTTTAAAATAGTTTGTTTTAAACCATAATTATCCTGTGAACAATGAATTAAACTATATATCACATAATTCTGAAATATATATGGTACATATGTATATGTGTTTGTATGTGTGTGTATATTCATACATATATATATATATATGTGTGTGTGTGTGTGTGTGTATGTGTGAATATAATATATGATAACTAAATATAATTAATATATATAATATATAATATTATGTTATATATAATATTGTTTACATAATTATATATATATATATATATTTACACACACAAAACAGATTGTTTATTGTGTGTGTATATATATATATATATATATATATATATATATATATATATATATATATATATGCCTATATGTAGGCTGTTTTTTTATTATTATTATTATTATTATTATTTACAAATGGTGTGCTTGGATTGCCCAATGAATATTTGATGAAAATTCATTTTAGGGTTGGAATTTATCTTCAAAGAAATTCCGTTTTTACTCTGTTAGGGTAGTTATGACAGGCAAAATGTGGACATCAGAAACCGTGCATTGTAAAATCAACAGCTTCTTGCCAAAAAAAACGCAAAGTGATGGTGAAATCTGATAGAAATTCATGAGAAAATTAGAGAACAGTATATGGGCCCTGTTTTGTGAAAACAAAATAGCGCCTCTGCTGGTAAGACGAAGAATTGCGGCACATGAAAAAAGGGGCCTGCTGCTGGCATGAATTATCAATGCACTCTGTTACTGGAAGCACCATTATAAAGACATTAAACCTCTCTTCCTCTGTCTCCTATTATCCATCAGATGAGGGAAGCAGGAAACCCAAAAGATCTGTAGGGCTTTGCAATAAATCATTCACTGCATTCAGTAAGCTGCATTTTCATCTTAGTCACATTGCCATGCACAACAATGCCCACATGATACAGGACCAACCAGTCCAGCACAAATCATTAGAGGTCATCAATAAAAGGCTCCGGAGGTTTTGCGATTACCAATATGTACAGTCAGCAATATCCACTGTTCTACATGAATAGCTTTGTGTTTTATACTCAATGACCTCAGTTTAATTGTTAAAATTCTGTAAACTACTATAATATATCAGTCTTGGTTCGAGTAATATCCTGCACCTACTGATTTACTACATGACGTATTCCACTGTGGGATTTTTCCCGTCTTCGTAAAATGTATTTAGTGGTTGGTTGCGTATTCAAATGGCAGATCTTTCCCACTAACTGGATCCCAAATCGGAATCCTTATCCCAATTCTTAACCTCTAACCTCATGACACGACCCTTACAAAAGCCCTAGTCATTATGCTGTCCATAATATAAAAGTGCTCATAGAAAAAGTGCTCGTGTTGGACTCTTCACCCACACATATGCTTAGACTGCCATCTGGTGGTGGATGTTTTATTATAAAAACAACTCAGACAAATGAATCAAGAATACCTACTATTTTCTAATCTACCCTTCTGAAACCAAAGCATTTATTAAAGGATTGGTTTAATAAAAAGTCAGAAAGTAAAACACAAGAACAGTTTTTCGAATTTCAAAGATATTTCTTTATAATATGGCACATAATATCCAATTTGCATTACACAGTTTTCTTGCAGCTTTGTTTCACTTGTTATACTATTGTTTGCAGAGAGAGACCATTGATTTATATTTTATATTTTCTGGAGAAAGATGAATATAAACAGGCACCAATCAGTAGGCCAGTATTTTTTTAAAGAATGATACGCTGTTGTTAATAAAATATTTCTACTATTTGTAGGAGAATACATCAGCTCAGTGTGTTATTTTATAATATATTTGGAATACTAATACATTCAATTTGTATTGATTATACATTTTTGATTATATACTGTACATATTTGTTTTATTATTATTATTATTTTAGTATAGTACTTTATTTGGGGATATTTCATAAATATTTTTTGTCTTCAATAGATTCAGGGTATTTTTCATGTCAATGATGTACCAAAAAAAGGAAAACCTTTTCCTTTGTGTTTTTCGCGTACAGACGACAACGTTGTCAAATCAGTCCCCGTTCACACGGATCCGTGAAATTGACTGTATTCTTCTGCCAGGCCAGTAGATGGCGATGTTACTTTGTAAAGAAACACTACCCGCTCGTAGACTGAACGTTCAATACGCATGCGTATGACGTCATCGTTTTTGTGGACGATAACGGTCTCGTTTTCAAAAACTTTGAAACACGTTTTCAGGCCCTCAAAACGCCGTTGTCGTGTAAATAAACGGCCAAAACACATTTTCCGGTTTTAGTTGAAAATGGTGTCTTGTAAACGGCCCCTTAATATCTTAATTCATAATGGGTATAATTTATGTCATGCTGACACAATTTCTCTTTAGTCACAGAGTGATCCATTAATCCAGAAAAAATGGAAATTCTGTCATCATTTACTCACCCTCATCATTCCAAAAATGGAGCGATGAAATTTTGGAACATGGAAGAAGATTTTGAAGGTGTCGGTTCCCATGGACTTCCATTGTATGTTTTGTGTATACAATTGAAGTTTGTTTAAAATGTTTGGTTACAGACTTTCTTCAAAATGTCTTTTTGATGTTTGGCAGAAGAAAGAAATACGTACTTTTTTTGGAACGGCATGAGGGCAAGTAATTGATAGAAATTTTATTTTTGGGTGAACTATCGCTTTAAGGTTTGTGGTATCAAGTTCCACCATGAGGTTTTGAGGTTGGCACTCAGCGTTTTAAAAGCAACAACGTCTGTAGCAGCAGATGTAGACGTAGACACAGCATAACGGGAGAACGACGTCACATGTGAAGCATAGAGGAACGGGAGAGCTGACTGGCTCCTCGTGACAGAATCAAGCCAACACATTCAGGGCGTCCGTGAGAATCTTCAGTTCGTCTTTAATGGTCTCCAGCCCTTGCTGGATCTTCAGAGGGTTGTCCAGCACTTCTATGCTGTCTGTGTACGGGTCAAACCGCACAGAAAACGGTCTCTTGATGCGGGTCACGTACGCTCTGTTTTACAGGAGGGAAAAAATGTATAATTATTGTTAAAGAAACAATTAAGACAATGTGATCAATCAATCCATCCATCCATCCATCATCAATTCATCATCAATCCATCCATCAAATTCATCATCCATCCATCCATTCATCATCAATCCATCCATCCATCATCATCATCATCATCAATCCATCCATCCAAACATTCATCATCCATCCATCATCCATTCATCCATCCATCATCAATCCATCCATCATCATCAATCCATCCGTCCATCCATCCATCATCCATCCATCATCATCATCATCATCAATCCATCCATTCATCCATCCATCCATCATCATCTTCAATCCATCCATCCATCATCCATCAATCCATCCATCCATCATCATCATCCATCATCCATCCATCCATCATCTATCATCCATCCATCCCTCCATCCACCCATCCGTCATCATCATCCATCCATCCATCTATCCATCCATCATCATCAATCCATCCATCCATCCATCCATCCATCCATCATCATCTTCAATCCATCCATCCATCCATCATCATCATCCATCCATCCATCCATCTATCCATCATCCATCCATCCATCATCATCATCCATCCATCCATCCATCATCAATCCATCCATCCATCCATCCGTAATCATCATCATCATCCATCCATCCATCCATCCATCCATCATCATCAATCCATCCATCCATCATCATCTTCAATCCATCCATCCATCCATCATCCATCCATCATCCATCCATCATCCATCTGTGACGTGCAGGGCGGGCGAGAGCCGTGAGGGAACGGCGCGAGGCCGGTGACCCAGTGATAATGAGCGTCAGATGCGCTGTGCACTGGTCTCGTATCTCTCACGGAGGAGCTCCGGAAGCATAAAAGAGGAGCCACAACAGTGAAGGACGAGAGAGGAACAGGCCTGGATTTTATGTTGTGTTTTATTTTGCTTGTGTGGGCGGCAGTCGCCGTGAGGAACTGCCGCCCTTTTACTTTCGTTTTATTGTTTGTTTATTTTATTATTAAAAGTTGGTGAACGTTCGCCGGTTCCCGCCTCCTTCTTCCCGTTCTTAAGAACTTTGTTACACCATCATTCATCATCCATCCATCCGTCATCATCATCCATCCATCCATCATTCATCATCCATCCATCCCTCCATCCATCCATCGATTAAATAAACAAATAACATTCATAGCTAATTATATGATGTCCAAACCTATAATGCTGACAGCAACAGAGTTTTTGAAGCAGCTCACCTCAGTTTCTCTGTAGCATCTGAGAAGCTTTCCGACACAAAATAGACGGGCTGGTACGTTTGGTCTTGGTATGGCTGAACAGATACAATGTCTGGGTCAAATTCCCGTATCTCTGGCTCATCTGAGAGAGAGTGCTTAAAAAAAAAAGTCAACATTAAATGTCAAACACATTCATAATAATAAAAAAAAACCCAGCAAAACACTTCTTTTGATAAACGCCACCAACCACCAGCTCGCCGAAAGATGACAGCAGTCCTGCTCCATACGCTTTGATCTTCCCTCCTTGTTTACACAGTCCAAACTCCACCGTGAACCAATACAGCTGAAAAACACATTCAGTGTTTTTAATAAAACAGCAGAGTTTGATAAGATGTAAGATGCTTTTACTTACGGTTGACAGTTTCTCAATATCTTCCTCAGAAGCTCCAAGAGAGGCCAGACCAATACTCTGAGAGGATATAGAGAGATTTCAGGACATCGATCCAAGATTGAAGATGTAAGGAAATATGGAAATATTACACACACACACACACATATATATATATGTATGTATGTATATGTGTATATATATATATATATATATATATATATATATATATATATATGTGTGATTGATTTTTTTTTTCTGTTTTTTTTTACCTGAGAAAACTGTGCAAATGTTCTATCAGCCAATATTGGCACATGTCCAAGAAGTTCATGGACACAATCCCTGGAAAGGAAAAGATATAAAATAATTATGATTATTTGTTTCTGTGCCAGTTACTTCTTTTTGATCCACTTGACCCTCTAGTGTTCGGTCATTTTTTTTAAATCGCTACTTTATTGGAATGGTACGAATCTCGGTTACTTTTAATGCGGTCACTATGTTTTATTTCATTAATATTGTATTATCTGAAAGTACAGTTGTTTAAAATACACACATATTAATATACATTATACAAATACAAGTGCTCATTTAAAACAATTGTGCACACTTCTTTTTCATAAGGGAGGCAGTTTTTATATAATGCATGTACAATTATACAATGTATAATACAAG
Organism: Zacco platypus; assembly: GCA_038088235.1. Taxonomy (NCBI): domain Eukaryota; kingdom Metazoa; phylum Chordata; class Actinopteri; order Cypriniformes; family Xenocyprididae; genus Zacco; species Zacco platypus. Next base: position 16,252,139 of record CM076063.1, on the reverse strand, counting down.
GTACAATTACATACTAACAACATGTAATATGTTTAAAGTTCAGCTAATTGCATTTAATATTTAAACTGTGATACATATTCATTTAATTGCAATTAGCATGCAGGTCTCCGAAAACATTGCAATCAGTTTGCTCTTAATTATATTCTTTTAAAGTATATAATTTTTGTAATAAGTAGTATTTTTACTATTTTTTATTATTTTAGTATTTTGTAACCTTTTATTTTATCTGGCATACAGTTTTATTGGGTTTCAGCGTTTCAGTGTGGACTAAGCATTTAGCTTACGTCTGGATGTAAATCAAAAGCTTAATAAACAGGAAATGTCCTCATAAATGTAAAATGTGTGACAAGAAGTCTCTTACGGTTCAGGGGAGTGCATCGGGGAGGAAGCGTGCCGTATGTACTGCGTGCACTGGAACACACGGAATGCCAGGCTGGCCAAAAAGTCTCGTGCAGAGAGGAGACCTGCCACTGGTCTCAGCTGAAATCCTGTGCGCTCTTTAGACATGAGAGAGAGAGAGAGAGAGAGAGAGAGAGAGAGAGAGAGAGAGAGAGAGATTGATTGGTTGTTGGTGTCTGGTTGCTGGGGTGTTGCTATGCTTTTGCTAGACTGTCCTTGGTGATTGCTATGACATTCTATGCAGGTGTTCTGAGTGGTAATGCTATGCTATGCTGAGGTTCCCAAGGTGTTCTAAGTGGTTGTGAGGGAGTTCTGGGTGATTGACAAGGTGTTGCTATGTAGTTGCTAAGCTGTTCTAGGTGACTTCTAGGACATTATTAGACAGGTATTCTGAGTGGTTACTATGGGATTGCTATGCGGTTCCTGTGGTGTTTTGGGAGGTTTCTTTGATTTTCGGGGTGGGTTGCTAGGGTGTTGTTATGAGGATTTTCTGGGTGTTAGTAGGCAGTCACTGGTTGGTTTCTGTGGCATAGCTATGAGGTTGCTATGCTGTGGCTAGACTGCCCTATGTGATTGCTATGAAATTGCTATGCAGGTGTTCTGAGTGGTGATGACAACACTATGCAATTCCTATGGTATTTTGGGATGTTTTGCTATGTGGATGTTCTGGGCAGTTTCTATTGGCTATGGGGTTGCTATGGCATTACTAGGTGTTTGTTACATTGTTATGGAGTTGCTAATGTGTCCTGGGTATTTGCCAATGTTTTTGGTATGTAGCTGCTGAGTGGTTGCTGTGAAATGCATATGAGGTTGCCACGCTGTTCTAAGTGGTTGCTAGGGTGTTCTATGTGGCTGCTATGACATTGCTTGGCACGTGTTCTAATTGGTTACTATCTCATTTCTATGCGGTTGCTATGGTGTTTTCGGTGGTTCCTAGGATTTTCGAGATGGGTTGCTAGGGTGTTGCTATGTGGATGTACTGGGCAGTTTCTATTGGCTGTCAGGTTGCTATGGCATTACTAGGTGTTTGCTAGCACATTGTTGTGGAGTTGCTAATGTGTCCTGGGTATTTGCCAGGGTTTTTGGTATGTAGCTGCTGAGTGGTTGCTGTGAAATTCCTATGAAGTTGCCACGGTGTTCTAAGTGGTTGCTAGGGTGTTCTATGTGGCTGCTATGACATTGCTAGGCAGGTGTTCTGATTGGTTACTATCTCATTTCTATGCAGTTCCTATGGTGTTTTCGGTGGTTCCTATGATTTTCGGGATGGGTTGCTAGGGTGTTGCTATGTGGATGTACTGGGCAGTTTCTATTGGCTATGTGGTTGCTAAGGTGTTCTAGGTGGTTGTTATGGCATTACTAGGTGGTTGCTAGCAAATTGTTATGGAGTTACGAAGGTGTCCATGGTGTTTGCCTGGGTTTTTGGTATATGTAGTTGCTGAGTGGTTGCTGTGAAATGAGGTTGCCAAGTAGTTCTAAGTGGTTGCGAGAGAGTTCTGGGTAGTTGCCAAGGTTATGTGGTTTGCTATGGTGTTATAGGCGAATGCTGGTGGTTCCTAGGAATTTTGGGGTGGGTTGCTAGGGTGTTTCTAGGGTGTTAGTACGCAGTCGCTGGGTGGTTGCTGTGGTAAAGATTTCAGTATATTGCAATGTTTTCTCTTCCTTTCCCAATACTGGCAATACTGAAGAATATTTTCGGTAACAAGACATGATTTGTTATATTAAATAGCATGTTGAGTGACGTATGGGTTGCACTGTTTTCTGGCTGCGCTATAATTTGATTGGTACCTTTTAAGAAGCGGGACACATCCTCCAGCTGAGGGATGTTATCGGGACTGTAGCCACAGTGTTTCTCCAGTAACCGGAAAGCCTCTAAATGTTCAATACAGGCGTGGGTCGTGTACAGATCTCTGAGGGTGGAGTACACTTCTCGCCTGCACACACATTTGTTTGCATGTTAGAAGTTTGAATTTAAAACACAATTTGAGGATCTCTGGCTGTGCACATGTAGGATTGGTTGTGTATTTCAGTACAAACGCACCATGTTCCGATCTCCTCTTCCGTGTACTCGACTCTAGGAATCGATTCTCCACTGGAAAGAGACAGATGTCAATCAAATATCTGTGCCAACATGTCCATGGAGGCAAACACTACATGGTAAATATTGTTGCAACATACTGTTTATATTTGAAGGCAATGTCTCCAATCATCTTCCGTCGTTTTCTGTAAACCGGGTCAGTGAATCCCTGCAAAAACATCAAAAAAATGTATGTTTTTTGAGGGCAATGAAATGTATTTTTATTTTATTAGAAACAAGGAACTATTACAACACTTACTGGATGATCCTGATCCAGATCGGGATCAAATTTGGTGACAAGATGATGGCATCTATCCAATTCAGCAATTTTTCTGGGAAACCAATGAACTGAAGAAAGAATAGTAAGAGTAGAAAGAATAGTAAAAAAGTACTAAGTATAAATTACATTCAAATAAGGAAATGGAAAAACATAACATTATGTTTTAACAGACGCACATTTGACCTCTTTTGTGGTTTTGACATCCTCTGCGCTTCTCTTTAGAGAGCTGACCAGTGTGCTGACGTCTGACAGATGCACCTCACACTGAACATAATACTCCAGATCCTCCAAGCCGTCCTTCGGTTTTCGGCTGGGTCTGGTCTCAAGATGGTGGATCTTGGCTTCAAATGTCTGTAATTGAACATTACAATGAAATTCAAAAGACAATACTAGAAATGAATGCACAAGTGAAAATGTCATTTTTCTTTATGTTGTTCAACTTTCAAATTTATAATTTATAAAAACTCTGGTAACACTTTAGTTTGGGGACCAATTCTCACTATTAACTAGATGGTTATTAGCTTGCATATTGGCTGTTTATTAGTCCTTATAAAGCACTTATTAATGCCTTATTCTGCATATTCTACATCCCTTAATCCATAAACATAACCAATAACTACCTTACTAACTATTAATAAGCAGTAAATTAGAAATTTAGAAGTAGAAGTTACAACTAACTATTTATAACATTTGATTTTTAAATTAATTTATATACATATTGAAGGGATGGATTCTGGAATCCACTGCCGCTTCAATATATATATATATTGAGCGATTTATCACGAAATTATCTTTCTAAATATTGAATTATTTAGAATGACTAACTTCAACTTATGTTAAAGCCTTTAATTTCCTTTTCATTTTCAAACACTAGAATATTGTATATTGGACTGAGAGAAAAGTACAACTTATCAGAATGTTTTAGGAAAGTTTCCTGTTCAATGCAGAGCTCAGATCAACTTGAAGAAGCTGTGAATCTTGTGTATCTTTGTATGTGCGCTCAGTGTTCTGTACAGGTCCGTTATGGGTACTAGTGGACCACTGGGACTCTGCTTGAGACCTGCAGATGCCTTGTCCTGACTTAACAGGACATCCTGTGCCTAAGTTTTGTGGGTAGTCGTGGCTTAATGTGAGGGAGTTGGGCTTGTAACGTGAAGGTTGCCGGTTCGATTCCCACGCTGGCAGGAATTGAAGGTGGGGATTGTGAATAAACAACACTCTCTCCACCTTCGATACCATGACTAAAGTGCCCTTAAGCAAGGCACCTAACCCCTAATTGCTCCCCGGGCAGCTATAGCAATAGCTGCTCACTGCTCCGGGTGTGTGTTCACTGAGTGTGTGTGTGTGTGTGTGTGTGTGTGCACTTGGATGGGATAAATGCAGAGCGCAAATTTCAAGTATGGGTCACCATACCTGACAATACGTCACTTTCATTCATTAAGTTCAGGTTCTGATCGTCAGCATCATGGTGGAAGGAGATATGCTTCTGACTATCTGTTCATGTGTGGAAAATTACCAGTTTTGTCTAGTTTTCTTAACCAGTCAGTATCTTAGTAATGACGTAGTTAGTGAACTCTGTTAGAGTATAATTGTTGTGGAAATGTGAAGAGAGATAGCGCGGCCTACGAACTCCTTGTGAGACTTGAAGCTGCTTCTGCTGATGAAACTGCAAACTATTCTTCAATAACATTTTCTTCAGTTTATTTTTTTTTAAACTCTGACTCCGGGTCTTCATTTATCATATCTGGTCTTTTGGGGTCTTTAACTGTAAAATCCCCTACAATATAATAATAATATAAATAATAAATAATATACATATTTATATATTTTCATATTATATTATAAAATAGTGTCTTAAATGAAATACATACCATACATTTTGTCTGATATTTAATTTAAATAACTAATAATTTATATTTATATTATATAAAACAAAGACTACGAAGTAAAAGAAAACTTATTTTAACATAAAATTTTTCAGTTATTTTTCCACCTTTGTTTATATGATCTTAAATGATTCGAGGATTCTTATTTGTGCCCATTAGGACTCTTATTAAGATATTTCCAAAATAATTTTTTAGCATTTCTTTCTTCAGGATGTCTGGTCTAAAATCTTTTGCAGGAAAAATAAAATCCAATCTGTCTCACCTCAAAAACCTTGAGAGTGCGGGACAGCGCTGGGCTCTTTGAACTCCTTAGAGAGAAGAAGACACTGAGCAAGGCTTTTCCATCGCTCTCCTCGAACACGATCTGCTCGTTGAGTCCCGCTGCCTCCGCCGCCGCTGCAGCCGCCTCGCGCTCCTTACGAGCGTCCTCGATCAAACTCTGCCGCCTTCCCACAAACTTCTGAGACTGTTCAAAGAGAAGACCGCACACCATTTAAGACGACGCATCCTTTTCTATTCATTTTAAAGATCTAATCTAGAAATATTAATGTAGACCAGCTTACCTGTCGGACATCGGATGGAGGTGATTTACATCTCCAAAAGCGCATAAGAACTTCAATGCAGTCTATGTAAACCTGTCATATAGCCCAGACTTAATCATTTGCTCTTGAGCCGAAGTTACAGCCACTTCTAAACTGCTTTTCACAGCATTTGCGTCTGATCACCGCGTAATGCTGTGCGTAAATCTCAACGGAGACTCCATTTACGCGCAGCAAAACTGTAGAGATCGGCATGGATGTGCATGTCAAATGCTACACCATACTCAATTTGCGAAAAGTAGTAGTAATTAATAACATTATTTATCAAAATATTAAATGTATGAACTTAACTGCATTAGATAATACCAAACTAACAGGCATCTAAAAATCAAACAAATGCTGGACGATCTTTAACTTCATAAACGCTTAATTGTTTTATTCAAAATTATTATATTTAATATTTTTTATTATATTTATTATATTTTGTATAATGTATATTATACAGTTTTTTTGTATAATGTAATGTAGGCTATAATTGCATTTATAAACACCTTTACAATAAGGTTTCATTAGTTACTATGGATGTAACGATATCAAAATACACGGTATGATAATACCTCGGTATAAATTTCACGATGCAATATTAAAAACAAAACAAGTGAAGACTTTGTCAGTTTGAAACAGGAACTTCCAGTGTACTGTTTTCAGTTTTCATGATAAGTAAAAAAATATTTAACAACCAGTAAAAATAGTAGTACGGAAAAAATGCACAATACTCAACTCAATCCTTTTTGTGTTTATTATACTTGTAAAATGAGTTTTACTGCTAATCAACAAATTCACTAACACTTTAAAATAAGGTTCATTAGTTAACACAATAACTACTATAACATGAATTAATAATGAACAATACTTCTATGCCATTTATTAATCTTAGTGTTAATTGCAACATTTCCTAAAACATTATTGAAATCAAATGTTGTGTTTGTAACATGAACTAACAATGAACAATTGGGTTTTTACTAACATTAACAATGATTAATACTGTAACAAATGTATTAATCATTGTTAGTTCATGTTAGTTAATACATTAACTAATGTTGACAAATGAGACCTTATTGTAAAGTGTTACCCATTTGTCATTATTTCACTATTATTATTATTATTATTATTATCAATAAAAAGCCTAAATAAACATCACTTGGTTTGGTATTTAGTTTTCTAACAAAATAAAATTCATACATTCATACAAGTGAATCTTAAGTGACCCCAAAACTGTATTTTCCCAAATGTAGGATATGTATTGGTAGACAGTACAGATTTTCATGACCAAACTCTTTAGTTTAATGCGTAAAAGCATCTCTATTTTATTATTACAAAGACTGACGAGGAAGAAAAGTCAAATCATTGTTATTTTCATTCCCCCCCTTCATTCTAAAGCTATTTAAGAGGAGCGAACAATGAAGTAAAAGACTCTTACCGTAATAGAATCTGAGCGCTCGAGTTCAGACGCAGCTCTCCGGATGCTCTTTGTGGAAGATGTGGAGCTGCTTGAATTCGGCATATTCAGATGACGCGCGCGCGGGACAGATGAAGGTATCTAACTGCTCTCTTGGGAGTGCTGGTTACTTACTTTCATCTGTAGCTTTCTTTCCCCCTTATTTATAGAGATAATTTCTCTTGATTGACGTCAAACTGACCCCCTCCTTCTCCGTCATTGAACATCTTGAAGCCCCTCGTTCATATCTCGATTCTTTGCTACGTAACTGTCTATCATGCCCATTTGTCACTTATTAGTGTATGAATGAAAAACCTTCCACTGTAAAAGGACAATTGTTACCTTAAAGAGCAATTTTACCTAAATTAACCCATTAAAGCAGGTTAAAATAATATCAGTGATGGTATAATAGTAAAAAAAAAGAAAAAGAAAATAGAAAAAAGAAAAATTCAGATGTTACCGTTTTATGTAAGGTTTTGAGTAAAAAAAAACAAGGTAAAAAATGTCTGTTTATTAAATGGTTTTGAAGACTAAGTGACAATTTATCTAAAATGAACAACTACCTAAGTAACTATTAATAAGCAGTATTAGTGAATTTAAGTTAAATCTTAAATTTACTGTAAATTTAAATTAAACCTGTAAAACCTAAAATGTTTCTACCTTATTTTTAACAGTACATTTCTGGCAATCAGATCTGCCAGTTTTTTGGGGGTTTTTTTTACCGTAAATTTAACGGATTTAGTTAATTTTTTTGACAGTGTGTAAAATTAACAGATATGAACTGTAATGTAAACCTTTAAATTATATAGTTTGGAACTGTAAAATAGACGGTAAACTAAGTGCTGTCTCGTAAAACCTAAATGTTGCTACTGTATTTTTTACGGTAAAGTTCTGGAAAACAAAGCTGCTGTTTTTTTGTCTTATTTTACCGTAAATTTTACGTGGATTTTTTTTTTTTACAGTGTACCTGAACATTTACATTTACATTTACATTTAGTCATTTAGCAGTCATTTAAACTTAACAACTGCCTACTAACTATTAATAAGCAGTAACTAGGAGTTTATTGAGGCAAAAGTCATAGTTAATAGTTAGCTAATAGTGAGAATTGGAGCCTAATCTAAAGTGTGGCCATAATTTTTATAGAATTTATTCATGGTAATATTTGTTGGCTATATTTTTGTTACTTTTTACTTTTTTTTCCCCTCCTATTTCGTGAATTTTTTTTTGTTTTCATCTTTTTTGTTTTCTTTTTGTCAAAATTGTGCTGAGAAGCTTATGATATAGAGAGTTTACTGGGTATAAAACATCTGTAAAAATAAATAGTTTTGTGACATTTACCAATTAATTGATGACTCTACCACAATCCATTTTACAAAAACCCCGCATTTTAAATCTCCTCATACAGGCCTGGGCATTGTTCTGTAAGTCTCAGATACTTGACATTTAAGATTTTTAATCTAAAGTGACTTATGATGCACCAACTGCAATGACAGTCTCCCTGGAGCAAGTTGTGGTCAAGAGCATGACGATGATATAACAGGACTTGATACTTTGGATTGAACCTCCAACCTTTGTTTTAGCAGCACAGACCTTGAACATTATCCAGTCACCCTGAGGGTCTAACATTTATGTTACATGACATGAGCCAGAGCTGGACTGGACTACATTTAAATGTAATCTTTTACCCTGCTGAATACAAATCAGTTTGCAACTTAGATAGATAGTGCTTGTATGACTCTAAAAATGGCATAAACTTCAGACATGTTCATTATATTTCTTATCTAAATAAAAAGGATAAGTGCAGCTTTCAAAAACACGGCTCTTCTAGGTCTAATGCACAATAAAAACATTCAAAATCAAGTAACATGGCTGGCACTTAATAAAATGTCTTTCCTTCCAACAAAGGGAAACAAAAGTCAACTGTAGTAAATTGAGTCACTTTATCAGCTCAACCGAAAATCCATTGTCATTTTCCTCAGCAAATGTAATTGCGATTAAAACCTGCCAGTTGTTTTCTGTCTTCTACCTGAGCATCAAGTGATCCCTCCAGCCGTGAACAGTTTGATGTGTAAACTGATTAAAGTCATGATGCACAGAGCCCTGCGGTCCGGATTACCAGCAGTTTTGGTCAACAGCTGGAAAAGCGCTCGAGCAAAGGGGGGTTGTGTCTCTAGTAGGATGAGATGAAATGCTAAAGAGTACTTGCGTACCCTCAGGGCTGTGTGCCGAAAGAGTGTCCTTTACTGGGAGGGGCAGAGGACAGGAAAAGATAACGCTTAGTGACATTAAAAGAAAGCACACCGATTTTCTGGATTGTTCACAGTCAGTTTGAGTATGAAATGCTATAATGATATCTCGGTGGAAGGCACTGGATGGTGATTTGGATAACAAAGTGTTTTCTGTTTTCAAATTGTGACTTCAAAAAGTGATAAAAGTGTATTGAGGTCACTTAAGTTCTTCAATGAATCCTGAATTAATGTATTTATATAAATATTATACAACAGTATAGTTCTGGACCTTGAATCTGTTAAACATCACTATTTGTTCAAGTTCTGTTCTGTTTGCATTGAAGTCCTGAAATTCTGAGATTGGATTTAAGTGTTTTTATTCATTTTGAGGAATACTGAATGTTTTCATGCAAGTGAGATGAGTAAACGCATGTTCATATTTAATATAGAACACATTTAGTTCACATTTAGTCTGGGACAGGAGAGCTGTCAGTCAACGAATGTGAAAACGATGATGATTGTGTTTTTTTATTTAAAAATGTAACTTAGACATTTTGTTGTAAATTGAAAAAGTAATTTGTTACTTTACTAGTTACTTGAAAAAAGTAATCTAAGTTACTTGTAATGCCTTTGTGGGAAAATATGTGTCTATTCTCTTTTTTATTGCACTCTTTTTGATGTGCTTTAATATGTTAAGAGATTCTGTGACAAACTCCAGCTTTGCCAGAGACTATTTTAAGTCATAGAGTGAACAGCATATTAAAATGTAGCGCATGAATTCAGCAGGCATGTATTCATCTGGAACTTATGGTTTCGGAGTCCCCGCTAGCTCTACAGCGCCTCACAATTTTCCAATTTAAATCTTTGGTGAAAAATGGAACTGCAGCATGCTCTCATAGAGAGCCATTGGGGCAGCTTTAAGAACCCAACAAACCGTCCCATACCGGCGTGATGAAAACGATCTTCAACTAGATGGAACTGGATTAAATATTTTGACTGTTGCGATCCCAAATCGGACTTATGGCCTGTAACTCTGCCTGAATCAATCAAGCACTGTTCGCTGTTGGCTAGAGGAGAACTAGCCCCCTACTAAGCCTGGATTCTCCCATGGTTTTTTTCTCCATTTTTCGTTACCTTATGTCACCTGTTGGAGTTTTGGTTCCTTGCCGCTGTTGCCTTTGGCTTGCTTAGTTGGGGACACTTGCTTGATATTCAACAATGTTTTTGGTATGCCTGCATTGATACCATTGTATGTGAACTGAACTGAGCCGGACGATTACATCACTGTTTTCTCCAGTGCTGATTTACATAAATTAACTAAACTAGTAACTATTGATCTTTACAACAGAATGAATCAATACAAATATATAGAATAAGCTGGACAATGACACCATTTTCTTTAAAAGCTCCTGTGCAGCCAAACTTGCCAGTTATTACTGTAAAGCTGCTTTGACACAATTTGCATTGTAAAAAGTGCTATATAAGTAAACGTGACTTGATTTCACTGCCCCGCTCTTTGACATAATGGTTGAAAATCATTTTTGTCTAGGCCTGTTCCATGAGTTTATTTTTTTAAATAATTCCGTTGAAGCATGGTTGAAAGCAATGTCTGACTTTCATTGGTTAACATTCATAGAATTTTTATCTATTATTACTTTTGTCAGATTTAAGTTTTTTCTGTGACCATTGTGAGTTTTTCTTTCATTGACCAAAGGGTACCAACAATTTTGTCCACGTTTGTAAAGCCCTATTTTAACAATCTAAATGCATGGTCTGAAGCTCATGGCGCAGATGCACTTAGGGCTTGTCCGAATCCTCTTTTGCTAGTTTAACGACGGAAAAAATGGTCGGCGCATGGTCCAAAAGGGTTATACCTAGTCTCTTAATGAGTCACCAGTGTGTTTTGGGCATAACATGCAATAAACCAATCGGAGTCTCATCTCTCATTCCCTTTAAAAACCAGGTGCACTTGCATCATGCGGATTGCTATTTTCATGGCGTAATATAGACACCCTCAACCTGATGAGTCAGTTTCAATACATGTGTGTATTGCCAAGATTGGTCAAATAATTAGCCAATTTCATTCATCATTACAGCAAATAGGTAATACTGATACATGAAATGACATGAAAATGATAACTGCATTGGGTTGAAACTAGCAAAAAACACTTGCGTCGCGCCTGGCATCGCATTGTGCCGGGTGTACGAAAGGGCCCTCAGTGTACAATGAACACAATGGCCCAACAATGTACCTAAACACACCCATTTTCAGACCAGCTTGCTCATGGGCAAACAGATGGCCGCGAGTGCATTTGCTATTTAAACAAAGTGGGCACTGGATGTGAAAAAGATAACTGCGTTGGGCTGAAACTAGCAAAAAACACTTGTCACGAAACAGTTTATTGAATTGTTGTATATTGATAGCTCTGTTCACAACACAAATAATAACATAATACAATTACCAAAAATGGTGAAATATATATATATTTAGACATATATATTTTTTTAACTTGTCTTTAAAACCACATATTAGATTAGGATTCAATCTGAGATGTCCCAGCTGTAGTCCAAGACCATCAAATATGAACAATCGTCAAGATCACTTGATGGAACATGTGCCTGTTTGCTCTGGACGACACACAGATATTAACAGACGGATGTAGGCACAATGGATACCCATCAACCACCTGACGCGCTGACTCACTGTTGTTCACAACCCATTTCTCCACACTGCAAATTGAGAGCCTTTGTTCTAAATGCCGTTCCAAACTAGGTGACATCACTTTGGCATTCAATGCCACTGTTTATTCATTTTTCCCCCTTTTTTGTAAGTTACAGAAGAACCCACACCGGCACAGGGACAACAATTATCACAATTACGTATTGATTGGATGGTAGCCTCCTCTCGAAGGGCCCCACGGCATAATTGTTAGACTTCAGACAGAGTAATTGCAGCACGCTCACAGCTGGCCGATTATTCTTCGTCCCCCACAATTCTTTTCTCTTTCCTTCATTCGTCCTATCGCTCATTTTTTCTTCATTGAATGTTACCTTTCATCTCAACATGGGTCATTGGGAGCAACAACAAATAAATATTCTATTAAATGTAATCATTACTTTTACTTAATAACCATAACAATGAGTATTTTGAATCAAATGCTGATGATAATGCATAAATGTGACACGTTTCATGTTGTATATCAGATCTGTGATACCCCGAAGGGTTTGTTTCGTTCACTTTGGAAGTTCAAACAAATCCTTTTCTAGAAACATCAGCAGTTAATATCTCTACAAAACAAGGCTTATATGTGATAAGTGGAACCTGTTGATTGTGCTAGAGGAAACATCTCTCCAGCGACTTTCATCCTGAAACCTCATTCTTTACAATGTTCAAGACTTTTAGGGTTAAAATAAAAATTTGGTCCTCATTTACTCACCCATACATACTCATGTTGTTCCAAACCCTTATTTTCTTTCTTACATGGAACACAAAAAGAGACATTTAGCAGAATGTCCCAGGTGCACTTTTTCAAACAATGAAAAGTCTCATTACAATTCGTCAGTATGTTACAATGTGGTAAATTAGTTGTGAATTCATAAGATCTCACTGGTACATTTTTTTGTATGATCTTCTCATACCCCCCTTAGGGTTTGGTTTAGGGTTGGACCTTCATAATTTTATCAGGGGCATCATGTCCGTACAAGCTGCGAAGGCTAAGCATTCCCAAGCCATTCGTGGACTTGCTAATTAATATATTAACTCTGTAAATTACAATTAATTCCTTTGTTTGAGGTGTACCATGAAGCTTACATGATAAAATATTGGTAACATGTATATATAACGGTCCGATTGCCATTATAAAGCTTTGGAGCATCAGGGTGATTAATAACTTGTGTAATGGTTTGAACCATGAGAGACATTACACAAGTTGACAAGGCAGTCTGGCGGAAGCTAATTATTTTACTTTATAACATGTTAAAGATGGATGTTTTTCTTTCACAAATGTATCACTTCGCTTAAGAGGTCTTTATTAACCCCCCGGAGCTGTGTGGAGTATGTTTTGCTTTGGATGGATGCACTTTCTTCAACTTCATACCCGTTGGTCCTGCTCACTGCCGTTATAAAGCTTAGATGAGTCAGGATATTTATTAATATAACTCCAGTTGTGTTAGTCAGAAAGAGGGAGCCATAGTAAATGACTATCCCAAGTGGAGCTAAGGGAGGGAGAAGTCAAAGTGTAACCGGTAATTGGTCAACAGGCCAAGATGGAGTGACGGGCTCAGTGATTGGAGGCAGAGCCAGGGGATCCCCCTGCAAAGATGGTGCCAGACACCAAAAGACCCTAGGCAGATCCACACCTGTGGAGTGAACAGAGGGGGAGCCGAGGGACTGAAGAGGACCAGTGGATGTGAGGTATCCTCTCATAATAATGCAGAGGCCAGACACACCTCACCCTCATTGGCTCTGACGATGTTGCCGGCTCTTGTATCCGGTCAGACTCTCTGTGGGGCTCAGCTCTGGGACAAAGATGACCTTCTGCTTTTGCTCAGGCTTAAGATTCATGGCGGGTGCGGGCTCGGGGCCTGCGGTGGGCTCGGGCAGTATGTCCATTCTGTGCGGTTTGGACGGCTAGCTGGCCTCTGGGGCTGGGCGGACAGTGAAGGGCGATCCACAATTCACCAGCACTCACTCCACATAGGTGGAGAAGTTTCCCCAAGGACTGTCCATGGGAAGGTGTGCCTTGGACCACACACTAAGTCTGGTGTATTAAAAAATGCAAAGCAAGCGATCCGGTTAGATCCGGGTGCAGGATTAATCAGAAACCATAGAAACAAACAAGAAATTAGAAGTCAGGCAAACAGAAATAGGGAAAGCCAAACTAAAACACAAATGAACAAACAAAACTAAACAGAACCCTTACACAGGGTTGTGAATTGAGAATGTTTTAAAACTCATTTTCAATTGACCCTTCGCAAACAGTTTGATTGACAGGCGATCTGACCAATCATAACCCCGAATCCGCCATTTTATCCGACAAAGCAGCAGGGGAGTAGCCTATAGTAGATTAACGTTGGTGAACTTGAAAAATTATGTGTACTCATGTTTTTCCGTAGTTGAAACAACATTCCTTCTGATGTTCATTCATTCTAATATGAAGAGATGATCGGTTCACGAGCCACTTGAAGGAGCTACAGCAATCTGTCACGACACATTAAAGAGCGGCTATATGGTATTTATTGTTTAAACTTCTTTAAAAAATTACAATATTTTAAATATGAAACCGTTTCATAAGTTGTCAGTGTCCTCTTTGCTCCGTGATGTATTTTTGACTGCGTGAGAACATGATGTGTGGCGTGAGAGAGCATGTATTGTCGGGCATAGCAACAGGGGGCGGGTTTTGGGAAGGGTTAATTGCTGAATTCAAATTGAATGTAAATTAGGGATATCAACTGACAATTGCATAAACTTTAGCCACTATAAGACTGTGTCTTAAGAACTACTTTGACCAATTTGAAGTTAACCAAGGTGAAATCAGTCTTACTTTTCCAATTCCAATTAGACCAATCTACCTTTTTACGCAACTGACTTTAAAAAAAAATTTGGACCAGTCTTGAACATTAGATGTCTAATGTTTACGAATAGTCAGTTTATGCAACCAGCCACATGATGCAGAATTCCAATTTGAATCATATGAATAAATGTTATTTTATTCTAATTAACATTAACAAAGATTAATAAATGCTGTAGAAGTGCAGTTCATTATTACTTCATGTTAACTACTGCAGTTAACTAATGTTAACTAATGAACCTTATTGGAAAGTGTTTCCAAAAAATCTCTTGTTTTTGATGTTTTGGAAAAGGTTAAAAAGCCTTTGAAAATTTGAAATGAAACTAATTCAAGATAGATTAATAGATAGATGGATGGATTGATTGATTCTATTTGATAAATTCATTTTTATTGACCATGGTGGAAGAAAACTTCATTTTGAACCACGAAAGCCATATCTGTATTGTGCTTTGCTGGTTATGGTGTGGATGTAATTACCCATTGGCATAATTGCGCGTCAATGTGTCAAAATACAGCTGCCAAGCAAAACGGCTAATCACGTAGAGTGCACCTCCGTCAGTTTGTGCACATGTAATTTGTCAGAGGTGCTTTGAGCTGTGACTACGGTTGAGTCGTGACGGCCTGAAGTCACAAAGTACCTTGTTGTTGATACTAGTGCAGCTTGATGCTCTGTAGTAACTGTAGTGTTTATTTGTGTTTTATTTGTGTCTTTAAAAATGAAAATTTCACATATTGGGAATATATTTAATGCTCATTTTGAATGACTGGTGCTGGTTTTATCAGCGAACCTTTAAGGAAACAACACAATGTTCTTTGAAGCATTAGCATGAAGTACAGTAATGTGTGCTGTGTAATTACTTTTCTGAAACCTTTCATTTTGACTTTAATGAGACGATTCTATTTTTGTGATTGAATTGCCATCTATTTTGAGTATAGCCCAAGTGGATGATTATATTTAAGCAGAGAGACAGATAGAAAGAAACCCACAATAGAGCATTAAAAATAACATTTCAAAATGAGGTCTAATACATATTAAAATACACTGCCCGGCCAAAGGAAAAGTTGCTGTTTGGATTTTAATATGCAAATACTTAAGATTCTATGACTAGATCATTATTACAGTGATTATTATGTTTCTAGCATATTTTATGTTTGGAAACGGTTCTACTCCCGCACAACACATCCCAAAGACTTACACTGAGGTTAAGATCAGGACTCAGAGGTGCCAAATCATGTGCCAAAATGATTCTTTATGCTCTCCAAACCATTTTTTCACAATTTTAACCCTGATGAATATTGGTATTTTCATCCAGGAATATGGCCATGATACTCTTCCTACATGGCTGTTTGAAAAGCTACACACTCCATCTTTTAGGGTTAAAAGAACCGTTTCCAAACATAAAACATGCTAGTAACATAATAATCACTTTAACAATGATCCAGTCATAGACTCTTCAGTATTTGCCTATTAAAATCCAAACAGTGACTTTTTTGGGGGCCGGGCAATGTATATTAAAGTAATTGAGGGTTTAATAATTGTGAATAATAATTTATTTCCATTTAAATTAATACATTTATTAATAATATTATTCTTAAGATTACTAAATATGTTAGGAACTTGCTGTGTTCAATGTACTTCATGTACCATGTTTCTTTTGGACTTTTAAAAGAAACCTAAGAATTTTCAAATTTAGATTAAAAATTAAAAATTAGATTAAAATTTAGTTTCCTAAAATTGTACTGTACCATGACTGTTTGGATTTTTTTTTTTTTACCTTGGAGTACCATGAATATTATTATAGCGTATACAAATATGGTCATCTTTAACTAGCAAGGTATTATCATCTTATTGAAAAGGGTTTTTTTGCTGATAAAAGAAACTCTGACAAAGTCACTCTTCTAATTACTTCCTCAAGGATCAGTTCCCTTTTAATTCCATTAGATTTTAACAAATTAAAGAATTCTCAGGGATTTTTATTTTTCTTCCAGTGTAACCATAGGTATGTTTAGAAGATATCTGATCAGAAACACGGTCTTCACAGGACATAAAACTATTAATATATATCAATCAAGAAAAATGTAGAACTTATTTATGTTCTTCGTCTTGTCTGGATCCATTCAGCATAGAAAACTTGTTTTGCGTAGGTAACAGTCGAATACATTCACATTGTAACTTAAACCCATAAGATACATCATATGTATTACAACAGCTCTCACCTCAGGGTTTATTTTGGTACAACAGCACTGCCTCCCCGCTCCCATTAGTCCCAAACCTTCTCCAAGAGGGAGCGTATTATTGAATTTACCTTTCGTAATGGCACCATGTGTAGCCCCTGCCGCAGGCGAGGATGGAACTGGATGTGATAATTACGAACACCCTAAACCCACAGACGCACCTCCTAATTAAACTCTGACATTTTCACCGAACACACACACTGCCTTATCTCCTCCCTCTTGCTCTTTGTTCTCAAAATCAGCTCTGATGATAAGGAAAAAACAACAAAAATGTTCTTTAATACCTTTCTTGAAATTTTAATGAGCCAAGAAAATGTTTGCCATAATTCTCAGAGACAAATCTACAGCTCTTAAGAACAGCAGGGATGAGTTTTCACCCTCAAGTCATGAATTGACAGTGAATAACTGAATACAAATGTGGCACAATCATATTGTTAAGCATAGTTCAACCAAAAAATGATCATCATCATTTACTCATTCCAAACCTATAGATTTTCTATGGAACACAAAAGTAGGGTGAATTCAGGTTGACTGCGACACCTTTTCCAAGTCATCTCAATGGCAAAAAGTGTCCCAACCATAACGTTTCACTTCTTTTGTCCATGAAAGTCAATGGGTCCAAAACAACATTTGTCCCCCCTGACAGTTTTCAAAAAGCCATTTTATACCATATAGGTCTCACTAGGTTTTCTAGGTAATATGCTTTATCCTTTCAGCATTCAAACAGTTTTGAGTGACTAAAAAATTGTGAGAAATTACAAGGTAAGGCAGATCATTTCCAAAGCAGAGGGCAGAATGATGTTTGCATGTAGCGATAAAAGGCTTTCTGTCATGGAATGTGTGAGACAACACAACACAAATAAGACATTGTGACTGAAATTGCTTATCGGAGCAGATGTGAGTAAATTGCCTCTGAAATGTGGCGTGACCGGAAGGCTGACGCCGTCATAAGGCTGGATCAATGCCATTTCGGTAAACATGGCAGTCTGTGGCTGTGACGTGGAAGCAATGGGTGTTGTTGCGCTCATTGACGACGTCCACTTCCTCTTGATAATGGCTGCAGCTGTGGCACGCGTCCACGCCGGCCCCCTAAACTCACACAAGTGGCTTGGGGGCTCATCAAGTCTCCCAGGGAAGCCATTACTGCAGAGTTAGGCTTAAGAGGACCTAATGGAGACCAGGGGATGCACAGACAGGCAGTCCGTACTCTATCAATAATCCGATGTCTCATGTTTGCCCACTTCAGTCAAACTCAATTCCACCATTAGATGTAAAAAAAAAAAAAAAAAAAAGAAAAGAAAAGGCGAATATACAGGGCAGGCAACATTTTCCAGGCGGTTTCGATTTCCACATCCGTCAACAATTTTATTTGAGTAAACATAAATTGGGCTGACATTCATTCTTCTTCAATTGTATATGCAGGGAGGATTGGAGAGGGTGGGTGAGTAAGAGCGCACATGGGCCTGCCGCAATCTTAGTCTCATCTCTGACCAATGGAGTCGAGGGTCACGCAGACATCAGAGCTTGAGGGCTTTTGCAGCCTTTATCGCATCAGGGAGTCAACAGAGCCAAATGTATTTATGGGGTCTGAGACAGTCTAACTGCGTACTTACTGCCTGACCTGACCCTGGAACAGAGGAACCTGCTATTTCTTGAACTTCTAATGAGATGAAGAAGTCCTGTTTATCAAATGTACGACCCTCAACCTTGCTGATTCATTCACATAAATCAACAGACAATTTGCATTTCCTGAAGGGAATCCTGGTGCTTGCAAGGAAGCAAAAGAAAAGTGCTTGTTTTCTTCTTGCTGCACACAAGCATCCACACATTATTGCAGCTTCTGTGTCGTACACTTTTTGTTCCATTGACTTCCATTCATACGCATGCAAAGTCGGGAGGACGGAGAAACAAAAAAAAAGTTTAAGTTTGGTAAACTCTGACCCGTGAACTCGTATCACATGAAAAATGTAAACTTTAAAGCAGGTTCGCAGCATTGCAAACTGTAAAGCCGAACAAGGTAGCAAAACTCAAAAAAATCAAGGCCTGTTGCCTCAAAATTTTAAAGAAATGAAAAGTTTAAGTAGGCAGAACTGGTAGATTTTTATTTTTAACTTGAAATGTTTGAGTACATTCATTCAAAATTTTTACTTAAAATTTTCATGTAACCTCAATGTGAACATTTTTATTAGTGCAAACTTAGCTAGCTATTACAAGCTAATTCAGAAAATGATAATTTGGTATCATTTGGTTAACAATAGCATGGTATAGCACTTGCTGAATGAGTACAGCAATATACTATACAGTATTTAAATACTTGTTCTCAAACCAAACCACATGCACCACTTGTCACCATGATGGCACAGTAACTCTCCAAAAGCCAACATTAAACTCTTCTGAATTAACATAACAAAACATTAATCACTACTAAATCATTACTTCACTACTAAATCACTACTTAACATTAATCTCACATAAAAAACAACAACAACAAAAAAAAACATTATGTAACACTTAATTTTAGCATTTACTCTCCCTTTTGAGTGCTATGGGTAAAGCATGCTGGGAAATAGAAATCTCATCCCAGTTTCAGTTAAACTTAAGTTTGTCTAAACTCAAAACAATTAAATAGTTCAGTTTACTTAAAATAAATCGGTTCTGTGAACTTGAAAGAAAAAGAATGTGCTAAATACTCATAAAAATTCATTTAACTGAACTAATTTGTTTAATTTAAATTTGTTCTATTCCAACCAATGAATTATTTTGAGCGTTAGGGTTTACAGTGCAGGAAAGTGGAGTAGATTTTATATTTTTTTCATTTTACAAGTTAAAGTACAAGTTTCATCCCCATTAAAAATCTAACTGACAAAGTTTCAATAGCCTACCTTTACCAGCAGCAATCTATTGACAGATTTACTTTAATGACTGAATTTGTTGTTACCATTACTCAAATTGTTATATTTTTGGTAGTCAAACTCTAACAACAAGGAATTCATTTGTTGAATTAGTTAGTTTTCGCTAAGGATGTAAAAATATATTGTGTCACAGTAGATCGCAATAGAAAAATGCAACAATATCGTATCATGGATACTGTGTGGTAAGAGCTGGCTAAACAGGCAGCCAAAAAAAAAAAAAGAGGCAAAACCCAGAAATGTCCAAGGAAAATTCACATTTAATTTGGTGAGCCAAAAGTTCCACACAGGTGTAAACGCCAAAGCAAAGTGTCCATTGAAAGTCAGAAGTTAACAAACAACAACAAAAATAAAACTAAATAAAAAAAAAACTGTTCAAAGTTCAAATCAAATCCACGCTTGGCTACTGGTCCAACAAACATCCCTTTTCTTTTTGTCAAATGTTTCCTCTGCGCTTTTATAGTATTAGTCCCGCCTTCATTTTCAAACGGACCAATCATAACACTGCATCTGTCACAAACAGTACATTTTACACTTCACAGGGTATTTTAATCTTACCAACCATACCTAGTTGAAATCTATCTTTAACAAAATGCATTATCCCTTATAAACCCATCAAAATATAAACATTCATGACATTTTGATCTAAATTGGTCATCCTTAATTGGTCAGCTCCTCCCTTTCAGGATGTTTCCTCTTTTCTATGCGTTTCCAGGAACTGGCAAGACACAAAAACATACACATTAATATACAAACATTTGTTTGTACAACTTTATCTTGTGTGCTACTGTCTGCATTGCAGACAGTCATCATGAAATGTGCACCTCTCATATGACTGCCACTAAAGCAAACACAAAATAAAGATCTTATCAAAACTGTTTAGTGTATTTCTTTGAATTGGGACATGTGTGCTTACATCACATTGTGACAATATGTATTGTGTATGGTAGTGTATCCCAAAATGAAAATTACTGTGGGGAAAAAATTCAAGTTTACAGAGTTTGTGTCAGTACTACATGATATAATGTGTAATAATGCAATGGGGGAATATTTGTTAGTATCACATTAAACTACTGCTGTTTATATTGTGGGACCGATTCATGCAAAATGTTACCAGTAAAAAGTTGCCTACATTATTTTAAATGTATCTAGTCAGTGACAGAGTGCAAATATTACAACAAATCTGTGTTTTAGCTTTAGAATCGTGAATATTTTTATTCTGGTGTCACCATTTTCCTGTGAATTGGGTTACCAGATCCACACCCAATGTAATACCAAATTTAACACTGTCAATGGTAAATTTTTTTTGTTATCCTTTTACCATATGTTATGGAGTTTCGCAATGACGTATCGTGAATTCAGTATCATGATATG
Organism: Zacco platypus; assembly: GCA_038088235.1. Classification (NCBI taxonomy): domain Eukaryota; kingdom Metazoa; phylum Chordata; class Actinopteri; order Cypriniformes; family Xenocyprididae; genus Zacco; species Zacco platypus. Next base: position 16,231,146 of record CM076063.1, on the reverse strand, counting down.
TATCAAAACGTGTCGGGTTTCGTTACACCCCTAGTTTTCGCCATTGAAATTCAGAAATGATGTATCATTTGCCAAAACTAATTCAGTTTGTTCGAATTTTCGCATGTTCAAACTTCAACAACAGTTGAGAACTGTTTCATTGTACTTTACGAATCACTTATGGTTTTCGGCATTCCAAATTAAACTGACAACTATGAACGCCATCATAGCATAGTAAACTGCGATTGAAACTGTCTTCCTTCTTGCATTTGCTTGATTTCTTGCAATCACTTTTACTAGTCAGTCAAGATCGTAATTTGTAATGGACAAATTAAGATATTAGGGACGGTCATCAACCATAGCCACATGTTTAGAGCAAACACCAAACATCCCCTCTCCTATTGACAAGAGAGAGACTCTTCACTCCATAATTATACCAAAACCTTTTCACACAAATCATGCACTTTGCTAATATCCAATCAGGCAGATGTATATAGGATGTGACATGCTTTCCTTGGTTATGTGTGTTTAGAGGGTGCAGAAAAGACGAATGACGTGGACGACGACACTGTCTGGCTTGTTAAAGGGTCCATTGCCTGTCACAGGTGTCTCCTATTGTCCCTCTGCCAAAACACCACACACATCACGCCATCTTGTTTGGAAATTACACCCTTCACAGCAAACAAGCTTCTTTGTTGCAGAAATGGATACTCTGTCATCCCTGGTTTGCATGGGGAACATGTAGCTCTGGCAGTTTTATAGATCATCATGTCAAATAGAGATAGAAATGTGGCATTATCATTTGAATCATCTGTTTTTTAATGCAATTGCTCTTGATGTAAATGGTGGCTATTTCACTGTGACACTGATGAGACAATAATGAGCACAGTTATTACGTAACAAGTGCCATTGTGTGTACCTTGTTTTGGGGAACACAATTTATCACTGCAGACACACACATAAACATGCAAATGATCTGTTTAAATTGAGTAAATGCTCTAAAACATGTATTCACATAATGGCCAAAAAATATAGAAAACATTTTTTGAGAAGATGATGCTAAATACAAATGGTATTTATTTGTAGTTAACCCATTTTAGCTGCATTGCAAAGATTAGTGTTGTGTGAAATGTGCTTTGGCTTCTTTCAAGAATGGGTGGAAATTTTCAATATTTGCATTGTTGTATTGCACTACCACTAGATGAAGTACCATAACTAATACAGACATGCTAGCAAGCATCTTGCAACATGCTAACAATGTTGCAATTTTTTGGGGAGTAACGAAATACAAGTAACTTAGTTACGTATTTAAAATACAAAATTTGAGTAACTGTATTTCATTACAGCTACATTTTAAATGGGTGGTAATCAGATTACAGTTACATCTGAAAAGTATTTTAGATTACCAAAGTGATTACTTTAAATTTAAATGTAATTTAAACAGCAATTGGTGATTCTCTGATTCTGACAGTCTGAAAAAGTGGAGTTAAGTTTCATGTTTTCAACTGTTTTCATGTTTTGTGATAGTTTGTGATTTTATAATTGTAAAAAAGGTCACTGCATCTTTTTCTCAGTTTGTTTTTTCCCTCACAATTGTGAGTTTGCATTTCACAATTCTGACTTCTTTTTCTCAGAATTGCAAGATTTAAACTCACAATTGCAAGTAAGTTATAAAGTCAGAATTGGGAGATATAAACTTGCAATACTGACTTTTTTTCTTGCAATTGTGAATTTAGTATGTGAATTTATATCTCATAATTCAGACTTTATAACTCGCAATTGCAACATTATATCACGCAATTCTGAGGGAAAAAGTCAGAATTGTGAGATAAAAACTTGCAATTACCTTTTTTGTGTTTGTTCCACACTTATTAGTATTCCAAAGTATTCTAAAGTATTTAGATTAAGTTACTAAACTTGAGTAATGTAACGAAATACGTTACAGATTACTTTTAAAGCATGTATTTTGTAATCTGTAGTGAAATACATTTTTAAAGTAACCTACCCAGCCCTGTATACCTATACTATTTCTTTTTTTTCTCCTAGTTTTTAAGTTATTTTAAAGGGTTAGTTCACCCAAAAATGAAATTTCTGTCATTAACTCTCATGTTGTTCCACACCCGTAAGTCCTTCGTTCATCTTCGGAACACAAATTAAGATATTTCTGATGAAATCAGAGACCCCTCTATAGACAGCAATTTAATTACCACTTTCAAGACCCAGAAAGGTTGTAAATATATCATTAAAATAGTCCATGTGACTACAGTGGTTCAACTTTAATGTTATGAAGCGACGAGAATACTTTATTCACCAATTTCTTCTCTTCCCTGTGAGTCCCCTACGCTGATGACATTGTAAACAAAGCGCAGTGCTTCTGAGTTTTCCGTCAGAATGCCGTTATTATAGTTTTGTTGTGTCTATTTTCTTCTCCTGAGGTACTGAGAAACATCAGAAACAATGTGAAACATAATTGAGAACTCAATTAAACTTTATAATCTATGAGAGGGAAACCTGTGAGAACTAAACATTTCCTCTAGGCACGACGAACGTTACCATTACACATTGTCCACATACACCATTGTCTGATTTTTTTATGCAGGCAAAAGAGCAACTGGTAAATGTCACTATGTGCCTGAGACCAGCCAGAGACTGGCCCTCAGGCGACACAGCCTGTCATGTCAGTAAAGAGAGCTGCAGCCAGTGCCATTCAATCTATCCTTTAACCTTGGGTTTCCCAAACAGAGGTTCTGGGTTCGTGAGTTCATTAAAAGTGATTAATTAGCTTTTTTCACATTGAATGCTACTATTAATCGGTGGTTCAATTCCGTTGCTTTTTTATACGTAAACGTGCTAGACAGATGTGTTTGACCATTGTACTTGCGTCAAAGTCTCGCATATACCACAGCATTCTAAAAATGTGACGCTCTAAAGTCTTTGGCTCAAGTTAAAAGAAGTTTAACTTTTAAAATGTGTCTATAGACCTTGCTTTTTTTCTCGTTTAACCTACGTCTCATTGTTTTTGTATCTAAACATTCGCTAGGGGTTGCACAGACTAGTCGTCTTTACAATAGTAAAGGGATAGTTCACCCAAAAGTTAAAATTATCCCATGATTTACTCACCCTTAAGCCATAGGTGTATATGACTATCTTCTTTAAGACGAACACAATCAGAGATATATTTAAAATTATCCTTAGTCCTCCAAGATTTATAATGGTTATGAATGGGGGCCCACATTTTGAACAAAAAAAAAAAAATGCAAGATTTGATTTTCAGAAGACAAAGATAAAGTGAGATAAAGCATCCTGCAATAAAGCAATAAAACTCATCTGGAGAGAAGATTTCAAAGGAGTAGGACAACGCCATGTCGAAACTGTCCTCAATCATCTATGCAACCAACCCCCCTCCCTCCACTCCCTTCCTTCCCCCAATTCAAGTCACTGAAGTTCTCTAGGAATGCATATGTACTATGTATGATGTATCTTGTGAATCTATTGTTTTTCCAATTTCATGTTTAGTATCATTTTAAATGTCTCGGTGCGATTGGTAAAATGGTCTCAGTTTCACAGCAGTCACTAGTATTATGAAAAAGTTTGAAAACTCAGGAGAATTCTGTTCTCTTTTATGGGTTGTGTCTCTTCAAGAAAGCCTTCTCCTCTCCCCCGAAACTAGGTGTTGGGGCAATAAATATTTACAATCCTTTTGTTCTGGTCTGGGTATTTAGGGGATATGCATCTAGAATGCATTGCTTCTACAACCTTAAGCCTAAGTGTGTTACGCAACACTTACAGTAAAGCAGTCGTGTGTTTTAAAGAATAAACTTAACGAGTCAAGGTGTACATGCAGTAGCACAAACAACTTCTGTTGACCCTTTACAATTCTTCCAATACCAATAGTGCTCCCAACTTTTGTCTACATTCTGGTTCCTCTTGCTACATCCTTATTCCTTCTGCTCTTCTCCAACATTCTTTCTTCTTCCAAACCAATGCTTGAATCATCATGAGACTAAAGGCCATCCCTGGCCATTATAATATAGCATATATCATATTGTGATCATGTTGTGGCAAATGCGATGTTTCTTCAGTTCTGGTCTCAAAGAAAACTCTCAAGAGTCAAATCTCCAGGTCCTAGGAGTTTAATTTTATTGACAAGCAAACAGCTCCACAAATGAATCTCTATAAGTTTTAATACATTTTTCTTATCTGTTAAAACACAACAAAGATCCACCCCTACAGTTCTTTTCCATGATCTCATTTACAGGTGCTCTCCTTCCTTTCTCTTCTTGGAGTCTCCCAAGTACTCCCCAACATTTTCACCAAAGTCACTTCACCAATTAAACTGCAGGTGTTGCACATGCAATGACAACTACTCTACATCTTTTGACTTAATCTCTAGTGGTGGAATTCTGCCAGTTGATGGTCAACCCTTTCTCATAGGCAAAATGAAACATTGATTCAAAAACAATCAACACTCTCCGGAGGCAAGAAGCCTTCACGTGACTCCCTTAATAATGATCTTATTCATTTCACATCCTCTTGTTGTCTGATGGACAACTACCAGCAAAATATGCTTAGTGGCCAAGCTAACTTCTCAGATACATCTGACTGTTGTAGACACAATTTTATTTGCTGGTCTCAGGAGGGTCTCTGCTGAGTAATTTGTTCAGAATGACTTGTTATCATCTCACTGATCTTTTGGAAGGCATTTGGCCCTGCAGCTACAGCTGTGCTGGCATGTGTATTGTGTGCACAGCAACAGGTCAAACTGGAACACAGTTATAGACTTTGATGCTAAGAACATGCAATTAACCCCAAGCACTGAGAGCATGGGTCAAATCATTGCTCAATTTAAAGATTTTTGTGACTACAATGTAGAATTGGACACAATTTTCTTGCTTTTGGGCAAAGATGTTATCAATTGCATTTTTTTGAGAGTGGATATGAAAAGAAAGGTTGGACAAACACAGGTCTGATGGAGAGCACAAAGATTTTGGTCTGTTAATGTTTTAGCCTCTTTTGAGACACTGAAAAACGTACAAGAGTGCCGCTATTGCAAAGTCTGAAATAAGACCAGGATAAAAGCCATGTTTTATAAGACCATGCCTGTAAACAGTGCTGTTTACACCATTCGTTGTGACATCAGTCATGAACCTTTTTAGCGTTTCTTGAATGATTTCCTAGTGATTTGATGTAGTAATTCATTGGTTATTTCTCTCATAAATAAGGACAAGCTGTGCATGTCCTCTGAATGGGTGAAACCCTCAGGGTCACCTACAAGCTTCTCTGTGACGCCATAATTATCATTATGTACATCAGTTTTAACATTTAGTGCATTTTCCTAATTGCAGTCTCTAGCACTTCCGCATGGCAGCAGTTCTCTATGACGGAGAGAATTTTGACAAATCATTTCGTTTGAAATTGTTTAATTTCATTACACTGTTTTGTCCAACTTCTCATTTCACACACAAAGGATTAAAGTGAGAGTTGCTATTATTTATTTTTTGGTTCATTCAATCATAAGATTTATTCACAATTTAACGAGACCATTTCCTTATTTTCAGTGTTGCAACGGTGTTGCAGCAAAGCAAATAAACATGTAACTGAATATTATTTACTTCAAAATTTAGGTTTTAATTTACAGTCCTCTGTTGAGTACCAGAATAAAATTTGGATGATGTTATTCCAATTTAGATTTCATCTATTGTATTGTAGGCAAACAAGGAGATCTTAAAGTTAAAGCAAGGGATGTCATTCCTCATCTACGCTGCCGCCATCATGTCCCTGATAAGTAATGTGGTTGTCTAATTCTCCAGCCTCACCGGATTTCGGTCTCCGGTCTAAAATCTGGGTATTGCTGACCCGTTCTACCAATGTGTCTACATGGGTGCGTACATCACGTGTAGATCGCTGTGCACAAGGCAAGCTGCGTTCGAGTCACTTTAACACTTTGACACTTTAATCACATAAATATCGACTTTAAAAAAATCTGAAGTCGTTCCCCTAACATGTGCTAGGTTAGATGAATGTTTGACCATTGTGCTTAAAGGTGCAGTAGGTGATCTGGGAAATGCTAACGTTAGCCAGCTAGCATTCAACACCCTCCCTCCCTGCAAATTGCTGTCCAAAGCCACGCCTCTTCCAAGAGACAGCGTTAAACTACCTCATGTCTTATTAGGGTGACCATACGTCCTCTTTTTCCCGGACATGTCCTCTTTTTGGACCTAAAAAAATTGCGCCCAGCCAGGATATCTAAATCGCCCAAAATGTCCGGGATGCAATTATTATATAATAATTTTTGTATATAATAAATTATTTGCACCTCAGAGCACAGATCAAAAACGCTGTCATATCACGTTATCTTGCATTCAGATGCCTGGTATTTGTTAATGCAATTCTGTGGGGAGCTTCTGGGAGGAAATTGTACAAAACCCAATTAACGACAAACTTTGCTCAGGCATTACAGTATGACCAAAACAGCACTTCAGATGCTGTGCATCGAGAACGGTCAGGTGGTTGGTCCAGTTATGCCGTCCCATTCCAAAGTCAAATATGTCTTATTTTATACGTGTTTCCATCATAGTTTATGCACATTTTTTATGGCGAGATTTGTATTTTATTTTAACCCATGACCATGAACAGAAAATGCCATGTAAAAGGTGTTAAAAGCTAAACAATTTTTTAACTTGTTTGATATTATTTTATTTTTGAGGGCCAAAAGTTGAATGGAAAGGATGTATTACTTTATTTATTAGAGTTCAATAACATAGTTGCATTGTTGCGAAAACATTTTTCAAGTATTTAGGCACACCCCCTCCCCCCAAATTCTTTTTTGAAAACTATAATACTAAAATATGGTCATCCTAGTTGACATGGAAATGCATAATTCTGAGTCTGACTGAACTGTTAGAATGTGAGACGTCCATCTCTTAATTACGGTAGGTATGGCCTGAATGCAGCATAAGATTTTTTTGAAGGAACTGTAAAAGTTGTCTGCTGTTTGTTTGTGGTGCTCTGCAACTGACGTCTGTCTACATAAACTTTGAATAGCATGAAAGGCCCTGATGACATATGATGTCTGCGCGAACGGGGTGCACGAAGATATGTAAAAAACATGCGTTGACAGGCAGGTATATCGTATTACTTCATTTGGAACGAATATAAAGATTGGATTTACATTTTAAGGTCCTACTCCGTCCAGAGACGTTATATAATAATAAAATTAAATTTACACCATTTCAACCAGTAAGCTGAAGTTTTTCAACAAGACTTTCAACCAGCATAACAAAAAATGTTTCTGTAGAAAATCATCTATTGCAACTTTAATTCTCTCTTTTGCTGCATCTCGCGCAGTACGCAGCATTCTAAAAACTACAATACAAAATACTAAAATACAATCCCCTATTACTAAACTGCACTATATTATATTAAAACATTTTCCCATGCATCATCGTGCTCGGAGCGACAGTATAAATGCTTAGAAATAAAGATCAGTGGTGGAACCCCTAATTTAACCTGAGTTAGAAATAGCATTAGCATAATGAAGCACAATAGTGATTTATATGTTGCTTGCAAAACAACATGAGAATACACAGCTCATTTTAAATATAAATAATAGCGAAAGATGCTTTTTTGTTCCAGATGTTGTAGTTACAGAGTCTACCAGCAGGGGCTAACTGCTAATGCTAACCAGCCAAACTCTGACTCTAATGCCTGCATTTTGTCTTGTCCATCAAGTCCCAAACATTGCAATTTTAGTGTGTGCTGCTTGTGTTATGGCAATTTATGTTTCTCAGTTGCTGTATTAATACTACTAAGCTGCCTATTTTTTTGTTCTTTTGAAATCTAGGGTACACTAGTGTACTATGTAAGCATTCAGTAGATTGATTTCAAAAATTAAGGTTGGCTGATTTCTGCATAAAATCTGAAAAAAATCTAACATTTTTTTCCAAAAATAATTAAAGGCTGGGTGATTGATAACACAAATACAAAAACATTCAGCTACCTTTAGATAGGTTAATAAATGTTGTTATGTTTATTATTACTTTCACTGCCAATTACAGATAATTTGACTTGTCAAACAAGGACACAAATCTGCAAGTCTGGAGTCTGACCTATAATTGTTCTCTGCGTGTGTTGATGGTGGTTTGAAACCCTCCTGTGGTGAAATATGGAACAACAATGCAAATATGTCTTGTCTGTCTGAAAACATATTGAATTATTTTTTTTTCTCAAGCAATTCCCACAACATATATTTTTAATTACATTTCAATATTTAATGTTGTATTATATATTAAATAGGTGCTTAGCATTTTAGGTGTTTAGCATTTTTTTAGAACAGACAAACCAATCTGAAACCAAGAGACATTTGCTAAGCAGCAAATCACAAAAAGTTATAAATATGCCATGCATTTATATTAAACCTATATACACCAGATATTTGTATCAGTTATTAAAAGACATTTGTGACCCTAGACCACATAACCAGTCTTAAGTCGCACGGGTATATTTGTATACCTGTCAAAAATATGGATTTTTCTTTTATGCTAAAAATCATTAGGATATTAAGTAAAGATCATGCTCCATGATGATATTTTGTAAATTTCCTTAGGAAAATATATCAAAAATTTATTTTTGTGAGTGGATATGCATTGCTAAGAACTTCATTTGGATGACTTTAAAGGCAATTTTCTCACTATTTAGATTTTTTTGCACCCTCAGATTTCAAATAGTTGTATCTTGGCCAAATATTTTCCTAGCTTATTTATCCAGCTTTCAGATTATATATAAATCAATTTAAAAAAAAATTGACCCTTGTGACTGGTTCTGTGGTCCAAGGTTACATTTATGCAAATACACAAATTGTTGGACAGAAGTATAGCCGCTAGAGGGCGCACAACGACTACTCACTGCCTGCAGATAGGAATTCATTTAAATATGTTTAATAACTGAATAATTTGTATAAAATGTATATATTTATAACATTTTCAAAATGTTTGTTGTTTATAAAATATGTTCATAATATATTAATCATATCATTCATTGTCTTGCACCTTCATAGGCCTAATAATTATAACAATCGTAGACCATATAAAACAAAAATACATTTCTGTATTTAAAACTTATTTAAAATAAACATTTAAATATTCATAAATAGATTTAACTGCTCGTACAATTACGCCGAAGCTATTTCTTAACTGAGCTGTGAACCGCGCGCGTTCCCGCACACACACACACACGCGCGCGCTCTCGTGTTCTCACGCTCTGATCAACTGGAGTCTCGTCTGTCCACGTTGAGCGGCTTCATTATGAACACAGATTATTTTTAAATAACAGCCTGTGCAGCGCAGAGTGTCTGTTTCCAAAGGTAAAGGATTTCATATAATGCTGTTTTTATTTTCGTTCGGTTTGATGATAGTTGTTTTGTCGGCCGATGCTTTAGTGTCGCTTCTGTGCGTGAAAACAACTTGAGTTCTCAGATAAATGTCAATTGATCTGTCTGAAGTCAGATCAAATCTTGCTTTCAGCGTGTTTATTTTGTCTGGAAGCTAGAATAGCTTTGGTCTTGTTTTTAGTTTAGCCAGTTCACAACTGAAAGTCGCCGCTAAATAAACTTCATGTGGCTTTAGTTGTTGATTCTGCTGAAACCGATAGTCACTTTTATGAATTACATTTTACATCTGTTGGTCATATTATGCCATATTAGATCTCTATAGGAATTGTAGGTTCAGCCATTTGTGTGTATTAAGAGCTTTTTCATGTTCCTTTCTGGATCTTACGTACAGTAAATAAATCCATCTGGGGTCACGTGTCAGCTTTTTCAACATTTTAACCATGAGTTCTACTATATTGAAGTGTATTCATATTTAATATGACAAATGTGACATGATTTCAGCATAGAAACGAGAACGTAAAGTGCTTTAGTTTGAATATACACTATGCCAGACTACCGTTATACATTTCAAACGTGAATAATTGTTGCCGGTTCCCATGAGACACTGTTTCGTGTTGAAACCTTGAACTTCAGAAGGACAGGATGCATTGTGGTCACCAGCTACTTCCTTACCTTTTTTCAGAGCGCGAGGCGTGGCCCACGCCGGTTTCCACTTGAGACTGAGCGTAATATCAAACACTGTCTTTAAATCTATGCAAGTTGTTGCCAGAAGTCAGTGGATTAGATGCTCTTTTTGAGTTGCACTAAAACATATTTAAAGGAAGTGAGAGCATTTGCTCGAGCATGTGTTTCTGTTTCTGGAACCTTTCAGTGAGAACTAATAAACCACAATCTAACTTACATGTGTATTCTCAAAAAGAGGCTGTGTTTTAAATTAAAGTTTTGCTTGTCTTGTCGTTGGAATGTTAAGTGAATTGTTCATGGCCACTAAAATGTGTCATTCGATCATGATGAGCATAGAATGACTTGTATAACGCGTGTGTACATATATGTTGCAGCCAGTCATCTAATAATAGGTTTGTGGCTTTTTTTTCTTGCTGCTGCTAGAACACTGTGGTTTAAAAGTGATGAGTCACTTTTTGCTCTTCATCATTAATCATCTATATAAACTTCTTCTTCTGAGCCAAAATTTAGACGGTATCTTCTCCTAGACCTTTAAAGCTACAACCAGCAAACTCACGACGGGCCTTCAGACTGTTCTGACTCGGGTTTCAAGCTGATCCGACTTATAGTTTTCCTAAAAATTAAGATTAAATAACATAAAAATCCAATAAATTTACATTGAGGCGGTCAACACTTTTATAAACTAAATCTTACTGTGTATTTTAGCTGTCTATCAAATATGCTTAACTATCTATATTATTTACATTTCTATCTCGTACAATTTACTTCAAATCTCAAGCTTTTAAAACTACTTTTCTTTCTTTCTTTCTTTCTGTAATCTTTATCTATCTATCTATCTAAAAATATCTTTCAAACTTCAAGCTTTTAAAACTACTTAACTTTCTTTCTTTCTATAATCTTACAATATTTATCTATCTCTATCTATCACTGTCTTATCTCTATCTATCTCTATCTGTCTATCATCTTACAATATCTATCAAACATTCAAACTTCAAGCTTTTAAAACTACTTAATTGTCTTTCTTTCTTTCTATAATCTTACAATATCTATCTATCTATCTATCTATCTATCTATCTATCTATCTATCTATCTATCTATCTATCTATCTGTCTATCTGTCTATCTATCTAACTATCATCTTACAATATCTTTCAAACATTCAAACTTCAAGCTTTTAAAACTATTTAACTTTCCTGCTGGACTTTTTCAAGCCAACTTAAAGTTTGTCTTTACAAAAAATCTTTGTAACTTTACTTATTTACTTATAATAATAATAATAATAAGTAGTAGTAGTAGTAGTATTTTGCTTTATCAGACTGCATAAAATTTGTTGTTAACAAAAAAAAATCAACTTTTGTTCAGAGTAGCATAAGCTAGAATAGGGAGGGATTAGAGGAAAGGATAGGACAGTTTCTTTTCTTTTTTTCTTCTTTTTTTAGGATGGGGCTAAGTGTTCACGAAAGAGATGAGTTTTCAGCTGTCTTTTGAATATTGCCAGGGATTCTACATTCCTGATGAAGGTAGGGAGATCATTCCACCAGCAAGGAACAGTAAACGAGAATGATCTGGAGAGTGATTTTGTTCCTGTCTGTGATGGTACCACGAGTCTTCGCTCCTTTAGTGATCACAGGCTTCTGGTAGGGACATACACTCGTAAAAGTGAGAGGAGGTTCGGAGGGTACAGATCCTGTGGTGTATCTGGAAGCAAGCGTCAATGCCTTGAAATTGATGTGAGCAGCAAGCGGTAACCAGTGCAGAGAGATGAAGAGAGGCGTGATGTGGGCTCTCTTGGGCTCATTGAAGACAAGACATGCTGCAGTGTTCTGGATCATTTGTAGGGGTTTGATTGCACATGCCGGCAGTCCATCCAGAAAAGCATTGCAGTAATAAAGCCTAGAACTGACCAGGGCCTGGATGAGAAGTTGTGTTGCATGCTCAGTTACAAAAGGCCTGATTTTCCTGATGTTGTGTAGTGCAAATCTGCATGACTGAGCTTGTCTTAGTAATGGGGTCTTTGAAAGTCTATTGGTCATCAAAGGTTACTCCAAGATTTCTGGCTGAATTTGATGGGGTAATTGCTAATGTACCTTGCTGAATGGTGAAGCCAGGTTGAGCTGCAGATGATGTTTTTCCATCCATGTCAAGATGTCCGGCAGACAGCTTGAGATGCGTGCAGCTACTGTGGAATCATCTGGTTAGAAGGACAGGTAGAGCTGTGTTTTATTAGCATAGCAATGGTAAGAGAAACCATGTGCCTGTGTGATGGGACCCAGTGATGAACAGGAGGGGTCCAAGAACTGAACCCAAGAACTGAACGGACCCCAGTGATCAATTGATGAGCTTTGGATACCTCCCCTCCCCAGGCAACTCTGAAAGACCTACCTGGGAGATATAATTTAAACCATTGAAGCACAGTACTTGAGATGCCAAGTGATGAGAGGGTGGACAGAAGAATTTGATGATTCACAGTGTCAAAGGCAGCAGATAGATCCAGCAGAAAGAGAACTGATGATTTGGAATCAGCCTTTGCAATCCGCAGGAATTCCGTGACCGACAGTAGTGCAGTCTCGGTTGAATGGCCGATCTTGAAACCAGATTGGTTGACATCCAGTTGGTTGTTCTGGGAGAGGAAAGATGACACCTGGTTGAACTCAACTCATTCAAGTTTTTTTGCTATGGAAGGTAGGAGAGAGACAGGTCTGTATCTGTCTACAAGTGACGTGTTTAATGTGGGTTTTTTAAGCAGTGGGGTTACCCGAGCCTGCTTGAATGCGGTAGGGAAAGTGCCTGTGTGGAGAGAAGTGTTGATGATGTGTGTAAGTGCTGATAAAAATTTCTGTCATTTCTTCCACCAGATAAGTGTTCTGTAGTGTTATTGGTACTCTACCCTTTTTCATTTTAGTGGATTGGATGATAACGCTGTAAAAAGGTCGTGACATTAAGATACATTCCAGGCACTCTTACGTTCTTCAGAAATAGCCTACCTCACACCTTTCATTTAGTATCCATTCCCGGGTTGAGAAGGCCACTTGAGTTTTCCCTGGGGAAAAGTCAGAGGGGACACTAGGTTCATAGGAAATAGGCTGAGCTATTTTAACAGAACATTACTATTGTTGAGTTGCTAGACTTGGGCAACAAACAATGAACATGTATTTCATTATTTTTAGCACCAGGTATACGTAGTCTGATCCATCAATTATTATAATAAGAGTCTATTTTCAATGCATTAAAAGGTTAATTCACACAAAAAGAGTAGCCTATACAAATAAATTACATTTATGTAAGAAAATATTGAATATTAATATTTTCTGAAATGAATTGCTCTGGAATTCTGGCTTATGCACAGAAGTTTAGGATGTTCTGGCACGTATCAAGTTTTAAGTTATATTTTTACTGGTTTGTTTCTCAGGGATAGTTCATAGTATGCATCACATACTAAACTTGTCATGATGGTTGATTGTTTGAGTAGTTTTTTGGCATTGTATCAGAGAAGTTATGCTACTGCAAATAGTCTGAACTCGTTCTCTGCGGAGCTCAGAAGATCCATGGCATACAAACGATAATCTTGCATGAGCTCTTATAAAACACCCATTTATTTATTGTACTTGTATTCTAATTTATTGGTTGTTTGAGTTTCAGTGAGACATCAGTAGTCCAACTTCAAACTATGTGGTTGGACTGGGAGAACGTCAAGCCTAATGTGAAACCGATAGCTAAATCTTCACTTTTGTACACAGTTTATTAAATATAACCTAGACGGGGAAGTTCAAGTGATACTGCAAGTTCTGTTCTCAAAATTAAACTAAAGCTGTCCGTGAATGGTGACTGTTCACACATTCATGTAAACTGTAGTGCGTCTCTGCTGTATATTGCTCTTGCTGGTTGTTGCATATTGGCTACTGCCAGACTCAACAGCTGAACTGAGGCACAGATCAGTGTTACGGATCTTTCTCCATCAGCGCCTTTTCATTGTCCTCCTGCCACTGGCCTGTGATGAACTATATTCACAAAGGAAGCGCTCCTGCTGTGCAAACAGCAGCCTGTTGGTGGTGACACACCTGTACTCTTTTGGTTGAACATCACATGGCATTTTCAACAGGATCCAACTGTGGATTTAGAGTTGGCATTTAGTTTTAAAGAAGAAGAATGATGCACAATTTAGTTGTGAAAAATGAAAACTTTCAAGTCTTTTTATTCCATTAGTTTGATGCTATGGCGTCAAAAATAGGTAAAACCATGTCCAAAAAGTTGAAATTATAAACTTCGGCATTACATAGTGGTTTCACTAAGACCACAAGCTTCTCATGTAGTTACTAAAATTGTGCCACCGGTTTATTCTGAAACATGACTGAAAAATGGCTGCACTTATAATTGCAAGCATGTGGTTATTTGTTAAGATCAGTGGGTGACCTCTATGCATTTCATGAGAAAATTGAAACACAGCTTTGGCTTAACCTTCGCTTGGATAGTGCGGAGGCCATGTCACAAAGTCACGGTAAACCATTTATTGCTTTGTCCAAAAGGATAGACATTTATGCAGACATTTCTAGTAATCCTACTTGTAGTGGCCCACATTTTTGATCCCATGATTTCTGTCAAGCCATTAAGTTCTTGGACTCATAGGCGAGACTGTGGTAAATAAATTATGTTTGGATCTCTTGCTAGCTTTGACCCGTTTTCCCTGGTCAGCATATAAGAGACGTAATGTTTTTCAAAGAAGCCTTTTCTTATAGCAGTAGCAGAAATGAAGATGTTTTGGCTCAAGACCAAGTTTTAAGACTGATCTGTTTACTGTGGCACATTTGACTTCACATGAGGGTGGTGGTTACGTGGAGAAAGCATTAGGATAGTGCTATTCCTTCCTTACCATAGACAACAAGGTGTAAAAACAATTCTGTTGTTATTTACACTCACCCTCCAAATCTGTTTGATTTTATTTCTTCCTTGGAACACAAAAGGAGGAATGCTGTGAATTATGTACTGGCCACTCATTTTCAAATAACATTTCTTTTTTTGTGATCCACAGAAGAAATAGTCATATTGATTTTAAATGACATTAAGGTGAGTAAATGATGACAAAATCTGTGAATTATCTCTTTAATAACTTTAGCAACCAAAGAACATCCAGCTCACATATCGATTAAAGAGCTTAAAACAATGATAGAAAAAAATGTGCACAGCAAAAAGCTTTGGGGGGGGGGGGGTAAAGGTGAAATGTTTTCACATGTTCTGAGAGTGAAGAGAAGTTTGAAAGGGAAACTTGGTTTTCCATTTATGTGATCTAATGTTTTGAATAGGGCAGGTGGTTAAACTGAGAAAGATGCCCATGTGTCTCGGCAGAGCAGTTGTTTAGTGAACTGTAGACCCTATAAGAGTCCCACCTGTCCACACAGAATGTGAACTAACAGACCTCGCTAGTTTTCAACATGTGGTGGTGAGTATCAGCTGCAACATTCCTGCTCTGTCAATATCTGATTCTATGCTGTCCAACTTCTTTGGCCACCTATCAAAACAGAAAATTGACTTGCTGCTTAACTTTATAGCAATTCCCTGTCAAAGCTTGGGTTTGTGTATGAATCTGACAAGAGAACCATACATTGGGAAAAGGCTGAACTGTTGGCCTGCACAGCAAAGTGTGATAGTTGTAGGGTTGTCAAAAGTACCGTCTTAGGTACTGAAATTTTAAAAATGTGACGATATCAGCATTTCCCCCTAGCTTTTTGAGCGCTTTTGAGATTCTTAACAACTCTGATTGGCCACATGTTGTAAATGGACATCTTTGACGCTCTTCACAGAGCACTTACACATACAGGAGCGTTTGAAAGCAGTTGCCTTAATATATCCACTGATAGATGCCTGCTTTCAAATGCTCCCGTATATATGTGTAAGCGCTCAGTGAAGAGATTCAAAGATGCCTATTTACAACATGTTTTTGAAGTGTTGATCATTGTAGTCAATCACAGACATATCTGTTGAGCACAAGAACACAATGGCCAATCAGAGGCGTTTAAGAATCCGCTCAACAGCGCTCAAACTGCTAGGGGAAAATGCTGATATTGTCACATTTTTAAAATGGTATCCAAGTCGGTACTTTTGACACCCCTAGTAAGCTGTTGGAATTTTCTGTGATTTCAGTACTGGTCTTCTTACATGTTGCATAAGTTTGTCCAGCACCTTTCCTGACTGATAGACTGAAAAAAAGAGCGCCTGAACAATTAGCTGACACATAATAGCGCCTGTCTGTTTTAGGCTCATGATGAATGTGCAACCTCGCGTCACATGGATGTCTGTCCGCTTCAGGCAGAATTTGGATGAATGTTGTAATATTGGTGGAATGTGGATGCCTCGGATCATTTTCATGCGTTTAAGACGAACAGACCCAATGATGGATCAGTGGAGGATTAGTAATGTCAGCAGCATTCAGGGACACGTTTCAACATATCTGGATGAACCAATTTGCTCAAAGTCTTATGTTTGTTCTTTTTTCAGATTTTGAGATGAAGAAGGACATTGATACGCTAATAGCTGAGGAAAGGGCTGATATCATCGAAAAATATGAGAAGGCAAGTTACATCATTTCAGTTGTCTACTTTCTGACTTTCAATAGTTGACCTGAGTATTGAACTTTGGTTTAGCCAGTGTCCAGACAAGAGGAAACTGGTTATTGAATGCCCTTAACTTTCAGCAACATGAACGGCAAGGCACACTGACAAAGTAGCACAAGTAAAGTAGTAAGTAGCCCCAAAATTTGGGGTACGCCACTGCCTGGAGTAACCTAGGGTTAAGTGTCTTGCTCGAGGGAGTGTTTGTGATATTTGTGATATGTTCGATGATATTTAACCACTAGACTACACCACCCAAAATGTTGCTGAAATTTGCTGATCTTGGCAAAGAAAAACTCCTTAGAGATGCTGCAATAAACTGATGTAAGAAAAGTTATGAAAAGGCTGATGTATAATATGTGGGTAAAAGTGGTAATTTTTGGGGGGTGATAGATTGTGGCTGTGTCTGCCTTGCTGCCCAAACATGACTTCACAGACCGTGGTTTTGTATGAATGTGCCACCTAAGTAAATGATAAAGACATGCTTCAGAGGCATAAAACATCACGTCTAATCATAATCTAATTAAAACAAAATCAAAACTGCTCCAGGTATGTGTTTACAGAGAGTGTGTGTGTGTGTGTGTGTGTGTATGTGTTCAATACTCTCTGCTGTGTGTGTGCACTTGGATGGGTGAAATGCAGAGTACAAATTCTTACAGTTCACGTTACTTTCACATTAAATTTAAAGCCTCCATGAAATCAAGATTTAAGTTTTTTTGGCTTTTAGTATGAATATGTTAGCCTTAAGCTATAAGCTAGTGTGCTTCAAAACAATCACAAAATTCGCATTTCGAAGATAAAAGCATTCAAAACATCTCTCACTTCCGTCCAATATGGATCAGTGATTTTGATGACATCACCCTGCACTTCAGCTTCTTATCATATTTTCTGTCCAATCTAATGCTCTCTAAAGCGCCCCGCCCCCTCCTACACTATAAACAGACGCTGTGGCTGAAATTGGTCACTTGTTCACACATTTACTGTTCACAACATTTTCTACATGTTCGGTGACAGTGGGGATAGGGAACAATTCAGACAGTGTAAATATGCTTTCCATTGGGGTGAATGAAGTCTGGTGCGCACACCAGAAAACATATCGGACCAATTTTAATTCTGCACAGAATGCTGTATTTTAACGTGATATAGAGGAGTTTGGGAGGAGAAACCGTTAGACAGACTCTGCATTAGAAACAGCACTGAGGCGTAACCAACATAACTTACACATTTTTTTTAAACCACACATCCTCAGCATGATTATGATCACGGTTTTGCTTTATTAACAGTTTCATATTAAACTTTAAATGGGAATCTATTAGACTGTGGCTGTCATAAACTGTCAAATGCGGCAAATACCAAACTCAACGAGATGGTATTGGATCCTTTACATATTCCTAAACCTACTCGTCTCCACCCCCTGGATCTAAACCTACCCATCTCCACCCCATGGATCTGGATCCAACTCTTCCCACTTTACATATCCCTAAACCTACCCGTCTCCGCCCACTGGATCTCGTGTTCTGCAGTGAGGGGCTACTGAACTCAACGGCTCTGGGCAAGTTGTGATTTAAACAAAACTTCATTGGCCTTTTTAAAAAGGGGAGGAGCTGCTCGATATGTCCCGCCCTGTCTTCCTGTTTCAGTGGAAATTACGTCAACACATTGAGTAATGCTGTGCAATTCAAGGCACTTCAGTGGGCCTTTAAATAAAACCAAGTTCAAAAGCTTTTTGATTAAACCTAAAATATGCTGTGGCCACGATGTGTTACTGGGTATAAATGGAGTTTCTGCTCCTCCTTTCAAATTTGTCCATTTTAAAAAATTGTGTTTGAACTGTAAACACAGGCTTGTTGGATATCATGGGCACTGAAAGTATATCTATGCTGCCTTTAAAAATGTGTCCATTAGAAGGCCATAACTCTTATGTGCACATTGGATCCAGACAAGCCTTAGCTCCTTCGTACTTCCATATACAGCTTGCGAAGGCAGCAAGTTTTAGCTTTCTACAGCCAAAATCTTTTGAGGAGGAAGCGTCTTGATGGACAACAGCTGGATGTCATGCTTACATTGCTGCTACAACACTGACTACAGTCTGGATGGAAATTCTCAGCGTACTTCAGATAGCATTTGATAAGTTTGTGAAGCTTATGCAGTTAAGGTATTCAGGATATACAGAGAAATATATCAGTCTGTTAGAGTAAACAGTTAGGATTCTGTGAGTTTCTAGTCTCATCCCTACTTATTTTGAATATCTAGATTGATCTAAACAGAATGTGGCGTGTTTTCAAATGATTTTCTTGCCTTTTACTTTGTCACTGTATTGTTATTTGAGTCCCAACCATCTCTTGGTTTGAGGATCATTTGGCTTTGCTCCTGTTTCTCAGTTTGTTTGTTGGGCTGCTTGCAGGGCAGGCAGGAGGGTGTGCATATCAAGCCCTGGGAGGATGCCGACTACAGCATCTACAAGGTCACAGACCGCTTCGGTTTCCTGCAGTAAGTCTCGCCTGTCCTGGCAGTTTTACCACACAGTCTAACAAGATGATGACCTCTGTCCTATATGAAGATGTAAATTGCTTAACTGTGTTGTCAAAGTATAAGTGCAAACTATTACGCCTGACTGTGACTACTAGAACAGCGTTGTCAGGATTGTGTTTCATAAGTCCACAGTAAAATCTTCCAATGAAGCTTCCTAATTTTTAAATACAGATTTAACAACCATTTCCCCTTTATACTTTCTTTCCAGTGAAGAGGAACTGCCAACACCAACCGCAGTGGAGGAGAAGGTGACATTAGGATATTCCCTGCACCTGCAATCACTGTTAAATATTCTATGGCAAAATTCAATTTAAATAAGTTAACCTATTGAATTATAGTGTCTACTATTGACAGCTATCCTCTGTTTTGCTTGCATTTTTAGATTTAAGACTAAAGTTGAGTATGCTTTTTCCCTAGTACAAACTCCTGGAGGTCGAAAGAGAGGAAAAATGGGTTAAGATGGTGAAAAAGTGGGACAAGTACCACAATAGTGAAAAGGTAACTTATAATGCCCAGTTTTGCAGATGAGGCTTAAATCTAGTCCCAGACTAAAATGCATGTTTGAGCTGTCTTGCACTTCAAATATGTCAGTGCCAGTGTTTGGTCTCAAGATGCTCACCAGCAATTTTTTTCCCTAAGGCATGTTTATGAAATCAACTTAAATATACTAATTTAAAGGGGACCTATTATGTTAAATTTACTTTTACATGGAGTTTGAATATAAATATGTGTTGGCAGTGTGTGTACAGAACCACCCTACAAAGATAAAGATAAGATAATATCCAAAGATAATCCATCCACTCCTTTTTTTTAATTCCCATAAATCAGAAGCAGTGTCTCAGAACAAGTCATTCGCAGATGCTGTACAAAGTGACGTTAGTTTACACAGGCCCTGTCCACGGCTGCTGACGGACTCTGCCGTATTAGACCCCGTATTTTCTGGAGTTGACAGATGCTTCAGCTTTTGTGTGATGTACAATAAACGTCATAAAACTCATCAGTAAAATTTTGGCCATCATTCGGATGGAGTCCGCTACAACAGGCTTGTACTGTAATTAAACTAAAATATACCTGTTCTGTCTTCATGCAGCATATATTTTCTGGCGCTTTAGGGATCATTGTCCGACTCCTGTTTGAACTGAACACCGCTACTGACAGTTTCTGACATTTTCAGTGCGTGAGATTGTCCTGTTTTGTTGTTGCATGACCTCTTGAAGCTCCGCCTTCTTGTCAGGGGGCTGGGAGCAGTAGCTCATTTGCATTTAAAGGGACATGCATAAAAGTGGCGCGTTTTTGCCCACCTCCAAAGAGTGGGAATTTTAACATGCTATAAAAAAATCTGTGCGGTATTTTGAGCTAAAACTTCATATACACACTCTTTACATCTAGTAAAGGTACATCATAGGTTTCCTTTAAATAAGGCCTAATCCTGGCTTAATCTTAATCTAATCTTAAACCCTGTCTGTGTGAAACCAAAAAAATTTGGTTGTTCCAGCTGTATTTGGATGAATTTGAAGTAATCGTAAAACAGTTAATATATTGAAGTATTTAGCATTGTTGTCTTTTATCATATTGCTGCCATTATATATACATAATATGCCTCTCAAGGCTGCTGTTTTTCAGTGATTTTCACTACGTTTAAAGAGGCTCACATGTCCGGAATTATGGAGACAAAAATAAAATTCCGCCATCTATTTGTTTCCTCTTCCCATGTGCATTTTGCAGATGATGAAGCGGGTATACAAGGGGATTCCCTTGAAGCTGCGTGGTCAGGCCTGGGCTCTGCTACTGGATGTGGAAAATGTGAAACAGGCAAACTACAGGAAGTACGAGGTAAGAGCTTTGCAGACATCATCTTTGTAAGAAATATTTGGGTTCTAGTGGGTCCTTTGAAAAAAAAAGAAAAAGTGGCTGTTTGATGTTCATTCATTCATTGACTCACTTGTTTGTGTTTTACTTTGTCCTGTATGATTGTTTGGGTTTAGCCAGACATGTTTTGTCTCCAATCTGCCCTCTTGGCACAACAGTGTTTTAATTTCACTACAAAGGTTTTCTGCTTTGCATTGTTTGTAGTCTAACAACTCTTACATAAAAGTTCCATGGTATTAACATAAAAAATACCAGAAAAAAAGAAAACAAAGTTGTCAGAATAAGCTGCAAAGTAGACTTTATGCCGCAAACCAAAACTCTGATTAATCAAGACTAATATATATATATATATATATTTCAATCAAAATGTTGGGGGCAGTAAGATTTTTGTATTTTTTTTTTAAATAAATTAATACTTTTCTTCACGAAAGACACATTAAATTGATCAAAAGTGATAGTAAAGTCATATATAATGTTACAAAAGATTAATTTTTTTAAAGATATATTCTTCACTATTCATCAAAGAATCCAAAAAAAAAAGTATCTGTTTCCACAAAAAATATTAAGCTGTACAACTGTTTTCAACATTGATCGTAGTAAGAAATGTTTCTTGAGCACTATCAGCATATTATGGATCATGTGACACTGAAGACTCAAGAAATGGTTGTGGAAAATTCAGCTTTTATCACAGGAATGAATTACATTTTTTAAATGTTAATATTATTTCACAATATTTCTGGTTTACTGTATTTTTGATCAAATAAATGCAGCCTTGGTGAACATAAGAGACTTCTTTCAAAAACATAAAAAAAAAAAAAAGTAACACTTGTATTTACTACAGTAATAACTAGAAATTATGCATAATTACTTGCAATTAACCCTAAACCAAACCCTCATCCTAACCCTAACCCTATAGTAAGTACATGTAGTTAATTATTATTACTCAGTACTTAAATGTATAATTACACTGTAATACTGACACCTTAAAATAATGTGTAACCAAAAAATCTTACCAACCCCAAACTTTCAAACGGTAGTGTAAGTACTACCATCTTGTACTTGCCATTATCTGATGGCATGGTAACTGTTTTGTTTTCAGTTATTCCAGATACTGTAGAGCTCAAGATTTGTTTTTTTATAGCTGAATGTGTATCTATATCTGAATTTCTAAATATATCTCGGTGCTGCTGTAATATTATAACTTGATTACTGCTCCGTTGAATGGAAATAGCAGAAGCATCTCTCTTAAATGGAAACCAGTGGCTATCAAGGTTCCTGTGTGAAAATTCAGATGCATTATGGTTCAGGATTCAGCAATACATTGTGTTTACTGCAGTGAAAACCAGTCACCTGCTATTTTGTTAAATAAATTTAAAAAAAAAAAACACTGTCATTTTTTTGTCTCGGCCAATGGCATCACTTTGGGGCGTGCCCTGTTTGTCTGACCGATGGCAGATGGGCAGAGTTTAGGAAATCTTTAAAAAAAATGTGACCAAGTTTAATGCTCTGTACACGATTTTGGGCTGTCCCAGACGAAAGACGACCAATCGTGGCAATTTCTGTGGTCGTGGTTCTACATCTACTGACTAGCCAATCAAAATGCAACATGGACATGCAACATGGTGTATTGATCAATGTGACTTGGCGCTAAAACTTAAAACCACTTACCTCAAGCTCCATGCCAAGTTGGCCTCTTTTCCCTAGCTATAACTGTGTCCATATTCTCCTCTTTCGCATCCTCCTCTTTTTTTCAGCGCGCATAAAAACCACAATTGCGAAAGTGTGATTCATCTTGCTCTATTGATTTACCACTAGCGAAAGCTGATGACATTTTATTCTTCTGTACTTACGTTGTAGCCTACGATTCAATAGGTGTCCTCATTCATCGTTCAGTCTACAAACATGTTGTACATGTTTATTGTACATCCATCTCTGTAAACGGGCAATTCTAGGATTTCAATATTATGAGGGTATGATTTTTTTTTAAATATATTGTTTGTATACTAGGATAGGTATGAAGAATACAGTACAGTAGGTTCTACACTACAAAGTCAATCCCTGAATATTGAATTAATTTCAAATAACCAGCTAATATTAAGAATATAGACAAACCTTTTTTCCAACACGTAATGTTTGAAACACTATTCTTTTTTTAACTCTCCATTTGACCAGTAAAATTAACTTTAAGGAAGATCTACATTTCTCATTTTCATTCATGGAGATTACATTGAAATTGTGCAATGCTTTAGTGGAGGATTTCTGTCATCTGGTGGAAAACAAACACTTTTAACATGGTAATAATACGAAATTACCAGTATAACTATTAGTTTGCTGCAGAGGACCACTCATTAGCTCATTTGCCATTTCCACTCGCTTGTATAGTTCTAGGAAAAAAAACACTTTTCATTTTATGGAAGGGGGCTAAAGCCCTTCTAAAATAGGCCTAGTGTTGTCCGTCTTTGATGATCTTTTAGGAATGCCAAAATCATCACAGGCATAGCTAGAAATGAAGTTTCTTTTTTTACCTGTCCATTTAATTAATAGTACTCTGTAGTTTCCACAAAACTTTAAATTGTTTATAACCATATCATTTTTGTTTTCATGTTGTTGCAGAAAATGAAGGAACAAGCCAAGAAGTATTCAACAGAAATCAAGCAGATTGATCTTGATGTCAACAGGACCTTCAGAAACCATATCATGTTCATGGAACGATTTGGGGTCAAGTAAGATATTGCATAAATACATGCACATAAAAAAAATTTAGTTTTATCTTCATTTCACTCAAGGTCTGTTTGGCATTTCACTTTCGTGTTGAGATGGTTCTGAAATGAGGTGTTCAGACCCTGTAAACCCTTAGCCAAAACAAGAACAACTTCCTCTTTGTGAGTGCATTTTTGTTCAGCTTCCTGTTACTGTGAGAGGCCTAACAGGAAATGACACCACCGGTGACTCATTACCATTATGCCTAAAATAAATATATACTTTGATGCTATCCATAACAACTAAAGTTTTGCCACAGTGTCATGAACAAAAAAAATTATTTCCTTTTGTGCCGGGACAATCATAAAGACCCACTTGGGATTGTATATCCTATTAAGAATGTACAGATGTCAAAAACATTTTTTTCTTCTGTTTTTAAACCGCCAACGAGCCAATCGTGGCTTTTTAACAAAACATGATGCCCATTAATAACCTTTCGGTAAATTTGATATTCAACAGTGTTTTCCACTTGCTTAGCAAATTTAAACTGAAATGGTCTTCAAACCTCAGTGTGTAGACCAAAGTGCACAGAGAGGTTTCAGCCATGAGGTTTGCATGGGCGGCACACCTACAATAGATGTAGATAAACCACACCGACCTTTTTGCACAGGCAGAGTATCTGGTGGATGGAGCTTTGAGCAATGACTTCTCCATTTTTATCAGTGCGTTATGGCCAATAAGGGGATATGGGCCGGAAGAGCAGTTTAACACATCTGCTGTTTGTTTTTCGTTACTCATGAGTGTTTCTACAACACACTACTCACAATTCTGCTTTCCTCTGGCTTGTTACCAAGGGTCTTGCTGTGCATTGTTAAATCTTCAAATTTGCAGATGCTATGAATTATTAACGCACCTCTCCTTTGGATGTGATGGCTTATGCATGAATGGACTCTTACTGCTACTGTGAGCTGGTTTCTTTCTACTGTTCAATTTGGGCTGTACCCTCAGTGCTTTTTGCTCAAAATGAAGTTGGGTTACTGACAAAGAAGGATGTCCATGATGAAAAAAAAAGGAAAAAATAATCAAATTGATTAAAAAAAATATATAATCTAGTAAAATAGTTATATTTATTAGATTATATTTTAATTAAAAATGATACAGTTTGTTAAAAAATAAATGTTTTTAATTTAATTACTCTAAAAATGTCAGGTGGTGCAACTGTCACATAAAACATTTTCAAACATATTTTCCGACAAAGTTCTTTTTAATATCTGCTTGCAAAAACAACATTGGCGTTAATATTATGACGTTTTCTTAGGGCCATAGCTTGCCATGTCATGAACAGGTCAAAT
The DNA here is from genome assembly GCA_038088235.1 of Zacco platypus. Classification (NCBI taxonomy): domain Eukaryota; kingdom Metazoa; phylum Chordata; class Actinopteri; order Cypriniformes; family Xenocyprididae; genus Zacco; species Zacco platypus. The sequence continues at coordinate 16,206,041 of CM076063.1, read as the reverse complement.
TAATCTGACGGTTTAAAGAGATTTAGTGACTTTTCCTCAATTATTAGGGTCTGCAGGGGTCTTTGCTATGATATCATTTCCTGTTTTATGGTTTTGGTGTCACATGTTTTGGCAGACAAGTTTTTCAAATCTTAATAATTTACTTTGTCTTATAAAATAATAATAATAGAACGGAAAAATTAATGTACATTTTCCCCCAGATTTTTATTAAGACTAAGCCAAGATGGTACAACTTGATATTTGTAACTTTGTACGCATAAAAAAATATTGTAAATTCATTTTAACTCGAAATTGAAAACATGGTCACATTCAAATCATTGTCTGTATGAAATGCATTTTTAATGTGCTTTTGAATACTGTACTCAGTCACAAATATAAAAGCTTCATGTCATTGACCCAATTTGTGACCCAGTATTAGTATCACATCATTAACCCACATTGAAACTGTTCATTTGAATTTTTTTGTTGTTGAACTTTAACTATCAGTAACAACTGAAGGCCTTTTTTGACCTGTGTTTTTTTTTTTTTTCCTTTTATAGACAGCAAGCCCTGTTCCATGTGCTGGCAGCTTATTCGGTCTACAACACGGTGAGAGACTGACGGAGTCTGAATGTTTGTGTGTAAATGTGTTATGTAACTCAGAACAGCATGTGCTGGATCAACCAGGGCGGAGGGGAAGAAGGGCAGTTCGGTGTCCCACCCTGTCAACAGAATTCTACATAGACACTCACATACACACAGTTACCCCGCTAATGGCGACTTCCTATTCACTTCTATTGTTCTTAAGTTGAGCTAAATATGACTATAGACCGTAACAATGAAATAAAACTTGTATTTTTATCAGTGACATGGCTGCATGCCAATTTGCATGCTATCCACACTGTATAGTAGAATTGTGTCCCAAGTAGTACCATGTTGAAAATAGTAGGTGCTATAAAGACGGATGAGATATACTATTTCCAATTTTGGGTTAATATTGCCCATAACCCTTTTTTTTCGCAAACGTATGAGCTTCAAAGTTGGATAATCTTAAAATTAGAGCTGGATGTCTTAAAATCTGAACAGATTTTGTAACCGTAGACATTGCCGACTTTTTCAACATTCCGAACAAAGAAAACAAACTCACAAAGAAAAATGTGCCACCTTTTCTAAGGAGGTGCATGACATGAAAACCATTTGTTTTAAAATAGTCTAAAAATACCAAACATGCATGATCTCTTCCAACTTGATGAACTCATGAGGCGCTTTTCCACTGCGTGGAATGCCTCGACTCGGTACGGCTCGCTTTTCCACTGCAGTTTAGTACTGCTTCAAAGTGGATCGTTATAGTTGCACCACCTCTATTGTTGTGTATCCACTACCAAGGAGAGGAATGTCTGCACCTCGTCTACTGACCACGCTACAGCCAAGTTACGTGCGACGGCTGTTTAAAAAGTTGTGCGAACAAATGATACTGTGTTGGCTGTGACTATTTAAATCTAGTGGGTTTGGTGTCTTATGTTTCAAATCCAATTACGCTAGTAGTGACGATTCTCTGACAAATCAGTTACCTGTAGTGTTTACACGTCACACTTTAGTATCGGTACTTGGAACCTGAACCCAGGTGGTAGTATTTAAGCGAGCCGTACCATGCAGTGGAAAAGCGCCAGTAGTCTGCAGCTAGAAATTTTCGGTGAAATCAGTCAAAACTTCACTGCGTAAAATCTACAGACCGTATGCTGCTGTTTATTCCAGCCTTTAAATAATTTCAGATGTTTAGCTAGTTGCCAAGTTTCTCAGCTTGACCAGTTGAACAGCCCAAAACCACTCCAAAACCCAGCTAACAAGCCAGTTTGACCAGGCTGGAAAACCAGCTAAGATGACCAAACAATCCAAGGGTTTGGTTTTCTTTGTGAAGAAGGCAATCCCAGAATACGCTGTGCTGAAATCAGTGAAAAATATCATTTCATTATGGACAAAATAAGAGAAATGTTTATTTCAAATTTTGATTGTCTGTCTGGTTCTTGAGGATTGAAGAATACACCTTGTGTGCATTTGGAGACTAATTCAGAGACAGTGACTCTGATGTTGCCCATTGGCTATGGGTGACAAGGGTCTAAAAACTAGAGGCTGTGTGTCTGGTGCTAATTGGATGATATGCCATTTAATTTATTTATTGGGTACTTATTGGGAACTGACCCTAAACATAAAAAAATTAGAGTATCGACAAAGGCAAATGGAAGAACACCCTTGACAGGATGTTTGACAAAACTGCTGGAACATTAGATGCACATAAATTTCCTTGTTTGTAAAAATGAGGAGTGTGTCGGTCTCAAAGAGACAGGAAACGGCACCATATTCCTTTTCCTTCCCGATGTGCCTAGTACAAAGTGGGTCAACTGGGCAAGAGGAAGATGATTGGGGGAGGGGGAACAAAAAGCAGGTCTTTGTCTTTGGCAGTAGTATAGAAGCTCTAAAAAGTTTTGTAATTAGTGAAATGAGCACTACTGTTTCCTTGGGGCTTAGGCCATTTTCTATGTCTGAATGTTGTTTGATGTTTGTTGTGTAACTTACCCAACACTGACTGCTGGTCATGTGGTTTTGTGTAGGAAGTAAGCTACTGTCAGGGGATGAGCCAGATCGCTGCCATTCTGCTCATGTACATGAATGAGGAAGATGCATTCTGGGCCTTATCACAGCTACTGACCAATCAGAAACATGCCATGCATGGTGAGTGTCTCTCACACTCTGCAGATCAATAGATAGATCTTCTGTTTTTTGCAGACCATGCTGTAATTGATTCATCTCTCTGTCTTTCTCTGTTCTTTCTAAAAGGATTCTTCATCCCAGGTTTTCCCAAACTCATGCGTTTTCAGCTTCATCATGACCAAATACTGTCTAAACTCCTTCCCAAACTCAGGAAACACTTGGTGAGATTTCTTATTTTAACCTTAAGTTGCTTGACTTTAATAAAATATAAGTAAATGTTCAGTTTTTCAAATGTTGTCTTCAACTCAGGATAAGGAACAGATGTCCACTGGTATCTACACAACCAAATGGTTCCTTCAGTGTTTTATTGACAGGGTGAGGCATAATTTTCATTTTCAACTTTACTCAACATTATTTACTCTTAAAGTGGTGGTTTCCCCGACAGAGATTAAGCCTAGTCCTAGACTAAAATGGCCCTTTAAACCACATTAACAGAAATTTGCTTTCTCTGCCATGGTTTTAAATAATCCTAGACTAGTCCAGAGTTTAATAAGATGATTTCCTGGAGGAAGACTAAAGCTCTCCAGCAATAAATTGAGGCTTAAATTAAACCTACCATGAGGCTGTTTCAAAGAAGACACACGTTTTACTTGGATACATACAGTTGTGGTCAGAATTATTGGCAGCCTTTGCAAATATGAACAAAAAAAATCACAAAAACCTAACTTTTCATTGAAGTAAAACAACTGAAAATGCGGGAAGTCTCATTATGAAATGTTTTTCTCTAATACACATTGGTCACACTTAATGGCACCCTTTTTTCAATACTTTTTGCAACCTCCTTTTGCCAAGATAATGCCCAAGATAATGCTTGATGAGTTTGGAGAATACCTGACAAGAGATCAGAGAGCACTCCTCCATACAGAATTGCTCCAGATCCTTCAGTTTCCCAAGTCCATGTTGATACAATTTCCTCTTGAGTTTTGGTCAGGGAACTAGGATAGCCATGGCAGAACCTTAATTTTGTACTCAAGTCACACCTTTTTTGTTGTTGTTATTGATTTTGATGTGAAACTCTAGATGGCTCAGGCTGATACAGTAGGTCTTTCCTGGTTCATTCCATGTTTTATAGGCAACCTCTGTCATGCTACTTCACATTAGTACAGTTGGATTTAAAGTAATCTTGTTTATTTTAGTCAGGACCAGGTGTTAGTAGTCTGTAATTAATCGGTTTCATTTTTAAAACATGATTAACTATTCTAGATTAAGACCTACTCCTGGTTTAATTTAAACCCTGTTGGGGAAACCACTCCAAAGGGTTCATAGTGCCATAAGGGTACATATTACTTGTCTAAGGTACTAATAGGCACCTTGTAGACATAGATAAATTGTGAAAATGCAGTCATTCTCTCTTTCTGGACACCCTCTCCGTGATCTAGTCCAGGCCAGACAAAAGGTTCAGTTGTATTATATTATTTGTCCCCTGCTGGGGCAGGACTTTTTTTTTTTTTTTTTTTACCAGCAGAGTCCAAATTCTGCAACTCTTTGTTGAATATTTTGGGAAGAGAATTGCATCACTTGCGAATAGCGAGTTTTTGTGTGAAAAAGACTGGAAACATCATCTGCTAAAAGTTTCATATGGCTAGGCTGAACCCCTTAGAGAATCTCATGTTTTATTCATGTTGGAGCTCTGCTTAGCTGGTTGATGACTTGCATCTCTTGTGTTTCTACTACATAGACACCCTTCACACTCACTCTGCGTCTTTGGGACATCTACATGTTAGAGGGAGAAAAGGTTCTAACCGCCATGGCCTATACTCTCCTCAAATTGCACAAAAGTAAGTACAATTTCCACTTGGTGGATCTCTGTAGCCTAGTGGTTAAATATCTGGGCTGGTAACTGAAAGATTGACGTTTCAGAATCTTCAATGGATAATCCATGAGCTATCATTATTACAACACAGAACTGTATGGTGGTTAAAGGTCAAGTCACAGAAAGTTTGTAGCTATACAAACCCCGTTTTGGGTGATTCATAAACTATCATCATTGCACCATATTATTATATAGTGCAATGATATAGTTATATTTAGTCTGGGCTCAAAAACACAAGAGTTATGGTAGAAAATGAGCTTCTTAGATATACTGTCAGCCAATAGTCTCTAATGTTGCTACTTTGATAAATTTGAAGTTTATAGTCTAAAGCTTAAACTTAAAAGCTTTATTCTTCCATTCAGAGAATCTTCTGAGGATGTCTCTGGAGGACCTGAGGGAGTTTCTGCAGGACCGTATTGCTTCCTCCTTCAGCATGAGCGATGATGTTGTTATTGACCACCTAAATTCGTCTATGTCAGAACTCCGTAGGATGAAGCTTGACCTCCCCCCTCCAGGTAAAAGACAAAATCATTTTTGTAAATGAGAACATCCCATGCAAAATACCAGAGAATACAATGACATTAAGATGTACTTTACAATTTTATTCTGAATGACTTTGGTGTCTGTAAAGCTGGGTTCACACTGTACGATTTTGGCCACAATTTGGCCGTCTGAGACAAATTTTATGTATCCTGAAAGATTCCTCGGATCCTTGGCCAAAATCTGAACTCTTAGATAGTTAGTTTGACGTTCACCGACAGCCGATTAAAGAGCATTGCAATCATATTTACCTTAGACGAAATTATGGCACTGTCAATAGATTTGACACAGTCCTATAGTGGGACTTCTCCTACGACAACCATCAAATCAGAATTCAATAGGACCTTCAAACCTGATGCTGCTAATTAGTGACAACAGCGAACACCACTTGTTCCACACACAAAAAATAGTTTTACAGGCTGATGCAATTGGAGAAGCTTTCACAAAGCCATTGAAATCCCCTAGTTGTTTAGAAAACCATCTGTACAAGTGCTTTAAAGACGCTGGAAGCCAATAGATTTCTCTTACAAACTCATAATGTAACATCAAGAAGCAAATGAGCAGGGTAGTCGTGGCCTAATGGTGAGGGAGTCGGGCTTGTAATCTGAAGGTTGCAGGTTCAATTCCCACGCCGGAAGGAATTGAAGGTGGGGATTGTGAATGAACAGTATTCTTCCACCTTCGATACCATGACTAAAGTGCCCTTGAGCAAGACACCTAACCCCTAATTGCTCCCCTTGTAAGTCACTTTGGATAAAAGCGTCTGCTAAATGAATAAATGTAATGTAAAACAATTCAGGAACCCAATTCAATAAAAAATGGTCCTTTGGGTAATTTGCAGAATTTAAGGAACTGTGTAACAAACTTTTTTTTAAAAGGGTGTCCTGTGTTTTCATACGATGCGTTCATACGTTCTTTTCTGGGTTTGTCTTGTAGCCAAGGGAGACGAGTTCCCAAAGATAGTACTGGGTGAGGAGCGTCCAATAATGCTGCTTCCACTGATCCAGAATGAATCTGTACCCTTACCACCAGCCGCACACAACAATCAAACCTCAACCAAGCTTCAGGCAGAAGACACCACCACCCACAACCAGAGCAGCGATAAAAACATCCCTACCATTACCTCATCTTCCCCTCTTTCAAAGCAAACCCAATCACCTTCCAACTCTTCACTGTCACAAGCTACACCTGAAGATTCAGGGTCCACACTGAAGAATCAAGACAGTGAACCTGAACAAAGGAATCATCTACTCCATCCAGAACCTACACCATTTTCAACAGAGACTCTTTCATTGAAGGGTGAATATGTCAGTAGGCCCATATCAGCTGTGTCTGAAGATTGGCCTCCTCCATACCAGACACCCCTAACAGATTGTTCCAGTATCCACTCTTTTAATCTCCCAGAATTACCTCCTCCACCTCCTCCCTGCACCGAACAAGGGGATGAGTTTTTACCTCTAGAAGAGGATGTCCCATTTTACCTTCCACCACCTCCACCACCAATTACCCAACCTTTGGATCTCATCTTAGAAGATCCATCTTCATCGCCTTCCTCATATAGATCCTATCGGCAGCTAAGCAAGTTTCCCGTCAACTTGTATGTTCCGCCATCCTCAGGTGACCGGCGACCTTCCAACACCTCGCATTACGACAACCTCTCGGAAGAGGAAGATCAGTCTGTGGAGAGGCTGTTGGAGATGGCGGCCACAATGCCGCAAAACCCAAACTTGGACCTCAAGAACACCACCCTTCCCCTTCCCTCTGAAGATGCCATGTCTCTTTCTCTACCACCCCCATCTATGTTTTTCTACACCCCTGACTCTTCGCCACTCCCTCCACCTCTTCCATGCATTGATGAGTCAAACCGTTGGGTGACTCCAGACTGCATTTTCCCCCAACCACCTACCGGCTTCGCAGATAGACCCTTCCTCGTATCATCTGTCCCATGCAATCAGGTGGTTCTAAACCAGACTGAACAAGATACGGGTCAGTCACAGCCCCCAAAACTACCACCCAAAAAATCACAACCCACAATGCTCTCTCCTGTACACTCTGATTCAGACTTCTACCGAATGCATGTTCCAAGTCTCTAGTTGCTGGAATCAACCTTGTAAGGCAAGTGCCATTGTTAGTGCGAACTGAAGGCATGTTTCCATCTGAATGTTTTTTTTAAATCTTTTAGATGTTGATTATGTTGTAATATGCGTTATTTAAGAACAGGATGGTAGAATGTGTTTGTTTTATTAGTGTTTCAGGCAAATTTGTTACATTGAAATCCCATTGTCAACGGTAAAATATCTAGTGGTAGCAGTTATCAAAATCACTATTTAGCGAGTGGAGTAACCAGTTTTCTGGGGAGTCTTTGTGTTTTGAAGGGATAGCTTTAATCATTTTGGTTACACTTTACAGTAAGGTTCATTAGTTAACTAACTAATAATGAACTGCACTTATACAGAATTAATCTTTGTTCATATTAATTTCAACATTTACGAACATATTAAAGTCTTGTTAACATTAGTTAATGCGCTGTGAACTAACATGAACAACTGTATTTTCATTAACTAACGTTAACAAAGATTAGTAAATATAGTAATAAATGTATTGCTCATGATTAGTTAAAACATTGTTTAACTAAGAACCTTTTTGTAAAGTGTTACCATCATTTTAGTAATTGAGGGGTGCAACTATTGATACACTGGACCCTGAATTGAGACAGTCACCACCATTTTTTTTTGTCGTCTGTAGGTTGTTTTCTTGGCGGTTCTGACAGTTGGCGAAATCATGTTCCTTTTCAGACATACAAGTGCTTCAGAGGCATTGGTTTTCGACTTGATGGAAGGCAAAAATAACTGATTTGACTGAATTTCAGGTTTTTCTATTAGATCAGTTATTGTAATTTCTTTGTCTTATGTTTTGTGGGTTTTTATATCTTGGTGCAATTTTTGTTTCTTTTGAAACTTGTTATATTATGAAAAAACACAAAAGATGTACATCATTGACATTAAATGTTAAGATGTTTTGTTCCATCATATTTAGGAAATGTAAACAAGGATCTCACCAACACAAGTAGAAGTTCCCTGGTTACAGTAATCTAAAGGCATTTTTCAGTGCTCAAAAGGGAATTTCCATTGAAATTTCCCAATATGTAAACTTTGGTGCTATATATTGCCCTTTAGCGCCACCTTAAGGAAGCCCAGCTTGGTCAACATTTATTTACAGGGAAATACAGCCACCACAGTGAATGTTACAATGAAGAAACTGTATATTCAAGGTCATTTTGTGGCCTCATTGTTTAATTGTAAATAGAATGTGTTTGATTTGTACTTTATTTGTATTAAGAGCCTATATTTAATTGCTTTTATATATTGCTTCTCGGGTTAAATTGGTGTTTTAACCCCAGTTTTAAATGTATTTTGGCTCATTTGACTGTCCGCTTAACTAAACAAAAACAAATTGCAACAGTGAGACAATAAATGTAAAGTGGAGTGTTTTATTTACATTATTGCGGTCTTTAATTCTGATTTCACATTCAGAGGTATGACAAGCACAACGTGATAAAATATAATACGAGGATCTATTTCTTTAGAAATTGTTCATTCACTTGCAGAGAAGCACATTAGGAACCCACACCCTTTAATTAAAGCAAACCTACATGACAGATTTGCCTGATTGGTAATAGCCTTTAACAAGCACTTGAAGCCATTCGTTTTACCATTCAACCATAATTTAACCATACACCATAATGTAGTGTTCCATAAAGGCACTATTGTCCATTATTTGCACAGGTAACCTCTGTCAACAAGTTTTGTGACAAAAAGGATTGCATCTACATTAGTTTGTATTGTAAACAATATTGAAGTGCAGTAATATTATGCATAATAATTCACGGGAAGCCAGCATAAGTGCTTTAGTGCTATTGCTGCCAGAAGAAAGACTTCTACTTCACAGTGGCTGCTGTGAGAATATAAAATGAGCAACCGTTGCAGAGAGGACTAAACTGCGTCTTCATCTTCTATTTGAATAGCCGCTCATCCATAAATGTTCGGAAAGTCCGAATGTGTGTCTCAAATCTTCGGTTGTAGCAGAAACTGCTGAGAAAATATACCGCTTGTAGAGGTGATGCTGTTTGGTCCAGTTCCTGAATTACAATCTCAGCTGCATGAAGAGGTTGACCTGACATGCCACGCTCTCCCTCAGCTTCATTTCATCTTCTGAACCCAAAGCCACACCTGGTAATCTGGTAGAGCCACTTTCCCCGAGGATGCACGGCAAGCTGAGGAACACTTTAGAACCGATTCCACCCCAACCCTGAATGAAGGAAATGCACACATGTTGGAGACGATGGAGGCTTGCAAATAGATGATCTCAACATTAACAGACTTGGATATTTAACTGCATTTTATTGCAGAACATTTTAATGTTTCAGTGGCTCCTTCAGAGTGCAACAGTTTTTAAATCCATAACCCATCTATGTAAAAACATTTATTCTCTGCATAGGGAAGTTGATTTTTAAAGGGTTAGCTCACCCAAAAATGAAAATTCTGTCATTAGTTACTCACCCTCATGTCGTTCTACACCCGTAAGACTTTCGTTCATCTTCAGAACACAAATTAAGATATTTTTGATGAAATCCGATGGCTCAGTGAGGCCTCTATTGCCAACAAGACAATTAACACTTTCAAATGCCCAGAAGGCACTAAAGATATATTTAAAACTATTCATGTGACCAAAAAAACAACTTTTCAACAATATCTAGAGATGGACGATTTCAAAACATTGCTTCGAAGCTTTACTAATCTTTTGTTTCAAATCAGTGGTTCGGAGTGCCTAAGTCACGTGATTTCAGTAAATGAGGCTTCATTACGTCATAAGTGTTTCGCAATTTCAATAGTTCACGTGATTTTGGCATTTTGAAAAGATTCAAAGCAGCGTTTTGAAATCAGCCATCACTAGATATTGTTGAAAAGTCATTATTTTGTTTTGTTTTTTGGCTGTTTTAAATATGTTAATTGTCTTGCTGTCAATAGAGTCCTCACTGAGCCATCAGATTTCATCAAAAATATCTTAATTTGTGTTCTGAATATGAACGAAGGTCTTGCAGGTGAAGAACGACATGAGGGTGAGTAACGACAGAATTTTCATTTTTGGGTGAACTAACCCTTTAACAATAACTTATACAAAATATTTAAATATTTTACTTATAAAAAAGACAGACCTGCTGTTAATTGATGGTATATGTTTTTGGCTGAAGCCATTTGTTTATTATTGTTATTTTTCATATATTTATATAAACCAAAACCAATGACAATCAAATGAAAAATGGTGAACATTCATTTAAAGTTGTTGATTAGATCCATATATAGCAATAAAATATAATGTCTTTATAGATCAAATAAACAACTTTAAAATGAATATTCACCATTGTTTTTAATTTGACTAAATCTTAAATTTCAAAACCCATTTGAAAGTTAATAGCATGTTAATCCTGTTAAGTAAAGGTATTAAACAGATGTTCTACAAGGTAAGTAACATACCTCAGCCAATGTTGTGACAGAGTGTATTTTTCTTTGGTCTGTTATGATGCTGTGAGTGATGCCAGCAATGGATAACCCAAGTGACCATGACCTCTGACCTCTGCCCTTGAGCATCTCTAACGCCCTGAAAACGTATTAAACCGTTCATACTTAATAATGCAATAACAAACCAATAGGATTAATTTTTACATTTCTATTAGAAACTATACGAAAATGATATGGAACGGTGATCATTTAAACCCATACCTGTCCATCAAGGGTTTGGTGGAGTTGGACACTGGGGATAACGCTTGTAGTTGGTCAGTTCCAGGCCCCAAGTTACCCCACACTGCCACTGAGGAACAACCACAGAGAGCAATCAAAATGTATTATTTAAAACCAGACTGACCTCGTGCTGATGTGAACATGATGCAAATGTTTAACAACAACTGTTAGAGCAAATAATGTTTTTGAGGGGTGTTTATCTAGGATCATCATCCACTTTTCAGTTCCACATAATCCTGTCAATGGAAATTCAAAATGTCCTTAAAGGGATAGTTTACCCAAAAATGAAAATTATCCCACGATTTACTCAGTCTCAAACCATCCTAGGTGTATATGACTATGACTGATTATTTTATAAAATATCCTGGCTCTTCCGAGCTTTATAATGGTAGTGAATAACACTTCCGATTTTTAAGTCCAAAAAAGCACATCCATGGATCATAAAATAGATCCACAAAGGCCTTTTGAAGCAAAGCAATGGGTTTTTGTAAGAAAAATATCCATATTTAAATCTTTATAAACTAAAATAACTAGCTTCAGGCAGACTTACACCAAAAGAGTAATTTTATGACCTGACGCATTGACCAACGTGGAAGTGTAGAGAACAGAATAAGACAAACACCGGTAACAAATTAGAAATCTAAAACAAGAATATTTGAAGAGAAATATTGGGGCCATCTAAGCTTACAATACTCCTACATCCCATCATGTCAGGGGTTACTCTTGTGGCGCTAGTTGACTTGTGTAGACCATCTGCTGGAAGTTAGTTAGTTTAGTTTATACACTTATAATTATGGATATTTTTCTAACTAAAACCCATCACTTCACTTCAGAAAGCCTTTATTATCCCGCTGGAATTGTATGGTTTATTTTTATGGACGGATGCACTTTTTTGGGCTTCAAAATTGTGAACGGCATTCACTACCATTATAAAGCTTGGAAAAAGTTTTAGGATTGACAACCTTATTTAAATGCGTGATTGAATCAGAAACTGCTCTGAACAACAGTGATAACCAATGGTTGTGACAAAAAATGTTTAAGTACTTATAACTAAAATGTTTTTGCTTTGGTACTGAAATTGGTACAAAGAACCACAACATTTTACTGGTATTGGTATCTGAGCCTGTGACAACCCTAGTTCATTTTAATCTGACTTGGGCTCTATTGACCATTTCAGAGCAGACGTCACAAACAGTGCTAACAAGTGGAGGGAAATGAGCTAAATCCACAGAATGAGTGAAAACATGTTTTGTAGTGCCTTTGAATGTCAGAATCGGAATGAAAAAAATTTTTGTAGAATACCGTTGTTGAATAAACGCAGACGTTTATTTTGACGTTTAAGTCACAGACTGGACTGATAAAACCTACAATTAGTCTACAATTAAATCATGAATTTGATAAACAGTGAGTCAACATGATATTCACATATGCAGTTCATAGGGGACATACATACATGGCCATACAGTTACAGCATGAAATAATATTTAAACCTAAAATATTTTATATAACGTTTAAATATAGAACATTTTTATCTCTGTTTTTCTTGGATTTGAGTGCTTCTACCTCCCAGATCGGACATTATAACTCGCAATTGTGAGTTTATACCACAATTCTGAGGGGGGAAAAAGTCAGAATTGTTAGTTATAAATGAAAAATTAACTCTTTTCATTCTTTTATTCCGTGGCTTCCACAGACTGCTACTGCAGGACTGTCATTTGCCACCAGTTAGGCTCCGCCCACAAAAAAACATCATCACTGTTTGCAAACACCCCAATGCTCTATTACAGGAGGGTATTCCAGAAAGCAGGTTATGTGACATACCCAGGTATGTTTAAGAGTAAGTAAGCTGATAACCTCAACATTCGGATTCAAAAATGGAGGTAACTTTCAGGGTATATGTGACGGTAAGTTTCTGGAATACACCCCGGGTCATCTCGAGCATCAAAACACACCTCACACATGCTGTGGTGGGGTGAAGTTGGCCAATCACAGCGGTCAACGGTTTCTTAAAGAAACATCCTTTACAATGAAGTGTTTCTGACTTTAATGCAAAACAACTTTTATAACTTCATGAAAATGATTTCATGACCACTTTAAAGTATGTTCAGCAGCTCCTGATCCACTCACCCTTGTTCTCCGAGAGTTCTCCAATGACCCAGGCCTGCTTCCCTGTGTTATTTGCTACCAGTGAGATGTTGATGATGTGAGAGAGTCTCTCTGAGTCCAGATTACACCCCACACCGATCACTTGAGTGGGCAGAAGATTGCTTTGTCTCCAGGCAACATGTGTCATAATGTCCACTGTGAAGATTAAGGTCAGAGTTCACATAAAGCAAGATTTTGCTGTCTGTTATATTTCAGATTAGTAATTGCCGACTAAATTATGAATAGTGCACTAAAAGAGCCATCAATAAGAAAATAAATGGGACATTTAAGCGCATGCGAAGCTAGCTGCCGGTCACTGACCTGGTTGAGAGGCGATGAGCAGCACAGCTTTTGGACTCAGCTGGGCGAGATGAGGGATGATTCCTCTGTACATGTCCACATTAGTCTGTACTACACTCACATATGACTGCTCATCACTCCAGGCATTCGCTGTGACGACCACCACTTTAGAGCCCGCTGAGGCCGACAGGTCTATGACATTGAGATTAAAGATACTGTCAGTCACTATCTGTTGTGTGGGAGGGGCTGAATAAATTTTACAATGTAGAAAAAAAAAAAACTAAGAGACACGTAAAGACTTTGTGGTGACATCTGTATCTTCACAAGGGTTATTACCAATAAAACTAAGAACATTAAAAAAAATCATTACTTGAAGTAAAATTAACATCCATAACAATAAAATATAAAAGAACAGTTTATTTTAGCTAGCTGCCAAAGCAACATTTCCCATTTTTTAGATTAAGTTGAAGTACTAGAATGACTAAAACTAAACCTAAATCTAAAACTCAACCTATATACACATATTTAAAACTCAACTTAACACAAGTTGTTACCTTTTAACACAACCTTAAATAAAATTAAAATGAAAACAGAAAATCTAAAAATAAAATTTAAAAATATAAAGGTGTATTATACTACAAAAAACACAACTTCACATTATGGAGGACTGAAATTATGAATACATTACTTCTTGAATATAATTTGGACATTAATTTATTTAGATATTAACATCTTAACTTTCGAAATACACTATAAAATCTCTTTTAGGGTAAATATCCGATGTACAAGTCTTATTTTAATCAATTTCAAAAATTTAATTCAATATCAAAATGTAAAAAAAGAAAAGTATTTTGCTTGAGGTCCTATTATATTATATTAATATATATTATATTATATTAATATATATATAGACCATGATATATATATATATATATAGCTTTTGGTAATTAAAAAATAAAGCATGAGATAAAACAATTAAAATTACTAAAACTAAACCTGAAATTAAAATAAATATACACATAAGTTTATAACATAAGCATACATAAACATAAAAAATGAAACTATAAATATAGAAATAAAACCTAGTTACAAACATTAATAATACTATGATATTATATAAATAACATTCATGAGATTTTGAAAATGTGTTTAAATGTCAATGAAATAAATTGTCACAAAGCAAAATAATTAAATTTTCAAATCATAATTTTGAGGTGAAATATGAGATAAAAAAATTGAGATCTTAAAATAAACAATTTGCTATTCAACTGTTCTTTACATATTAAAATTGAGGACATGTGTGGTAGTTGATGTAACAATGAAAAGCACCTTTTGAAACCTCGACCTTTGGTAAACTGAAAATCTCCAAATCCATCGTGCCGCCTTTGGTTGAACTCTCAGGGATGTCAATCAAAACCAGTTTGTCAACACAGCTCTATGACGGAAAGTATGACATTATAGACTGGTCATACAAATGTGGTTACGTGTAGCCATAAGCTATTTCTGGCAAACAAAAGACAATCATGTAGTTACTTTTGCCATAATACTCAACACAGCAGCAATTCCCAAATCTCCCCCACCAATCACAGAGACTTTAACCTCTTGATCAAGCCGATTTAGACCTATGAGAGCAATAACAGATCATATTATGATTTCAATTCATATAACCAATACTCAACATGTGCAAATGCATATTTGTTATGTCCATCCCAGACAAACCTTCATTAACTTTGAGATTTGTCACATAGGCCAGTAGATCGTTGGGATTGTCACCATGTGCTGAAGATCTGGTGCCCAGTGGAGGTTCCTCCTCAAACTTAGCGATCATCTCTGCCAGAAGGCCATTCACAGATGACTTTGGCTGCAACAGTAACATTGTTTTAGTATGAAGTGCATGTATACACACTCACATAGACATACACATACATTTTTGTTATTTATATACTACCAAAAATTTTTATCAATGTTTTTGAAGTCTCTTATGCTCTCAAAGGGTGCATTTATTTGATCAAAAATACAGTAAATACAGTAATATTTTGAAGTATTATCATCATTACAATTTAAAAGAACTATTTTCTTTTTGAATACATTTTAAATATATAAAAATAATAAATATACATAATTTTGTTGTGGAGATCCACAGTTGTTTTACTTGTTTTGTTAGTTTGTCCTGTCTTTAGTTATTCTTGTACAATGAGTTTCACCAGGGAAAAACTGCTGAACATTCAGTCGCACCACAGAATCATGTGTCGAATCAACAACTTGCTTATGATCTGAATGAGTTTCATTGCAGGTTTGAAAAACCCAGTCTCACACCTCTCACTCGTTCTGACCTTCTCTCCATGCATTCATCAACCCCCTCCCTCCTGCACTTACGATCTGTGAAGAAGATGTGTGCAACCCTGTGCTGACCAGCTGGCACCTAGATCTTCACCAGATCACTGGAGTTATGTGAAGTTCCTTCCTGCCTCAAATGCTCCACCATCATCCCCATCCCAAAGAAACCCAAAATCACAGGACTGATCTCAGACCTGTTGCTTTAAAGTCTGCGGTCATGAAGTCATTTGAAAGACTGGTGCTGGCCCATCTCAAGGACATCATGGGACCCGTGCTGGAACACCTGCAGATTGCTTATTGGGGCAAACTAGTCTGTGGATGATGCAGTCAACATGGGACTGAACTACATCCTGCAACATCTCGACAGACCTAGGACTTATGTGAGGATCCTGTTTGTCGACTTTAACTCGGCTTTCAACGCCATCATCCCAACACTCCTCCAGATCAAACTAGCTCAGCTCTATGTTCCTAGCCCCATCTGCCACAGGATCTTTCTGACAGCTGGGCAACAGCTACTGAAAATGGGAAAATTCACATCCAACCTATCAGCACTGGCTGGGCAAGGGATGTGTGCTCTCCCCACTGCACTTCTCCCTCCACACCAATGATTGCACCGCAAAAGACCTCTCCGTCAAGCTTCTGAAGTTTGCAGAAGACACTACACTCATCAGCCTCATCCAGGACTCTGATGAGTCTGCTTCCAGACAGGAGGTCAAACATCTGGCTATCTGGTACAGATATAACCTGGAGCTGAACACGCTCAAAACAGAGGATTTGATTGAGGACTTTGATTGAGAACACCCCAGCACTCCCCATCATCAACAGCACTGTTGAAACAGTGGAATAATTCATGTTCCTGGGCTCTACCACCTCTGAGGACCTGATGTGGGACAATCACATTGACTCCATTGTGAAAGAGGGCCAGCTTAGGAAGTTGAACCCACCACACGAGCTGCTTCTGCGGTTCTACTCAGCAGTCATAGTCTGTCATCTGCACTTCTGTAACTGTCTGGTTCGGCTCAGCTACCAAATAAGGCCTCAGGAGACCACTGCGGATGGTCCAGACTGCTGAGAGAAACATCTCCAAGAACTGTACTCTTGCAGAGTGAGTAAAAGGGCAGGCAAAATCATTCTGGACCCCTTCACATCCAGGCTACTTCCTCTTTGAACTGTTGCCATCTGGTCGGCGCTACACAGCACTGAGCACCGGAACAGCGAGGCACAAGAAAGGATCCTTTCCTCAGGCCATCTACCTCACAAATAGTTAAATGCCCCGACTGGGCAATAAATATATGCAATAAATAATTTAAACTCATATTTATACTCATTTATTTAGCATACCATACCTCTTATTCACATTCCCTTTCATTGTATATAACACACCTGTACATAGTCTATTTTGAAGATAGTGATTTTTTATATATTTATCTTTATTTACTTGTTTAACTTTTATTATCCATCTTGTCGCTGTCATTCTGTCCATGCACTGGAAGCTTCTGCCACCAAGACAAATTCCTTGTATGTTTAAGCAAACTTGGCAATAAAAGCTCCTTCTGATTCTGAAAGTGACATTTATTCCTGTGATCAAAGCTGACTTTTCAGCATCATTTCTCCAGTGTCACATGATCCTTCAGAAATCATTCTTATATGCTGATCAAGATTCATTTATTATTATCATCAGTGTTGAAAACAGTTGCGCTGCTTAATATTTATGTGGAAACTGTAATGCACTACCATTCCAAAAAACAAAACAAAAAATAATAATAAATGTTGTTCTTTTCTACTCATCAAAGAATCTTGAAAAACTGTTATACATGTACAGCAGCAAAAACTGGTTTCAACATTGTAAATAATAAGAACCATAATTAATAATTAAGTACCAATAATAACTGAGCATCAAGGATCATGTGACACTAAAGACTGGAGTAATGATGCAGAATATTCAGCTTTGATCACAGAATAAATTACATTTTAAAATATATTCAAATAGAAAACATAAACTGTAATAATATTTCAAAATATTACGGGTTTTCGCTGTATTTTTAATCAAATATGTGAAGTCAGCATAAGATACTTCTTTCAAAAACATTTAAAAATCTTAATTATTCCAAACTTTTGACCTGTATTGTATGATTTTTTTTTTAATTGTTTATTTAATTAAATAACTATATATTTTTTTTAATTATTTTCTTGTTTAAATTAGGAATCAACTAATCAAACAACTCAAATAAGCTATTTTAGATATACTGTGAATAATTTCAGTCCAAAAAGATTTGAAGTTCTCTTACATAGTCCCAGTTGTGAAGGCCCGGCAGGTGTATTCTACCTTTCGAATCCACATGTTTACCCTCCCGTATGACCATGCTGGACGTGGGTCTCAGGAAGCAGATGGGAGGAGTGAAAGGAAAGGAATCCAAGAGCCAAAGCAGGATGGGCAGGTTATATGAGTGCCCTGAGAATACATTATCATCAACAGACACTTCACAAGAGTCTTCTGAGCACTTATCAATTATTATATTTCTAACATATGTCTTACTTAAATAAACAATAGATTCATGGAGTCTCACCTTGATATCTGACTGGGATATTTCCAACCAGTTTGAGGATGTCCTTCTGTAAACTGTCACTAAATGCTGCAAAATATGTTTCAGTAATGACTCAGCAGATTTCATACAATAAATTAAACTGCTAAATCCCAATAACTAAACCAGGTTTTATATGTTAATATGAATTTTGAGATTTATGAAAATGACTTACTGTATGTTTCAGATTTTACTTCCATATCAGTGTGGACACGAGACACTTTCTGTAGCTCTTCAATAACCACATCCCGAAATTTATACTAGTCAGGAAATCAAGTAACAGACAATATAATATTTAAAAACGTCATTTTTGACACTCGGACTAAACTTTTCAAACAGGTTTAACCGGTGTCTATAATCATCCTTATTCATCAATTATTTAAGATTATTAATATACATGTTACTTACCTTAGTTAGAACTTTCTTCACAGATTCCGAACTTAAATCCATGATCGCTGTTTAAAACTGAGGAGTAAAACCAGAGATAGCGCGAGCTGTTCAATCTCAAACAGGCAATAAAGAGAAACTTCCGCAAACACATTTCAGCTGACTGATGTCTGGTACGGCAAGTCGAGAGGAATGAGGTCATACAAATCAAATGTACGGAAGGCAAAGCGGTTGTATTTATTTTATTAAACCTGTGATTGCAAGTTGAATTTATAAATAATAATAATAATACACATTTAAATAAATATATTATAATTTATGGTCATTTTCTGCCATGAACATGTAAATGCATTTCAAATATTTTACTTTTGAAGCCACCTTTATGAGTCTTATATTTTTAAGAAAAAAAACTTTTATTTGTAAATCGAACAATATTTTACTCACCATTATGAAAATAAACCATATTGACAGCATTTGGTGGGTGTCAGAGCCGTTAAAGATTCTGAATGGACAGTTTTTTTGTGAATAAAATGTTTTAAAATCTATTTCGAGATTTCCAGAGGAGAAAAATGTTGCAATGTTTATGACAATCATTGGAATAATATAAGTGATTATATTTTATATGGTTCAATGCTTTGAAAATGGACAGGTTTGCATTCTGAATGTCTCTTGAATTTTGGTTAAATCCGACAGTTACAACTGACCCTTCGCAAACAGTTTGATTGACAGGCGATCTAACCAATCATAACGCCGAATCCGCCATCTTATCTGACAAAGCCGTCAGGGAGTAGCCTATAGTAGATTAACGTTGGTTAACTTGAAATATTGTGTGTACTCACGTCTTTCCGCGGTTGAAACAACATTCCTTCTGATGTATATTCATGTTTATTTGATGCTATGAACTAGTATGAAGAGATGATCGGTTCACGAGCCGTTTGAAGGATCTGTCACAACACATTAAGGAGCCACAATACGGTATTTAGTGTTTAAACTGCTTTAAAAAATGACAATATTTTAAATATGAAACTGTTTCATACGTTGTCAGTGTCCTCTTTGCTCCGCGATGTATTTTTCACTGCGTGAGAACATGATGTGTGGCGTGAGAGTGGGTTGTCGGGCATTGTAACACGGGGCGGGTTTTGCGAAGGGTCAGTTGTTTTGTGAACTTTAAAATACGAATACATGATCTTGTTAGGCTGGTGGGTATGGAGGACCAGGAGTGCCACATAAAAATAAAACGAAGAATCAATTAATTAATTTAAAATATTCAAACGTAAAAATGTATATAAATAAATCACTTTTATATGGGCAAATTAATAGACAGATTTAAAGTTGTTTATTTAATTCCTGTTTTTAAATGTAGTTTAATTAAACAGCAAAACGATAAATTTAAAAAATCTTTTTTGAATATATAAATAAATAGGCGAATTCGAAACCGGTTATTTAATTCATTATTTTAAAAAGTAGATTAATAAACAATAAAGAGTGCATTATTAAATCATTTTAAATCCGCATTTATATCGCTTTTTAAAAAAGAATTTGCTTTTTTCTCTCGGTTTGCCAAATGCTTTTCTTTATCCATTTGTCAATCGAGTGCTAAAATGCCATTGGACAGTACACACGTGGAGCAACCAATCAGCTTTCGCCTCAATTTGAAGAGCCAACCCTTAAATGCGCATTTAAAATAATTTAATAATGTACTATTTATTGTTTTATTAATCTACGTTTTAAAAAATGAATTAAATAACCCATTTCAAATTCGTCTATTTTTTACATTTAAAAAAAAAAAAATTATTATTGTTTTATTGTTCTATTAAACTACATTTAAAAACAGGAATTAAATAAACAACTTTAAATATGTCTATTAATTTGCCCATATAACAGTGATTTATTTATATACATTTTTATGTTTGAATTATTAAATTAATTAATTAATTGATTCGTTTTATTTTTTATGTGGCACTCCTCGTCCTCCATAGGTGGGTGGGCCTCAGACCCTATAGAGCAGTGCTTCCCAAACTGTGGGCCGCGGCCCCCCGGTGGGCCGTAGCGGTATTGCAGGAGGGCCGTAGCTAGTCCAAATCAACATATTAAACTAATTTAAATATTCCAATTGTTCTAAAAAAAAATTTTTTTAAAGTATGTAGGCCTAAGGTTAGTGTTATGGATTTAAATATATTTGTAAAGAATGTTTACATCATAGTTCCCACAATTCACATGAAATTCTTACAAACTTCTTAATAAATGATCGGTATATATTTTTTAACGGCGGAGTCGTGGAGCTTTTGCAATGTTTTTTGGGGGGCTTTACCCCTCTTAATTTTGGGAAGCTCTGCTCTAGTATGAGGACAGGGTTCATAAATGCGCATTTCTACTCACGAATGTTAATTCATTCACAAACCTACCTAATCTTAACCACGCAATGTCTACATGACTTATAGAAGTCACATATAAAAACACGACATATCTGTTCTCCTGGATGGAAGCAACAAAAGAAGCGAAATTTACATGCAAGATAGGTATGATTTGTTATTATGTGCCTTACTTTAAAGTCAACAATAAAGACACGATGGACAAAATTAGCGCGCTGGTAGCACGCCATGTCCATTTATGGCTGTGGCGATTAGCGCCCTCTGCTGGTCAAACCTACTTTGCCGCTTTGTTTGATCACGTGCTGAAAATTTCTCCAACGGTTGTACCAATCAATAAAGCTTAAAAAGTGCTATGTTGGTAAAATATTTAATTCGCATTTGTAACCCATTGAGTGAAATGGCGCTTAAAGCATCTTCACAAGCCATGGTATTGCAACTAAAATGTTACAAATTAGCTTGCAGACTAGTCTAGACGAAGCAAGGAATGTTGAAATGATACCATTCGTATTACAAGAACATGTTGTGAAATGTGACGTCCACAAAACAAAGTTAATATTTGAGTTTCATTGCAGCGAACTCATTTTTACTTTCAGATTTATGCAACCACATCCACTATTAAAGCAATAACAGAGAATTAACAAATGACAGGACAACAGTATCTGTCAAATCACTTTAACAAAAAAATACATTGGAAAAATGGCAGTCTTCTGTCTTTTCTCACCAATTAAATAGTACAAGTAATAAAATAACTCCCCAAATCAGGACCAATTTTGAAGAAGTTGGTGCTTGAGGTGTAAGGCATCCACATCAATATACATAATTTCTACAGATACAAAAATTGCTGTTGTGATTCTCAGATATTAATTTCATATATAATTTTCTGCGAAGCTCAGCTACGTCAGATGGGCTCTCGATAGTGCAAACCTGCTCCCATGGCTTGGGCATTCAAATAAATAGTGTAACAACGTCAGTGGCACAAGGCAGGCGTTTCCATTCCCCTCGGTTCCAACCAAATAAGACTAGATCAAAGTCAAGTAAAGTAAACTAAATCTTTTTCTGTTTTGCTTTCATTGCTAGTTTTCTTTTCATCTCCTCCTCCTCCATTCGCATTTCTTCTTCATCCTCCTTGATACCCAGGCGTAAACTGAAGCAGAAAAAACAGATGTCATTAAGGAACGTAACTTTCGCCGGTCCTCTGCGTAAAGGGAGAGAAGCGTTTTATTTCAGTCTATCCGAACACAATCATCACAATCATTTTGTCTTCTTGGCATTCTTCCGCTTCATCTCCTCAAGTTCTCTTCTTTCCTCCTCCTGGTCTTCAAACACTGCCATTCGCAGGCTAACCAGACAATCGGGACAAGGCATTACACAAAAAAAAAAAAAGAACAGAAAACAGAAAAAAGGCAACAGTGATGATTTGGTGAAAATGATGAACCACGTTCAGTCAGAGTTGATATTTCTCCACTCACAGTACAAAGCCGAATTTGTTGGCTTACCTCCGTGCTTCCTCTTTCTGCTGATCTCTCCAGCTGCTCTCCATAAACTTCAGTGCATAGTCACTTTCATCTTTATATCTATTGAAACGAAGGGCAGTTACCACAACATACGCAAAAAAAATATATATATTTTAAAAAGGCAAGGCAAAGGATATTTGCAACAAGAACTCACTTGGTCCTGTCATAGCCAAAGATTTCCCTGATATGTTTTGAAACTTCATCTTGGTCTTCTCCTTCATCGTCGATGAAGTCATCCATCTCTGAGTCGTACTCTTCCTCATCCTCATACTTCCGTTTATAAGTGGATGTTATGGGGGGCAACGACGGTCCTTCAAAAATAGCAGGGGATACAACATGTAAGAACATACATAAGGCATTGATGTTGCTGCCAGGTTTTCACAAAACTAGCCCATCGCATTCCCAGTAAAACTCATGTTTCGGGGGGTAAAACAAATGTTTTTGGCAGGGTTCCCCTGATAGAATTCACATTCCAGGGGCTAAATATGTTATTTGGGATCACTTCAACCGGCCGACATGAAAAACAACCCGCGGCAACAGTGATAAAGTAGCCCAATTCCACGGGAAAACCGCAGACTTGGCAACACTGGTTACAAAACAAACAGCCATATTCATGATACACAAGAAAGGATGTCTGTGTGTAAATAATTCATAAACCCAAGCAAATTAAATGCAACAATTCAGAGTCAATTAACGCAAGAATCGATTCACACAAATTCAAACCAGGATTCCTCGTTTTGCAGCTGATTCACTAAATCAACCGCCTTTGACAAAGTAGAAGCTTCCATGATGAACTCCAATCAAGTACAATTCAAGGAATATTCCAGTATTGTATAATATCTGGTATATAATAGATATAAGGTAAATCGCCTCCCCCCTTTACCCCAATCTGAGGGTTGTCCCCCCTAAAAATATCATTAAAAGCCATGTTGTGTATTATAAATAATGATATATATATATTAGAATAATAGTGCAAGTAGTAAAACAATACAAAACAGGGCACACATTTTGAGTCCCTTTCCCTCATAATGTTTTGGGATCCACTGCCTGCTTTCCTCTTTTACCCCTCCTACACACAAGTTGCCAGGATCGAAGTTTTCCTGCAAAATTGGGCCTTTTTGAAAATGCAGTCACAGGAAAATTTACAGAACAGCGGTTGCGGTTTTTTGGGGGGGATACTTTTATAACATACCGTGGCCGCCAAAAAGTTTGTCTGCAGACAAAGAAAATGAAAAAGGATGATTTCACTAATGTGTATTATCCTTGTACTGAATAACTGGCAACCTAAGGACGGAGGAGACAGTATGTTTGACGTCACAAACTATTACGCGAGTTTCACCCACCGCAGAGATTTTGTAGTACAAGAAGAGATGTTAGAAGGGGAAATTAATGTTTTGGATTAAAGATTATGAGGGTGCATTCATAAAATAATATAGACAAATAAATCATTTAAAATAAACACTGAAATATTCCACCAAAAAAATAAGACTCACCAATTTTGATTTCATGGTGACTTGACTGAGTCAAATCTAGCAGTTAAATCCATGTGATTCACAAATTCATTTCAAGTTTGACCATCATAGACTGAAAGTTTATAATGTACACGCGTTTTGACTTAGTAGTTTACACATTAAATAGATTTTAGACAATTCCAGCGCTAGAAGAGGCAAAAGAGAATTTACTCAGGCGCTGTTATCTGTGCACGCAGCTAAGGCATGTTTCAGATAGTGTGCGAACTCAGAATCGATTCCTCTTTTGCTCTACTTGCACTTGAATGCACACATTCAAAATTAGGTCAGTTATGTCTTGAGAGAAAGAGAACGAGAAGGATGTATATCATTATTTTGGATCCTTGCATTCGGTCTTAAATTGACTGCAGACTATAAATACTTGCTGTGGTCTATATGTTATTAATGTTAATCAAACTACAAAACACAGCTTTAACAAAGATTAATATATATAATTCCACCAAATCATCTTATCTTTGTAAAGTGGTACAGCTTCTTAAATATCTGAACGTACATTCATAACATCAGTCAATCAAGCATTATACTGAGATATTTTGATAATCAAGCACTATTTAATGATAGAACTTTAGTAGCCTAATTAGAATTAAAACTTGGTAACGTGTATGAATGAATGTTTGTCATTTTAACTGAACAGGAGTGGTGGTGGTGCTTAAGATATTGTTGGTCATTCAGTGTTTATGTAAAAAACAATAGTTAATAATAATAGATAATAGTAACCATCATTAATAGACTACTTATGCAACTACTAATATCAATATACAACCCACTAAGCATTGATGAGCTGCTGGGTTCTTGAATATTAAAACACGTTGTCAGTGTTCACTCAAACTGATTTGCTGAAATCAAAACAGGAAAGGTAATAGATGAGCATCAGCCAAAGAGATTGGCGTTTGCGCATTAGTTCCGCCCACTACCGGAGAAACCAGCAGTGTCTTCTGCTTGTTCTTAAAAGCTGAACAATTCCAAATGAACTCCGTTATTTTGAAAGGAAAATACAACTAAGAACAGCTGTCTCAACAAAGCGACTTGTGTGGCTTCACACTAGATTTTGCAGTACGTCAAATACAGGTACTGTATTTATGCTAAACGTACACTTAGCATCTAACGCACACTGGCGAGTAAAATCTAAGAATTTATTAGCCAATGGCTAATAATTGACATTATTTAGCCGCATATGCGAGCAATTTAATTATATTGCGGAGGGTTGAATTGGTAATTATTTTGGGGTATCTTAGGCTTGTGAGCTGTAGAAATGGTAGTTCTCTTCACAATATTAACAACAATTAGAATGAATGAAACACTTCTCATATCTCTTACCAGGAGGTTTAACCAAGACTCTGTGCCCTGAGGGGGCAATCACTGTCTTGGGGCCTTGTGGCCCCGGAGGCCTTGGAACCATCCCAGGTCTCGATGCAAAGTTCTTTGATGAAATGGTCTCTGAAACAACAGTGCACTGAGGTCTTCCAGGGCCAGAGCCCATGCCATTCATCGGTCTCCCAGAAACACTACCTCCCATCCTACTTGGTCCATTTATAGAGGCTCTGGAGGTTCCAGAAACTTGCTGACCTGGCAAACTACCACCTGGTCTTGGTTGCTTCGAGGGGTCAGCAGAAGAGGGTCTTACAAGTCCGTTGCTACCAGGTCGAGGGGGAGCATTGCTCCCAGGCCGAGGCGGAGCATTGCTACCAGGCCGAGGTGGAGCATTGCTACCAGGCCGTGATAAATGTCCTGGTTTCGCTGGTCTCTGACGTTGCTCACCCCAATCGGAATTACTAGGTCTACCCTGCCCAGAGTTTTTGTGTGGCCCTTGACCTGGTCTAGCTGCACCAGGAGCAGCTACAGTGCGACTTTGCGGAATATTTGATTTCCCTTGAGATAATGAGGTATTCCCCTTTCTTGGGGTAAGGTCACTTGAGGAAGTGGGCCTTTGGCCTTGTGAGGGTCTAGGTGGTGCTTGTTTCAAGTTTAACGGAGCACCATACTTCATGGCAGCTTTACCATTTAAGGCACCCGAGGAGCCTGAGGAGTTGTTTCTGTCTCCATGTAGTTTGGCAGAACCTGGAGTACGTTCACTGGACGCTTGAAGCTTTGGCTTTTTGCTGGTACTACTCGAGTGGTGCTTTTCTACTGGTGGCTTGGGCAATTTACCATTTTTGCCGCCTCGGTCTACATTCTTCTTGTGAGAACTTGAGCTGGATTGAGATCTGCTGTCTTTCTGTCCTGAATACTTGTCTGGTTTGGCGTCCCTCACTTTATCCTGTTTCTTAACCCTCCGTTCCATTTCGAGTTCTCGAATCTCCTCTGCTGTTCTGAGTCTCTCTTCGGTCTTCTTCACTACTTTTATTTCAACAGGTTCATACTGCTTCTTTTGCGCAACTTTCAAGAGCTCCGCATAGTTCATTGACAGTGGGTTGGGCTTAGCTGGAGCACTGTTTTTTTTGGGTTTGCTGTCAGCTTTGTTGGAGAACTCAGGCCGAGACGGAGGCGGAGGCTTAACAGGCCTGCTTTGTTCTTCAGACTCAGAATCTGTACCCTCATATTCGTAATTATCATCATCATCATCATCGTATGTGTTAGACATTTCCTGCTCTTCTGATCTGTCCCCCTTTGAGCTCCTCTTTTTGGGCTGGTCTATGACAGGGACGCCATTGTAACCTTTGAAATTGTCCTTGGTTCGTGAAGCCATTGCTCGTGCCTTCCTGTCTGATTTCAGCTCCACTCTTTTGGCTAAGAGAACTTCTTTTGCTTTTTTATCCAGTAGGTCTAAAAAGGAGAAGCAAAGTGACATCAAAATATGCATTATATGCTTTTTTTATTCTGTGAAACAGAAGGTAAACTTTTATAATTAAAAAAAATATGGATGGATGCCGTCAATATTTCAACTTTAAACAAAAATATTAAGCATTATAAAAGTGGTCCATACAGCTTGTGAGCTAGAGATGTGTGATATACTGGCACAGGGCTGCAATAACTAATTAATAAAATCGGTAATGAAATTTGTTGACTATTGTTATCGGGTTCTCCGATTGACCGGGTGCTGACCGTTATATGTCAACAATAGCTTTATATAGTTGCTTCACTATATTTACCAGTCTGGCAGTACTGGTGTTTGAGACAGACAATAATTTTGCAACGCCTTTGCGAAGAACGGAGACACTGCAATGACAACAACCCTACAGCAAGAAACTAGAGCTGTGTGATTGTAGTGCATTTCATTCCTATAGAGCTTGTGTTCCTCCCCAAAAGCCCAAACTTAATGTCAAAATCAGCTATATCAGTGATTGTCATAAAATACTGTTGCTAAACTGCAGGATGTCTTTGTAATAAAAAGAGTTATTATAATCTGCATTAAGCCACAAAAGTGACACGGTTTCCCAATCAGCTTTCTGCGCACGCTCCAAGGAGGAGTGGAATACGGACAAGCAAAGTGAACTTTGGGTTTATGCCTGAATGGATAAATACACAGAAATGTGTCAAAATGCCTGGCCTGGGGGGCATTACTTAAACACCATTGGTTATGTCTTAAGTGACCATATACAGTTGGGAAATAACACACGTGTAACAATATATTGGATACGTGCGTTCATTCTTAAAGTGACAGCAGCCTAATATTCCTGCTGCTGTCTGTGTCATTGATGTTAATCAAACAACAAAAGCCACTTTCACACTGTCGGGCCGAATGGTTCTCATTGCGTAACCACTCCATTCTGTGTCGATCCGGCCCTTGTGGTACAGTTCCGGTTCCATTTTCCACTGTGGGGCTGATAACGGACGCTCTTTAGAATGTAATACAAAAGCGTCAGTCACTGCTTTTGTAAGGCAACGGTTTTATGCGAGGTAAATAATGACCACGTAATGAAGGATGATCAGATACTTCTTATAATTGTATTAATTTGCATTTATGTCGTTCAAATAGAGCACTAAGCCAGCTACAGAGAAACTGGTAGCCCGGCAACAGACAAGTGACTAATTCTACGTGGCGACATCACTACACGCATTCTTTCAGCACGGGTGTCTAACCGAGAATTCCGAGAACAGTTGCGTTCTCGTTGTGCGTTGTGCCGTAGCAGGCTCAAGTGGAACAACTGGAACTCTTTCTAGAACCATTTGGTCCGACTGTGGAAAAGCAGCTAAAGAGAAAATCACTAGCTCTTTAGTAGATTTAGTAGGATTGATTTATATGTAACTTACACTGTGAAGACTATGCAGTGTTTTACATTTGACTACTCTCTATTGATAGACTGATATTTTCCCTACAAAAATGGTATATTTTATAAGCCCTACTCACCTTTGAGAGAGGGAATGGAATATATTGCACATGTTGCTTGCCAATAAACAAAGAGTTGTCAATTCATTATACTCGTCTCTTGATTTTTCTTTCGTACATAAAATACGTTTTCGTTAAGAATAGTTGGCCTATTATTTATTTCGGTGATCGGTATCATCCAATACTCCTTCCAGTGATTGGTTATCAGGCCCAAAACTCCTGATCGGAGCACCCTTAATTGATTAGTTGAGTCTTTACGACACCACAATATAGTAGTAAAAGATGCATTTCTATGGAGAAAAATAGATTTGAAAAATATGAAAAAAAATTGCATGACCTAAATAGTGCAAAGCATGTGAGGACTTTATAATAAGCCCTTAAAATAAGCTTATATCCATATAGTTTTATGTGAGCTACTTTTTCAGGTGTTTGTGATATTTAATGTGTTGAGAAGTGTCAATTTTATCTGGAGAAGTTAGAAGAGTGTGTCCACCAGACAGAGGGCAGCTGAATGATTTTGACTAAATTGATAATATGATAATACATGTAATATAACAATGATAAGATATTTGACTTCAAAGTAATCCCATTTTAATGAGAACAGCACGTGTAAAGGTATTATAAAAAATACCTTTACACTAAAAACAGACAGGCTTTTCTTTATTACTACTTATAACTTAGACTGGCTTTCTGGTTTAAAACGGTGTACAAGCAATTGTTTGTTTTACAATGAAATCTTGAAACCAACCTTGCCATGATGTCTAAATATAATTCACATGGACTACTTTAATGGTGATTTAAGGTCATTTTTTATAATCTTGACAGCATCATGTGAAAGAGTGTGTTTTGTGGTCCAATGGGTGAATTTTAATGACATGAGGGCAAGTTAACAATGACTTGGCTGGCTATGGCTTTAAGAAGAAATGTTATACATAGCTAAACAAGGATTACAAAGAAAATTACCTTTTTTCCTTTTCTCCATGGCCTGTTTTTCCAAGAAGGCTTGCACCGCAGCCGATTTAACTCCTTTGACTTTGTCAACTTTCTTGGGTGGACCAGTTTTTAAGCTATACCGTTTCTATAAAAGACAGACATGATTGATATGAATATGTGCATATGAGAGCCATAAAATGACTTAGAAGGCTTTTATTTCAATTTACGGGCAAATTGTATTAATATTACAGTAAAACATGCTAGTTTGACATGTGACAGCAGTAAAACATTTGAATTAATAAAACAACTACATGAAGTTGGACCTACCAAAGGCCTCGATTTCACATATTTGAATCTACTTAACAGACAAAACGATGTTATATTATTTTTTTCATGTATATTTCTGCTGATACATACCGGTACGCTGCTGAGCCCTCGGTTTTGGGTGGCGATAGACAGCACGTTGTCGAAATCCATGGTCCCACACTGTCCACGGCTCACTTTTTTAGCTAATAGCAATAGCTACCACTTGCCAATCGACAAACACTAACCTAAGCCAGCCTTTGTGCCAGTTAATACTATCTGTAAGTCAACTGATATCACCCCTGCTGTTAAATCAAACGAGTGTTAGAGCAAGAGAAACAAACTAAAAGAGGACGCCCTCGATTAATGCCTTCAGCTTCTGTTCGACATTTCTGATCAGCTGTTATACATTTAAACACTTAAACAACGGAGAGCTTGACCGATTAATAACAAAAAAGTTTCGTTGTGGTTTTGCTCAGTGATACCGTATCAGTTTCCCTAAATTGTCATTAAATGACATTAAACAGAAAAGCTATAAAAACTGGGCGAATGTGGAAATCCTCTTGTGAGATTTGTGTGTTCCAGAAACAAGAACCAGACCACGTCATCCGGTTCGCCTCACACGTCACTTCCGGTTGTATAAGAGGTGGTTTTCTTCTGCTTCATCTTAAACTTTAAATTTTAATGTTGTGTTTTGATTGGTCACAATTACCCAAGACCAAAAATATAAAAGTATATGTAAATATACAAATATTATATATATATATATATATATATATATATATATATAATATTACACATTTATGTGTATATATTATATATACACTCATATATATATACATATGTTTGCTTTTTTTGGTGGGTTGTTTTTGTAGACAGCAAATGCGATTTTAAACGCAACTAAATCACCAGGAAAATATTACCCTTCCCAGCTATAATATCACGTGTTTTCTTTTGCATTCTAAATATTTATTATAGCCGACTTGTGATACCGATATATGACTATATACTTTAATGTAATATTATATTGACTTAAAGAAAGATAAATAGTGAAGAGTGACGCAATATTTCTTCTTTAATGCCACCGCACGATGTCGATATAGATCCACGAAACAGTTCAGCGATGTTTACGCAACTAAATATCGTGTTATTAACATCCTGAATTTGTATAGAACTCATATTACATGTCAGAAATGGTTGTTGACAATCAAAATATATTAAAGACGCGAGAAAAGGACAAAAACAGTAACTAAATGTGATGTATGCAAATCTCGCAGGGAAATCCCTCCCACACGTCCACATTTGCTGAGGCTCGCCGTAATGTCAACACTTTCACGCATTCCGATTGGACGGGGATTGTTTTCACGCGCAGGCCACGCCCACATTACAGCTGATTTCTCCCCTCCCACTGATGATGGCCTGTCCCAAACACAAGACAAAAACAAAACGCACATACAAAGAGACGTAAATACTAGCGTGTGCTCTATTCGCGACGACTGTTCTGTTCATCTTTCCACTGGCTAATCAGCTTCAAACAAAAATGGTTTCTCCTGTCACTGTGGTAAGTCTGTTACCTCTTTTCTCTATTAAATATTAAAATACCCGTGTATAATCGACATGATCACTTCATAAAGACATGATATCAGTTCAACTGCAATTGGCATTGCATATGCGTTCATAAGTTTATGAAGTGCTCATTTTCATTTCATATTCTTCTATTGCCAACCACTTATTCCTTTTATATTCTTTATGTCATATAAACATGATTGTTATTTTAGAAATGATGCTTATGTAGTGACTTGTTACGGATACGCTGACATCACTGTTTGTTTTGTATGTATATTTTTGTCCATGCATCCTCGAGTCTGTTATCATGGGAATAACAATGAGCACGTGATTATGTCCAGCATGCTCATATGTGCTTTACCGCCACAAACAATGTGCTATATGATCATGAATTGTGCTGGTTTATTTATGCAAAGATTCCATTGATCTATAATTAAATAACCACTGTGCAATTCGCTGTGCATTCTGCATTCTCAGTATTTCCCCATTTTCTCTGCTTTCATCTCCTTTCAAAGGGCTTTATTCAATGGAAACACTCGTGACAAACCTTTATTCCTCTTTCACACTGACATTCTCAGTGGAAAAGAGAGTCACTTGCAGTTTCTCTTGACATGATCTAGTTGCACTGTTTCAGCAAAACCTTTTGTTTAAAATGTCCTCTGTTTTCAGCACCTATTTTCACTAATGATTTTTAAGATATTGTGTAGAGTTATATGGTGTATGAACAGCTAAATATAGGTTATTTATTTTTCATAAATGTGAAATTGGGACAAGTTGTCATGTGTTTCAAGTGTGAAGTTTTATACAATTTATTAATTAATATCGGAGTTGGCCAAACAGTAGTTTAATATTTTTTTTATTTAACATTTTACATACATTTCATAAATTGTTTTGAGTTATATTAAAAAAATATTCTGGTTCTTCCAAGCTTTACAATGGGAGTGAACAGTAACCGAGATTTTGAAGCTCAAAAATCTTTTTTTGAAGCACATCCATCCATCCATCCATCCATCCATCCATCCATCCATCCATCCTAAAAGTAATCCATACGGCTCCAGGCCGTAAAGGCCTTCTGAAGTGAAGCAATGTGTTTTTGTAAGAAAAATATCCATATTTATAATTTTATAAACTATAATCACTAGCTTCCAGTAACGTCCATCTGCGCGTTCACGAGAGAGTCGAGTTCTGAGTAGCGTAAGCTTACTTTCAATCAAGCTCGTTTTAGACTTCTAATTCATGACCGCTATTTTGTTTTGTTCTATCCTCTACGCTTCCGCGTTCGTCAATGCGTCATGCGTCAGGTCAGGTTCGCTCTACTCGCGTACGGAAGCCATTGTCATAAATATGGATACTTTTCCTACAAAAACGCATCGCTTCGCTTCAGAAAAACCTTCAACCTTATGGATTACTTTTATGATGTATGGATGTGCTTTTTTGGGCTTCAAAATCTCAGTTACTATTCACTCCCATTATAAAGCTTTGAAGAGCTAGAATATTTTTAAATATAACTCCGATTGTGTTTGACTGAAAGAACAAAGTCATATACACCTAGGATGGCTTGAGGGTGAGTAAATTATGGGATAATTTCCATTTTTGTTTGAACTTTCCCTTTTAAGTATTTTTATAAACTTGCCATAGGAAAAAAAAAAACGTTACTTGTGTTCATCTTGAAACAAAACAATGGCACTAACATATTTTAAGGTATGTCAGTTCCACTTCCTTTCAGTTAAAATGGCTCAAACATGTCTGTGAAACCCCACTGTTGGGCCTAATAAACTGTATTTTATCTATTTTATTTAGCAAACCAAGATAGTTTCTATAATGCTGTGCTTGAATAACATGATTTGGAATTTTTAGTAGTCATTTAGGGGATGCATTTCTCCAAATGAATTAAATAAAAAATATAACTTTATTCAATTGGTTATAAGTAAATAATACGTTAAAATATTAGGATGTAGCTTTCAAATATTGTTCATCTAAATAAACACTGCATTAAAAAATCACATGAAAAGTTAGTAACATTTTTGTCTTGTCACTTTGGTAAACATCGCAGTTTTTGATTTACACTCCTGCACCTTTGCAGTGTTTACTTAGCAGCATGAAAAAAAAATTATTCAAATTTATGAATGGGTTATATACACAGAAGGTGTGCAAATAATCACTGAAGCTGAGTTTAGTCGCATGATTATATAGTGACTTGTTTTTGTTTTAGGGGACGCATTTCTCCAAGTGAATTAACGTTAAATTATTACAGGGAAAGTCCCACTAGCACAATGGTTATAGTTAATGGATTATTCCTTGTGAGGTTCACACATACAACCTTTCATTTATCAGCCCACATTCACAACCAAAAAGCTTTACCACCTCCATTTTAAGGAAAAGTACCGCAAGACTACATTATAAAGAGCTCATGCTGTTTGCAGACCATCTCTTCACATCAGCTGGCTGCAAATTTGAAGTCTTTGTATTTCAGTGTGACCTTTCTCAGACTGCGGGGTACACCAGAATCTGATTAAAATATACACTTGCTAACAATAGCCTTTTTCCACTTCCCTCACGGGCAAAGACTTGCACTACAAATTCCAAGACTAAGCCAAGACCAACTGACATGGACTACGAAGAGGATTAGGACAAGAAAAGTTTTTTCTCCCTTCAGTTACTATAGGTTATTATTGTTCATAGTTACTGTTGGGGGGGGGGGGGGTTCTTGTAATATTACTTTTCAAAAGAACATGACCTGCAATTTTTGCTAATTTTCTGGAAATGTGCTGGGCTCTCTTGACCTAAACAGCCACCTAGCAACTATCAACAACCTCAGCAACCACCCTAGAAACCATCTAGAAATTCTCTAGGAACCTCCCAGAACATCATAGTAAAACTATTTTCTTGAGAATAGGATTGTCAAGGTACCAAAATTTCACTAGTTGGTACCAATAACAGTCAAATTTCACAGTTTGATATGGTGTAATCTATTTTTTTATTTAACTATTTGAAAATTATATTTAATAAATAAATTAAATTAGTTAATTTTAAAGATTAATGATTCTAAGTAAATAATATGTTATTAGCAAGTAGCAAATATTGTTCAGTTAAATTAATATCATATTAAAAAATCACATGAAAAGTTAGTTCTAAAATGAAATTTTGACCTCCAGATTTTTGTTGTCTAGTCCCTTGTCAAACATCGCAGTTTCAGAATTAATCCCTCATTTTAATACAGTTGTCACTCCCGCATCTCTGCAGTGTGTAGTTAGCGGCATTATAATGAATTATGAATGGGTTACATCGAAAGTGAGTAAAGAGTGCTGCTTTTATAATCAAGCTGATGTCACTTCAGTTTAGTCGCAGCGCAAGCCTTCTGACTGAGTGAAGTCTCCTGTTGTTATAACCAAAAATCTGTCTATACTGCACAATACATCTCTTATTTACATTGTCTTTATACTTTGTTAGTTATAATAAAACGATTTGGGAGCATGCAGAGCTCATGCTGAACAAATTCTGGTGTATTGACCAGATTCTGACAAACTTAAACGCCTCTGATTGGCCATTGCACTCACACGCTCGACAAACATCTGTGATTGGCTACTGTGCTCACCTCTGCAAAAGTGTATTGTAAATAGAAACCTTTGATGCTCTTCACAGAGCACTCGCACCATTTGAAAGCAGCACCTATTAGTGGGTACAGAATTGACCAGGTACTCAATACACGGTACTGGTACGTTATGTTTTTAAAATTTAAGTATCAACTTGGTACCGAAGTATCTGTACTTTTGACAACCCTACTTGAATACGATAAAATCCAGTTCTACATGTACTAGTTACACATAGATTTCTGCAAGAACTTGCCCCCTCTTTGACAGCTTCATGTCAAGATAATTTATGATAGCTACTTCTCAATGTGGTGTGAAGTCTAGAATCACCCAGTTTTGCAATGGGGAGGTTGTGCAATCAGACTCGTATGATCCTAATGGGTCATAAAAGGAGCTGTATGTTCTTAAATAGATTGGGCTGTAAGTCAGTACTTCATCCTGTGGGGCAAAATATGCCCAATTCTTCCTGCCTTGTTTTCAATGGGGTGATAAAACTTTGACATATTTCTCTTGGGTTTGGTATACTTCTGAGATTTGGCTGTTGTCATAGTTTTTATTCATGATATCTCATATTTCCAAGAAAACACATGGATCACATTTTCACTCTCCAGTTGTTAATTGTAAGAGAAGCTCTGTTTCAGTCTTTTTGACTCCCATGATGGTGTGTTTCACTTCCCATGAATATAACTTCAATTTCTCTTTTGTCCTACAGGTCAAGAGCGAGGGTCCAAAGCTTGTTCCATTCTTCAAAGCCACTTGCGTCTACTTTGTTCTGTGGCTTCCCACCTCGACTCCCTCCTGGTACAGTGCCCTCATCAAATGTCTGCCCATCTTCTGTCTTTGGGTTTTTCTGCTCGCTCATGGCATCAGCTTTTTAGGTGCCCACTCCAGTGCCAGGAAAATCCTGGCAGGACTTATTTTTTCAGCTTTGGGTGACGCATTTCTCATCTGGCAAGAACAAGGCTACTTTAGTCACGGTGAGTTAATTCATTTGTGTCCTTCTGATTTGATTAGAAAAGGATTAAGAGTTATTTTCTATGTGGGTTGATGTGAGATGATCACCCATAGAATGCAAATAATTCTGTTTATCAGAAGCTCTCCCCGTTGAAAAAAACAGCATATGCTGGAAAGGTATATTTTGAAGTATGGCAGCTGGTTTAAGCTGGTCAAGTGCTGGTCCTAAGCAACTAGCTCCAGCTCAGGACCATCTTAAACCAGCTCATGACCAACTAAAGAACAACATAAACCAGTCAAAATCAGCTGCCATGCTTCAAAACATACCTAATCAGCACATGCTGTTTTTTTCAACAGGGTCTGTATCAATATAACATTGTATTTTAACTTTTTTTGCACTCCCAAATGCTGATTCAATGAGTTCATACAAATTATTTGAAAGAAGACTGTCTCCACTATCAAGATCGAAGTTCAAGCAGCTCTTGTACTGAGAATGTAGTTCAGAGGTTGAATGAGGTTTTTTTTTAGGTCAGGGTTGAGAGTTGGGACAATCCATTATGTCCAAAGATTCCCTTGGGACCACAAAGTTACTCAAGTTTTCCTTTGGAACAAACAACTGTGTTATGGTACCAAGACTAAAAAAATTCTTGATATGTCCTGTACAAAAGATATAAATAAATTTATGATAAATATCATTTAGGAGTGTCCAATCCTGCTCCTGGAAGAGCCCTGCCCCTGGAG
This sequence comes from Zacco platypus, assembly GCA_038088235.1. NCBI lineage: Eukaryota > Metazoa > Chordata > Actinopteri > Cypriniformes > Xenocyprididae > Zacco > Zacco platypus. The sequence continues at coordinate 16,169,622 of CM076063.1, read as the reverse complement.
ACCTTCCTGCGGAGTTTATTTTTAACCCTTAGTAATCACATCTGAACAAGCTGTTCAGGGTTTTCAGGATTACTCGAAAGTTCTGGCCTGGTGTGTTGCAGGAAGGTGGCCCTCCAGAAGCAGGACTGAACACCCCTGCTTTTATTATGATGCTTTCACTGAATACTCAATTCAATTGTATTTGCCTTAACAGGACTGCTAATGTTCGCCATCACCCACATTCTCTACTCTTCGGCCTTTGGGATGAAGCCCCTCAACTCGAGAGCAGGTCTAGTCATCGCTGTCATCTCAGGCCTCAGCTACACCCTTCTTTACCCCTACCTCTCTGGACCCTTCACCTACCTGGTGGCTGTTTACATCGCTCTCATCGGCTTCATGGGCTGGAGGGCCATCGCTGGAGTCCAGCTCGCCAATGACCTCTGGACCTGGACGAAACTGTCGGCCTGCCTCGGAGCCGTCCTCTTCATGGTATCTGACCTCACCATTGCTGTCAACAAGTTCTGCTTCCCTGTGCCCCACTCTCGAGCCATCATAATGGCAACCTACTATGCAGCACAGATGTTGATCGCACTGTCGGCTGTGGAATGCCAAGATGCCGATGCGTCTTGGAAAAGAGCCTGAAGAACCGCACTTTAACAAACCATCCCCTAATGACTCAACATCATTAGCAGCTGCACAGGTTCAAGTTCCACTTCCAGAAACCTCTGGTCCAACCCACAGTTCCCCTGTCTGACCATGACTGGGATATATTGGTTATAGTTGAAGAATCGTCAGTTTAAAACCACGTAAGACCAGACCAATGGGAGAATTCTTGTCAGATTCATGTACAAGGTTTGATAGTCTTGGTCTTTAGTCCCTTGACTTAGTCAGGTCTGTTACCATAGTTCCTCAGTCTTACCATACTGCAATTGTTACCTGCATTCCTCTGGTAGTACCACTATTTAGGTGTCAAGACAGTTTTGGAGTTCTGGTTACTAGGTCCCCAATTTACCCTACTTCCTTACGTTAGTATCTTCTCCTGTTCAACCGAGACTACCCCACTGTCTTCTCAGTGTCTCTGATATCTTGTCCACTTCAGATAGTCCTTGATGGTTCGTACTGTGAACAAAGAGAGAGTCTTGAATGACTAGTGTTCATCTGAAACCTACTTTCAGGCCTGAATGGACTAGAAAATAATACAAAGTTGTTCGGGTTTCTCTTAGGGGCTGGTTTCCCCATCTCACTGTAGATTTCCCAAACATAATCAGAGATCAGCATGAAAATCATTTCATACTAAAGCAGATATGTTAGCGTAGCGCTGCTGTATTGAAAATCAATGCACAATCTTTGCTGTAGTATTGTGAGGTATACCTTAGTGCTTATCCTGTGTCACTGACACATTTTGGAGTGTTGAGTTAGTGTTGAGTTAGTACACAAACCTCCATGCCTACATACAGATGTGGTGGAGTGGTTGTCTAATAGGCCATCAAGCCCAAATGACTGCAACCAGTGCTAGTGTTGTCTCTGGATGAGGCTATCCTTAACTAAGATTAGAGATGCATTTGAACTCAGATCAAAACTCTCATAAACCGGAAGGTGGTCTCTTTCTTGGAGGTGATTCGGTTACAGTTTCTGTTTTAGTTTTCTTGGGTTACTGCCAAGTCAGCAGCATTGCTCAATACCAATACCACAAGGAAACGGCAAATAAGTACAAGTTGTACTGTTAATTTTGTCTGTATAGTATCAGATAATGTTTGTAAAGAGGGCGTGATGTCAGATGATACTCCTGTATCGAGCTTCCAACCACTTTCATAGGTCTATTGCCAGTAGGAAGCAACTTACTCAAGGGAAAGTGGGAAGCCCTGTGGTGGGCCAATAAACATCCGTGTCGTGCGCTTTATGTTAGGTATTTTATCTGTAAGCCAGTACTTTTTAAAAGGAATTCTCACTATTTTCTCATCTCACTCGTATCTATTCCTCCACCTGAAATGTATGAAAATTTCACAGTGTGTGAATATTTCACAGTACAGTGTTGTTCTTTTTCTTGTTCGGTACTGTGCTGTATTAGCTGAATCAGGATGAATCGCAACATATTTGTAACATATTTCACCTCAGATTTAAAGAACGTATATTTTGCATGAGGAAAATGTCTATTTTAGGGTCATGAAGGTGTTTTTGAGTTATTTTCCTGCCATTCTCATGACCGTAAGGTGAAAAAATTGCACCCATACTTTTGTTCATAATTCTCATTGATGATTCTCATTAGATTTTCATTACTATAATGCAAATAATTCTGTGCCGCCCCGCACCATCAATGGGACCACAAATACTAAAATCATGCAAGTACTTTACAATATAAATATGTATTTCACATTACATTAATGGTAATTCATATGAACCGAGATAATTAATATCAATATCAATTAATGAAAACTGGTACTAAACTAGGCTTCATTTCATTTATGCAAAATATTTAAATATAAATATTAGTTTTGGGGGGGGGGGGTGAAATATGGTCTGGACATTTTTCTGACAGGCTTTGTGAGATTGTGCCATTTAAGCAAATAGCACATGTACTGTACTTTATTATCAGTTGATTCTGATCATTGTTTTATCTCAATAAGGGATCATCAGTTGATCCTTCACAAATGAGGGAACCATCATCAGCCATGATAGGAAATACTGCTTGGACTCATATGTACTCAGCTGTTGTACCTCAGGTGTGGGTGGAAACTGAGCTTTGAATGCAAACACGGCGGATCACTCAACAGTGGTCCATTTTAAAGTGATCTGGCATCATCAACCTGGTTGTGTTGCACGGGACAATGACATCCACTGTACGCTGGTGTGTTCAGCAAACAAAACATTTCCAGTGGACAAAAAAAAAACATACATTCTTTGCAAGTTCAGTTTTTCTACATTAAATTTTAATTCAATGAATTACATTTTGCTTCTCAAGTAAAACAATCGCTTGTTTTCCTTCATATTTAATTAAATATGCCATCTACTCTTCTCTAAGGCCTATTGCGTTCATACGCACATAAATGCTACTGTCGCTCTCAACACGTACTCTCGCCCTCGAGAAACTGCGTGGCTATTTTTGACACGTTTGCTTAATGCCAAGTTTCGTTGGTTCCCCATTCAGGGGTCACACTGTCAGCAAAACATTTCAGCTTAACAGAAAAACCGTACTTGATTTGCAAGGTCATCAAAACATCATGTCGTTTCAGAGCCATTGTGTGTCACACTATGAATTAGTGATGTGTTGTGAAGGTCTGCGGCAGAACGATGTATTGAATGGAGTTATAATCATTCGTATGATGATTTCCGTTGGAAAAAAAAAACACATTTTAGGGACTTTTCTAGAGATTCAAAGTTAATTCTCATAGTAAATGTTTGATGGTAGTTTAAATGCCCCTGGAAAGTCAATATTCCTATTCTATACTTAGCATTTCTTTTGTTCTTCGTTTACAACCTGCTGTCACCTCCCAGATGGTTAGAATTCGACCTTGCATGGTCGTTTCCTTCTGCATTGTGTAAATGCGCACTCCGCAGAGGAGAACAGGTGCCTTCTGTTTCCCTCACTGAAATGCTGTCTTTTGAGAAGTGTGGAGACAGTCACTGGCACAGGGAAGATTTCCTTTCCATCTGGCTTTACTTTAGCTTGCAAACCTTATTCAAATAGCAGTGAGCGTGATCGTTTTACCCCTGCTTGTCAGCACTCGGGTGTTTGATGCTTTTGTGTTGGGTCGAGGGGGATGAAATAGAATGCTGGGTGTTCAGTGGGTTCAGTATTGATGACTGTGTTTAGGTATAGCAGTCCTGTTGTTAAAGATAATGGGGAATAATCCACTTGCTTCAAAGCCCACCATCGAGGGATGTAAATATCTGCATTTTTCCATTTTTATCTTTTTAAAACCTTCCTGATATTCTCTTTATGAGCTTGGGGCCTGAAACACTCGCACATGCTGGATGCAAATTACTGAAGTCTGATTGTGAATAACTATGTTCCTAAACATGTCGGGGCAACAATTCATAAGGTAATGCAAGTGCGTGTTGCATTCTCAGCATCACCACAAGGGGTGTCATAAACTCTGTTCCTCTACGGTCGCTCTACTGGTGCTCTTCATGTGGCGGTCAAAAATGACAGATTTATTTTTTTTTATTTACTTATTTCAATGAAATGAATGTACTATATTTTAGGTCCATAATTATTTTTATTTAATATTTTGTATTTTTAGGGGATTTCATGGCACTAAATTATAATTATGCTGTGTAATACATTTATTCATTTTTTGAGCATACATTTTCAACTTAAACTGTCATAAATCTTGAGTTCTTTGGAGCACAGATTTAAGTTTGGTCTCTTTTTAAAGACAATAGTTTGCAAATTATTGCTAAAAATTATTAGGCGAATTTTTAAAAAAAAGTTATAGAATTTTATGTTTATTGTTATGAAAAATGCACAAAAATACTACTTTACATTTTTATATGAAATATATATTTTCCAAAACATCTAAAACTGTGAGAAAATCAAAGCCATAAAAGTTAAAAAAGTTGTGTTCCAAGTTTGAGGTTGATATCTCAAAGAATGAGCGTTCAGTAGATTTTGTTTGGGCGCAGTACCAAAAGTTTCCACTAGATGAAATTCATTTCCATTGCTGTCATTTTTGGCCGTAAGGAGTACAAGTGTGACTCTTTTTTTTTTTCTTCTGTTTATCCTTTTCGAATCATGTCCATGATTTTGTGTGTTCACATAGCAAGACTAAAACCTTTAAGAAGTTTTGTAGTATTCCGATGAAGTAAAAAAAACACCAGTAAAATTTTTCGTCCAAAAATGACCGGAGAGCATCAGAGGGTTAATGTCAACAGTTTGAAGAGCACTAAGCAATTTAGCTAAAATTCTAATGGCATGTTTATAGCTAGCTACTTGAATAAACAAAACTATAAAGATAACCAAAATGATAACTATATCCCTCCAACAGATAATGTTCTGTTCATTATAAGCGCACACTGCAATTGTTGTCTGCCACTTTAAATGCTGTTCAAATCAGCTGCTAAACCTTCTCTGATGTTAAGACTGAACATCAGTGACTGACAGGAGTCTCGCATTAGCATGTTGCTAAGCTAACGCTATAGCATGTCATTCGCTCACAATTGACTTTTTTTTTATTTAACTAGTGTTTATCAATGTGTTTTCAGTATTAAGTGAGATTTAAGTATTTATAATTAACATTTCTTTCGACTCGTCCTCCATCTTGGATTGATTTTTCGCGCAATGCATTCTGGTTTCGCATTCTCTGTAAAGGATACTTGCAATGTTGCGTTAGAATGTGGCTAAACGAGATATCTTAGAATGTACACTTCATGATGGAAGCGTCTATGATGCCTTGAAATGCTCACTAGCTAGGTAGCTCACTTGGTTTGAGTATTCCGACATCGCATTTGACGAAAAAGAAACATTTTCTCTCTTATTTATTCTGTTTGTGTTTGTTGTTTTTGCTTTAACACACCTTTTTTCTAGCATCTGCTGTGAACATTACGTACAATCACAACTTTATATTATTCTGTACCACCCCTGCCTTTTTAAGCGTAAATCCAAGTAGTAGTTACTGTTACTAGCATCAAAACATCTTATGAGAATGCCATCTTATAAGATTTCAGTGTATTAACATTAGTATTTACCATAGCTGACTGTAACTATACTGTCCAATACTCAAAGCACATATTGCAAGTGTATTCTTATGTTGGATCTCACATTTCCACATTTAGTTACAGAAAAGTACAAAGCATATAAGGTGGACCAATATTGCTATAGTTTTTGAAATCGAATATATGTAAAAACATTTATGACTATGCTGTATGTAAGGCAGTGACAATACTTTGGTAGTGAAAGCTGTGCAGTTGTGATTGCAATCTTTAAATATAGAAAAATAAATCCTTGAAGGTTTTATGGGCTGAAGTCTGTCAACAATATTACTAAATAAGGGAAACTCTTATTTATTGGAGTACCTCTCTTTTTCTCTTGCTATACAGTATATCTATATATTTTTACATTTGACCCTTAACATTGTGAAGTTACTATTATGTTGTGAATGAATGCTGTTATATTTTGCTGAGTAGATGTGAGGTCTATTCAATATTTTGCCTTATTGTTAATGTCCAGTAGTTCCTTTTCGTTATTGTGTTAAAGGACCTTAGTCCTTCTTTACTATAGTGATACTGCTATGAATGTGATTCAGTCCAAGTTAGAAATAAATGCAATTGCAATGCAACTGAAAACATGCCTTGAGTGTGTTTGTTTCATTATTGTCAATTGCAACCAGCAGAAGACGATGAAACCTTAAAGGGACAGTCAATGTTGGGGTTAACACATTACAAGTAACGCGAGTAATCCGATTACTTTTTTCAAGTAACTAGTAAAGTAATGCATTTAATTTGACAACAAAATACCTGAATTTTTTCTTTCTTTCTTTTTTTTTATTTTCAAATGAGTAATGCAAGTAATACTTTGTTTTCCCATTTATTGACTGACAGCTCTCGTCCTTTCTTCATGTTGTGAGAAATAAAGTGCCGAGGTGTTGTGTGTGCTGTGTAAACATGACGGTTACTGTAGTTCTAGACTAAATGTGAACATGCATTTACTCCTCTCTCTTGCACAAAAACATTCAGTATTCATCAAAATGAATAAAAACAGTGGTATGCAAACAGAAAATTTTATGCAAACATGTAATAATTAATTAATTCACACAAATATACTTTATTTAATATCACTTTATTTACCAGTCTCTTTGCTGCTGACCTTCAATGACATAATTCAATGATACTAATAAACAAAAATTACATTGAATAAACATCACATTTATGTTTCTTTTATTTTCTTTTTTCCCTATTCTTCATTAATTCAGAATGGCAGCACAGCTGAAATGTTAGTTTGAGCTGCACCCTCTACTCTACAGGCATGAATACGCATTACCTTCACGCTGAAGCTTATTCATTTCAATTTTGGTGTGACTTTATATGTGCGCAAAGCAAAAAGTTTCCAGAAAAAGTAACTAAAAAATAAAAAGTAAAATGCAATAATGCAACACATTACTTTTAAAAGTAATTTTCCCCAACACTGTTGAAAGTGGGTCTCATTCACTAGTTATTGCTTGGATTATTTCATATTTGTGCTCACAAACTTGCATACGCACATGAATTTGTTCTTAACCTCGTTCTTATTTTAGTGAATTTGGAGTATTCTAAATGAGCGGCCGCGTGCACGAGGTTAGTCATTTGCATAAAACACGCCCAAACCGTGTCCATATAAGGTCTTTCTGTGCACCCTTTGCTTACAGGCTTACGTCAGACATGGTGCTGTTTAAAGACGTGTTGTCACCTGATTCTTGAGCAATGCCAAGCGTGCCATTCTCACCAGTTCTCACAATAAACACCTTTCATACAGACCCAGATTACATACTTCTCATGAGCCAGCTGAACATGTGACTATATATCTGCATTATTCAGATAAACTTTGCAGCTGAACGTAACCACTATATTTTTACATTTACATTTTTCATCATTTAGCAGACGCTTTTATCCAAAGCGACTTACAAGGGGAGCAATTAGGGGATAGGTGTCTTGCTCAAGGGCACTTTTAGTCATGGTATCAAAGGTGGAGAGAGTGATGTTTATTCACAATCCCCACTTTCAATTCCTGCCAGCGTGGGAATCGAACCAGCAACCTTCAGATTACAAGCCCGACTCCCTCACCACTAGGCCACGACTACCCCTATATATGATGAAATGTATTCAAAATCCCTCTGTAGTCAATTTTATCCCTTAAAACTCATATTTGATCACCAAAATTACAATATTTAAAGTTTTTTCGGGTGAATAAAAATTCTTCATGACTTAAAATAGCTTGAATGTAACTCTATACCCTTGCCTCATTTAGTATGTGGGAACAATGAATATGCAAATTAGCCCCGCCTCCACTCACGCCAGCTCAGAGATCCACTCGGTCAACTTACTGAGATAAAAGCAGCCCAATGGTATCGCTCTACACAGCATCGGACACATAACGGTAATTAACATGATTAGCCTATTCTTTGACTATGTTATCAAACAGCTAATAATGTGTTGCTAATGCTACGCAAACCATGATCCCGTTGGCCATCTCAGAGTCAGACAGCTGCCTTCTAACAATCAGGATCCTTACAAATGCTTTAACAAGTCAGAACGTTGGTGGAGAAAGGCATATAGTTCATAATAACATCGTAATATACATCATACACCTGCCATATTGCTACCTGATTTTTCATACCAACAGAAAAATATACCGGCATAAACGAGACTCCCCTGCTAGTTTGTTGTTAATGATATGCTAAAGCCCGTCTGCACGTTGACATGATTGGTTTCAAGCTAGTTTGTGACGTCACAGACACCAGCGATTTTAAACCGTTTTTTTTTTTACAGCAGTTTTAAGGAGAAAATACTCAGCAATGGTGTTGACATGAATTTGTACATGGTTTGTCGTAAAGCATATTAAAAAAACCACATAGACACATGATTAAATTGTTTTATTTAATTATTTTATTATATAATTTTAAATGAATTATATAATAAAATTAATGTAGCATAATTTAATATAATTATAGTCGTGTTAGAATGAATTTCATATTTATATAACTTCTTAACATGATTATAAGGCCGTACAGAGTAAGTAAGAAAGTTTTGGCGAATCATGATTTGTTCTTAAAATCGTTCCTATGCGCATTTCACATGCATATTTGTGCGTATACGCATGCTTAGTATTAACTAGATTTTTCTTACTTCTACTGAATGGAAAAGAGCAGCTTGAACATGCTGCTAAACATCTCTTTTTGCATTCCACAGAAGAAAGAACGTCAGATGGGTTTGGAGCCTCATCAGGTTGAAAAAATGAAGACATAATTCCTATTTTTGCGAACTATTCCTTTAACTATTGTGTAGACAAGTGACTAGAGGGAGATAGATCACTTTTCAAATAACATTCACAGATGGGACATTGCAGTGCAATGACCAGACAAAGCAGTCAACCGGATATCATAGAGCTCGTATTGAATTACATACGCTTTGAATGTTCTGAAACCCAAACTGAGGACTTTGGACTGGTTATACCTAGACAACATTTAAACAATATCTTTATCATATGGGCCGTAAATACATTTGTTTGACTCTGTTTTACAGTTCAAAAGATTTTGAAAAGAAAATGAAGACATTCAAACCAAGACAGGACAGTCTGTCTTCTCCGTTATAAGGTCCGATTGGTGTGTACAGCATGAAATTTGGATTTCCTGTGTGGAAACACTACTCTAAAGACAAGAGGCCAGGTCAGCAGCAAGTGAGCTGCATTCTGATAAGACATCCTGTGCTGCGGCTGACGGCTGCAGAATATGAATTTCAACAAGAGCACTGGTGACTAAAAGTGGTCATAAAGAGTAGTGCAGTTTACTATTTGACAGCATTTGTGTATTTGAACCTTATGTAGTCATTAAAGACTTGGTTTCATTTTGTTCTGTTAATTATCTCTTGCCAACACCCAATAACTTTGTTGATGTATTACAAAATTGCTTTGCAGCGTGTAAATACATTTCAGAACATGTTGACAACGATTACCTCAGTGCCTCAGGTTCCTTTAAAGGAATACAAACTGACTGCAATTATGGAAAGTAAGGTGCTGATTTTCTTGTGGCAATAATAATTGTTAAATCATGTGAACAAAACCTTTATTGACAATTAATGATCTATGAGGCTGTTTAACCTTTCCTAAAAATCCCCCGAAGCAAGGAAAATAAATGTCATGTGGTGAAAGGCACATTTTCTGGCGTGACTAAGAGTTCATAAATGTAACCTTGAAGTAGCCTCTAGTTCTCAATGGCAACTTTAAACTTAATCATTAATAAAATATCACTGTCGTCTCGTTCTCACGGGGTCATTGAGGGATACTGATCCCAGCTGTCACCTTTTGCTTTCCTTAGCCTATATATTGAGTGTTTCTTTCCCAGAATTCTTTGAAAGAGACTTTAGAAGACATCGCTCATCTTTATCTGTATAAATAAGCTACCTTTTTTTTTCACAGACTTACTATGGTGATGCTGTATCGCCGGGAATGAAGACAGGAACAGGAGACGAAGGTTGAAATACAATAAACAGGTTTAATCAAATGAGAGGAACACGTAACAGTGTGCATGGCACAAACATCGACAGACAAAGACTGGTGGAACAGGCAGGAACTAAATACACAGATGACAATAATACTCAGGTGACGGAGGTTAAACTGATAAGTGATAACAGGTGCAGACAATGACTGATTAACTAAGAATGACAAGACTAGACTAAACAAGACAAGACTGAACTAAATGTGACTGTGACAGATGCATTTCCACAGTTATGAAAATATGAAGACTATATTTGCATTTTTTAAAAATGCTTTTGATGCCATTGTGATGCATTTCCCACCATTCTCAAGGAACTCGACTTTATCCCTGAGGTGGTTTAGGACGATCTGAGCAAACATAAGGAGTTCAGTGACACAAAAACTCTGTAGTTAACCTGGAATGCACATCACACATTATCATTAACATTATTCAAATCAGTTAAAAGATTGTTAGGCGGCATAAATTAGGTCATCCGTAACCGGGAACACTTCCTACAACCTCTGATGTACTTGATGTTACATCGTGAGAAGAATGGCATCTACGCTAATATTAGTTCGTCTGTCTCATCCTTATCCCGAGGTTACCGTAGTCTGCTAGATCTGGTCCATATCCGGATAAGACGGTGGACCTGCATCAAAACGCAGCCCTGAATGGCTCCAGAGACCGTGTCTACTAGACAGAGGTCTGAAGGCCTCGTAGTCATCGGCAGAGATCCTCAACAGAGACCACAAGAACCGGACAGGTCTTCCGCACAGACCCTTTGGCCAGCTTCGGTTCCATACAGACATGATGAATCCGATCTTCAATAAAAAGGAGCTGGATGAATATTTGAATGCTATCGATCCCGCTCTGATTTCTGAATTGTGATGCTACCTGAATCATAATCACACTGTTTGTTCGTTGAGGAGAACTGGCCCTCCAGCTGAGCCCGGTTTCTGTCATCATTTACTCATGTCATTCCAAACCTGTGTGACTTTCTTTCTTCTGCAGAATAGACAAGAAAATATTTTGAACAATGTTTTTGTCAATGAAGTGAAAGTCTATGTATGTATTTCTAGATATTGTGGAAAGTTGAACACAAGCAGAATGCAGGAAAATATGGGATGCCAAGACAAATGCAGATCGCCATAATTATTAAACATCCATGAATATGTATGTTTACCAACATATTCATCTGGTACCCGGTCCACACATCAATATCAGTGTTGGGGGTAACGCAACTTGAGTTACGTAATCAGATTACTTTTAAATAGTAAAAGTAACACATTACTTTTTCAATTTACAACAAAATATCTAAGTTACTTTTTCGCATTTATTGACTGACAGCTCTCCTGTCCCAGAGGTGTTGTGTGAGCTGCGTGAACATTATAGTTCTAGACTAAATGTGAACATGTTTACTCATGTCACATGCACGAAAACATTCAGTATTCCTCAAAATGAATAAAAACAGTGAAATGCAATCTCAAAATTTTACACAAACGTAATAATTAACTATATTAAATGACACAAATATACTTTATGTATTTAATCTCACTTTATTAACCAATGTCTTTGCTGCTGACCTTCAATGATCTAATCAAATCTACTCAACCATACCATTAAGCAAAAATGACTTTAGATTAGATTTAGAAATAAGAGTGTTGAACTTCCTTCTCCTGTATCCTATTCTTCTTTCATCCAGAATGGCAGCACTGCTGAAAGGTTTGTTCCTTCAGCCTGAGGGGCCGTTCACATATCGCGTCTAAAAACGCGCTGAAAGCTTTCTCCTTTTTCCAAAGCGTCCTTGCTATGCAATGATGAACTGCGCTCTCCACGACGACGAGGAAGTTTCAGCAAAGGATAAATTGATTTCTAGCATTTGCATTAGCTTAATTACTAGATATATTTATGGAGATGAGGTATAAACACCACCGTGTACAGCTATGATCAGCTGTTTGGCTGAGCTTTTGATGTTTTGTTAAGGAAAGGCCGAAGCTGATTGGTTGGTTCTTGTCACATGACTTGTGGTGCACTTGCGGCATTCTGAAAAGTTGAGTATTTTTCATATTGCAGTGGCTGGAATACGCACTGCATGCGCGTCGCGACCGCGTCGCTTCCATTATGAGTGCGCCTGCCGCGTGCCTATGTTTGAAATAACGAATTTTAGCACGCAAAAGATGCGATATGTGAACGCCGCATTTCCCTTTTGGTGTGAAAGGGCCTTAAAATTTGCCAAAAATGTAAAAAATTTTGTTGCTATTAAAAAACAAAGCAAGCAAGCCCAGCTTAGGTGAGGAAAGTAACGCAAAACACATTAGGCCCCAATCACACAGAAAGTGTTTTTCCGGTCTGCTCAGAGTTGCTTTATTTTTCAACTTCAGGCGCTCCGAGCGCTCCTGCCTATAGAAAACAATTCAAAAAAGGCACCTCTCACTGCACAAAACACATTCTATCTGATCAGGGCCTTACTTTTCATAAAAAGTAACTAATGAAATTGTATATATTGTAAATAACTTTCCCCAACACTGTCAGATTCACTCAGACAACTGCAATTCAAACGGAATTGGTTAATTCTCATTTAAATCTTGTCCTGCTACCAGATTTTCGAGTCTGAGAGTCAGAATTAAACTGCAAATAAATTTACTTGAGACTGGGCTTGGTATCAAACATTTGATATGAGACCTGACTCTAAATTAGAGACTTGACAATAATAAAGTACATTACACAGATTGCTCTTCAACCAGTTTATAAAATTAACTTGAGGTTGGTTATCCAGAAACAGGAATGAATGCCTGTTTTAAAATGTGAAGTAGGTGTCCAAATATTCACTGTATATCCATTCATTTTAAGCTTGACTCTTTGTCTTCCACACTGAGATATCATGACTTATATGGCTGCAGGACATTATGCAGTTGCAGGAACTTTCAACGTGCAACAACATCAGGAAATGTAAAAATGTAGTTAATTATCATGTGTAGTTTTTCATTATGCATGACAGTAAAAAGCGAAGTGTGAGATAAGCACATCTGCTCCTGCTTTCGTCTTAATCTCTTCAGGTTTCTTGAGGATTCCTCTGAAGTCATCTTCAGCACAGATGTCCTCATGGTCGTTCTCATCAGCGATACATCTTTAACATCTCCTCCGTCAAACGCCTCCTGTCATCTCTCTTCTCTGGAACGCTTCTGGAGGGCAGAGTGACTTATGTAAAGATGTTTATACAGAGATTACACATGCTATATGTAAAACAGGATTTCTTTGTTTTGTAAATTTGTACAACTCTTACTTCAATCAAACCCTGGTGAGCACCAAAAGTGCTACAGTGAAAGCACCCTTATAGGGGCCAACACCACTTTCAACTGAATACTGAAACTTTTCTTACACTTTGGCCATTCATTTACACGACAATGGCATTTTGGAGGCCTGAAAATGCATACTTTTGAAATGTTTTTTGAAAATTCATCATAAACGGGCATTTGTGAAAACGTTGCCTGCATCCGAAAGCTTAAAATGCTGCCTTTGGAGGTAGGAAGGCATCAAGGCACATCCAATGTTAGCTTCACCTCCTGTTCTGAGATACCTTCATCTGATCCATTTTTGAAGGCAGCATCCTTCACTGCCTTTGATATCCTACATTCCTGTGCTTTCCATTCTGTGAGAGTTGAGCTAGAAAAATAAAGATGGCGCCCGTTGCAGTTGGTGGTCAGTTTGTGTGTAGATGTATGTTTTTGACCAACGTTTTCTACTTCTGAAGTCATTTCTAATGAGAAAGTACTTAAATATTTGCTTAGTCTGTCTGAAATCAGTTTTGTGAGGTACCTTCTTGCGCAAATGCTGTCTGCAAAGTCACTATACGAATAAAACAGTAGGCAACAAGTCAGCTGCTTAAGTTTTTGGAAGCAGCCGGTGATGTCATGCACATGTGGTTTACTTGTTCAGTCAATAGGTATGTAGTGTTTCTTTACAAAATGACATCGCCAACTACTGGCCTGGCAGAAGAATACAACGTTTTTAGTCGTTTTTGCGTATCTGTGTGAATGGGGATCGTTTTGACTACAGTGGCTTCTGTACCCGAAAAGCGGAAAGGAAAAACTTCTCAGTTTTTAGGTCCCGTTTACAATAGTGCGTTTTCTTTTTAAAACAGCATTTTAAAATGAAAACGATCCTCGTCTACACTGGCGTTTCATAAACAATCTCCATCTATAGGCTACTACACGACCAAAAACGACAGCGTAGTGTAAACGATTTTAAAATGAATATGCACTAGTGTTTAAATAGGACCTCAGAAGATAAAGATAGTTCTTTGAATGTAGTAACAGTTCTATTTAGAACCGTATATCATCCTGAAAAACCCTTATATACTGAAATGGTTGTTTGTGTTTGAGTTTAGGGTTCTTTGTTCCCGCCTTTTTGTTTTTCAAATCTTTAACTGTCAAAGCCACCAGGGAAACTATCTCTGTTGCTCAAAAAAACTTTCATTCTATATTAATATTAACATAAATATAAATTTACGATGGACAATAAGCACATACGCATCCGCCCAGCTCATGTTGCCCAGGAAGACACAACAATACAATTCAGCGCTCATTTAGCCAGCAGTGTCCCTGGTGTAAACGTACCCTAATCTGAATTGTTCTGAATCATCTCATTCATCATATCAATGATGACCAATTCAGGTCTTGTGGACTTTTGGAAAATGAACTCTCTTCAAACACACTTTTAACATTCTTAATAACAACTTATTTGACTTGTCCAATAACAATGTCCAACAGTGGATATACTGTACACGCATCACAGGAGAATTCTGTCTTTTTAAAAATATTTTTATGCATCCTAAAAAGAGGTGTAATGTAACGAAGTAATAATACTTCATTACAGTACCTGAGTATTTTTTTGGGAGAATCTGTACTTAACTTGAGTTTTTATATTTCTGTCAACTGTTACTTTTACTCCACTGCGTTTCCTAAATAATATGTATACTTCGATATATTTCCCCAAAATAAAGTCAGAAGAACACAGACTGCAAACAAGAATGTTGATTTCATTTTTCGGGTTGCTGGAGCGGCTGAGAAGAGTGCGGTGCGAGAGCGACCTCTAGAGGCGACATAAAACTATCACAGATGCCTGCTACAGTTTGTTTTGACACGTGACGTGAGGCTGCGCGCTGCACAGAAAGGGACACTTCAAAAACGCATTGAAAAAAGTGGTATGCTATACAGTACACTACAATATATGTTTTCATTTTACTAAAGTAGTTCATTTGTTGACTAAATGCTGCATTAGTGGACAACAGCGGTATGTTTGCCGTCGAGGCTGAGAGGATGCTAACGGTAACGTTACCTCAAGCGGTTAAAACAGTGTGACAAAAACACCAACTGTTTAATGTCACGATTGTTACCCTCTATTGCATTCATTTATATCCATTTGCTCGATTTTATGCATTCATTATCCAGCAAAGTTGCATATTTAAATTGGCAGAAACATAACAAATCGTAAATGTATTCGATTTTTCTTTTTTTTCCCGCACTTTACCACATTTTGATTAATTATCAAGTGTTATAAAACAGAAGCAAATAACGAGTGAAAATATACATATAACATGCCTTTGTGTGTAAAGATGGACATTTTAAGCAGGATTGTTTGGATTTACATGAAATGGTAACACTTTACAATAAGAGTCAATTTGTAATATTAAAGGTTAATAAAAGTGTTGTTCATTGTTAATTTCAACGTTATTACATTCATATTACATCATACATTATTTATAATGCACTATGAATTAACATGAATGATCAATGTATAATTAATATAAGTATTTTTTTATACTTAAAACTTACAATAAACATTTTGCCATTTTTTTAATTCAAAGCAAACAAAATGTAAAACAGCACAATTTTGCTGTTCAAACTGTGTACAGAACCATTTTTAATAATATTTTCTGCTCCTTTTGTATTTTGAATTTACTTGTACTTTTACTTTCAATTCTTAAGTATGTGTTTAATATATAAAGATAAATACTTTTCATACTTAAGCACAAAAATATCACATATTTTAAAACTAAAGTAAAACAGTGACTTTTACTTCTACCAAAGTCATTTTCTGACAAGATATCGTAAATATATACAACTAATTAATATTTTCGAATTTGATATTAATACATTTTGTGTTTGTCTAATTTGTTATGAATTTATTCTGTGTATTTTTAATTTGTTTTGTTTTTTTCACTTGTCACTTATTACACATAGTTTTTGTTTGTTTGTTTTAAAATTTCGATTATTATTATTATTGAACAACAGCCAGTGTTGGGTGTAATTCATAAAGTAATTAATTACGGTAATTCAATTACTTTTCCCTTAAAAAGGCGAAGGCAACTTAATTTTTCAGTTCCTTCTGATGAAATGTGATTAAATACTGTATAGACTACACAACAATTCTATATAAAACGAGTGAATTTAACATTTTTAACATCTAATGTTAAAATGTATGTTTTAATGTAACCTTCTCCCTTTAAAGTGAGTTCAATATTAATTTATTCTATTTCATATTATTCATTTGAAAGCATTAAAAGAGTAGTTTCATGTCTAACCTTGTATTATTCAGTCAAGGTTGATATGGGATTTAGAAAGTAAATAGTATTAAGTCATTTAGAGAGTATAATTAATACAGACGTCTAGTTACATTGTTGAAGATGTAATTAGTCGCTAGTAATAATTACTTTTTTAGAGTAACTTACCCAACACAAGCAATAACATAGAATGCATAGAAAATAATTGTCGCATCGCCTATGCGATAGTTGGATCTTTCAAAACTGCATTAACACAGATGATCAGCAGGGGGCAGCAGTGTTTAGAGATTAAAACAGCTGAACAGATATTTCACAATTTGTTTAGATTGTATTTAACTATACATCATAATACATCATTATTATTTTTTATTATTTATTATTTTCAGTATTGCATTCAGCTGTACATTTCATTTGTTTATCATTTTTCTATCAAATCCATCATTTCAGTCAGTGCTGTCTGAGCATCTGCCGTGTCTGATCATGCATGTGAAAACCAGCGGAGCAACATTCTTATTTATGGTAAAAGCTGTCGGAGTGTTACATGAGCAGAATTTTGAGGAGATCATATTTCATATTTGGTTCTGTGTACAATAAATGTGCCGGCTGTTAGCCGGTTTCATACCATTTGGCCCAAAATTTATGTCTGTCCTCCTCCTAGCCCCTACTGATAATTATTCAGCGTAATATAATACATATGGTGTTATATATGACAACTGTTACAGTCTAACAAGAGGAAGTCAATGTGATATTGGTGTTAAATAGACCTATTCACACTATTTTGTTCGATTTAAGGCATGTAAAAGGGTTTTTAATTAAGCATTATCAAGTCTCCAGTAAGGAAATGTTTAGCAGAAAATGGCTTTAAAAGTACATTTAAATTGGCTGTGAAAAAATTTATATTTTTGCTGTAGAATAAGGTCTATACTATCCATTCTTTGTATAACGTCCAGCATCAGTCAATAACAGCGCAGCATTAATGTTTAATTTCTTCTGTATACAAGCATTTCTATGCCCGCCGAAATATCTAGCTTGGACGTTTCTGGACGAGAGTATGGATGCACATTAATTAGTAAAGATAGGGCAGTATACCTCTAATATCACTTTAACCTCTTTAAACACTTTAACGCTTCCTCCAAGAATATATATAAAGTGCTCAAAATTTTGTTAGGGCCATATATCATATATCAAGGCCTAATGTCCACTTTAACGCATCCTCTGTGACAGCATTGATACAATAAAAAGTGATCCAAATTTGATTTCAGTTAGGGTAGTATACTTATATTTTCATAAATAAAACTTCAAAATATTGGTACAGTAAAATGTGCTAAAATTTATAATTTCGCAAGATCAAAGCACCATTTATTAAACCACATTTTCGGATTAAACACGTCCTTACAGGTGGAATCTGTTTTGACCTCACTCTGACCGGTCTAAACAGAACCTTTCTTGCCTCAGAGAACTGGTACACGTACGAAACGACTTAATATTGTTATTTATTGTTATTTGTTTAATTCTGTGAATCACAGTGTTTTCTTGCATATTTTGCTTTATGTGCCTATAAATTGTGATGGGTTTTATGGTCTTTTTAATTTTCGCACTAGTTCCTTACAGACTAGCCGTATTTCTGAGTTCATCAGTGAAACTTAGAAAATTTACCGAATTACTTTTCGCAGTTGTTGGAGTTTGATATAGGCCTGCTAGCGTAACCTCTCTACCCAGGTCCTACTTGGCCAGCTCTGCACGGGCCTCGAACCCGGGTCTTCCAGCATGGGAGTTGGACGCTCTAATAAGGAGGCTAAAGGCTGCAACCTCTAGCGTCTGTCGCTAGAGCTTCTCTTGAGGTCAGAGGAGTGAGGTTTACTCGCACAGCAACTACTAGCTGGCCTCCGTTACACTCACCCCCCCAAACCTCACTCCCATCCGGGTCACGGCACCAATGTAACCCCTCTACCCGGGTCCTACTTGGCCAGCTCTGCATGGGCTTTGAACTCAGGTGTTCTGGCATGGGAGTCGGACGCTCTAACAAGGAGGCTAAAAGCTGCAACCTTTATGGCTTGATGTACCCTTCACTACTGTTGCCAGTCAGTGGGTTGTGTATGGCTTACCTGGTGTGCCAGAGGTATCATGGCATCTCAGTGTAGTGCAGCTTGTGACGTGTCTAGAGAATTACGACATTATACAGTAGGTAGTTCTGTTCTGTACCTGAGCATCAGACCAGACAGGCCTAGTCAAAACCGTTACGTAAGCACTCACGTGATTGTTATGACTCCACCAAGCGTGCCACACAAGTCCTGAAAAGTGAAGCCAAAGCAGTCTGGTGTAAAATGATTCGCGCAGACATGAACAAATTTTTGGGGCTGCATTCCCTTCAAAAATAAAACTAACCCTTCAGTCTTCAGTGGCTCTGATGTCAGGAGTACATGGAGACTATTATGTTCACTCTTTTTTCCAACAACAAAACACCTCAATAGTTTACTAGACGTTCTAGCCGCTTCAGCTTCTCCAGCCTGGAGAAAATGGCGGACTGTGTACAACTTGCTCAGGGCGGGGTCTATACAAAGTGTCAATCAGCAGTCGTGGGCGGGGCCTGTACAAAGTGACGTCACTTTGCTAAGAAACTGCAAACAGCTTGTTTTGAGACAGAATTAAAAAAAAAAGTGTGTGGATTTTTATAATTATATGGTGGTTGTGTATACACACACTACCAACACACATTTATGTTCAAACACCATGTAAAATTGAATTTTCATAATAGGTGCCCTTTAAGAAACGAACACTTGATTTACTAAATGGGGCAAATTAGCGTGAGAGCGCAATTCCACAAATTTGCCGATGGGAGTGGCAAGTTTCGCATATATAGGCCAACATGGCTTGCCAAACGATTTGTTCGGATAGCGTCTTCCTCTGGCATTCCAAAGAAATTAACACGAGTGGAAAACATTTTCTCCCTTCTACCACGTGCTCTCTGTTTTCTGCGGCGTCTCCTCCTAGCAGCAACAATTGCAGCCATCTTGCAAAATGGGTTAAGACATGCGTTTTTGGGGCGTTAAATTATGGTGCAAATATCAGTAAATTGACTAGCGCAAACATTAGTAAATCGTGTTGTGCTCACCTCCCATAAATTTTACATCTGAAAGTGAAACTCTTACAAATGCATATGCAATAAGGTCAGCCACAAAAACAACTCCATGCCTTTTCAGTGCTAATTCTGCACTGCGTGTCTTTAGTAAATCCCGAAAGTAGTTTGTTAACGCCAAAAGAGAGTTTGCGCTGACGGAAGCTGATAGTAAATCTGACCCTTGAACTTAGATCAGCATGATAAAAACTATATAAAATGACAAAAAACATCTTTGGAAAAAATGTAATTTAATTGTTTATTTTGTCTCATGTCACTTTACATGGATAGGGCAGGTTTATGACCTATACTGGGACCAACCACCTGGGGGTGATTGAGACGCTTTGGCTTCATTTTTCAGAACTTAAACTTGTGAACAAGGCTTGTCAACAGGTAGTTGTGAATCACATGTGTTTCATATTTGAGATGAGGATGTGGTAGCCAGTGATGAGATCAAAACCAGCACTAGTAGACTTTGACTATTTCATTTTACTTAACATTATTTTATTTATCTGTTATATTGATGAGACCTTTTGGAAGGATATTGATCTTCTTATGTCCTTTTTGAGCGCCATTCCTCCTGCATTTTGTCAATTGCTATAAACAAGAAGTTGACTTTAACCTACATTTTAGACACAATATTGCCACTTACATTGTCATGATCTGGTCTTTGTTTGTCTGTTTTTCTGTTCCCCAGTCCTGTCCGGAGTCACATGTTCCTTGTTTTCAGTCCTGTCACCTGTCATGTGTTCCTTTGTTTTGCTTTCATCTGTTGTCATGTGATCTTTGTTTTGTTTTCCCATGTGCTTGTCTAATTATTTGTTAATTTCAGTCAGCTGTGTCTCGTTAGTCATTATGTCCGTCACCTGTGCCTTGCTTGTTATCCTCCTGTGTTTCTGTGTATATATTCCCTCTGTGTCAGTCCAGTCCTTGTCCGTTGTTGAAGTTTCATGTTGGTGGTAATTCCTGTGTTCCTGTCTTGATTCGAGTATTCATTAAACTATTAAACGTTCATCTTCCCTCTTCGTGTCTTCATCCTGCAGAACATGTTACAGAACAATGGACCCAAAAAGAGACAAAACAACATGGATGTCTCACCTGAAGACCGACTGTGGAGGATCCATGTGTATCACACGTGTTTCATATTTGAGATGAGGACGTGGTAGCCAGTGATGAGGCCAAAACCAGCACAAGTAGACTTTGACTATTTAATTTTACTTAACATTATTTTATTTATCTGTTATATTGGTGAGACCTTTTGGAAAGATATTGATCTTCTTATGTCCTTTTTTAGCGCTGTAGACTGTTTTTGAGTCTGTAGATGTTTAAGAGGCTGAGGTGTCAACCTTGATTTATTGCAATTTTGAGTTGTTCAGTTTTGTTTTGATTTTAGAAAATAAACGTGATTGTTCTCCTCACAAATCAACTGTTGTTTTTCACTGGCATGGACATCAGTTCAGTATGAGTAAAATACCTAAGTACAGTTAAAATCAGATACTGTATGACTTTTACTGAAGTTTGGTGACTTGTAACTTGGGGTCATTTTTGCTCTATGGTATCTGTCTTTTACCCAAGCATTGTTTTCATGTACTCTTTACACCTTTGGTTTATTGTTAATAAAGATGACTGTTGAACATGGATTCTGTTTAGATTCTACTCTCCCTTGCTGCAACCAGCTGTGACCGAGATGGGGCAAAATTTCAGTTTTTTCTATTCCTAATCTTTGATCACTTGTAGTCTGTGTTGAAATGAGGCCTTCTTTTCTAACATCAAAAGGAATGAGGAAGAGAAAAAAACGAGGCAGGTGCTGCTTTCACAGCTGTGAGAGACGTTTGCTCTGTCCAGGTGAACGTGACGTCTATCCTTCATAGACCTGCTCTGTTTCTCACTTGCTATGAATGAAAAGCTCCAGTGGCGCTGCACTGCATGAACAAATAAACATTTGTGTCTGACAGTCTCATCCGTGCTTTGAATTCAGCTAAATCTCGGTTTATTGGATTCTCGCGCCACTCTCCTTCCTTGAGACAGGAATACACAAGAGCATGTGAATGGAGCTTCTTTCTCCAGAACGGATTATTATGACTCTACCTGAATAACTGATGGGTGACAGGATTGTCAGTCATTTATATATTCATAAACCTCAAATATGGGTGCAGGAGATGAACGCTGTCTGCAAACGCCCTTGATGATTAAGCAGGTCATTAGAGGGATTAACCAAAGTGATTAACATGCAGAAAAACATGCAAATTAAAATCCTACTGTGTTATTTTGCTAATCGCATCGAGTCATAAAAACATCCAAACTTACTTTATTTTTGAAAATGGTGACAAAGTGCAAGGAGAACAAGTATACAGAACTATATACATCCAGAGATGTGACAAAAATATAATTGTATCCATATATATACATATATACATATAGCATATGTATATATATGTATATATATGTATATATACAGCTCTGGAAAAAATTAAGAGACCACTGCAAAATTATCAGTTTCTCTGGGTTTACTATTTATAGGTATGTGTTTGGGTAAAATTAACATTTTTGTTTTATTCTATAAACTACTGACATTTTTCCCAAATTCCAAATAAAAATATTGTAATTTAGAGCATTTATTTGCTAAAAGCAACAACTGGTCAAAATAACAAAAAATATGCAGTGGTCTCTTAATTTTTTCCAGAGCTATATATATATATATATATATATATATACCATATATATACAGCACATATTTCTATATATTAGGAATTAAAATAGAAGTTTGATTATAATTATTATTGCTATTATTATTAATTTAAAACAAATCAGGATCACCCATTTTTCATTTTTCCACTCTTTCTTTAGATTAACAGAAAAGTGGTCCTTTCCATCATATGAATATCTGTGGTCATATCTGTGGTCATATCTAGCCATTTGTCAAATGTTCGTCGTCCTCCTGTTGCATTCATTTACATGTTAATGTTTTCTTAATTATCATCAAAAACATTAATTATCTGTAAATGCTAGTTCAGGACATACAGCTGAAATACAGTAGCCCTACTTTCGAAAAGAAAGTAATTCTTAAAGGGATAGTTCACCCAAAAATGATCCCATAATTTACTCACCTTCACTCCGTTCGAGGTTTATATCACTTTCTTCTTTCAGTCAAACACAATCAGAGTTATATTAAAAAATATCCTGGGTTTTCCAAGCTTTATATTGGGAATGAATGGCATTTTTTCAAAGCCCAAAAAAGAGCATCCATCCATCATAAAAAATAATCCATACAAATCCAGGGGTTAATAAAGACCTTCTGAAGCAAAGTGATGCCTTTTTGTGAGGAAAATATCCAAATTTATAACTTTATAGAGTTCTGGCTTATGACGTAGGATGTAGGAGTAGCGTAAGCTTAGATGAGAGTAGACGCCTCTCCTGGTTCAAACAAGTAGAGCTGGACAACAAACTCAAGCTCCTCTAACATTTCTCTTTAAAAATTAAGACTGACTCTTCGACCGGAACTAGACTCGCGTAGAGCCATTACCGAAAGCCAGATATTATAGTTTATAAAGTTATAAATATGGATACTTTTCCTACGAAAACATATCGCTTACCTTCAGAAGGCCTTTATTAACCCTGTGAAACCATATGGATTATTTTTATGATGGATGGATACAAATTTTTGAGCTTCAAAAAATGGCTCCCTTCACTCTGATTATGAAGCTTGGAAGAGCCAGGATATTTTTTGATGTAACTCTGATTGTATTTGTCTGAAAGAAGAAAGTAATATACACTAAGGATGGCTTGAGGGTGAGTAAAATATGGGATCATTTTAATTTTTGGGTGAACTATCCCTTTTAAAAAATACTCTTAAAGACTTGTTGCATTTCTCTCCATTATTATCTGGACATTCTCAGAATGTATGATAATTTGCTTGGCGTCTGCCATTCCTCCTGCATTTTGTCAATTGCTATGAACAAGAAGTTGACTTTAACCTACATTTTAGACACAATATTGCCACTTGCATTGTCAATTTTTGTCAGAATAGTTACAAACAAGGTTAAAACACGAACATGAATGTCTCTCAGCAAAACCACAACAATGTTTTATGCCTGCAGCCTAAAAATTCCCACCATTACACACTGGTCTGTCTGGAACACACAAATCAGACAAGGGAGTGGTACAAAAAGGGATATAGAGAAGAGTAAAGTAATAGCTAAAATATCATAAAATAATGAAAAATCCCAGCCTTGGCCAATCAAATTCGAGGACCAGAACTACCCAGCTAACAAATATTCTAAGAATGTTATGAAAGCGCTATTCTCGTTTAAAACGTCCTGCTTTTTTATGTTTTAACTTTTTTCTTGGTTATGCGAGTGTTAAATAACATTCCATTTTGCTAACATTGATGAATGTTCTCTGAACGTTCTGAAACAAGTAGTAACATTTAAAAATGTTGCATGTGTTGTTACTAAAGTAATCATGTTTTGTTCCAAAGGTTTTGACTGTGAAAATACCATCATCTCTAACAGGAAAACAGGAGCGGAGGTGTTTGTTTGGAAAGGCAATTACTGGTCACATGTTGTGAGATCAATGCGTTCCTGTCTGAGATTCTTGAATTCCTCAGAGGAGCAGCGATTGATCACAAAATTGTGAGAATATTTTGAAAGTTTTCATGTCTTCATGCTGCTCTTGTGTCAAAGTTAGGAGTAAAATTTAGAGTATTTGACTATTTTTTAAAAGTGATTAACTGAAAATGTTTGACTGATATTTGATCTAACTTTGCTTTTTTTTTAGACATGTTTGCACGTTTACATATTTTGTTTCAATTGGCATGAAATCAATCTGCCATCGCCTCTTTTCTTTGATTTGAACAGCAGACTTACTGTGTATTTACAGTGTTTGGTAAAATTACTTTTAAATGTAATGGATTACATTATTGTGTTACTTCCTAAAAAAGTAACTAATTGCGTTAATTTTTCTGCATTTCCATGGCGGTCTAAATATAAGTTTAATAAAGCCTGAACCTCGTCATCAGTCCATCGGTCCTATTTTTTAAACTCCATTGTTGATTCGAATAGCAACAGACTTTTAAAAATGGTGGTTGAAATATAATGCTGCGTGGAGTCAACCAATCAAAATGCTGCGTGAACTTAACCAATCAGCATTTTCAGAGTCCAAGTCCCACCCCTGAAAGTTCCTAAACTTTGAAAAAGTTCTACCTTGTGAGCAGGGACTTTCTGAGGGGGAATTTTTTACCTGTAACTTCATTTAGACCCTGGTTCCTACAGTCAAAACACATCACAAAATCCCATAGTTCCTTGGGAAAGTGGTAGTGGAAACCTGGATTGAGACACTCTTATTTGTCCCTGACTCTAAAATCCAACATTGAAATGTGTTAATATTTCCATGAATAGTAATTTAGATTGATTAGTAATATTTTGTAGATGCATAAATCACAGCAGAATGTGATTTACCAGCCTGACGCATGGGACAAATATTATATTAGGCTGAGGAATATGAGAAACACGCATCCATTAAGTGCATTAACATGTCAATGAGATTTCATATGCACTCTCTCCAATCCTTTCTGGATTGTTTGTGTCTTGGAAGTGAAAGTCAGCGGAGTCACATTTCAAATCTTAAAGATGCAGTGGACATGATTCATTCCTGAAAAAAAGGCCAGTAATTTACAACTGTAACTGCAGGAACATGGGTGTCGAATTCAGATCAACATTAAAGAAAAGTCGTTCCTTTAAATCTACTTGACATTTCAGCTGAAGCTGACCATCTTATTGTAATGTCACGCCGGCAAGGATTACAAACAGTAGAAGGGAAAAGGCCATTCTATATAAGAACATTTATATCTTAGAAAGAAAATCTCATTCCATTGGAAGAGTCCTGTTTAGTCTTTTTCTCTTTCAACTGTGAGCTCTTGTGTCATGATAATCATAGCTATGATGACAGCTTCATGTTTAAAACCTGGCTGTCATCCTACCTGGTCCAGACTAGTTATGCTCAAATTCACCACACATGGCCATGGCCTCTCAGGGAAAGAGGATGAATAAGACATTAGGAGAGAAATTACTGTGGTTGTACCACCTCTGACAGCTCCTTGCATAAGGAATAGATCACTGCTGTAAAAACCACTAATATTTCACCATATAAGCTCTGCACTGGCTTATAACTTCATGCATATTAGAAAAGAGGAATAATTATTCACAGATTTGATGAGTCTAGTGCTTACGCTGTAAACGATCAAAGCCAGGAAATATGCAGAATACTTAGGAGTTTAGAAATGCTGGACTTTAAATTACCTCGTAAAATCATAATGTGACAAATCCAATTGTCCATCTCAAGGGAAATTTTTTTCCTGACGTTTCCTTTAGGGACTTATATAATCTAATATATTGTGTTTGTTGAATATAAAACAGAATTTGTCACACAAAACTTAAAAACTTTGGGCTTAAAAACCAAAATCCCAGACTTCAGCCAACAGGTCTGGGAAAACAAAAGACCCATGGTAAGGCAAAACTAGAACAGAGATATATCTAACAAAACAGGGAGATGGAAACACACACGACAGACCAACTGACAAGAACACTGTTCACAAAATGAACCAGCACAGGACAGAAAACACAAGAAGAATAAATAGGCAAGGAAATGAGGAGGGTAACAAGGGAGGACAGGTAGGATAAATAAGCCAACAATCAGATCACCATTCTGTTTAGTTTTGTTCATGGACTTTCAGTTTGTTTTCATTTGTCACATGTTTCTTTGTTCAGATTCCCACCACTCATCTGTCTCCATAGTTACAATCATTATTAGTTTATATGTGTCAGCTGTGTGTCAGCAGTAATTATCCTTGTTGTCTTCACTACTTAAGTTGTTCCTGTCTCCTGTCCTCCGGTCACCGTGATACCTACTTGAGTACCTTGTTTGGACTGTTCTTTGTAAAGTTACCTGTTTGAATCTTCGTCTTCTGTGTCTACATCTTCCTGCCTGCAGGCACAGTGTTACAGTTGACTGGACCTCCAATAATGGATGAACATGCAAAATTTATTGCGGTGGCTCAGGAGAGCCACAATGTTTTCTCCTTCACTGCTGGGTTTTCCCATATCACCATCACCAGCCCGACGAGACCCTAAAGACTCTGATCTGGAACCGGGTGAACTTTCACAACCCCATCGACCTCCCAGACACCACCGGACTGAACCGAAGGGAAGCCGTATTGAAGCATGTGGCCCCAATCCAGAAGCTAGACAGACTCAGAGCCAAAGTTACCGCAGAGAATACACAAGAGCCCCCCACAGACATTGAAGAGCCATCCGCTGCAAGGAGTGAGCCAGAGCCACAGGACAAGAGGCCAGTGCTCACGATCATCCCGGAAGTTGAGCCCCTGAGCGAGTCTGAACAAGTGTGAGCCTGCGACATCAACGGCCAAGGGAATGGGAACTTAGGACTGGTTGCTGGACACCAGTGCGAAGGAATCGATCCCCACTCAATCCCACACTGTATCATCTTCTTCATCGCTTTTTAAAGGTAGCATTATGAATGAAATGAAATGGACTGTGCCCTACTTAGCATTATCCTGTCCATTCAGATGACACCTCCTTCTCAGAGCTCAGTCAGTCCACCAGCCCCGCCACTGCTTGGAGTTTGCAACCCCGAGCTGTCTGACGCCACCTGCCGGGACGTCGAGGTGCAGTTCGTCCAACCATCTCCAGTGCCTGAGACAAAGGATCCTGTGGCTCTGCCTCCAGTCTCAGTTTCCCTCATTCCATCTTGGCCCATCGACCTGTTGGTTTTGTCCTGGCTCCTCCCACCTTCAGCTCCTCCAGGGATCCTCAGCCAAGTGACTCCACGGGTTCCCTCATCCCACCGGCTCCTCCTTGGTTAGTCGTCGTTCCAATTATGCCATTGACATACGGGCCATCCACTATGCTCCATCCCTCCTCGCATTTGGCTGCAACGGGCTCCTTCTTCCCTTCAGCATCGCCTCTGACCTTGGCCTCACTGCTGTCACCCCAGTCCTCGGGTACACTGGCTCTACCTATGTCTCTCTGCACCATCGACTCTCCGTCTACACCATCAGATCCTGGGCCCTTGTCTCTGTTGGTCATCCCCCACATGTGAGCAGCCATATCTACCACATCTTGGCTCCTCCCGCATTCATCTTTGCTGTGGGCTGTTGGCTCTGGGGAGCTCTGGGTCTGCGCCATTGGAATTTCTCCACCTTCAACATCTGGCCCTACCATCACCATCCCTTCGCCACACCCTGCCTCCATCCCTTCTCTTCTGCCTCCCTGCATCGTTTCGCCATCTCCAGAACCCCCTCCATCCCTCCCTATGTGTCACTCTATTACGGCGCGAGGTCGCTCCTTGTCAGAGGGGTTGTTATGTCACCATTTTGTTTAGTTTAGTTCTTGGACTTCACAAATTTGTCATGTTTCTTTTATCAGATTCCCGCCACTCATCTGTCTCCATAGTTACTGTCATTATTAGTTCATATCTGTGACCTGTGTTTAAGTAATTATCCTCATTGTGTTCACTACTTAAGTTGTTCCTTCTCTTGCACTCCTTGTCCGGTCACCGTCATACCTACATGTGTGAATGAAGCTTGTACCTGTTTGGATTGTTATTAGTACAGTTACTTGTTTGAATCTTCATATTCTGTGTCTACGTCTTTCTGCCTGCAGGCACAGCGTTACAATAACAAGATGGGTGAGGTTAAGACAATTGACAGAACACATGGCACATAGAAACAAACATGACAAGCCGTGTGATCACACCAATCATGACAAAAACAAGAGGACATGGCCAGTAAACACAATCACAAGCCATGTGCTCAAAGAAAACATTGCATGAACATGCAGCCAATGAGAGCACTCACCGACTGCCTGTCTGCATAAAATAGAACAAAATTTTCCGACAATAAGACAGAACACAATGCAGGAACGCCAATCAACACAAAGCAACACAAAGACCAGGCGCTCGATGAATATACACAACACAAGATTGCATGGTGATTGAACGAACCGATGCAATCACAACAAAAGAGAAAACATGGAGCATGAATGTCTGAGCCCCGACACTGAACCAAACCAAACTAGACAAGTGCCAGGATCCGAACACCATATTCCGCACAAACAAAGCATGTGGACGAGAGAGCACACTGTCACAAAACCAAGAATAAACCAGACTGAAGGGATGTAGCAACAGTAACTAAAGGGGGCGGGGTCTTTGCGAAGGGTCAATTGATTCCAAGCTTGTAAAATGACTCATTTGGAATTTTGTCTGGAATTATGATGTAATACTATGATGAAAGACTGCCTCTGCAGAATCAAATCAACGCCTAGTTCTACATCATTGCGTCTTTAGCCTCACCGGCAGCTGCATTAGTAAGATTAGAGATTCAGGATCACTTGACAAGAAATGACATCACCTTCCAAAAGATCATGATACTAGGACAGTGCTTATTTATTTTCAACTATATGAATGTCTCAGTAGGGCATTATTTGTTTGTTTGATACATTTCACTGTGGATGCTTTGGTAAATCAGTCACAATTTCAGTGCAGGTTTTGAAAACAGTCTTTTACTGTAAGATATGGGCCCGACGGTAATGACACATGTAAGTAACCATGTTAATTCTAATGTCTGATCTGTGATCAATGATTTCTGATATGATTCAGACGTTCTTTGTCTCAAAATCGTTTGTTGCGGTTTTATATGCATCAGTAAAACAAGTCCGTGACTAAACAATCAACTTCACATTGTTTCTCTTAGTAATATGAAAATAATCTACTATTTAAATTGTGATTAAAATAAATACAGAAAGTGATCAAAGAACGCTCCCTTAATAATCGCTGGAGCTGTCAATCACAGAGTTTATCAGTGACTGAGTTCAGGACTCTCTGTAAAACTCCAATGACATTGTCTACAACTCAAAATGAATCTCTTATTTACATCATGTTTACACTACTAGTTATGATGAAAGCATTCGTTAGTGTGCAGAAATTGAGCTGCGATGACGAGATCACTGCATTCATGTACTCAACAGACATGTTTGTCATCGGCTACATGCTCATCACTGCAACCTTTCATGTCACTGGAGTAGATCTAAATATAATAAACAATTTTCATGATCAGTTAATCTTGATGTAATAGTAAAAACGTAGTTAAAGTTTTGGAGAGAGTTCCAGATGTAATACTTATTTTTTATGCAACATGTTAGCCAATCTCAGCAGTTTAGACTGAAGTCTCACAGCAGACACGCCCCTTCAAACAGAGCGTTCAAACCAGAGGGCTAAATTCAGGGCAAAAAATCTCCTTTTATTTAAAAATTGACCATTTTTGATGTAAAAATCATACTAACATTATAAGTGCACCTCAGGAAACACTATAAAATAATTATAATAATAAAAAAGTTCATGACCCCTTTAAGATGTCAAATACTGAATTCAAAATGTTGATTATTTTTAAATTATTTACAATATATACAATAAATAAATATTCTGTCAAATATTAATTTAAGATTACGTTATTCAATGATCATTTATTATTAATTGGTTAATAAATCACCTTTCTAAAATATAAGTGAGAAACAATAATAAACAATATGATTAAAAGTCAAATATTTAATTTGACAAATTATTTAAAAAAACATTTAGTATTGTTATTAAAAATAAAAACATTATTATTATTTAAAAGCATTTTTTTCTAAAAGAAAAAAATATTCAGAAAACAATAAATGAAATTTAATTTAAATGATTTTATCTTTTAAAAAGCACCTTTCTGAATAACACATCACATGAGAATTTTTTCATTAACACAATGATTGTAGTGTTAATATCATCTGTCAAATAATGGAAACATCAAATATATAAACAATTTGAGATCACCACAGCAAACGATTAATATATGCATTTCGTCACCGGAGCTCTTCCAATAATAATGTAACTCCTCCGGTGGTTGGACACCGTTACTGCCCATAACAACTCCACCCAAGTTCGGTTGCCCAGCAGCGAATATCCAAAGCGTACTATAGTGACGGTTGATCTTATGAATATTAATTACGTAAATGGAACGTTCGGCCAGTAAGCCTGACTGGTAATCCTCGGCTTATGAATATTAATTAACACACTGACTAGATGCTGCACGTAACGTCAACATTGCCTGTTTAATAATTCATTAGCTCAGCCAGTTCAATAGTAGGATTCGTAATGTCGCTCCCCGGCAGAGACATGGATGCTCAGTTGAACGCGGGGATCGAGAGTCGACCACATCGTAGGACTGGAAGCGGAGCTTGTGGGATTTATGAGACTCATTGCTAAATAGTTTATCTGACTAAAGGCGTGATTGGATCCGCGTGCAGAGACTGACGCATCACATCACATCGATGAAACAAAGCGTTTGTTTTACGGAGCGCACTAGTGGAATCAAAATGTCAGATGCAGCTAGCGGTATTGGAGCTTACGGACGCCAATAGACCATTGTTTTTGTTTTTATGTATACTGGTTGTCTGTTAACAGGGGACGTTACGTTTAGGTGCCCGCGTTTGATTTACAATTTTTGAAAGAGCCAGTAAGTTGCGCGTGGACTCGGATGGATAGCAGGTGCACGAACGCATCACCTATAAATGTGATTCTTCACTCATGCTTTTAGTGTTTTAAGTAAATAATATCTGATTATAAAGCAGCATTTATTTCATTACATTGTTTATATATATATATATATATATATATATATATATATATATCGCAGCGCGATACCAGTCGCGTGATGTTCAAATTTACTGCATACTAAATCAACGCATCTACTCGAAATACGTATTTAATTCAATATTGTATACATCAATGCATTGTTTATTTAGGATTTTTTATTCTTTATGTATACTGTAAAAAAAAAAATCAACCCTCTACAATTCCAACCTTATTATAAATTCTGAAGTTAATTCAAAGTGGTGCTAAAGTCACTTATACCGTTCATAAGTGACTTCACTTATATATTTGACCACTCTGAAGCAAATTTATAAATTCAATTATTGTTATGATTTTAATGAATGGAAACAAAGATGTAAGCACTTTTTGCAATATTTAAGATAAACATGTTGTTTCATATTGCTGTTTTTAATTAATATGGCTAAATTACATGGTTTGTTGTTATCATGGCTGTTTGAGATATCCCAACAAACCTAAAATGCATTTTGCACCTCATCCTAGGAAGGGGCAACTTCGCATCGGAGGGTTCAGCAGTTAGATTGTGTTGTTTTATTGTTAATAAATGTGAAAACGTAGTGTTAAAAAGTTAGGCTGGTCATTTGAGCGGAAGCTTTAAATCCAGAGGATGATCCTCTCTGGAGTGGCTGGACTGCTGTCAGAGCGGCTTTCACAAGATTAACAGCCCTCTGCTCTTTTCTTTGCCTGTATGCCTATAAAATCTCCATATTTACCTATTTTTAAGTCTTTTTTATAATAAATGGGACTCAAATGAAGATTTCCGGAGCAGCTGAAGTCACAAATCTATAAGACTATACTTTCAATAATCTGTTGAACTTGAGGAAATGACATTGTCTTTAAAACGCGCCAAACTGAGAAGCAGCATTTTTCTGCTGCTGTGATAATGACATCGTGACATCAGGAATCTTTTTTTTGAAACGTGCCAAACCGAGAAGCAGCTGACGCAGATTGTAAATATGACTTTGTGATGGCAGAATTGACCAGAGATGTGACATTGAGAGTCTTTTAGATGCTAGCAGCTGAGACCGATTCTGCTGCTGTTTTGGAGAAATATGACATTGTGACGTTGCGAATTTAAGCGGGGCGAACTAAGAAGCAGCTCGGACTTTTATTCTGCTGCTGATGCGAAATTTAGATTTCGCCAATCTGATGCTGCTGCAAATATGACATTGTGACATCAGGAGTCCGTCTCTAAAGCGCCAGACTGAGGAGCAGCTGACACTCTCTTTTTGCTGCTGCTGCTGCTGATGATGCTGCAGCTGCGAAAATGCTGCGATTCCCTGTGAAGAAAATACGAAAGCAGTTCAAACTTCTGCTACTGCTGGTGCTGCTTACTTTTGCCGTGTGGTTTACGTACCTGCACATCAACCAGGGCAAATCCATCAAACTCCACTTCAACTATGGGAAAGGTAAGTGGAATTTTCTGGCTAATTCAATATGTGGAGTGAGTTTATTGCTGATGTCATTTTCTCTGAGAGGGTCTATTCTTGTTATAAAGAAATTAAGCTGCGGTTTAAAATAAGAGCGAGATGAATAAATGAACTGCTGAATTATCAATTTTATTATTAACTTTAATTGCACCGGCACTGATACTGGCAGTACATCAGTCAGTGTCCAGCATATAGTTGGCAGATGAAAATTGGTATTTTAATAGTGTAACATTATGCATTGCATTTTGAAAAGAATTTTTAAAATATTGTATTTTGAATTAAATTAAGGTTGCTTTATATTGCTTTCAATTGAGTGCTAAAATTATGCACAGGTTTGTTCAGATGAGCAGAATTAGAGCTTAGTCTACTGTCACGAACCTTCATAGAAATTAGGTTCACATATGAATAAAGGGATCGTTCACCCCAAAAATTAATATAAAAATACTCACCCTCAAGTTGTTCCAAACCTGTACGAGTTTCTTTCTTCTGTTGAACGATAAATAGGATATTTTAAAGAATGTTGGTAATCAAAAGGTTGACGGCACACATTGACTCCCATATTTAGCCAATGGGTGGTTACAAACATTCTTTAAAATATCCTCTTCTCTTCTCAGGAACAACTTGAGAGTGAGTAAATGATGACAGAATTTTCATTTTTGGGTCAACCATCCCTTTAAGTGTGAATTACCAAAAAGTGTTTTTGCACAAGCCATGTGCTTGTGAGAATCTTGACTTTTTTGTTAATGAAGTGTGTGTCATGAATGTCACAACTCTTCCCACAGACTGTGGGAAAAGCTGTTCCTTAAGGGGAAGCGTGTAATTTCTGTCTTACTAGCAGAAATGTGAACAGAATTGCTGAAAAAGAGACTTTTCTATTTTCCGAAGAACAGTGTTAATTGTTAATGAGGTGCATCTAAATTCGCATACTTACGCACTATGCTATATTTTGTATTATAAATAGTTTGTTCACACTGAAAATTCCAGCTATAAGAAGTACATTATGCACTAATTTAAGTGAAATGAAAGGCTATTTAAGCAAAAATAGCATATTTTCTTAGCAATAGAGGCTATTTACTCCAGTGCAAATAGCTGTGGATGCTCTTTACACTGGGTGAAAATAGCAATATAAGTGACAATAGCCGCATTTTCTTAGCAATATGCTATTTACACTAGGTGAAAATAGCGATGAATTCTATTTTACTCCATGTAAAAGTATCAGTTCATTGCACTAAGATTAAATAGTAATTAGATGCTATCTTTATATTGGCAGATTTGCACCTCAATATTTTTGTACATTTATAGGATGCAATAACATCATAGAGTGTAAATGATTATATTTATTTAAATTATTAAATGGATGCTGTCTTATTGGGACAATGAAAACCCTCCCTACACCTTCCCCTAACCTTACCCCTATCATTAAATACTCATTAGGTCGTGTATTTCCACTTTTAGAACATTATTTAAATTTTTATTGAAAATACATGCCTTTCTGATGTGATATGTGATTGGAAAATGGATAAGAACGAGCTTGAACCCGCGTCGAACGTGTTAAATGCCAGGTCTGCAAGCCTTACTCGCTACTGCTGCGCCACTGAAGATGTTGAATTGTGTATTTTTTAAATTTTGAGTGGACCAATCAGACAATGGTGGGTGGAGCTAGTGTGAATAGCATTTGTCAACAAGGGTGGCTATTTACACTTAGTGTAAATAGAGAGCCTGAAAATGAAATGTGGAATGTTGGACACTTCATGCAGCTTTAAAGGGATGGTTTGCCCAAAAATGACAATTTTATGTTAATTTACTCACCTTCAGGCTCACTTTTTTTTCTTTAGTTGAACCGTAAAGAAGATTTTTATTTGAAACCGTGGTGATTCGTATAATGCTAGTCAACGGTTTCAGAGTAAAAAATAAAAAAAAAAAGGTTACAGGCAAAACAGAATTAATACCCACGGCTCCTGACAATACATTGAGGTCTTATGAAGTGAAACTATCAGTTTGTGCAAGAAACTGAACATTATTACAAGTAATCCACAGCCTCGGCAAAAATAATCCTGAGCACATTCACGGCAGTCTGGAGGTTCCTGTCGCAATCTACCCTTCGCAAACAGTTTGATTGACAGGCGATCTGACCAATCATAACCCCGAATTCGCCATTTTGTCTGACAAAGCAGTCAGGGGAGTTAGTAGATTAACGTTGATGAACTTGAAAAATTGTGTGTACTCACGTCTTTCCACACTTGAAACAACATTCCTTCTGATGTTCATGTTTATTTGATGCTATAAATGAACTAGTATGAAGAGATGATCTTGAAGGAGCTACAGCGATCTGTCACAACACATTAAAGAGACACTATACACTATTTATTGTTTAAACTTCTTTAAAATATTACGATATATTAAATATGAAACTGTTTCATATGTCAGTGTCCTCTTTGCCCCACAATGTATTTTTCACTTCGTGAGAACATGATGTGTGGCGTGAGAGCGCATGGCTTGTCGGACATAGCAACAGTAACTAAAAGGGGCGGGTCTTTGCGAAGGGTCAATTGGTATAATCATATTTACCATTGTTCATCGAATTCTCACAGCCAAATTCTCACAGACGAATTCTGTAGGAATCCATGCTTGAGGGTGAGCGTTGTTCAGTTTTGGTGATTTTGACACATTGACCCAACAGAAAGCTGCTTGGTTTGAAGGTGACTTTCCATTGACAATGGACAGTAGACCCTTTTCTCCCACATAATTTCGCTAATGTGACTGCACTTTAAAGCTTAAATTAAGAACACTAATATTGGCAGTGCGCTAACACAGGGTCGGACCCCTAGAGCTCGTCTGACAACATCTTTTTTGTGTCCGCCACTCTAGAATAGGATCCTCTTTCTCATTAACAGCTGCTAAAAGCCCCGTGTGGCTTGGCATCTCTCCCTGACTGCCCCGGACTGACCTCAATCATAACCCAGGAACCTCAGCTTCTGTCTGGCCGCTCTAGTCTTTGAGTGGGCCACCAATTCGCTCCTCTCGTAAAGGAGAAGTGCACTGAAATCACTCAAGTGCGAGAAGGCTGTGCAAATTCTGTATTAGCCCGAATAAGATGTCTGGAAAATAACGTGGCATCGCACCAAGCCATCTATAGCGAAATTAAAAAGTCTGTGGGGCTCGCCGGGTGATGTTACTGACATTTTAATCAGCGATGTTGGCTGTGAAAATGCATGTTTGCACAAATAGGCTGGTTTATTTTCGCCTGAGGGCTCACAATGGCCAATTACAGACTCCGTAGGGCTGGGTCAAGATGTGATAGGTTGCTGTGAACAAGGGACTTTTTAAGCAACCAAGTGTGAAGGAATGTGTCGAAGCAGCAAGCGGGTCATTCCTGTTATGCAGTGCCTTTTGAACTTAAGTTTCTAAAATGAATGCGCTTGGGTTGTTGTTCATATAGAAGTACTTTCTATAGTTGCAAATATATGCGCAGGCACTTAAACATCATTAATTATAACCTCTTAACATGGTGGCAAGAAAATGAACAGGATGGAAATGAAGTGCTAAAGTTAGCCATTGCCTAGTGTGCGATTTTGAGTTATCTTATGAGGTCAGGAAGTTAATTACAATATTTTTGATCATCTTTTGAAATGTTATTTTATAATACAGATTACTGTCATTTTATCTAACATAATTAAATGTTTTAAATGTAATTATATTTGCTTATTTCTATGCTGCCTCCTAAAACATTTTTAGAAGCTCTGTGAACATGAGGAAAACCTAAACGAATCTAAAACGTAAACTAAACTTTGCACCGGCATGCAACAGAATATATTAGGATCATAGCCTGATTAAAAAAACGAATCAGTTTAATAATTAAAAGCTTGGGAACATGAAAGTAATGCATCGTGGAGTGACCCAAGCTCGATGTTTGTAAAGGCTTTTTGGGCTTATTTCAAATGAGTTTTTAGCTTTAGGTTGCTAGGAATCCAAGGGAACTGATCCCAGTTTGGCATTGGTGGACAACCTCTAACCAGGACCCCTGTGAATGCCGAATGAAAGGGTGTGAGAAATACACACAACTGAACTGAGAAGCAGTGGGATAAGAGTGGCAGGTTGGTTACAGGCACAGAAAAGGCTTTTGGGAAAGGTCATATGATACGGGTGCGTGTGTGAATGGAAAGCAGCCATTTCCCACCATAATCTGGCTGTAGTAAAGCATGACGGCTGTCAAGGCCATAAAATCCGAGTTAATTACATTGCTGTATAATTGAAGTATCATTTTACACTTTACTGAAAAGGTACCCTAAAGCCTTTCTGGTCTCTATGAAAACATGTATTACATGTAGCACTTTGTCATTTTTAACAGGAAGAAACTAGAGTAACATTATATTAGTGAATGACTATTTTACAACAGCAATTGCATTATAAGTTACTTGCCTTTTTTATTATGGATAATGACATTAATAGATTCAAACTGCATTAGTGTGCAGATTCACAGTATGATTATGCAAGAATTATATATATTATGGGCTTTTAGTAATCGGGTAACTGAACATTAATTACCAAACCTGTGGGTTTTTCTTTGTTAATCGATAAAGCAGCAATTGCTTCTTTAAAATCTTTAAATCTTGGATACAAGTGCAATGGAAGTGTACAGTGACGTACTTAGATAATAATTGTATTTTGTGCACTATAAATGGACTTCAATGAGAGATAACACGTGTTTCAGCATGTAGTTTCACTGCAAAAAAATGTCTTTTTTTTGCAGTGAAATATCATATTTGTTTATACCAATTTTTAAACCGCAACAAAAACTAAAATGCTATTGAACACACTTGTTACAGTTTAATGTTAACAAACTAAATTAAAACAAGTATTTTTCAATTATTCTAAATTACTTGGAAAAACTTAAAGCAATGTTTAAGTTCATATTTCAGTCAGTAATAATGAACAAAGGAAGTATTTGAATATAAAACAATAATTAAATGAATTTAAAATTAATTTTACAGTAATCTAGCATCGTTTTCAAGAAAAGAAAAAGTCAACACAAATTAAAGCAGTGTACAGATATGACAATTGAAAAAAATAATATATTTCACCCACTTGACTACTTAACAGGTGTTGTACAAACAGAAGACAACATAGACTCGCTGTCCGAGATATTTGGACATTTTATAATTTATTTTATAATCTAAGCATTCTTCAGATTTTTACTATATTTTGTCATGATTCATGACAAGGCTCACTTAGCATTATCAGTCATACGGACATTAGCATTCTGACTCTCTCGCTCTCATAGTGTTTCATATTTCAATGTCCTGACTGGGAGATGCCTCACATTGAAGTTGGTGTTATGTTACTGTAAGCGATCCATCTGGTAAAGCTGGATTACAATCGATCATCAAAGGCCTGAAGCTGCTTGGAGTGGGCTTTTATTGTGGTTGTGTGTGTAAAGGTCACCTTAACCGTTTGCTCTTTGCACCCACGTTGGCAAGAGATGACAAGGAAAGGAAGTGATGCAAACAGTCAATCACACTTCATTGGTGAGCTGTTCCAGTATCTACTTTGTCATTGTGGTGCAAAGCAAAGTTTTGGTTTACTCACTTTTTGGTTAAAAAACCAACAGAGCAGGAACTATGAAACGTTCATGACCTATTGGTCTCAAAATAATGAATTGGTTTGGTTTGAGTTGGACAAACTTAAAGTCAAGTCAAGTCACCTTTACTTATATAGCGCTTTTTACAATGCAAATTGTGTCAAAGCGGCTTTACAGTAATAATTGGCTAATACTTTTTGGCTGCAAAGAAAAATGGTGTCATTGTGCAGCTTATTCTATATATTTGTACTGATTACAAATTGATATTTGATTGTATTGTATTGATAAACAAATTAACTTTTTCTTTCAAGTTCACAGAACTGATATATTTTAAGTAAACTGAACTGTTTCGTTGTTTTGAGTTTTATGAACTTTTTTTTTTTATTTAGACGAACTTATGTTTAACTGAAACTGGGCTTGGAGTTCTATTTCCCAGCATGCTTTGCCCATGTCACTGGAATGGGAGAGTAAATGCTAAAATGAAGTTTTTTATAATGTCTTTTGTGCGAGATTAATGTTAAGTGGGAGATTTAGTAGCGATTAATGTTTTGTTATGCTAATTTATAAGAGTTTCTGTTCTGTGGGTTTTTGGAGAGTTACCATCATGGTGACAAGTGGTGCATGTGACTCGGTTTGAGAGCAAGTATGTTAAATGCTTTATAATATACTGTACTCATTCAAAAAGTACTATTGTTAACATGCAAATTAGTAAGGTAGCATTTTCTGAATTATCTTGTTATAGGTAGCTAATTTTTCACAAATAAATATGTGTACTAAAACATTTTAAGTTAAGAACAATTAAAATGCATGAGTAGAGAACAAAAATCTGCCAGTTCTGCTTACTTAAACTTTGAATTTCGTAATGAAGATTGCCTCAATTTTTTTGAGTTTTGCCAACTTATTTGGGTTTACAGTGCACCATACTGGTGACAATAAAGAGTTGATCCCTGTCCCAAAAGGGCGCACTTGGATTAACATTCTTACGGTCTAAAAAAAGGACTGTGTTTAATTCAATGATGTTAGGTTTAAGGTTGAGATTATACTTTTCCCCTTTGTTCATCTTGTGCACTCTATTTGTCATTGTCCCAGATTCCATATTTCATTTTAAAAGAAGCGAGGCAATGACGTTCAGTGTGTTGTACCGTGTAAGGTCCTAAACCACATCTAATTTTCACAACCTATGACTGATATCTAGGTACAAAACCATACATATTGAATGGAGAATGCTTCCATTCCTGACTGTCTTGATTTAGTTTGCCTTAAATTAAATATGCTGTTTTTTTTCTGAGGTCTAGAGGGCCATCCTTTGTCTTCAGAGTTTCAGTCCCTCTTCGAACACTGTCAAGCAAATTCTCAAATGTTTGTTGTGGGATGTTACAAAAGACTGCAGCTCTTTGAGGTGTGAAGCGCAGCGATGTTTAGATCTGGTGATTGGGAAAACATGAGAATATTTAATTTGTTTAGCAGCATTTGTGGGTTCTGTGGTAGAATATTAAATTTCTAATTTTGGTACACTCTGTGCTTTAAAATGGATTCATTTGCCTTGGTGTTTTTAATGTGACTCTGCAAAGCAAACAACGGGACATAACCATTTCAACGGGACGTGTGCCCATTGCATGTGGGATTCTTCACAGTGTAAAATAATCAGCAGATATTGTGGGCTAAAGGGATTCTTTAAGCATAAACACAGCTGAATGTAGAAAATCCAATGAAAATCCATTGGAAATTACAAAATGACTTCTCAGTTCTTCTTCCATTGCTTAGAGGTCTAATGCACTAGATTAAAGTGTTTGTGTTTGGTTTCCAAATGGCAGTCCTGTTGTAAATATCAGGAAATATGATTGGCTGACAAATATCTCATTTTTAAGGGTCACTGCTATAATAAAAATGAACATTTGAATCAGTTCAGACTTAGTCTGACAGAGCACTAAGGGTCATGAGGACTCCAATTTTCATTGATCTTGTACCATTTAATACAACTTTTTGATTGATTATACTATAACGTTAAGAGCTGAAAACTTTCTCCCTAGTCCAAAATGAGCATTCTGAACTTCAGAACTTGCTGGTATCAGACCGATGAATACATTTGAACACATTGGCCACACTTAGGCCCTGTTTACACCTTGTATTAAGATGCGTTTTGGTCGATCGAATCACAAGTGGATGATAAATACAGGTGTGAACGGGTCTAAAACATTTTGAGCTTGTCCACTTTTGACTTTTGATTTACTCCAATGCTTCTCGTGTCTTTTTGAATCTACCATTCGCACACCAATCCTCCACATGCTGCACCATTCAATATAGATGGTATCCGATGAAAAATAAAATAATAAAATTAAAGGTGCACTCTGTAGTTTTCCGTCTGCTAGAGGTCGCCCATTCAAAACCAAGGTAGCTTGATGAAACCAAGTTTGAGCGAGGAATCTTGGGACATGTGGTCTTCACCTCACAGCCGGTGGAAAAGAATCGGGATAGGACTGGGGGAAAAATCATGTTCATGGATACGATTATTACCTGAGTATGAAGCAGAGCAGGATCGGGTGTTTTTGGAGCTGAACGAGGTGGCTGGAGCGATTGCTAATGACAGACAAGCAGCGGGACTTTTATTATGCCACAGTCGCCGGAGCCGCTTCCGCTTTTCCGGTCATTAGTATGTGGTAACGCCGTTCTGTTTATCATATTAGATAAATTTTAGTGTTGGAAATGATGTTATAACGCCATTTTACGTCTCGCCGGCTGCTTGTTGCACACTGCAGTAAGATAGATCGAAATTAGAATATATTAAATGCTGGATGGCTTGTGTTGATAAATGGCATGCAATTAATTTTAAAAAGTATTGTATGATGGAGAAAATTCTGTATTATTGTTACTAAAAATAAAGCTGCATCTGATTATGCTATGTTAGCTACTTGACAAAAGTGTTTTTCTGTGAGGCATCACAAAAAATCAAGAAAATTAGATTTAAACAATAAGACTAAATGTGTTAAGCTATAATGCAATGATTAGTTTTCTGTCTGTAACGTATCAAAACATGAAATATATATTACAGCGTCTTTGGTGTTTCCATGGTTTCTACAAAATAAAACCGGAAACCAAGGGTAACGCTGATATGACGCCATTTACAGATGACTCCCTCACACGTACCGAATCCTTGGTTAAAATTTTCTCACGATTTACAAATAGTTGGAAACATTTGTAAGTACTCAACTGAACAAAATATTTTGGCCTAGTGGTTTTTGGATATTTTACTGCAAAAATTGTACATATTGCAGCTTTAATAAGGAGAGTTACAATTATGAATATTTTTCTTACAAAAACGCATCGCAAGTCCTTCATTAACCCCCTGGAGCTGAATTTTATAATGGATAGATGTGCTTTTTTAGGGCTTCAATAAATAAATAAATAAAAATAAGAAAATAAAATGGCACCATTCACTCCCATTATAAATTTTAACACTGATTGTGTTTGGCTGAGAGAAGAAAGTCATATACACCTATAGGATGGCTTGAGGGTGAGGAAATTATTGGATAATTTGTGAACACCATCTGTAAGGAATCTTCAGCTTTCTTCCCAGGTTTTTAAGCGTTAACCACTGTCAGCCGTTGGTTCACATGGACTTCATATGCACCCAAAAGCTTCTGGGGAGCTGTTTTTTTTTTTATTCTGGCCAGTTGAGAACAAGTGCCCTCAGGCTTACAACAGAACAAACGTTTTCATCTCTGCCAGGGGCAAACCAACACCGTCTTGGTTTGAAACTCCCCTACTAGCTTACACTTGGAAGCACAAGAAGGGACATGGGCATAAAAGGACACTTTTAAATGTGACTGGTTAATGTTTCGCAAACCACAGATGTTGTGCTCCCTTTAGGTGTATCAGGAGTGGCTCTGAATACGTAAGTCAGTTCAAATCACAGTCAGTAGAGGTTAATCTACTGTGTGATGCCTCAGGGAACAATGTTTTACACACAGGTCCACAGGTGTGGTGTACTTTTAAAAATTGCAGCACCTGCTTCACAGTTACAAATCCCCACTTGTTTTTTGTTTGACGGTGTTTTTTATTATTTATAGTAATCACAGGCAACTAACCCTAAACCAAATCCGGTTACACATTATTTTAAGGTATCAGTATTGCAATGTAATTATACATTTAACTACTGAGGAATATTAATTAACAACATGTACTTATTATAGGGTTAGTGTGAGGATGTGGGTTTGGTTTAGGGTTAGTTGAAAGTAATTATGCATCATTTCTAGTTATTACTATAGTAAATACATGTAACATATGTAATAATGACACTGTAAAATAAAGTGTTACCCCAAATCCTACACATAACTCTAATGTAAATATGTTGTTTATTATTTCTGCGTACTTAAATGTATAATTACACTGTAACAAGGAAACCTTAAAATAAAGTGTTACACTTTATTGTAAGGTGTCTTTGTTGCTGTAATTATACATTTAAGTACTGAGTAATAATAAGTAACTACATATACTTACTATAGGTTTCGGTTTAGGGTTTGGTTTGGGGCAAGTTGCATATAATTATGCATCATTTATAGTTATTACAATAGTAATGACATGTAACATATGTAACAATAATACTGTAAAATAAAGTGTTACCAAATAAAGTGTAACCGAGACTTCTTTCAACAAAAAAAAAAAAAAAAAAAATATATATATATATATATATATATATATATATATATATATATATATATATATATATATATATATTATTTGAATTATTTTATAATTATTTTTGACCGTAATTTTTTTTGACAAAGTTTTGACGGGTATTAAAAATAATAAATAAATAAATATACGTACACACATTCAGTTTTCAGTTTAGTTAGTGATCATTTTCTCTTACAAGACTCGCTTGCTTAGTTCTCATGTCAAATTTACGTTTGCTTTGTGAACACTTTTTGCTCAATTCCCTGTAAAGTCCTCTTGTTAGGACCTGATTAGCGGAGACTTGATCGAGATCAGCATATAAAGGTGACTTTCACGCCGAGTCTCAGAGGAGCCTGTCAGCACATCCATTCATCCATTCATCCATCCATCCACCCATCCATCCATCCATCCATCCATCCATCCATCCACCCATCCATCCACCCATCCATCCATCCATCCATCCACCCATCCATCCATCCATCCATCCATCCAGTTTTAAACACATGCTTTATTTTATGTATGGAAAATGTAATTTTTAATTTATTACCTTAGATTTTGAAGGTAAAATATGAGTTGGATATTTATTGACAAGTTGTACATCATGTTTTTGTACTTCACAAATGACAAATCTTGTAGAAGTGTTTTGACACTAGCTTTTTTGTGACTTGTTCTCACTATGAAATTGTTTCATAAAGTGAGACCAGTGTTGTCAGGGTAGTTGTTTGCAATCTAATTATGTGTTTCTAGTCTAATGTTTTCTCTCAGTGTGGCTTTATTGCTTTATTAAGCAGCAGATTTGTTTTTTGAAGCCTTTGGTATTCGACTCGGTCGGTATCTGCAAAATATCCCCATAGTGACGAGTATATTTGTTTGATACTAACAGCCCAATCTCATTCTGTTGACTAATTAGGCAATTAGCAACTGTCAGTATGCAATGCTAGATTCATCTTTCCTGGGGTATTTCATTTTTGTCTTGTTTGTCAGACAAGCGTGTCGCTGTAGTTATGAACTGTGCATAAATTGCAAAGGGATTCACTTTTTATCAAGCCACTTTGCCACCAAAAGTTACAAAACTGACCTCTCCTCCTGTATTTGAGGGCTTCTCTCTTGGTCCCCGGGCTACACGTCAAAGGTGCTGAAATATCTGTGATGTTAACATTTCTTCATGTAGTCCTGCAGACTGTTCCCATGCAAACCGCTTTCAGAATATGACTCTGAAACTGATTTTCCTGGAAAGCCCACAATGTGAATCAGCTCATATC
This sequence comes from Zacco platypus, assembly GCA_038088235.1. Lineage (NCBI taxonomy): Eukaryota > Metazoa > Chordata > Actinopteri > Cypriniformes > Xenocyprididae > Zacco > Zacco platypus. Next base: position 16,125,141 of record CM076063.1, on the reverse strand, counting down.
TGCCAAGCGACTAAAGGAAGTGGTTTGGTGATAAATCAGTGAGGTTATGTTTTCTAGAAATGTCCTGACAGCTTTCACAGCCTTGGCAAAACTGAGCACTTTATAAGAAATATTAGATGAATCCACAGATGAAAATGGAGAATTTGTTTTTTAAAAAACTTTAATTACAATTTGTGCCTTTTTTCTTGAATAATGTTCCAGTTTTCATTTCAAGACTGGTCTTTTAAGTAGCTTTATGATATGTCATTTTGCTGACTTAAAGTCCCCCTATTACGCTTTTTTGAAAATGACCTTTTTATGTGTTATAAAGCTGTTTGCGAAGGGTCTGCAAAGAGCCAAAAAGAGAGAACCGATTCTAAACTGTGTGAAATGAGTTGTTATTAATTCCAGTCTTAGTTCCTACCCAAACTTATGTAGGTTTGCGACAAATTTGCATAATGCCCACCACGGTCTTCTTCATTGGCTGCCTGCGAACAACAACACTAGTTGTAGGAGTGATTGGGCCATCGGACCAATCAGAGCAAAGTTGACCAATCATGACAGACTGTAAAGAGTCAAGTTCTTTCTGCACAAAGCATAACTTCAGCCAGTCTCAAGCCTTCCTCATCAATTGCCTTCAATCACACAGTGAGTCACTCTGAAAAGCCACTTGCTTTCCACTTTGGGACATGGTGTAAACGGATATTTTTGAGCAATGGATGCCAGGGAGGAAAATTTTGCTTTTTATTGTAATCTGCTCCCTAAGGACGGTTTGGGTAGAACTGGTATACACTACCTGCAACCAGTGTTTCAGTGTTTTAGGGTTCAATAATTGAAGTAAATTCATCAGAGCTGTTGGTTTTGAGATGTTACTTTATTTGAATAATGATTTGGTGGGAATGGCCTGCTGAAAGCTGTAATCTGTTTGTATGAGTCAACAAACCTTCAGTTGGCTTTTGGATTCTTTGAATTTCAGTTGCCATCATTACCAAGTAATGAGTGTTTAGATTCTGTCTGTTCCATCAAGTAGTGTCATTTTTCATATGATAAATCAACAGGATGTTGATTTTTATCATATTGGTCTGGACCACAGTTTTTTTCTTTATTTCTTTTTAACCTAAATCTCATTCATATTTAAATTTATAAGTATACATTATACACTAGTAGAAGTAGTAGTACTTTAATTTTATACTAGAAGTAAACGTTCTTATAGTAGAAGTTAATTTATGTTATCAGATGAACATAATCAAAGTTATATTAATACATATCCTGATGCATCTAAGCTTTATAATGGGAGTGAAAGGGACCAATGAGTATGAAGGTCAAGAAAGTGTACCCATCCATCATAAACATACTCCACATGTCTCCGGGGGTTAATAAAGACCTTCTGAAGTGAAACGATGCGTTTCTGTATGAAAAATATCCATATTTAACAAGTTAGAAAGTAAAATATCTAGCTTCCACCAGACCGCCTTCCGCATTCAACTTAGTTTATGATGGATGGATACACTTTCTTGAGCTTCATACTCGTTGGTCTTGTTCACTTCCTTTCTAAAGCGTGGATGTGTCAGGATATTTATTAATATTAGTCTAATTGTGTTCATCAGAAAGAAGAAAGCCATTTTAGGGGTAGGTTCAGGGATAGTACCTAGTTATAACCCAGTTATTTGTAATTACTATAAGTAAATAGTATGTACGTATGCAGAATAGGACTGTGAAATAAAGTGCTACCAAATATTTTATTATATAGTCTCACTATAAGAATTTGTCTTTTAGAAATGTTTAGAAAAAAATAAAAATATTTAAAATTAAGATTTTTTTTTTGTTGCAATTTTTTATATTTTTGTTTAACTTTCACTATATTTTCACTTCAGCAAGACAATTATTAATATTAACTTATTAATATATAAGATTTTGTTGGACTGGGATGGTTTTTTTTCCCAGATTTTCAGCATACAGCAGTGGAAACTTATATCATAAGTATATAATGTGTATATATATATATATATATATATGTACAAAACTACCAGGATTTGTTTTCTGTTGAATTTGTTAGTGTGTGTGTGTGTGTGTGTGTGTGTTTTTTATGCACAGTGTTTGCACCAAGATTTTATTTCTCAAATCGATGACATTTGTTTTTTCAGACAAATATAAATAGTTTCTACAAAATATACATTTCTTCGTAAAACTACTTCTAATCTAAAATGTAAGATATATGTAGCAAGGTTTGTGTCCAGGGAAGGAGGTGGTAACAGGAGAACATTCAACATACAATTTAATCCAAAACAAAACAACAAACTGAAAGTAAAATGGCAGCCCCTCACAGACGACTGCCGCATGTAAACATAATAAAACCCCAACATAAATGACCCAGGCCCGGTCCTCTCTCGTCCTTTACTGTCGTCTCTCCTCCTTTTATCCTTCCGGAGTTCCTCCGTTGGACTTGAGACCAGTGTGGTGCTCCGTTCCCAAGGCTCTCGGCCTCACCCTACTTGCCACCACCATCGCTCTTCGCAAAAAATCAACAACAAAAAGCAAAGGCAGATAAATTCTGTCCTTCCTTAAAGATCTGACTCTCTTTTCTCACCCGAGATTAACAGCACCCATTAAGTAATGCTCAGCACTTTTGTCCCCTGTCTGTTGTAATCTTGGTGGATGGCTGCTGTTAAATGTAATTAGTTTTGGCTGCTAATAATTGAATGTCTCTCAACAAGGGAGTCACTGACTCATGGCTACAGAAAGCTTGTTTTAGTGGAAGGATCACTCACTTTCTCGCACTGAATCCGCTGTATATGCTGAAGCTTTAAATTCGCTAAGTATAGGAGCTTGAATCTCCCAGATAAGGGATTGTTGGGGCAAAGGGTTGTATAGCCCGAGGAAGAATTCTTCAGTTTAAACTCTGGAGAGATGAATGGGTGAAGAGGTTGAGCAGTCTAGCCTACATCCCTGAGGCGGATAATCAATTGATGATCTTGAACTTGGAGCTTCCAGGTTTACAGAATAGATTTTCTGTTTTTTAATATGTCATGATAGCAGTACTCTTAAGCAAACCACAGAGCTGTTCTGAGATGTTGCAACTTTCAACCTTTTTTTCCTCCATAATCCTTGTTCACTAAGTTCATTGACTTTGCCCTTGAGATATATAGCGACCTTCTTTGGAGGACAATAATAGCATCATCCATTTATGAACACTCCGCTATCATTCATCAGCTCCCGATGGGACTCAAAAGATGCTTCACATTTATTTTGATCCCATCATGTGGTCTAATGGTAAAAAGAGGTTTTTATATTTCTGAATGGGATTTTCTGTTTTACTGCCCTTGGAATAGATTCTTAAAGTTCACCGTTTTTAGCTTTTGTTTACATTGGTGAAATGGGAGGCTTATTGAAAATGATTTAATGGGTTATAGCTTGAGATTTCATTTCACTGGGTCACTGCACAAATAGATGGCAATAATAATAATAGTGCTCGCATGAATTAGGTTGGATATGATGGTTGATATTGGTCTTATTTGCTGAGATGAAATCAATGTTTGGCAACGGGAGTAAAAGAAATGAGGTTTTCATTGGGAATGCATTCAATTTAATTGTATAGGAGAGGTGAATGAGCTGAGGAAAAAGAGACGCAATAATGGTGAATATGTTTTAAGTGGAGACGCGCTGAAGTACCTTGAGTATTCGGAAGTGACAGCAGGGATTGATCGTAAAAACACAATAATTGCACCAGCATAATAATAAGAACCTATTTACAAGCCTCAATATTATTTATGTATAGACTGTATTTGCTCTGAATTTTTTCTTCAGTCACTGTTGTGTCAAAGTAAGTTTTTAATGTGCAAAACAATATTTACCTACAGATATGTTTTACAAATGTTTTGCATTCCCAAATACATACACATACAGGAAATATATCGATTAATTAAACAGTTGTTTTTATGACAGGAAAGGATAGTTTAGGTAGAATGTCATGTGGTGCATGTGGTATTTATGAATTATGAATTTGTAAAAAATACTTTTTACCTTGAAAAATAGATTTTAAAGTCTTTTTTGAAAAAAAAAAAAGATGTATTCATGGTGTTTCGAAATACGTTATTACTTTTTACTTGATGGTTACACCACATGACATTTTTACAGTCATTACTTTGAAATTTTTCTCCTAAATGCTATTTTTTTTTAAACGTTATGAAACCAACATGAATAAAAAATGTTCTTAAAACATTTCAAATGTATTTTTTGTGTCAACTTACCTTTTTTTATCATAGGCACTCTTACTGCCATTAACCCAGTTAGAATAGACCCTTTTAGTGCCGATGTCACAATTACGTCACGGCATTAGCTGGAGGCAAAACAAAGGGAAAACTGGAGGCGGCCAATACAAACCAGCACAGAGGCTACATAAGGAGCTTAACATGTCATCTTGCGGTGTTGTTGAGTGTCAGAATTGATGGAGTACAGTCTCCAATTTGAAATTTTATTGCATACGATGGCAAAAAAATGACAACAGCTGTATATAAATTGTATTTTATTTCATTATTATTATTATTATTTTTTTAGAAATACTGATTGTTTCTCTAGATAATTCCCTTATTCCTCGTCTGGGATCAAGTAGAGCCATTTGAAGGTGCATTAAAAATCTGAAATTTGGAACGTCAACCTGTTTGTAACCATTGAAGTCCACTATATGGAGAACAATCCTGGAATGTTTTCTTAATTTCTTTTAGACTGAAGAAAGAAAGACATAAACATCTTAGATGACATGGGGGCGAGTGAATTATCAGGAAATTTTAATTCTGAAGTCCTTTAAGGTTGAATAAGCTATTGTCTTTTGTTGGTATGGATTATGGTTTGGTTACATTTGCCATAAGTGCAATTGTGGAGAGAGGGAATAGTGAAGGCCCATGTTAGTGTCAGGTGTGTGACGTTCAAGTAGTTGCATTTGCTAACGTTTGCCTGTGTTAATACATAGTTATTAGCATTTGAAGATTTATATGTCCTCAGTTTCCCTTTACTATACAAGGTTAGGTGTAGATGTCAGGCCACTCCAGTCAGATCGTCCTTCCATTGAGTGACCGCATACAATTTGGCCAATCTGGTTCCTTCCATTAAAGTAAATGCCAATCGTGGTCCCAGACAGTGAGTAACATTACATATTCAATCTGATTTTCTCCAGCGGTCAGGGGAATCTTTCTGCCTCCACCTAGGCTTCACCCACAAAAAAAATGTTTACTAACTGAAAAGAGATAAATGGGAAAATTAGGTTTATCAGATTTTTAATAGGGAGAAAAATAAACTTACCATTTATTAAGTTGTTGCTGATCATCAAAAACATCTAAATGTTGTCAAATCTGCCCCCCCCCCCACACACAGTTGAGAACCATCGATCTATAGAGATATACACTGTTTGAAATATTGCACAATATGAAACATTGTGTATATCGGTTCATATCTGTCTTTTATAAACATGTTCAGGCAGAGTTGTTTGGCTCAGGTTGTTGTTTTGTTGTTGTTTGTGTGATCCGTTTGCCGCTATGAATACAAAGTGTTTTTATCCCCTGTGGCTAAACCACAGTTTTGAGCAGTAACACTTATTTTAGTGCCTGACCTTAGCAAGCATTTGTTATTTTCCTTCTTCCTCAGATGCACAGCTCGGTCTCACCACCTGCTCACATCCCACACAAAAAAAAAATTAGCATTTGCACACTGAGCTTCACAACATTTGGTATAGTTCAGTGTACTAAAGTTTGCACCCCCTTACACCACGTCTACACCAGATGCGACTGTTGTCGCTCGCAGCGCAACAGCTAAAAGCTGTCTACACTGAACGTGACAAAGCGCCCATTGCAAAGCACTTGTCCTTCATGTCAGTACGTCATGAATAGAACATTGAGGCATCAGTTTACTTTCAGAGTTTTGGCGCTCTCGCTGCTCCGCATCTAGTGTAGACAACATCACTGATTCTTTTGTTGCATCGCGGCGCTCGCATCCGGTGTAGACATGGTGTAAACAGAACAGAACCAACATATATGTATTGCAGATATCATTAATGTTTAGTATTTTTATGTACAACATAATTCAAGAAAAATTATTCTAATGGAAGAGGAATATCAGAAGGCCAAGTCCTGACTGGACAAGAGCTGGGAATGTAGGAGGGTAATTTGCACCTGAGCAACGCAATAAAGCTGCTGATAATACTAAATGGACCATATATACACTGATCAGTCATAACATGATGACCACCTTCCTAATATCGTCAAGGCATGGACTCCACTAGACCCCTGAAGGAGTGCTGTGGTCTCTGGCTCCAAGATGTTAGCAGCAGATCCTTTCCGTCCTGTAAATTTGCGAGGTGGAGCCTCATGGATCGGACTTGCACATCCCACAGATGCTCGATTGGATGGAGATCTGAGGAATTTGGAGGCCAAGTCAACACCTCAAACTCCTTGTTGTGCTCCTCAAACCGTTCTTGAGCCATTTTTAGTTTGTGGCAGGGAGCATTATCCTGCTGAAAGAGGCCAGAGCCACCAGGGAATAACGTTTCCATGAAAGGGTGTACATGGTCTGCAACAATGCTTAGGTAGGTGGTACGTGTCAAAGTAACATCCACGTGGACGGCAGGACCCGACATACTGCCTTCACCGGCTTGCCTTCTTCCCATAGTGCATCCTGGTGCCATGAGTTCCTCAGGTAAATGACACACACGCACCCGTCCATCCATGTGATGTAAAAGAAAACGTGATTCATCAGAACAGGTCACCTTCTTCCATTGCTCCGTGGTCCAGTTCTGATGCTCGCGTGTCCACAGTTGGTGTTTTCAGCGGTGGACAGGGGTCATCATGGGCACCCTGACTGGTCTGCGTCTAGTGATGCACTGTGTATTCTGACACCTTTCTATCAGAACCAGCATTAACTTCTTGATCAATTTGAGCTACAGTCTTTTGGATCGGATCACACGGGCCAGCCGTTGCTCCATGTGCATCAATGAACTGTCACCGGTTCACCACTGTTCCTTCCTTGGACCACTTTTGATAGAGACTGATCACTGGCCACCGGAAACACCCCACAAGAGCTGCAGTTTTGGAGATCTTCTGACCCAGTTGTCTACCCATCAATCACGATTTGGCCCTTGACAAACTTGCTCAAATCCTAACACTTGCCCATTTTTCCTACTTTGACGGCAAAATGTTCACTTGCTATCTAATATATCCCCGTCACTAACAGGTGCCGTGATGAAGAGATACTCAGTGTTATTCACTTCACCTGTCAGTGTATAATCTTAAAGATGCTTCAATGGTCGTATTCTTATAGGTAGACATGTATCAGTCAACTGATGCTTTATAGCTGAATCGACTCAAATTTTGCTACATCAATTGAGGTAAGTATTCAGTATCTGAAGTAAGTATTCAGTATCTGAATACTTAAAAAAAGAAAAAAAAAGAGAAAGAAACACGTCATCAGCGCACAGCAAGTCAGAGAGATTAATCGTCTGCTCTCTGCCTTGTCGTGCGTCAGCCACCTTGACTTGGTGTGAATAGGCCAACAGCTCCATATAAACCTTCTCAGTCAGTTGACCCTGTAAAGTGATCTTTTTTTTGTGCGTGTGTGTTGCATGCGGAGCCTCTAGTTGAGTCCTTCAGGAAGAGTATTCGTGGAGAATAATTGGGTGACTGCTGTATGAAGTCTAACAGCAGAATTGCCTGTCTGTATGGCCTGTCCTGCTGTTAGAGGTTGTTCCAGACTGCCGAGGCTGAAGGAAAGGACCTCTATTTTTCTTGTCTAGTCTTTTCTCCAGGATGCATTCAGACTGACAGCGTGATAGACAGGCCAGAGCTGCTCTGTGGGGAATGAAGGGACATCAATTAGCTCACCTCCCACCCCGTCCTCTCCTCTCTCTCTCGTAAATGAGCCATTTCAGCCACGGGGAGACAGCGGCAGTAGAAATCCTTCTTTGTCATGGCTGAGGTTTGTGCGTTTCACTGGGACACAGACTGTTTTAACCCTGTAAAGCCTGACATATGAAATAATAGAAAAATAAATCCTGTTTGAAATGTGTACATTTATTTCAGTTTTAAATAATAATAATAAAAAAGGTTTGCGTATGTGTTTTTTGTCGAGATTAATTTTTGGTACACCAGGCTATTATGGTTCATATAGTATGATATAGGAGAATATGGAGCTCATACTTGAGGACAAAACACCTCAATTGTATTTCAAAGGCCCAAATTAAGCAAAAATATGCAGTTTGGTGCAGATGCTGATATTTATATGGTCAAAACTAATGGCTTATAATGCAAATCAAATGAGGTCTTTAAAACAGTAGCCTATAGCAGACAATGCTTAGTAGATCTAATTGTGGGGGCAAAACATAAAATGCAGTGCATGATTGAGAAATGTACAAATAAACATTCCTCAAAAGTCTGATGTATCATATTTGATACCCACATTTTAACATGATTTCTAATGCCATAAATTCATAATCCTAAAACAGTAGGCTTATGATACAGTAGGTTTTATGCGGTTAAGGAAGGTAACAATACTTTCAATGGCTGATATCTATATTTATACACTAAAGGACAAAATACACAATGTAATTTAATGAAAACAACAAAACGTTTCCAACTTTTGGAGTGTTTGGTTTCCCATACAGCCCAATAACTACATACAACTGGCGGCCTTATGGTTTCCATGCAGATGCGACTGAAATTTCCAACCTGGTCTCATGAAAAGACGTATCTTTGGGAATGTTTTCACGAGTCGCCAAAATACATACCAATACATACATATCACTGCAGTTTCCAACAGAAATGAACACTATAGGGAGTAAAACAGCAAGCGTTTTTAATCATTTTCTGATTACAGGATTAGCGTCACTTAACCAGCTCCATATGCTTTGCTTTTCTGACATAAGCTTGCTTGGAATTGTATTTAGGATGAGGAAGCCTTGGGTACGAATCCCAGGGAAAACGAGTCACGATAAAAGAGCTCAAAGATGAGAGATCAAAACAAGCTAAAATGACACGATTTCGGGTGCTTTTTATTTCACATTTGCTTTTGTTAACACTAGCGGGTAGGTTTAGGTGTAGTGTCGGTTATTTATATGTAGTGTACGTTATTTTAAAACGTAATAGCGCCACTCACCAGACAAATGTTTAAATCAGAACTGCAGTGATTTGTATAAAAGGCTGCGTTTTTTTTTTTTTTTTTTAATGTGCAGCTTGTCAGTGAAGCACGGCTCTGTGATCAGTAGTAAATGCTGCTCCAGAGGGCGCTATTGCGCAGAAACTCCAAAACGCATGTCGTTCCAGGAAATTCCTATGTCATCACACTATCGCTGTTGCTGAATAAATAAAACATTGAAACGCTTTGATTGATTAAACATGACTAATAAACACACGACTACGATATGGTTTATTTTCATGATAATAAAGTATATTTATACTTCAATGCTAATCGACATAGCCTTTGTCACTGTATAGAATACTATAAAATAATTTGTTGTGTGCCTAATTCTGTGTAGGAAGCCATATCATCTCACAGAAGGATGTTTTCAAACACTCAACTGACGTTATGAAGTGAGTTTGGAGTAAAAACATGTTAATGTTCTCTTTTGTTGGACGAGGTTTCTGAATGTTTCTCATGTTTGGAAAGATGTTGCTCTTTCAAACGCACGTTATAAGTGACTCAAACTCGCAGTGATTTCAGGTAGAGCAGCATTTTTCAATTGATCACAGAGCTGTGCTTCACTGACAAGCTGCGCACAAAAAAATACTTACAGCCTTTGTGATTTCGTAATTGCACTAAACCAGGTTTATTAATCTTGTAGCCCTAGTATGGACAGAAAAATTACTTGTTGCTCATATCTTTTTGCAGTGCACCTGGTTAGGACATGCCCCCTAATTGGGTCTTGAACAACATTTTTATCTACATTTCTCTCTAATTTTAGGAGTAGTTAAGGTTTGTTCAGGGGTAGGGTTTCAATCAGCAACTTTCCAATAATCAGCCTTGAGCATTAAACACTTCCTTCACAAGGTATACAAGTCTCTACAAAGGAGAATTGAGAATTTCAGAGGATTTCCAGACCTTTGCTTCCAATGTAACGATCTAGTAAACATTGGTTGGTTGCCTACTAGTCTCTGATAGTCTGGTCTGTAGATATGGCTCAGGTTCTTTTGTCAATGTAAGTTGACCCCTTATTTGTCCACCAGGCAAAAGTTAGATTGCTTAGAAAAGCAATACCACATCTCACCTCAACAAGCTGCACAATGTGAGATATCAATCATGTCTGTAGTGCAAACAAAGTTGGAGTTACTTGCTGAAGGTTAATACTCAGGGTCAGAAGTTTGTTGAAACCGCTAACCTTGAGTATGAGCAATAGTGATGCTTGCCTGGGTAAACACCTCTAAAATTGAATGTGAGGTGGAGAGAGATCAGCGGGAATAGCAGTGCCAGTTTGGTGTGGCACTGAGGGCAAGAGCTGATGAATGCACAGGGAAAGGACAGATTGTATTGAGGTTTATTCCATTAGAGCGAGAGATGAAGTGTTTCTATGAAGTAAACACAGCTCTCTTGGGATCTGCTGATCTCTTGCCAGTTGAGGTGCAGGGAACACGCTGGAGGAGTTGTTGCCATCGATAACAGAATGAATTATTGATTTCCATTGTATTTCACACCTTTGCGCCTGCTCTAAATTAGTGTTGTGAAATTTTAAATTTTAAAAATGTGACGATAGCAATCCCCCAGCTTTTCCGCAGTTAAGCCGATTATTAACTGAATGTTAATTCTTGGAATAATTCCATTGTTCTTGCTACACACCTCACTCTATTCATATATTACTAAATTAATGTTTGATGAACCGGTGAATTTAGTAGGGCTGGGCGATTTATCGCGATTAAATTTACATTTACATTTACATTTAGTCATTTAGCAGACGCTTTTATCCAAAGCGACTTACAAGTGAGGAAAACAAACAAGCGATTCTTCATGAATTGGCAAATAACACAGGAAGTGCTCACAATTTCATACATTGCTCAGTGCCATAAGCTAGAGTAGGAAGGGAAAAGGGAAGGAAAGGGTTTTTTTTTTTTTATGAGGGGATCAAGTGTTCACGGAAGAGATGAGTTTTCAGCTGTCTCTTGAATATTACCAGGGATTCTGCGTTCCTGATGAAAGTAGGGAGATCATTCCACCAGCAGAGAGCAGTGAACGAGAATGTTCTGGAGAGTGATTTTGTGCCTCTCTGTGACGGTACCACAAGCCTTCGTTCCTTTAGTGATCGCAGGCTTCTGGTGGGGACGTAGCGTTGTAGCAGTGTGTGGAGGTAGGAAGGTGCAGAGCCTGTGGTGGATCTGTAAGCAAGCATCAGCGCCTTGAACTTGATGCGAGCAGCAAGGGGTAGCCAGTGCAAAGAGATGATTTTGCACGCGATTTGGCAAAGGCTGGGATTATTTAATGCGCAGCTTGTCAGAGCTGTACGGCTCTGTGATCAGTAGTAAATGCTTCTCCATCTGAAAGCCAGAGGGCGCTCTTGCGCAGAAACTCAAAATATGCCCTGCAACAGAAGAAGACAACACGCGTCCTATCGCTGTAGCTGACTTGAACAGAAGATTGAAACGCTTTGATTGATTAAACATGACTAATAAACGCACGACTGCCTTATTCTGTGTAAGAAGCCACATCATCTCACAGAAGGATGCTCAACTGTCGTTATGAAGTGAGTTTGGAGTAAAAACATGCTATTAAATGTTGTCTTTTGTTGGACAAGATGTTAATAAATGCTTCGCATGTCTGGAAAGATGTTGCTTTTTCAAATGTACATAATGTACAGCGACTCAAACTCGAAGCGCTTTCAGATGGGTTAGCATTTGGAGCCGTACTTCATTGACAAGCTGCGCATAAAAAATTATTTCGATTTCATAATCGCGCTTAAGCGCTAATCATACATTTTCATGTCATGCGATAAATCGTGCAGCTTGAACTACATGAAACATGCTAAAAAAACATTTTATTTTTTACATAATTACACTGTTTACCCATCCCTTACACCTTAACCCACCCTTAAACCTATCCATACCACCAAACCTGTCCCTAACCTTACCAGTATCCCACCTCACTAGCAGCAAAAGTGTTAATATAAACACTCAGAACACCTTTGCACCTTCATAGCAGTACCCTAGAAATGACCAAAACTTCCAGTGTAACATCCATATAGCAATGAGCTGGCAACCACCCACGACACCTGAGCATCATGCTGACGGCTTTTTGACAGCCTAGCACTACTAACAATTTTTTCAGAAAATGTAAAAATATAGTTGTTCTTGTCAATTTATTTTTATTTATTTATTTAATTCTGATTACGTTTGGATTGAATTGCCAACAGGATGTGACACTCCAGACTTCTGGTAGGCCCAAAGGGAAAGTATAGGGAGATGTTTCAAGAAGAAATGGAGAAAAGCAAGATTTACCATTTGTCTGATTGTTCATAATGTACCCGAACAAGTACATTTGTGTGGTTGTGTATGAGTCCAGCGACAGCTGGGTGTGAAGAAGGACAGGCCCTCGTTAATAATATGATGTGTGAGACTGCCATGACAGCTGCTGTCTACAGGTGCTCAAGATAGTCTCTGGAGAGAGACCGAAAGAGAAAGAAGAGGCAGACAGTGGAATAAACACCTGCCACAACAGCCATAAATCTGCATCTATGTTATTATGATTGTGTATCAATGTGTGGGATTGCGTTTGAAAAAAAAAACTACAGCAGTGGAAGATTTTATTGCTCAGAAGTTGTTCTTTCATAGCCCAGGACACTAAATGGAGTTTATATTTTATGCTTCAGTTCCCAACTTTGTCCCAGACGTTTTTCAAGAAAAAAAAAAAAAAAAATTCGTAGGAGTCTGTGGGAGACGCATGCTTTTAAAGCAGGTCTCCAGTAGGACTTTTTAAAGTCAAGTCTAGTCATTACTGAACAAATAAGCCTGATCCTCAAACTGAGACTCGAACGCGGGACGCGTATGGCATACGAAACCATGCTACCCACAAGGCTATTGTACATAACAGCTTATTTTATCAGTTCTTTTGTCTTTTGGTCGTTATATTTCTCACAAATTTTGCTGGTTCTAAATCAGATATCGAAAATAGCACAGGAAAGATACATTTAAATGTATGCTTTAGTGAGAGAGCGATTGTGAGCGAATTCTACCTAGCAGCGTCTCACTACTAATAGTGAAGCCGTGGGTTTAGTTATTAAGAAATCTATGCTAGAACTTTTCAGTTTCTATGCTATTTTATTTGTAACAGTATTAGGGTTGCCAAGGGGCGGAAAGTTTTGTGTACATTTCCGTAAATTTTCTGGAAACTTTCCATGGGAACTTTACTTGGAAATATTTCAATTTGGAAACTTAACAGAAATTAAAGGGAACTAATTGGAAATTTTGGGAAACTTATTTTAAATGTATCACATACAAACATAAATATAAACATTTAGTTTGGTTATGATAACATGAAATAACAGTTATTTCTTGTTTGCATCCAATTAATTCTAATTTATTAAATATGTAAAATAAATATATTTTTATTGCAGCAATTGTTATGCGTGTGTTATTTATTTCAGTCACATGATCCTTCAGAAATCATTCTAATATACTGATTTGATACTCGGTTATTAATGTTGGAAACAGTTGTGCAGTGATTTTTTTTGGAACCTTGGATACTTTTTTTTAAGGATTCTTTGGATAAAAAGTTAAAAACAACAGCATTTATTCAAAATAGAAATCTTTTCTTGCAATACACATCTTTAATATCACTTTTTATCAATTTCACTCATCCTTGCTGAATAAAAGTATTAATTTCTTTCAAAAAAAGAAAGAAAAATATTACTGACCCCCAGATTTTGAACTGTAGTTTATATTGTTACCAAAGATTTCTATTTATATATAATTGCTGTTCTTTAACTTTTTATTCATCAAACAATCCCGAAAAAAAGTATCACAGGTTGTAAAAAAAAAAAAAATATTAAGCAGCACAACTGTTTCCAACATTATTAAATCAGCATATAAGAATGATTTCTGAAGGATCATGTGACACTGAAGACTGGAGTAATGATGCTGAAAATTCAGCTTTGCATCACAGAAATAAATTATTTTTTAATATATATTAAAATAGAAAACCTTTACTTTAAATCGTAATAATATTTCACAATATATTTTGTATTTTTGATCAAATATGCATGTTATAGAGGAAGGCACAGTGCATGAAGGGTGTGTGGCCCAATAGCCCTGCAGGAAGTAGTGTGCTGTGAGAATGTAATTGGGGAATCTGAAATTGCATTAAATCTGGTTGTTTAAACCAAGATTATGCTGCAAGATTTTTTTTTCCCTGTTGTAGGCTAACCTACAATTTTGCAAATTTCCTGTTTCTTCCCATTAATTCCCATATATTCCCGTTAATTCCCAGAATTTTGCAACCCTAAACAGTATTGTGTTGACAATACATTTCTGCGCTACTGAATTTTTCTGCATGTGATGTGTGTGCTATTGTCTGTGTGTGCATTTGTTATAATGTAGCAGTGTATTCGTTTAGAATGTTTAAAACACGCGTTCATCTGATCAATATTGAGCATCCAGATGGTATAATCAAACATATCCTGTGAAGCGCTCTCGGAATATGCATTTATTTGTCGTTATTTGTTGGATACGGAGCGTAAATGTGGACTTGCACCATTATCGGCAACTAGTTGACATCGAGCTTAAAAGCGTCATGGCAGAGCAGTAAAATTGACTAGTTGACTAGTCTGTGCAGCCCTTAGTGTCCAGCCCTGTTCCTGGAGGGCCACTTTCCTGAGTTTAAGACCTGACCCAGCTAATAAAGGTCTCCAGGATTACTAGGCTGTTTCTGAAATCACTTCCTATACCCTCATTCACTACTCTCTACACTAATATAGTCCACTGAATGAGTGAAGGAAATAAAGTGAACAAATTCAGACACTTGAATGTACGGATCATCTGGCAAGAATTCATTTGGTGCAACACTCACAACGTATAGGTATTCTCTAGCGGCTATATCGGTTGTACACTCATTATTGAGGTCAGGTGCATTATGGGATTGACTGAGCGCACTCAATAATATCCACTATGGTTTCGTACATAGCTACAAATTACTCTCCCCTAAAATAGTGCACTATATAAGGGAATGGGGTTGATTTTGGGCACCGCCCTAGAAACTTCAAGGCAGGTGTGCTGGAGCACGTTGGAGTTAAACTTTGTAGGACAGTAGCTCTGCAGGAGCAGGACTGTACACCCTGGTTTAGAGCTAGTTAATGTTGACATATAATTCAGATCATTTGGTCTTGGAAGAATTTGAAGAGAAAACAACACTGGACCCAACTGACTCATTTTTGGTGGACAGGACTTACCAAACACAAGTGGAGAAACAGACCATCGATTATTATCTGCAAAATGTCCTCTAGCTTGTTGCAGCTGTGTGTAGTTGCTTCATGCCTAATTAGGAAACAGTGTTAGAAAACAGTTGTATTTTCGTCACTCAAAACCCTCCATGGATGGAACTGGACAGAATAGCTGCTGTAACGCTTTGAACGTTGACCTCGTCTGATCTGGACATCGGTAAACCAAGTTTATTGCTAGGGATCAGTCGTGTCATGTGGCACCAAGTTAAGCTTTCACTTCACCTTGAGTCATGGATTTCACACCATAGAAACGTTGATCCCTGCTTACAATAAGAGCACTATTTTTAACTCCCAGTTTCTATCTTTTGCACCAAGAGAGCTTAAAGAGTTCTGTCAACTATAGTACCTTGGTGATCTCTCCTCGTACTCCATGCAAAATGATGAAGAACCTCATCATGACTCTAAAATCATTGTAATCAGTGAGACAATGGCATATTCCAAGCAATTCAGCAATCAAACGCTAATTGCCAGTGGCAGATCCAGTAATCAGAAAGGGGGACAGACATCTCTGCAACTGTGAATCATGTCTCTGCACTCAGGAACATCATTCTTCCCCTGTTCCTTTTTTTTGTTTTTCTCCTGCAACACAAGTTCATGAATTGCACTAGTTATAAAACAAGGCTAGAAACAAGATGATCTATTTAGGATCTCTTATTTTGAAGAATTTTAGAATTTCTTCATGAGGATTGTCAGTCAATGAAAAGACGATAAAAGTGCAGCAAGCTCTGAGCAATTAGGATATTTTGACAGGTGATGGATTAGCATATCAGTTGCTATTAGCATCTGCGTTGTTAGCAACGATCATCAGGGCATTGTTTTTAAAAGCTTAAAATCTTAATAAATGCAAAATTTTTCTTGAAACTGCTAATATGCCTTTTTTAAGTGAAATGTTCAATGAAAAAAGGAATGAATTGTGAAGTGGACATTGCATACCAGTTTGTTACAATACTAGCTAAATAGCTAGCGATGTTGTGATGCTTTATTAGCTGTGATTTGGAGCGCAGCATTATTCAATGTGTTGACGTAATTTCAATTGAAACAGGAAGACAGTGTCGGTTATATCGAACAGCCCCACCCCTTTTTTTAAAAGGCCAATAGCGTTTCATTCATATCACAGCTCGCTAATGCTTTGGTTTCCTTCTAATCTCTAAACTTTTCTCCTAATCTCCTCTGTATCGCTTTAAAGTACAGCATTCTGTGCAGAATTCAAATGGGTCCAATACGTTTTCTGGTGTGCGGTGACTCGCACATAAAATCCGCTCTGTGCTCTTGTGTCTCTGGACCCGAGCGGACTGTGTTCGCGTAGCGGCAGTTCACGTGACATTAACTCAAAATCATTCATTCTCGTCATTGGAAAGCATATTTACACTGTCTGAAATGTTCCCTAACCCCTATATAGTGCATTATGTGCCATTCACCATATAGAAACTAGTAAATGTGTGAACAAATGACTGATTTCAGCCACAACTTCAGCGTATGTTTATAGAGTAGGAGGGGGTGGGGCTTCAGATTCTATAGAGCATTTGATTGGACAGGAGATTTGATTAAGTGCAGGGTGATGTCATCAAAATCTGTGATCCATTTTAGCAGAAGTGTGACTGTAAGTTTTGAATGCTTATATTTCCTAAAAGGGAAAACGAATTTTGTCATTGTTTTGGAACACCAGATTATTCATAACCTTACTAAAAACAGTGGGACTTTAATGCCTGTCCAGACCTGTTTCTTTTTCTATGATTTCCTATACTATTGTGAGGCTACATTGTTTAAGTTTTAACATCATGTACAGCTCTGTTGATTTACAGATAAGAGAGGAACTCAGCTTGCGTTATTTCTTTTATACTTTCTCTGGTTAAATAGCCCTTTACTTTGTGGCTGCTTGATTTGAGCGAGGGCATGATTAACCTTCACAGAACAGCTCAGTTCTGCCACATGTGCCTGGAGACACTACATCTGGACTGTCTCTCTTCCTGCATATTCTTATCTACAGAATGTTGGTGCATTCATTCTCACATTTCTCCTTCCTTATACATTCACTTTATTACGAAAAAAAAAGAAGACCCTAGTGTAATAAGAGGTACTGTCTACACTGTAAGCAGCACAACACGTCTTCACCGGAAGTAAACAAATGCCTTCTTCTATTTCTGAGACACTCGACATGTTGGTGGAACTTCCAACAACCAGACAAATGGATTTGGAAGGTTGGATTTGACACATTCAGCATAGACCAACACACGCTGTTGGAGTTGTGGTGCGAAGCGAGACAAAAATGGTGTAAAGAGATATTCACACAGAACTTGTTTTATTGAGTTGCTTTTCTATTGTTTTTTATCCAATTATGCGCTACAAATATGTTTGACTGTTCCTTTTAAACCTTTTGCAGGGTTTGAGCATGACATAGCATTTTAAAAATGAAGTGATCAAGTTCAAAGAAGTTATACTAAAAAAAAAACTCTCTAGACCATGAGTTTTTTCATTCCATTGCCCTGCATTTTGTGTTTGTAAATATTCTGTGCGATTGGTCCCTAAGGTTGAAAGTCTTGCTAAAAAATTGCAATTGTCAAAAATTATTTTGCAATGTTATTCTTCAGTGGAATTCAAAAGGAGAATGTATGCTGCTCGTATCCTTTCTCATAAATACTTTTCACTTACAGTTTTGTGATAAAATGGTTGGTTCCTGTCCTTGATTCTGATTGGTCAATAGCTGTCGATAAAACATGGCTATGACCACTTAACCAAACGGCTCTGTGTATCACTACACAACACCTAAGCAACCACTCTTAACAACGTAAACTGTATGCTCTCAATTGCTATTGTTCATTGAAGCTTACTATATTATGTAGAAGATTATTGTGAAAAAGAGATCGAGTGAGCGAGTTTATTACCCGCATTCAGATTTAGCATTTTCCTTTCAGGTCAGTCTAATAAAAAATCTGTTTAAATGTCCGATGTATTATCTTTTAACAGTTTAGGGGTTTTCCCATCACTGACAGCTCTAGTCAAAGCATTTGTCAGTTGTGTCTTTTGTTCCGTGTTCACAACTATTCAGTCTTTCAATGTAAAAGTCTTCGCTACTGACTGACACATTCATAAAGATATCTAATGGCGTAATAATGTAACTTCAGTTGCCGTTCACGGTCAGGGACTATTTTTTCCTGCGGAAGGAACGCTTTCATTAGAAGTTTACTTCATGAAAGTTGCATTGATACCTATTTTTGACTTTAATATTTGTATTCTGTGGTAACCATTTTATAAAAGCAATAAGGTACTCGAGGCTAGTGCTGTATCATGAATAAGTCACGGCTGAAGGGGTTGCAGCACTAACCTCTCGTACCTTATTACTTACTTGTATTTGTGTGTGTGTGTGTGTGAACCATTTCTTTAACATGACTTACCTTCACTTGAAAGTGTGAGACACACACTTCTCTCCCTGTTTAACACTGAATGGTAAATGTGGCTATGTGTGAGAGAAAGTGTTAAAATCACTTCTGTCTGTATGAGTAGTGGGCTGGAGATAAATGGGTCTCTTTGTGTGTGGTGATGAGAGGCTGGACTTCATTCACTGGGTTTGGAGTCTGGCCCTCCGTCCTGTGCCTTAACAAACCTAACACTCATCTGAGTGCCAAGTACTGGTCCGGCCATAACTGTGTTTATGTGTTTTTGTATGTAAGGGCGTCTGTGCTGTGCATACCTCACTTTGATGAGACTTCCTCCCTTCTGTGAGAGGACTAGTTTGCTTGGTAGGCCAGTGTTTAGCCTTCCTCAGCCATTCAGAGGGCATTTTTATTGAATTTGATGGAAATGTTTTGTTTTCCCAGTCTGGATTGCTGAAGAATGAGTTGGTAATGGCAATGGTAGCCCTACTAGCAATAAGAACGGATTAGGCCAATTCATATGAATGATTAGAAATGTACCTTCACAGAGAACAGGAGGAAAGAGAAGCTATGCAAATGAGAGGAGAGATTTGAACTAGGAGGGAAGAAGGAAAGACAAAATAAGGTGAAAAGAGATGGGAGAATAGAAATAAGGAAGGAAAAATGGGAGCAGACACGAGGAGAAACAAGATAAGGAGCAATCAAGAGATGAGTCAGAAAATGAGAAGGAGCGATGAGATGATATGAGAGTAAAGACAGTGTGGAAAGACTAAAGATGAGGAGAGAAGTTGAAAGAGGGAAATGAGATGAGATGAGAAGCCATGCAAGCATTAGGTGAGTGATTGATTTCATAAGTGATCAATAAACATTGGACTATGAGAGATGAGAGGAGGTGAGGGATAGAGAAATGAGGAGCAGAGATGAGTTCAATGTGGAGACAAGATGAAAGAGCAAAGGAGAGACAAGACGGGGAGTTTACCTGTTTGCACCGGAAGAATTAAAATTTCCTAATAATTTACTCACCCCCATATCATACATCACCCAAGATGTTTATGTCTTTCTTTCTTCGGTTGAAAAGAGATTAAGGTTTTTGAGGATTCCAGGATTTTTCTCCATATAGAGAATGTGGAGAAATATGGACTTCACTGGGGTACAATGGGATGAATGTCCAAATTGTTGTTTCAATGCAGCGTTCTACATGATCCGAGCCAAGGAATAAAGGTCTTATCTAGTGAAACGATCGGTTATTTTCTAAAAAAAAAAAAAAAAAAAATATATATATATATATATATATATATATATATATATATATATATATATATATATATATATATATATATATACAGGGAGTGCAGAATTATTAGGCAAATGAGTATTTTGACCACATCATCCTCGTTATGCATGTTGTCTTACTCCAAGCTGTATAGGCTGGAAAGCCTACTACCAATTAAGCATATTAGGTGATGTGCATCTCTGTAATGAGAAGGGGTGTGGTCTAATGACATCAACACCCTATATCAGGTGTGCATAATTATTAGGCAACTTCCTTTCCTTTGGCAAAATGGGTCAAAAGAAGGACTTGACAGTCTCAGAAAAGTCAAAAATAGTGAGATATATTGCAGAGGGATGCAGAAGTCTTAAAATAGCTAAGCTTCTGAAGCGTGATCATCGAACAATCAAGCGTTTCATTCAAAATAGTCAACAGGGTCGCAAGAAGCGTGTGGAAAAACCAAGGCGCAAAATAACTGCCCGTGAACTGAGAAAAGTCAAGCGTGCAGCTGCCAAGATGCCACTTGCCACCAGTTTGGCCACATTTCAGAGCTGCAACATCACTGGAGTGCCCAAAAGCACAAGGTGTGCAATACTCAGAGACATGGCCAAGGTAAGAAAGGCAGAAAGTCGACCACCACTGAACAAGACACACAAGCTGAAACGTCAAGACTGGGCCAAGAAATATCTCAAGACTGATTTTTCTAAGGTTTTATGGACTGATGAAATGAGAGTGAGTCTTGATGGGCCAGATGGATGGGCCCGTGGCTGGATTGGTAAAGGGCAGAGAGCTCCAGTCCGACTCAGACGCCAGCAAGGTGGAGGTGGAGTACTGGTTTGGGCTGGTATCATCAAAGATGAGCTTGTGGGGCCTTTTCGGGTTGAGGATGGAGTCAATCTCAACTCCCAGTCCTACTGCCAGTTTCTGGAAGACACCTTCTTCAAGCAGTGGTACAGGAAGAAGTCTACATCCTTCAAGAAAAACATGATTTTCATGCAGGACAATGCTCCATCACACGCGTCCAAGTACTCCACAGCGTGGCTGGCAAGAAAGGGTATAAAAGAAGAAAATCTAATGATATGGCCTCCTTGTTCACCTGATCTGAACCCCATTGAGAACCTGTGGTCCATCATCAAATGTGCGATTTACAAGGAGGGAAAACAGTACACCTCTCTGAACAGTGTCTGGGAGGCTGGGGTTGCTGCTGCACGCAATGTTGATGGTGAACAGATCAAAACACTGACAGAATCCATGGATGGCAGGCTTTTGAGTGTCCTTGCAAAGAAAGGTGGCTATATTGGTCACTGATTTGTTTTTGTTTGGTTTTTGAATGTCAGAAATGTATATTTGTGAATGTTGAGATGTTATATTGGTTTCACTGGTAAAAATAAATAATTGAAATGGGTATAAATTTGTTTTTTGTTAAAGTGCCTAATAATTATGCACAGTAATAGTCACCTACACACACAGATATCCCCCTAAAATAGCTAAAACTAAAAACTAAAACTTCCAAAAATATTCAGCTTTGATTTTAATGAGTTTTTTGTGTTCATTGAGAACATGGTTGTTGTTCAATAATAAAATTAATCCTCAAAAATACAACTTGCCTAATAATTCTGCACTCCCTGTATATATATATACATATATATATGTAACGCAGTTAGAATGGGAAGAAGGAGGCGGGAACCGGCGAACGTTCAACATAACTTTTAATATCCAAAATAAACAAACAACAAAACGAAAGTAAAATGGCGGCAGTTCCTCACGGAGACTGCCCCCCACACTAACATAATAAAACATAAAATAAAGTCCAGGCCTGGTCCTCTCTCGTCCTTCACTGTTGTCGCTCCTCATTTATGCTTCCGGAGCTCCTCCGTGAGAGATATCACTCGTCACTATTATCACACGCGTCACCGGCCTCGTGCCGTTCCCTCATGGTTCTCGCCCGCCCTGCTCGTCACATACCCCCATCGCCCCTCGCAGGCCAGGGGATACTCAGCGGCCGCAGCACCTGGGGGTAAGGACAGACGAGACGAGAGAAAAGGAGACGGAAGCACAAGGAGCGACAAAGACGAGAGAGTGGAGAGAGCAAAAAAAAATAAAAATCTCGGCCCGGTTCCCAGACACACTGCCGCTCAGTCCTCAGCCAGCCGAGAGGCTCTTCCTCGCGGTGCCATGTGATGGTACAGGACACTCGGTGGACGGCTCGATCCGCCTCCTGGCGGCCGGCGATGAATCCCGTTCCCTGCTCCTTCCCATCATGGCGGCAGGCAGCAGGCTTCGGCCCCTGGCGAATGGCGGTGACTCCTTCGCTCCCTCCTGGACGGCAGCGAGCTCTCCGTCCCAACGGTTGCTCAGTCGCTCCAGCACCACCGCCTCGAGCAGCCACTCGCGGTCTTCACGCTCCCGCGCTGCCCAACCTCCTCAGCACCGCAATCCCCCTCAGCAGTGAGGGCTCTTCAACAGCATGTCCCTCCTTCCTCCCGGGTTTCGGCACCAGTGTAACACAGTTTGTAAGAACGGGAAGAAGGAGGCAGGAACCAGCGAACATTGAACGTAACTTTAATAATAAAATAAACAAACAATAAAACGAAAGTAAAACCCCCAAGTGCTGCACACAAACATAATAAAACACAAAATAAAGTCCAGGCCTGGTCCTCATTATCAGGCTCCAGGCTCATTATCACTCGTATCACTGGCCTCGCGCCGTTCCCTCACGGCTCTCGACCGCCCTGCTCGTCACAATATATATTATATACTTTTTAACCACCAATGCATTATGTAATCACGTTGGAAATTTCATGTGTGATGTAGGCGAAAGTTCCGATCCTGTGTCTGCAAAGCAAACGTACAAAGTCAAATGCCCTTTACCAAAAAAGTTAAAACAACAATGTCGGACAATTTTAAAGTAGGAGGAGAAAATTAGTTTTTCGGCTTACAGAGGTACTTTGTCACACGTGACCTTTCCAACGTGATTACGTAATGCGTGGAACATCGCAGAACAGTGCAAGACGAGCATTTGTGGTTAAAAAGTACATCCTTTTTTCTTTTTTTTTGTGGAAAATTAGCGATTGTTTTGCTAGATAAGACATTTATTCCTCGTCTAAGATCATGTAGAGCCCTTTGAAGCTGTATTGAAACTGCACTTTGGACCTTCAATCTGTTGTACTCCACTGAAGTCCACTATATGGAGACAAAAACCTTATTTTATTTTCGACTGAAGAAAGAAAGACAAACATTTTGGATGACATGGGGGTGAGTAAATTATGAGGAAATTTTAATTGTAGAGTGAACTAATCGGATCACAAGTAGACGAGGGAGACACATTCCTGTTTACACCTGGTTTAATCTTGTCTCTTTTGTCCACTTTCAACCACTTCTGTCCTGATTTCTTTGAGGGGGAGGGTCTATATGGGTGGGCAAATGTATTTTTTTTCAGATCTAATGGATAAAATAAGCTTGCGTAATTTACATATGAACATGCACAGAGACGACAGAAAAGCATACAGAAAACATCAGCTTTTGTTTCTGTTCTGACAGTGACCAGCTAAATGTTGTGAGTGAGTGTTAGAAATCAGGAATGGTGAGAGAACATTGTGCTTGGTACATTTTTCGTCTTCAAATCAAACTTCTTCAGCCGACAAAGTTTAAATCCCGTCTGGATAGTGAACTTCCCATAATATTTGTACGTTAGGTCAGTAGGTGGAGAGTAGGCGGTCTTTAGTGGCATTCGACCTCATGAGCGTTTACACTACAAAAACAATCCGGTTTTCAACTACCTCTGGAAATGTTCGGAAAGTGGACAAGCTCAAAAACATTTTAGACCCTGTTTACACCCGTATTTAGCTGCTTGTGACCAAAACACATCTTAATACCAGGTGTAATAAGCACCTAGAGGAGATGGAAGGAGTCCAAAGATGTGGAGGCTGGAGATGAGGAGTGGAGAGGATTCTGGAAATGGAGAAGATGAGAGGAAGAGTAGGCAAGACATAAGATAAGCAGAGAGAGATTAAAGATGAGGAAAGGAGCGTATTCAAGATAAATAGAAGACAGGAGGGGAGTTGAAAGATTAGTGAAAGAGCTTAGACAGTATGAGGAGAAGGTAGTGAAGTCAAAAGATGAGGTGAGGTGAGGAACTGAGTTGATATGAAGAGAAGGGAGAAGTGAGAGAGAAACAGAGAGATGAGGAATGGGGATGAATAAAAGAGCAGAAGAATCCCAGAGAGCAAATTTGTGTTGGACCGAATCCGGTTGAATTTTGGATGAGAGTTTTGGACCACATAACACATGGAATTATGGTCCGAGATTGGCCCAAAAGCTTATTACCGAAAGTGAGCCAGACACATACTGGAAGTAGACCGTAAGGAACTGAAAAGAGACATGAAAAGAGGAGTCGAAAGAAGAGTATAGAGGAGAGACAAGGGATGGGAACAAGGAGGGGAGACTAGATAAAAAGAGGTGTGAAAAGAAGCTGGAACAAAACTTAAGGAGACATGGAGAGTGGAGTGGAGAGTCCTTGTTCTTTTTCACCCCAAAGAGCATATCAACAAAAATGTTGCCACTGGCAAGACTAAACAAATAGCATAAAGAAACACATCAGCCATCTGCTATGCTTGTCTCTGGAAAAAAAAAACCCATTCACTTTTTGATTCCACCATCAGACCAGCAAAGTGTTTTCAAGCTACTAATCGTTATTTAATCAAGCTTACTGGCTTGATCTGCTTATATTCAATTAATTTAATCCACTCTATCCAAAGAGCCATGGCAAACTGCACGCTGAGAGTGACATATCTGCACTTCAGCAAACTGACCCTCTTTACTGCGTCTCGGAAGGCCGGCGAGATGTGAATGGGCACAGTCAAGCATGTGTTATGTGGGTATGTGTTGCTGCCTGTTAAGCTGTGCAAGTGTGTGTAGTGAGGTATGTGTGCTACCCAGGGGGATGTGGGACTCCTGGCCCATTGCCTATGACCCAGATTACAGGAAATTAAGGAGATTTTAGGAGCTCACTCTTCTGGCCTGCTGCGCTGCATTATCAGAATCTGCTCCTGGAAATAGAAGCAGCAGGACGAAGCAGTGGACTTGGCAAAGGGATGCACTACCACTCAGTACACCCTCTCTTTCTCTGGAGGAAATGTTTGATGGAGTGAGTTCCTCCTGTGCTATTTATAAGTGTTGGTCAAAGCACATATACGTCAGATAAGTTGTAAAGATGGCTTGTAAAGTTAAAAATAATTTAGTTCAACTATGTGTCTCTCCATCGTGCTGCCCAAAATGTCAATGATCAGAACAATTAAATGACTTTTGAATTATAAATTGTTGAAGTCATGCAATTATTCATTCTTTGCAATCACTTGTACACAGGTCTCATACCCATCCCTAAAAGGGATCATGTCACATGTCGGCATGAAATGGGCCGTCTTTGGCTTAAAATCTTGAGGATAGTTAAAGATTTTGGGCGTGTTCTTGTGTTGCCATCAGCCAATCAGCATTGGATGTCAATTTCCTATGGATCTACTGTAATTGCTCACATGACATTTACAGTTCAAGTATCTAGCTCTAAACAACCTTCTGTATATCTGGTGTTGTACAATATCCTTTGCATTTTTCATGTGCAGACGACAACATTGTCAAAACGATTACACGAATCCACGAAAATGACTAAAAACACTGTATTTTGTATGCCAGGCCATTAGTTGGTGATGTCACTTTGTTAAGAAACACTATGCACCTATAGACTGGACACGTAATACGCATGATGTCATGCTTTTCACAAATTTGCATTTTTGTAGTTTATATGGAGACGCATGCGCATGTGTATTATCATTTTCAAAAACTTGCGCTTTGAAACCTGTTTTCAAAAGTTGGCATTTTCGGTCCCCCAAAAGGCCATTGTTGTGTAAATGAACGGTCAAAACGGCTGAAAATTACTTTGTGAAAACGGTCCTTAAATAAGAGCTTTTTTAACCGGTTAGCACTATGCTACGCTAGCTGGCATGTGCGCTAGTGTTAGGTTAAAGCTCTGACAAAACATGCACTGTAAACCCTCAAAAAATAGGGGCAATCAGTTGTAAAGTAAAGAAGTAAAGAAATTCAAAGTTTAAGTAAGCAGAACTGGCATATTTTTATTTTGTACTACTCATACATTTTAAATGGTCTTGACTTGAAATGTTTGAGTACACTGTTACATTTAACTTAAAATGATCATGTAACCCCAATGTAAACATTTTTATTAGCTAGCTATAACAAGCTAATTCAGAAAATGCTAACTTGATATTTTTCTCCAAAAACCAACATTAACAGAAACTCTTAAATTGGGATATCAAAACATATAATCACTACTAAATCCCCCATTTAACATTAATCTTGCACAAAAAACATTATATTACACTTAATTTTAGCATTTACTCTCCCTTTCGAGTGACATGAGTGAAGCAAGCTAGAAATCCCAGCCCAGTTTCAGTAAAACTTAAGTTTGCCTAAATTAAAAAAAATAAGTTGAAACAATGAAACAGTTCAGTTTATTTAAAGTATATCAGTTCTGTGAACTTGAAAGAAAAAGAAAGTGCTAAATACTCATAAAAGTTCATTTGAACTAATTTGTTTAATTTAAGTTTTTCCTACTCAAACCATTTCATTATTTTGAGCGTTAGGGTTTACAGTGTGGTTATTGAGTACAACATTTAGGAATCACTTCAGAACAAAAAAATAATAAAACTGGAATTTCTCACCTTTGGTACTTCATTACAACTTTTCCTGAAGCTCACGTATGATAGACTTCCACAGTCGTATTCCACCCTCACAATTCACTGTAAAGTTAATTGACTAATTAGAGCTTGTATCTCCACTGATGTGTGCAATTAAAACATGCCCCAATCCTAATGTTTAGAGTCCGCTGTGACATTAACAGCGCTTTTCATTTGTTTGCTGCCTTTTTATCTCCTACTAAACGCTGTATTAAATGTTTAGTACAGTGACAATGAAATAAACATAGCTCATTGTTAATTAACATGTCTGCTGGGAATCTGAATAAGATATTTAGTGGTCCAAGCGGCAAAGCATCAACATTATTTGTGTTTTTATTCTATTTTGGTCTATGTTATGCTGTAAGCACCCTTCTTTCCTTCACTCTGTGGCCAATAATGATATGTTCGCCCCTTTTACTTCTTCACACTTCTTGGCACCATCTTGGATAATCCGGAAGTCTCTTTCAATCCTCACAGTATATGGTAGAGAAATTCTCTGTGTGCTGTTCCTTTCTCCTTTCATTTCACACCTCCATTCCAGCAATAAAGCTTGTGGCCAAGTGCTAGAATTGCCAGAGTACTTAAACATTGCTTGCAAAAGTAGCTCCCAACACTCGTCTATGAGACCTGCAACATTTTGGGATTTATTGAATACATCTTGAATCTCAGGATTCACCTTGTGATATGCTTGGCTTCTAAGGAATATTGGAATTGCGGTTACACAGATTGGCTTAAAGGCCAGATCTTTAAAATGCCAAAACTATAGTATTTTCATTGTAAGGATGTGAATTACCCAGATGTTAATAATTGCATTTCACAGCGTGCTTCCAATGCACTTATTAGATTGTTTTGAAAGTTATTATTCATTGAATTAATCAATCAAGCCCAAAAACAACTGAACCAGATGAGAAACCAAACATATGAACACACCATGCTCAAGCTCATAAATACCAGTGTGCCTCACAAAGACTCCGCTCTATAATGTTAAATAAACTGCACATCAAGCTGTGCTTATTTCTACTCGGCAGGAAGAAGTGTATGTTTATGAAGGCAACACAAATCATCGGTTTTCATGCAACTGCATGATGTTTCACCAAGACACTGTTATCAAAAGTGACTTGCAGTGCTTTCAAGGTAGTATACATATAATTTTGCATGTTTCCAGGGAATCCAACTCGTGGTTTTAGTGTTGCTATGGCATGCTCTTCCAGTCGAACTACAGAAACCAACTATAGAGAAGGATGTCATGGGCAAAATCCCTTTTAGAACTTTGATATAAAACTGACCACTACTGAATTTTTTTTAGATCATTGATTGGATCCATATAACAGCAATGTCTGATGCATAGACTTTACATGGACATAGTGTCCGTGAAGTCACCAGTAGATTTCTGAGGATTTTTGAAGCCCAAAGTGGACTGAGCCGGCCTTCGTCATCCTGGCAGCACTTCATCATGTGTCACTCCCGGATAACCGAAAATGGGCAATGAGTTAGGATGTGGGTGTAGCTGAGGTGCGTGGTTGCTGAAACCATGCCCACCTAGCTCGACGTGACCAAGTTAGCTCAGGCTAAGCAGCCATCTATCTATCTCAGATACTATCTAAAATGTTAATAAAGATCACACATTATACATCATTTGAAAGTTCTAAGGGTTTACTGTCAAACTATAGTGTATGTTTTACGATATAGATGCTCCGCCAACACTAATATTATAATTTGTGTCTGCAAAATCAAAATCGTAATAGGACTTCATACCTTTGTAATGAAATAATGATCACGAGATGAATTCAATCTGTCGCACTTGGGTAAAATGTCCATGATTTGCGTCAATTGAAAAACATGCAACAGCACTTTTTGTCCACAAAAGCATTAAATTCATGAAATATTGATATATTGTCCATTGTTTGCATAATATTTCTTCTGAACGATCTGCTCTTCTGTTCTTCAAAAAAACTATGAGCCCGTGTCCAAAGTATAGTTTTCACAACAGTGCAGCAGTTTCAGTTACTATATCCAAGCAGTGCTTTTGGATTTTGTGGTGTCTTGAGACGCATAGTCTCCAGCCATTGTCATTGTAGTAGATCTGACAGACAAAACTTTTGCCAAAATGATCTAAAAACAATCCCAAAATCATTGGGGGTCTATGCGATTGACTCCCTTTTGGAGCCTGTCTCTAGCGACCAGTCGATGAATTGCAGTTCATTATTGGCTTCAAGAGAGAGAACAGAAGGTTGCTGCTTGGTCTGATGCCAGTTTTCTTGGGTCAGTTCATGCATTTGATAATGTGAAGACCAGTTTGTGAGCACTGAAAATACATGCCTGAGTTGTTACGATGTCTTTGCACAAATAACAACGTTCTGAGAGCACTCAATTTTCGGCACAGTAAGTATAGTCATTTAGCAGATGCTTTTATCCAGAGCAACTTACAGTACTTATTATAGAGGCAGTTCACCTTAAACAACCTGGACATAAATGTATTTCATAAAGGCACAATTGTGATTGATTGAATCTTATAAATGACTCAAGTGTCCAAATGGAATAATCACAAGTGAGATGGAGACAAATTTAATTGATTCCGAGTACTCTCTATTGGAATATATACACAAATTATAAATAATGAATAAATACTTTTTTGAATTTAATTACATAGGTTCTTTATTTGGTGCCACTACTATAACATTTAGACTTATGTATCAATGTAGGTTTTTCTTTTGTGTTTGTTCTCTGCCTTATCCACAATATCCACACCTTTCTCAGGTGATGAGGGACTCGAGTGAGTCCGTTCAAAATCCAATCACATACAGCACTGCAAATTCCATTTATTTTTGTTTTGCAACTCATGAATATTTAAAGGGATTGTTCACCCAAAAATAAATATTATCCCATAATTTACTCACCCTCAAGCCATCCTAGGAATATATGAATTTCTTCTTTAAGACGAACACAATCTGAGATATATTTTAAAATATCCTTGCTCTTCCAAGCTTTGTAATGGAAGTGAATGGGGTGTGAGATTTTGAAGCAAAAAAAGTGCATCCATCTATCATAAAAGTAATCCATATGGCACCAGTCGGTTAATAAAGTCCTTCTTCTTGGGTTTT
This sequence comes from Zacco platypus, assembly GCA_038088235.1. NCBI lineage: Eukaryota > Metazoa > Chordata > Actinopteri > Cypriniformes > Xenocyprididae > Zacco > Zacco platypus. The sequence continues at coordinate 16,095,220 of CM076063.1, read as the reverse complement.
TGTTAAAAAAAATCCATATTTAAAACTTCATTTAACTATAATAACTAGCTTCCGGCAGACGGCTCTACGCATCGATTTGCAGCAAAAGAGTAAACTTGACCCGACGCATGACATGATGAACACGGAAGCGCAGAGGAGAAAAAAAAACACGAAACATGAATTAGAAGTCTTAAACGAGAAATTTTAAAGACAAATGTCGGAGGATTTCGAAATAAGAGAGGAGAAGCTTGAGCTTGCCCAGCCCTATTTGTTTAAATCACGAGAGGCGTCTAAGCTTATGATACTTCTACATCCTGCGAAAGGGGGTTACTCATTCGGCGCAGGTCGACGTGCAGTATGCGTATCATTTGCCGGAAGCTAGTTATTTTAGATTATAGTTTTTAACATGGATATTTTTTTTTACAAAAACCCATCGCTTTGCTTCAGAAGGCCTTTATTAACCACCTGGAGCCGTGTGGATTACTTTTACAATGGATGGATGTGCTTTTTTTGTCTTCAAAATCGGGCCCCCCATTATATAGCTTGAAAGAGCCAGGACATATTTAAATAAATCTCCGATTTTGCTCGTCTGAAAGAAGATAAGTCATATACACCTTGGCTTGAGGGTGAGTAAATCATGGTAATTTTAATTTTTGGGTTTAGTATCCCTTTAAACATGGATATTTGCATAAAGACTTAGGAGGACAGCATCTGTCTCTGTTGATTTACATTAAAATGTAATTTCTGCTGGCTTCTCTTATGCTAATATCCCTGTGTGACATTTACAGTATTGAAGGCTTTCTATTTGGAATTAATTTAATAGCGTTGAATTTTCAGTCAATGTTTCAGTTTTTCAAACACTTCTATGACACAGGGTTTGTATATCTGCGACAGCTTTGTTTATTTGATCCTTTTGACTTTTGATACCTCACTCTGGGTAAAATAAATGTCAAATAATGAGCGTAGTACACTTATACTCATCGTCTTCAAGTAATTTTTTAAACTTTACATCTAAAGGAATGAATTGTCCTTTTGACAGACATGTTTAAAATAAGTAAACTCACATGAGATGAAGACTCTACACAATAGAGATCTCCATTAAGGTGGTAGCCATGTTGAAATCATGACCAGACATGGCATTACCTCAATCTTTGTAACCTCCTATTATCAGATACTTTTGCAGAATAAAGTAATCTTGGATCCCCAACTACAATTTTACTTATATTTATACACTCATCTGTAACAGAAAACCTCTATATTTGCATAATGTTGCATCCATACCAGTAGGTGTCAGTATAAAGTGGAACAACACCATCATATCTGCAAGTTCATAAATGCCAAATACTTCCAAGCATCCAGTGGGTAAATTTAAACCCTGAGTTTTTCAGGCCCGGTCTTAGAATTTGTGTGTTTGATGCCCAATGTTACATTATTAGCAGCTCACACAGACATCTATGCACATACAAGGGCATACATAATGTCTCCTAGACCTCCAGGCTGTGACCACACACCGCCCTTCTTCTACAGTCAGTAATCATCAAGAGAATCTTTTATTATAAGAGAAGCATTCATTATATTTTATAGCTTTATTCCCTCTGGTTACAGTACAACTTCATTTTGTTGAGCTGTTTTAGCTCCTAGTGTGTGTGACTGTGTTTGTGAAGAGGTAAAGTCGTAATCACCCCACAGGCAATAACACTCATGAAATGATATTTTATTCTCTTGACACACAGTTTCCTTTTATAAGGAGCTTCTGTCAAGGCAGATTTTGCCATATTTACCTTGTAGTCCCACTCCTAGCCTGACTGCTAAAAATATCTTTTATCCATCTGTTGATGTTTGCACACCTCCAAGTATATCCTTCTAGCTTTTTTGCCATGCCATCTGAGTGATCCTCATTTCCTAATGACGGCCAATGGAGGACAATCCCATAATCCATCCAAAGTGTGTCACTGACCCAGTGGCACTGGTTTCTGGGTTGTATCCAGTCCAAAATTAACTTACTGCCATATCTGACGAATGCTGGCCATAGTGAGAATATTTCTTAAAGGCTACAAAATTAGATTTTGCATTAATTTAATTTTGGTCCTAAAAATTTGATTGGCCTAACATCTTTCCGACCGTATTTGTCAATTTGTTTTTTTTTTCAATTCATTGTGTTAAAATATTAAAACATCAACTGAACTACATGATATCATTACTGACTTACCTAAGACTATATATATGTTTAATATGAAAAAGGACGTTAGAGAATTAAGGAATTTAGGAACTGGAATTTTCATAATAACCATAACCCAAGTAAAAAATGAGAGAATTATTATTTTTTTATTTTACTCTATTTTACGTTACACTGTCGTTGTATGCTAATGCGTCTGACGGAGTTGACGCATATTAAGTTAAAAACATTTTAAGAAAAACCTGTTCCCTTATATGGTTCATTAGCTGAGACCTTTGTCTACGAATGTATCAGTTTAAAAATAATGCATTATTAAATAATAAAAACTAACTTCTAAAACATGTTTTGTCCCTTATCTCAAGAATCTGTGTTTTGTTAACACTGTCGGGTAGGATTTTGGTGCAGTTGGTACGTTATTTCCAAATGCGGTAGAGCATTTCAGCGCCACTCACTGGACTGCCACGATACAATGACCCACGTAATAAAATGTTGCCAGATTCACACTTACCTGTTTCGGATGAACCAAAAACATTTTTAGCACCACTGACTGGACATTTCACTTTGAAAGTGTAGACAAAAACGTGCAAGAAGCAACATAATGTCCTTTTGCAGAAATGTGCCAACATCAGCAATGAAGCCTGGGTTGGGTATTTAGCATAACAGCACTGTTTTGCTTCATTGTTTGTACCACTTAGCTTATCTGTTTTGGCGGCATGGTAGCAGATTTGTGTGATTTTTTTTTGCCTGGAGCAAGAGCAAGTTAAAATTTACTTTGAAATGTAAATGATTCAACATTAACAAAAGATCACTCTGGAATTGTGTTGCTCGCTACATCATTTACTTGCTTGTTTGGCCTGTCGTCGGTGACACAAGTTGCTGGACTTTTTCTTAGTGGAGTACTATTATCTTTTTTAGTTGATTAATTCATGTCATTCAAGCACATTATGTTGCAATTCCTGTAAAAGTAACTGGTCTTAGCATGTCAAAACAATGAAGAAGCTGTGGATGAAGGAACTTCTTGTCTGAGTGGGCGGCTCTTACCTAGAATAAGCTGCTATGAGGATTGGATCTTGTGCTTATAGTCAAATTTGACCTCTGCGAGACTATTGGCTAATCGGTCGGCAGCATTCCTCTCCAAAGCAGTGAAAATAATGCGAGAAGCAATCAGTGTTGTAGCTTGCAAATATTTTTTGATAAACAACATTTTGGTCAAACACCTTCTTCAGGCATTTTTCATAATACCTCCCTACACAGCTGCTGGCATCCAGGTGGATGAGAGGTGTTTATTTATTCATTTTCTTGCCAAAGGCAATTTTATTTGCATTTGGCACTTGGCAAGTGTTAATTTTGCACCCCAGCTGTAGCCCTTTCTCTTTCTCTTGCTTTCTCTCCCTGAGAATTATTTTAACTGCTCTATAATGACAGCTCCTGGTTTCAGTGTGCTGTATGCAATATAAATGGTAATGATATAGAACCAATAATACTGCTGATGAAATATAAACTGAATGTGTGCGGTCGTTGTCTCATTTACAGATGGTGAGAGGCCAATGGAAGGAACTGATACCAGCCGTAAGAGAGACTCTCGTTCGTCAGACAAGTACCGCAAAAGCGAAGATGCCAGCAACAGCCAGGAGGAGGAAAACACAGTAAGATTTTGTATTTGTTTTTTCACCAAAAATTAAAAGTTCCAAAACGATTATAGGCCATTAAAAGAACTTTGCTTAAAGTATATTTTAGTTTACCATAAATGCTTGTCAGTACATTCAGCAGAACACTTGACTTTATTATATTTTAAATACAATAGAAGTAATTTTGAAATTACATAAAGAAGTCCTGCTGAAGTGGTTAAAAGACGCACACTGAAGTTCAACTTATTGCATTTGATAGAAATTTAAACTATTATACATTTACATTTAATTGCAATTAACATGCAATTAAGTGTCCAATTACACATACACTCTTTTAAAGTATTTATTTCCATAATACTTAAAATGATCACCAATTTTGCTTTAATCGCCACTCTTTTGAAGAATAGTGGACTACAGGCAAGAAAGAGATCTGAATCCACTTTGAAATTCAGATGCAGTGTGAATGCAAAAGAGGACTGAATTCTTAGTGAAGTTGCAGTGTCTGTGAAGAGGTAATCACAAAGTGATTCTTAAAAGTCGTGCTGAAGACTTTTCAGAAACACACGGATGCATCCATGGATGTGTCCTTAAAAATGTGACTTTATTTCACTTACTCAGGACATATCAGGTCATTTCAACCTCTAAAAGATGAGAATATACTTTCGGGAATAAGATATGGTTCATACTGGCTTAAATGATTGATGGTGTTCGCGCTCATCCAAGATGTTTCTCAAAAGAGCATTCCCTGCATTTCCGTCCCTCCCACAGCACAGCACAGAGGGGCCTGGCTTTTAGCACCTTTCATCTGAAGCACTGCACACTGCGTACTATCAGTGTCACACACAAGCTAGTCCAAATGCTCTCCACATCACTCACAGGACTAATAAATCCTCAGTGTCAAATGAAATCAATTGCACGGCCATATATCGATATAAGCAAAGCAAACCACGAACAATCTCAGTTGTTCGCGGAAAGAGATTTTTGGGACTTTTAGTCCATATCAGCAAGCTTTGCCATCATCTACAGTATATGCTAGTGTACAGGTTAAAATTAAAGGAAGGCACCCAAAAATGAAAAATTTGCTATAATTTACTCACCCTCAAGCCATCCTAGGTGTATATGACTTTCTTATTTCAGCTGAACACAATTGGAGGTATATTAAAAAAAATATCCTGGCTCTTCTAAGCTTTATAATGGCATTAAATAGCACCCGAGTTTTTGAAGCTCCAAAAAGCGCATCCATCGATCATAAAAGTAATCAATGCAACCCCAATGGGTTGCCATCTGAAACAAAGCAATGGGTTTTTGTAAGAAAAATATACATATTAAAAACTTTTAAACTAGAATCACTGGCTTCCGGCAGCGGCCGTACACGTGTTCACGAGAGAGTCGAGTTCCAATGGAAGGATGACCTCTGACCCGACGTATGACTTAGGCTTAGATGAGAATTGATGAATGTGAAAGCACAGAGAATAGAGCAAAACAAAACACTGGTCATTAATTAGAAGTCTAAAACGAGAAGTTTTAAAGAAAAATTTTGGAGGATTTCGATAAGAGAAGAGGAGCTTCGTCGTACATCGGGTTAGAGGTCACTCTTCCGTCGGAACTTGACTTGCGTACAGCCGTTGCCGGAAGCCAGCAATAATAGTTTATGTAGTTTTAAATATGGATTTGTTTTTTTTAACAAAAAACCCATCACTTTGCTTCAGAAGGCATTTATTAACCCCTAGAGCCACATGGATTACTTTTATGATGGATGGATGCGCTTTTTTGAGCTTCAAAAACTCGGGCACTATTCAATGCCATTACAAGCCAATATGTTATTTAATATAACTCTGATTGTGTTCAACTGAAAGAAGAAGGTCATAGACACCTAGGATGGCTTGAGAGTGAGTAAATTATGGGATCATTTTCATTTTTGAGTGAACTATTCCTTTAACTTGTAGGATGTATGAATCCTGTTTCGATAGGAAATATGTCAACACACAAAAGCAAATTGCGTTCGTCAACCACAGCATGTGATTTTTAATTCTATGGCTTGAAAGCTGCGAGGGAAGGATTTATCAAGTCATAATGGAATGGAGATTGCAGAAGATGATGTGGACAAACAGAGAGTCTGTGACAGATGCTCTGCTGGTGGAGTGATTTATGTGTGTGGAGATAAATCTATCATTTCCTGTGCTGTGCTGTGAATACATTACTGCTGTTTAGTTCTGCTTCATAATCTCAATGTCACACACAGGCTCTACACCAAAAGTTTGTCCTTAAGCAGTTTTCTTTCAGTCAGAAGTTTTAGAACGATGTAGAATTATGACCAGAAGTTTGCAAAGACCTTGTTTAGTAACAAGTCATAATTTAATACATACACAGTCATCTGCATACAAATTATTAATACATTTCCTGTATTATGAATAATTCATTTTTATTTAATTTAAATAGGTATGCAGAGTTTCATAGCTATTTTTTAGGGCTAACTTTAACTTTAAGTTCAACTCAATAATACATGCACATTTAATTGCAATCAAAATGCAGTTAAGTGTCTGATATTCTTTTAAAGTATATTATTCAATAATACATACTCTTTTTAAAATGATCACTAAGGCTGTTAAATATCCTGCTTTACTCTAATCACCACTCTTTTGAAGAATAGTGGACTACAGGCCAGAAAGAGATCTGAATCCACTTTGAAATTCAGATACAGTGTGAATGCAAAAGAGAACTGAATTCTTAGTGAAGTTGCAGTGAAGAAGTAATCATAAATATTTTTTCCCACTATTTTTATAGGGCTAACTTTAAATACTTTAGTAAATGTGCATCTGTATATTTAACATTTTGTCAAATCTCTTCTAATATTAAAATTAATATTGCACATATTATTCCACTATTAAAATAGCACACCGGTTGACCTATGGCAGAAGCAGAGAAATAGTCAATATAGTAACTGTACTTAAGATACACTTTATTTGCAAACATTTAAGCCTATGGCACTTTTAATCTAATATGAGTCTAAAATGTGTCCATTGATGGGTTTTTTTTTCCATTAATATTTTAGCTTTGGATGAATTTACTAGTCAATTCTACAATGCACATGCAGATATGAAAAATATCACAATAAATTATTGATGTAACTTTGTTTTACTTGAATTAATATTATAAGTGGTTAAAGGTCTGGATCCTTTAGCAAAGAACTCTAGGCTCTGTAGCATTGTATTGTCAGATACTGGTCTCCATGGTAACACTGAATACTCAGTACACTGCCGTGCTGAGAGAACATTTCCAACTTTACAATAACAGACTCAGGGTGAAGAGCAGGGTTTTGTTTTGTGTGTGTGTGTGTGTGTGTGTGTGTGCGCGTGACAGCAGCCTCAGGGATGTATTGGACTCTGTTGGATTATTTTTTTAAACATTATATGTATCTCTCTGTAACACACATGCATAGTCCTGCCAAATTCTTCAAGCTATACCAGTTGTGTGCTGACAGGTCATCAGAAAGTCTGTAATATCTAAAATGACAAATATCAGAGATATTTTGACTCCTTTCCAGAGCACACTATAGACTGAATTAGAGGAAAACTAAACTTTTTTTAATAGTAATTTAAGGATGCAGTGATTGCCTGAGAGCTGATTAATAGCTTTCTCTATATGTATACATTCATTTAATCAAAATGTTCACAATTTGCCTCAACACAAAGGCTTCTCTTGCTTTGAAATACTCTAAATAGCTCACAAATTTGTTATAGCACATATTTTAAAGGAATAGTTCACCCAGAAATGAAAGTAATGTAGTTCCTTATATCACTTTATTTCTTCAGTCGAACACTAAAGGAATTTTATTGTGACCGCAGTCAGTCAAACTCCACAAAAAAGAGAGCAAATAAGCTCCTTAGAAATGTCTTAAAGGTAGTCTTTGTGTGCTATACTCCCCTCTTCTTTGGAGATTGACAGTGTATGGTCACTATATAGTTCCATTGTAAGGAATAGAAAGTCTATGGCACTTTTAGTCTAATATGTGTCTAAAATGTGTACATTGATGTTTTTTTTTTTCGTTAACAATTTAGCTTTGAATGAATTTACTAGTCATTTGTTTCTCATTTTGGGTTTTGCCAAGAGGACGAATGATGATACTACGTATATTCTGTACTACTCTTTAGACCCTAGGAAAATATCTCCAAGGGTTGATGTGGTAGGACTGTATAGTGCGGAATTGGAGGTTGGTTGTGGGTATAATCCATATTAATGACCAAGAAGACTTCTTTCAGGTGAGACTTTGTACATGAGCTCAGCGTCAGGCAAAAAAAAAAACACCTCAAGACGTTCTGAAGAGCTTCTCACTTTGTTGAGTACTGGATACACCTTATATACCCCAAGAGAACAACAGAACTCTTGGCTATTGCAAGAGGTTTGTTGTCTCCAGGCTAATGGACAGTAGTTCCACTCAGTCTGTGGCCACCGTCGTCTTATAATTGCCTGCAAATCCATGCAATTGTTAATGGATGATGATGCCACTGGGCTGTAGAAGAAGTAATAGCCCACTTAGGTGCTAACCGCAATTGATCGTTTAAATGTCTACCACAACCAGAATTTGTGGCATATGGTGGTCTCTGAGTTCACAAGTAGTTCCTACAAGATTCATGGCTGCAGATGCAGTGGAGAGACAGGGAGACTGGAAAGACCAAATCAATCTGGAAGTCAAGATTTATAGGGCAAGAGAGAGCAGTTAGGAAACTTGAGGTAATGTACACAGATTTGTCCTCAAGACAAGATGTAGGTATTTCAATTGGAAGAATTTCAAGGTAGACATTGAAGGATCTCAAGGTAGACATTTTGTGCAACTCTCAGCGGAATTTGTGTCATCCGAAGTGTATACTACTTTATGGAGTAGTAGACCTGGACCAAATTGGTTTCCCTGAATATCTTGGTTAAGGGAACTAATCTAGGCCCAATCCTGCTCCTGGAGGACCTGAAAACTGCTCCAAACCACCTGCTTGAAAGATTCTAGCACTCATAAATTCTTTGACTACCTGGTTCAGGTGTGTTTAATTAGGTTTGGAGCTAAATTCTGCATGAGTTGGATTGGGCACAGTGAATTATATCTTCAGATTCTAGGTTGCCTAATACAATTTTTTTAGCATCCTTCACAGTAAAACTAGGTTCAGACAATATGGTTTTAGCCCGATTTTGCCACGATCTGCATGACACAGAAATGTTCACAAGTCCCTGCGGTCCAAGTCAAGTCTCAAGTTTTTGAGGTCCAAGTCAAGTCTCAAGTCAAGTCTTTGTTCTATTTTTAGCAATATTTTTTCAGCTATTTGTTATTGTAATTAGCAGTGTATTGAAATATCAAAACCGATTACTTTTACTTAAAAATGACCCAATAAAGCACACAAAATACTACTTAAACTTACTTTACAACTTTATACAAAATCATACCATTTAGTACCACCTCAAGGAACAAAAGTGCTGTGTATTGAGTTATTTGAGTTGCCGTAGTTTGCTGTAGATCTCAAGGAATGCTGAATAATGTAGTCTTCCAGTGAGTGCCGGCGGTAACAAAACATTACAGTAAACAACACAACGAACAACCTTTCCATCTGCGTGTCTCGTTTGTGATTAGGCGATATAATAAAGCACTCCGACTCAATAAACTGTGGAGTCGGACAGGGTCATAAAATGCGTATAGAAGTGTTCGTCCAATCCAGATGCAATATAAATTGGTGAATCTGGATATTATATGGAAAAACAAAACGTGAAAAGGACATAATTCTAGAAAATGGACCACAAGCAAGCCTCTGCAGCTGTTCAACACTGCAGCATCCCTTTGGAATAATTGACTGCTTTTCAAATTAAATGACAAAGTTTATCGCAAGGTAATGCTTGGCTATATTTTTATTATTTGTTTCTAATTTATTTAACAGAAGTTTTCTTATGGGTGATAAATTTGCTTGCCTTCTGTTGCGTCACACGCTCACTGGCTTGGTGAGTTTAGAGATTTGTGATATTTGATTATTTTGCTGCAGCACATATTTGGGAATGAATCTATAGTAAAATGTGTTTTTTTGTGCCATCATGTGGGGTTGTAAAAAGAGAAGGTAATCGGGAAAGTCTCATTCTTCAAGTCTGAGTTAAGTCTCGGGTTGCTTGTTCACGAATCCAAGTCAATTCGCAACTCTTTTTTTTTTTTTTGCGACTTAAGCATGACTCAAGTCGAGTTGACATAGGGATTTGTTAATGACAATGGGCATCAGGACGCAAGCTTCAATTGTTTAGCTCATGTAGTGTGTCATAGTGGAGGACAACCGACAGCGGGTCTGCGATGCTTCATAACGTCATGACAGAAAGACGTCCACGATGAGTTCCCTCACATGTGTGACACTGGCCAGTAGGAGCACAGAAGTGCCTTCCTACATGCTTTCAAACAATGCGGAACAAAAGAGGAAATGGTATCGTTCCTGCTAGGTGGAATTTTACAATGGAGGAAATGTTTGTGTAGCTATGGCAACAATACACCTCCGTTTCCTCAAGGGACTACTGTGAAAGAATGAAAAAAGGTAAATGTTACCTCAGTCCTCTTTGAAGAAAATCCAAATATCCATGCAATCCAGATATGTATCCACTTTTGGGCTTTTCTGACGACAAGACACCATTAAAGATGAGAAGCGATGATTGGTCGAGTAGCAATGTGTAATCGGACATGTTTCTTGCCCACGATAAGATTTTAGGAGTCAAAATTGTATAATCTGACACAGTGACTATCATATCCAACAAAAATATTGTGTAGTCTGAACCCGGCCTCAAAGATTTAGACACTTGGTCGATGTCATTGTTTATACATCGATGGTATAAATTTAGGGCATGTCAAGATCACATGATTTAACCTTTTGAGCGGTACAGTCCCACATACGGGATTTAGAACGTTCAGTGACGTCACATAACTGCCTGATTCAAACTGTTTTTTTAAGGTTTCAGACATTTAAATACACATAAGTACCATTAAAACAAAACATTTAGAGTTTGTAAAATACACACTAATGTCAGACATCAGTGGAAGCAGCAATAACAATCCATATAATTTACCAACATTTATTCATATCCGACACACCTTCTACAGTAACGGTCGCCTTAAAAAAACTCACTCTGGGGGGTCAGCTAGAATATTTTAAACACACATATGAAAGGGTTAACTGGATTCCATTGATCCGCTTTTCTAGAGGGATTTTCATTCTTTGTCCTTGAGTTATATAGTTATGGTACAATAAAATATATGTATTATTTTGCAGTCTTGTGACACCATCATCCAGTCAATAGCATGATGATGACTGTAGTTCTAGACTAATTAGTCATATGGCGTTTACGGCTTAGGTGATGGGCTTGGAAACATACCTATCCACAACTCAGTTCCCATGAGCCAAGATGGATGATTTTCCAATGTCATGATTTTGAAAGTACTTTCACAGAAGCCAAGCAACTATACTAACGGATTGGTTTTCCAGGTAATATAGATCTGCTTGGGGATTGTCCACCTGGACCAAAAATCACCTTCCTCAAGGGCACAAGGGAGATGATGGATAATTCTCTTTCCCCTACGGTTTGAGCCTAAAACATTTTGGTTGTTAGTCCAAAGTATAATCCTTTAATATCACACCACAAAACTGTTAGAATGTCACTAAAACCAAATCATAATCACTTATTTCATCCAGTTATTCATGTACTTGTGCAATATGTCCATAGTTGTGTTTCCAGTTAAAGGTTTCTGCTGTGTGCATTGACGTGGACAAATTGTAAGCTCTGTTTTTGAGGTGATTCCTTGTAATGGAAGCTGATTTTCAGGGGTCACCAGAATTTAATTACTTCTGTGTCTTTTCACCCACTCAAAGCTTTTTGCAATGAATATTTTGGGCTTCACTCTTTAAACTTGTAGCCATAAAAATAAAGCTCTTCAGCCTTACTTATGCTTTACAGGCAATGGGGTGGCCTGTCACACCATCTGTCACTCTGGCATTGACCGATGTTTCCAGTTCCAGCCCACCCAATAAATAAACTTATGCTTTTAGGTTGCCCTTTGCTGTAAGCAGACAGTCTTCCTCGAGCACACTGCTGTAAAAGTCGTTAGTCAATCATCTTCAGTGGCAGGTAAAGGAGTCAATATAGTTTTTGCCAGCATAGATGACATGTTAAATCAATATCTGGCCTGTCTGCTGTGAGGTCAATAAGGCTCATATGGGGCCGGAAGACACCTCTTAATGAGCTTTACATATATACCAATAGATCTTACTAATTGCCTAAATGGTATTTTTAATAGCTGTGCTGTGGGAAAGAGGATAATTAGGTCATGGGGGTTCAATAGGCTTTGTTTAAATTGCAAGATTATACTGCCACGAAGCAAACATACCTACTATACACCACTATGAAACACTTGAAAATGCAAGTTTGGCTCATTTGTAACAAGCATTGAGAATAACAAGATTTTTTTGTCTTAAATAATTTGAAAAGTAAAAAGTAGTAAAAGGTAGTAAAAAGCAAAACGCCATAAGGAACAAATATTTATAATATTAATGATTATTTTCATGCACATTCTTTACGTGCATGCTTTTCATTCACATTTTCTTTATGTTGTGACCTCAAAACACTTTTACCATTTAGTGCATGATTTGTAAACAAATACATTTTGATGTTTGTATCACATAATCAGCTCCATATGCATGACATTTTTGATGTAGTAAACTTGCTCGGTAGCTCACCTGGTACACCATTGCACTTGCGATGCGAAACAGTCGGGTATGAGTCTCGAAACACAAATAAAAACTAAAAGTAGAGTAAAAGTAAAGACTTGCAGAAGCAATTAAAATGGCATAGTTGTTTCAGCAAATGCGTTTATATCTAACATTTGCTTTTGTTAAATATCAGTTTAGGGTATGGTTTAGTGTAGGCGGTATGTTTTTTTTTGCACCTTGTACCAGACATTTCATTCATAATTAGACACCAACATAATTAGGGCTGCAACTAACAATTATTTTGATAGTCGATTAGTTGGCTGATTATTTATTCGATTAATTGATTAATCAGACAAAAAAATGTATTGACAAAACACTTTAATGAAATACTGGAATTACATGTAGATTTTCAAAACTAAATTTAACATCCAACAACAGATATTTCAGCAAAATGAATATTTTTGCCCGTCTGTTTGACGCATCAGCGCTCATTCAGTAAAGTTTGAAGTTAACGCAGACTGTCAAGACGAGCCTTCATTGAAAATAGAAATTTGTAACACATACAGATAACGATATAACCATAAAATGAACGTTTTGAGGAAACAAAGCACCTAACAGGGCAAGCCATGTTAAACATTACGTTAATGCCTTAGCTTGAAGCTTCTCATATTTTTGGCAGCTTGGATCACATAACTTTCCTGCAGCAGCTCAATGCGTAATTTAGTGGTGGACAGACGCTATTAATCGATCATGGTATTCGTTGTCAATGATTTTCATTATCAATGAAGGATGAAGATGTGGAAATATTTCACATTTTGTTTAAAATCAATTTTTTTTCATTTAGTACTGCCATTCGGGAGCAACAGAAGATACTTACAAGTTTCCCAGAAGACAAATTATTACAATTTACCTTGATCTTGAAATTCAAAAAGTTTTCACCCCCCGGCTCTTAATACATCATCTTTCCTTCTGGAACATCAGTGAATGTTTGCAGCTTTTTTTAATAGTTGTGTTTGAGTCCCTCAATTGTCCTCAGTGTGGAAAGATGGATCTCAAAATCAAACGGTCACTGCTGGAAAGCATTCAAATATGCAGAAGATGCTGGAAAATCAAAGAATTTACAGGACCTGGAGGATTTTTCTGAAGAACATGGTCAGTTTAACTGCTCAGGACTATGGTGACGAATCTATCATGGCATCTGATGCAATCTTGTTTATTCACAAACCCACATGCCACAGGGCAGAAGAAGACTTTTCCATTGGACTCTAGTAGTAGATCTAGGAATAATTGATTCGTTCTGGAGAAATGATTTGAGAAGATTGGAGTGCTTAAACCAATGACCCCCTCTTTCTCGTTCATTCTTTTGCTCTGAAAATATTTCAGCTACTTAGGAGCCCTATATTCCTTTATCCCATCCATTTCTACTGAAGTCTACGATTTATCAGCAAGAATGAGGAATTGGAAGATGCCTCTGATTGACCCCTTACAGGTCACAGGAGGCATTGGATCCCCGGTCTGATTGGCTCCTCATGATTCAGTCTCTTGCTTCATTCCGTGCTCCATGAACCCTGCAGCTAATGGGCTAAACCCAGGGAACGACAGCACAGGTCGTCCTGGAGGTTCCTGAGGGATCGAGTGGGCAGCTCTCGTGTCACACTATGCTGTGTATGAAAGCTCTATGGCTTGCAGGCACCCCAGAGAGCCCTGTTCCTCCTCTAATTCATGACCAGAATGAGGATGGGATTGAGGCGCTGAAACCAATTTACTTTAGGGCTCTGGTGGGTGGATCCTCATGGGGTTTGCCTTCTCTAAAGAGGTTCTTAGGCTTAGCCAGAGGACAAGGTCAATTATTAAGGCTGTAGCTCTGGTGATGACTCTGTCAGAGATGTGAAAAGTCTTTATAAAGCTTGATTTTTAGCTAATGTGCCATGGCTGAAATAGTCAGGATAGTTACAGGATAGTCTTCCCTAGTATTGTATGTGCTATAAAAGTACAATACTCTTAATAAGCTTGGGGCAGGTAAGGTTTTTTTTTTTTTTTTTTTTTTTTTAAATGATTTTGAAAGAAGTATATTTTGCTGAGTGCAAGGCTGCATTTATTTGATAAAAAGATACAATAAAAACAGTAATATTTTGAAATATTGTTGCTAAAATAACATTTTAATTTGAATACTAATTCTTATATACTTGCTCTAGCATATTGTATATTTAGTTCAAACTTTGACCTGTGGAGGGCAGTAATACACTTAGCAGTGTATATACTGCCGGAATTCTACAAGAAGAAGAAGAAGAAAGCAAGTGCAAGACGAGCATTTGTGGTTAAAAAGTATATTATCTTAATTTTTTTTTTTTTTAGAAAACGTCCGATTGTTTCTCTTGATAAGACTCTTATTCCTCATCTGGGATTGTGTATAGTGCTTTGAAGCTGCACTGAAACTGTAATTTAGACCTTCTACCCATTGAACCCCACTGAGTCCACTATACAGAGAAAAACCCTGGAATGTTTTCCTCAAAAACCTACATGTCTTTCTTTCTTCAGTCGAAAAGAAATTAACATATTGGATGACATGCAGGTGAGTAAATTATCATGAAATTTTAATTCAGAAGTGAACTAATCCTTTAAATATCACCCACAAGAAGTGAAACATCATCATTCATAGAAATGTCAATGGAGGAACACCTGTTGAGAACAGCAAACTAGCAGCAAAAGCAACTTTATACATATAAAATGAAATCCATAATGTGTGGGGACAGTTGTTTCACTATGAAATTAGTGCACATTTGAGATTTGTGTTTGCAATTTGATGTTTGAGACATATAGAATCTTTGACATGACAGGCTCGATTGTGTTGAGCATATTGCACCCCCGCACCACATTTGTGGGACTTCTTTAGAGCTACTTATTAGCTATTAAGACCAAGCAATTATTTGTTATCATTCAACATGACTAAAGTCAGCAGATTGAACCACTGAAAACAGAGCTGGAGATGCTAATGATTTACCATTGTTGCCTTATCCAGGAAAGTTTAACAAGAGCAGAATTTTATCACTTGTGTTCTCTGCTTTTGGACAGAAGTCAGATATAGATGGTGGAAGATAAAGTGCTCTCTAAAGGAACTAAAATAGTGAAGGATTTTTTTTTCTGGTAGTCTCACTTGTTTGAAGTGTCAGGCAAAGAAACGTTGACATGAGATTTGGCAGCCTGGCAGCACGGAGGCCTTCAGCATGATGAATAATTGATGTGAAAATCTCAGTTTAATCGTTTATTTTTCTCTCTCCCCTTTGCTCTGCCGTTGCATGCATGTTTTTAAGGTCTGCATTGTCTTTCATTCCTGCGGGACAGCTGCATGCTTTCATGTTTCCCCCTTACATTTCAAAGACAGCATGTTTCCCATTGTTATTTTTTTTTCTTTTGTTTTGTCTCACTACTGAACAACATTTGTGTTTTGGTACACTTTTATCCGCTCTCACTAAATCTTTTTCATTATGCAGGACAATTCGTTCTGGTTCTCGATTCAGAGGTCTTTCCAGCCATGTGATATTCCACCAGTATTGCCATGGGAACCATTTCACCGTTTGAAGCACTCCACTTTAAGCATTCTCACAGCGGGTGGACGAACAAACCTACCATATTTTTATAGATACTACTGTTTTTTTGTAACGGAATATAGTTTTTTTTAGGTGAGAATGTAGTTGTTTAGACCCCAGATATGCAGTTTATATGTAAACATAGTGACTATTTGAAAATTTGTTTCGATACTTTCGGAGATGTGAGCTCCAGGCTGTCAGCGACCGTTCAGTGCTCATGTACCCACTGAGAACAGCTTCATCTTGGCCAGTCCTTCAGAAATTTACCACTGTCTCTTATGTAGATAGTGTATAAACATGAGGAATAATTTGTTTTGGGTATATCAAATGGGCAATCTTTGGTCTTATTAATCTTTTATTTGTTCCAGAGCTAATAGATTTGGCTTAAAGGTGCTCTATGTATTTTTTTTTATTTATTTTTTTTGTCCGCCAGGGGTCGCTAAACTCTTCAAAACAATAACAAAGGCGTAGATTGATGACCCAGTGAATATGGAATCATTTGTCGACATGCCGATGGATCTAATAATATTTATGGGGAAATAATGTTTATGGATGAGTGAATTCATGTTTTTAACATGACTGTGGTATGAAGCTGGCCGTGGCCGAGAATCGTGTTCGCGATAGCTAATATCATTGGCATATGCGAGTCCCAGGGGATATAAAGAAACAAGGACATTTCATTCTACTGAACTACTCATAAGTGCTGAAATACTACTCATACAGGTCAGTTTATTTGACGAATTAAAACTGTGAGGTAATGCAGCGCTTGGTCTAATGTTACACTATCATTCTAAACTGCATTTGAGTGTGTGGAAAGCTGCATTAGTGTATTAGTTTGTTTTCTGTATGAGACTTACTAGATCAACATTAGATTATCATACTAATGATATTCTTACACTTCCTCGTGTTGAGCTATATAACACTGATTAGTCTTATGTAGCCTACATTTGCTTACCTCGTCTAATAACGTGCAAGAGCGGCGTCTCTGCGACGCTGATATTGATCATCACTTTATTTCTCCTTATGTCCAGAAGTTTGCTTGCCATGGTCCATATGCAGATATTATGTCACTGACAGGCGCAAGGAACAAGAGAGGGACGGGCACTATTTAAAATTGTGATTTTCTCTTAATTTACAAATTATTGGAAACATTTAGGATAATGTAAGTACACAGCTGAACGAAATGTATAACACTGTACAAGTGTTTTTTGGATATTTTAATATAAAAATTTTACATATTATATACCTTTAAGGGCTATATTGAATTTCATAACGTTATATTTACATTGAAATTAAATTCTGTGCTAACTAAAGCACTGCTTTTGTACGTTTGACTGAACTGTTTGCTTGTTTATTTCTGTTTATTTATTTACTACTTATAATGTTTTAATGGCTATTGTTGTTCATTTGAATATTATTGTTCAGTAAATAATATATAATTTTAATAACATGCCATATTTTTTTGGTAATGAGAAAGTCTGTTAATGATTTCGACTTCATTTACATTAACTATACACTGTCTTTATGAGTGAGTGAGTCAGTCGCAAAGACTTTTATTTTGAAATGGACTGAAACAAGGAAACAAAGACATTGTTTTTACTTTAAACAACATCTTTCAAGACACAACTGACAAATGCATTGACTAGTGCTGTCATGGGAAATCCTCTTAAATGTTAAAAGGGCAAAGATAAAGATATTGCTTTCCTCAGGGGACATTCAAACTGATTTTGTGATTATGAATATAAGATTGACCAAAAGAATATCAGCTAGATGCAGGTAATACACTCGCTTATCCGTTCTCTCTCTCATAGTACTCATTACAGTTAGTTTCAGTGAAACGACTCAACGTTCCTTCGTCACTAGTTCTAAAGTGACGTTGTAAATTAGTAACGGAGGCTTGGTCTCAACTGTTAAACTGTCAACATGGGTTTTGAATCCGCGATGGAAGGAAGTAGTTCCTCACAAAGGGTTTTTAAAGACAATCCGTTGTTGTTTCTTATTTGTTTGCACACTTGTGCCGTGGAACTCTTGTATAAATGCAATATCACACTTGTTGTCATGCGATATGGCTCTATATCAGCACGGCTGTGATTTGGCTGTAGTTAATTACAGCCGTGCTGATATAGAGCGACATCGCATGGCTACTCGTGTGATATTGTTCATATATTTCGTCAGTGAACTACATTAATAAAATGTGTAAATTCTATGTAAATTTAGTAATTTCATTATTTAAAGAACCTCAAAAACTTAAAATTAAATTAAATACTTTTATTAAATGTAATTATTTATTTTTAAATAGTTAATGAACCCTAAACTCATGCCACAAAGATTGTCCTGCATAAATTACACCTCAATAATGCAATGTGTCTGGGAAATGGCATTGGTGGCTTGCATTTCTTGTCTACCCACATAAAGTCATAGCATAATCAGTGTCCACCTCCATCCCTTGCTCCTATCTATGGATTTTTTTCACCTCCTGTTCAGGTTGTCAGAATGAATGCATACCCGGTTACTGAATTCTCACTTTCAGTCCACCTTATATTCTTGACTTTTCAGACTTCTCTAAAAGTTCAACAGACTCAACTTTGAGTATCATAATTCTCTGCAGTCTACAACTAAGTTCTTGATCTCTGAACTATCTCAACAAATGCCCCTTGGTAAACCACTCGCTCTTTCAGCACTTGAACCATGAAACTTTTTAGAGCTCAAGGTGAGTCGAGACAGTTACTCTGTTCCAAGACCTAGCGAGTTGCATATGGAGGCAGCATCTTAAAGCCTTGTTTATGCTTGTGCCTGGATCCGCACCACGGTTGTACTATTCTTTAAAATGACAGGGGCGACTGAGTAATTGTCCTCTAAACCATCAGGAAGCAGTGATGAGAAGTAAGGTTCAGACATGATAATGGCTGCATCAGAAATTGCATACTTCTCTACTATATAGTAGGTGACAAACAGTATGAGACAAAAGAAGTTTGTCTGAATACACAGTATTCATAAAAGAGTAGGCAAAAAGGACCTACTTCTTCCGATGAGATTCTGAAGTGTGCGTACGATTTCACACTTTACTATCCCATGAGGCCAAGGGAGATGATTTGTGAATGACAGTGAAGTGATGCAACTGACGCTGGTAGGTCACATGATAATGACAACTTGGCAAATGTAGTATATCCACATTACATTCATACTATATAGAACATACTTTTTTAGCGGCCGTGAAGTAATAACTCTCAAGAGAGTGTGCAATTTAGGATGCAGCCAATGTTTGTTTTTATTACACCCACACAAAGAATCATGTAAAACCCAGTAAACATTGAGATTATTGCAACATTAAAGCAAAATATATGGATATGGAAACATTATATATATAAATTAAACAGCAAACTGAAATATTTTCTAATTTCATTAAACATTCTCATTTAACGTCATCAACATTTTTATTAAACATTTGTAATTATAAGAAATTAATTTTGAAAAGCACAATACGTATGCCTGAAGGATGACGGTACAGATGTACCTGCTCAGCCAGATTCGGCTTGAAGGCTTTTCCAAAATTCTAATTGTTCAACAAGAATACTAATAGGAATAAATAAAAATTGTTCAGTATAATTCAGTATGTATATTGTAACCAATATTAATGGGAGATGTGTTTTTATGTTTCTTACAGTTAGCTTAGCAACATGCTAAACCAAAAAAGTGTAAGTTGTTGAAACATACACTATAAAAAAGTTGTTCTCTCAACTTTGACTGGTCTTTTGCTTTCAGGATTTTAAACCAATAAGAACAAATATACTTAACAAATTTGACAATTGTGAAAATTCTTTGCATAGAAACTTACCAAGATGGCTGATGAACATCTTCTTTCTCCATCTGTCTTCACGAGATCTTGCCATACATGTTGAGGATGTGATATTGTTATTGAATTGATACATTATATGTGACCCATGCTGGCAAAATGAATGCGCTCTGGCTTATTACGAGCTACAGGCAAAACAAATCAAATGTTTTTGGTCAAATTTGAGGTTTTCACAAAAATGAGTTCATTAAGCCCTCATCTAGCTTGCTTCAAATAGCAATTAAACATCTAAAAGTATCTATATTTGTATGTTTTCTGAGAGGAGTACCTTTCCTTTGTACTCTGCTTGCTTTGCCACTCACACTTCCCCTCAGCAACTTCCTCATTAGTCCAAGTTTAGTATCATTTTAAAGAGTAGCATTCCAACTTTGTGAATATTCATATAGGGAATTTTTGAACTCATGCTAATGTAAAAAAAATACATAGATACGAAGCGCTCGCACAAAGACGCCTCAGACAACGCGCAATCCTGATATACACATATAAACAGAATTAAAGTACTTCAAAATATTGAAGAAAATATTGAAAAAAAGCTGAATGTATTTTCCTGTAGATAATTGGTTTTGATTGCTATGTGCCAAATTAGGTGTTATTAACAAGTATTTTTTTAAGGTATGATTCCTCTGTGGTTTTGTTTTGGAACCTTCATAAAATCACTTTTCTCAAAATTAACTTTGTTTGTAGCTTAGTCATTTTTTTTGTTGGATTCCAACAAATCATACATTATTTTGAAGGTTGTTTTTTTTAACCGAGATTATGAAAAGAACTCCTTTTTGAAAATGTGCTCATTGCAACTCATTTTGATCAGAGAATGCAGTCAACTTACAAACTAGGCAATGAAAGCTTAACATGCCAAGTTGAAAGAAAAAAAAAAAATCAAAAACTGTGTCAACATGAAAAAATCCGTGTACGTATGACAAAGAGTTTTGAAGATGTCCATATTTCCACATTCAAGTAAACGCTTTACTTGTTAGACTAGAAATAGCTGTCTGGGGGCATAAACAAAATGGCCGCCGAGTGAACTGACTTGCTTAAAAGAACTATATTTGTGTGTAATATACACAAATATGTATTTGTCTAATATACAGTTGTCTCAGAGACTATCAGAATGAATTTTGTTTAAAGAAAACGTCTGACTGACAGTGAATAGTGACGTGTAAGGTATCGTTTAAGTGCGGCTAAGTCTAAAATTGATCATAACACAATAATAGACCAGCTTGGATAAAACTAATAAGATCCCCATGTCTGTCCAATTGAACAATTGTAGAGATAACACAGAAGAACATATTTGGTTGTTTGCGTTTGCTAGTTGCTAATTGCCATTTTTAGTTTGCAATATGCGCTAGTGAATTGTGGTCTGTAAGGAAAATCATCTCTGGCTTAAACTCCAGATTCAGAAGTCATTTCAGCCTCTCTCCTGAGAAACACGTTAGTCCAGCATGGTTACTGTCTCTATGTTTGCAGTTCATAATGCACTGTCTCCTGTTGAAAAACAACCCATGGCCCTCACTTCACATTGATTTTTATCAGCCTGCCGGCCCCGTGATTGATCTCCCCTGCAAAAGCATCGATTTCCCCCGCTCACCCTCTTAGCCCCTTTGTCCGAGACTACAAATGGACTGCAGACACTTTTCTATTGTTATAAATGGAAAAAGGGGTCCAAGCCTCCCAATAAATGACAACACGACCAGCTGTCTGCTGCAAGTTGCACAGTACTGTTGTTCTGTTTATGACTGTTAATTAGATTTTTGTACCTGCTGGTTTTGCAAGATAGAAGCAAGCATGAGACTGTGTTGTCATAGATGGGACGCCTTCAGAGGTGGAGCTGATGACTAATAGTCAACATATGCCATGGCAGTGGACAGATTGGGTGTGCGTGTATGTATGTGTGTTTGATATCGAGTCGCTCTAACACCTTGAGTCCAATGAAAACCCTATGAAGTGGTTCAATGAACATTGTTTTCTTTTTTGTGTTGACGTCTTCCCTATTGAAAACGGAATTTGCGGTGGAACGTATTAAATAGAAAATTTAAAGAGCTATTTCTAGTCCTAGGCAAGTGGTATTAAGAACACTCTTAAAAAATAAAGGTTCCAATAAGGGTTTTTGTAGCAATGCAATGTTGGTTTCCACAAAGAACAATGGGAAGGTTCCATGGATGTTAAAGGTTCTTTATTGAACCACTGATGCTAATAGAAAAACTACTTTATTTTTAAGAGTGAAAAGGTAAAATGTGGGTCGTGGGTTTCAAGACGCAATTTTATGATGGAGTAGAATGTCACTAAACTTGCTTATACTGTACTATACACTCAAAAGAACAATTTTTCAGTTTTAGGGTATGTGAATTGGGAGGGAGCAATGGACTAAAAACCCAACTCAAGGGTCATAGAAAATTTTCATGAATTCATTATTGACTGGTGAAATAACAACGCAACATTGTTTCGTAACTTGTTTTTTTTTTCATCATCATAAGATTTTCCCAATGGACAGTCCTTTGAGAACTCATACAGTTCAACAATTTCGCTTCAGCTGGTGAAAGACTATCAAGATTAGCTTAATGATCAATGCATCATGGGAAATGCTCAAGAGGGTTCGACTGTGTCCTTCACACTCCTTTCATCCTGCTGCAAACGTTGCCCCAATTGATATTGGCATTCTTAATTTACACTCATTTTTAAAGTCTTGTATTTTCGCCAATCTCTTTGATGGGCATTGTTAGCCTGACTGCACTTTATGCCTCCAAGCCCCTTTTCAATTATTTTTTCTCCTTAATTTTTCTTCTTAGGCTCATAAAACCATACTGTGCTGGTATATTGAGAAGGCATTTGTGTTTCTTAAAGATTCTAGTATTCATATAGCATACAAAGTGTTCACACTGTTGGAGGGAGGCTGTGAGTTTATAGTGATTATAAGCAATATACAGTAGTTACGTTAAATTCTGCCCATAGGAGGCATAAAAATGTAAAACCACTAACCCTGAAACCATTTGATCCATGAAGTTGAAAATTGGTGCGCATCATCTTTAGTATGCATGCTAACATATTCTTTAAATATAAGTCATACAAATTGAAACATGGCCAACAACAGCCAGTCAAATCTTAGCAGTTTATAACGTCAGATCAAAATGGCAGACTATTAAGTTATGGACTAAATTTTGTCAGAATTGCCACTATAAGCAGATTATAATTATAATTATAATTAATTGTATAGTTTAGCTTTTTAATTCTTGGTGAAAAGTGCAATATATGCTTTGCAAAAACAGAAAGAAATACAATATGATAAAATAAAATAAAAACAGCATTGGAAAAAGTAGAAATATTTTACAAACAGCCAAAATCTCATCAATCTTTTAGAGCTCTATGAATACACTTCAATATTTCTGAACTTACCTGAGTTTTCTTTTTCACAGCCTAAATTAATGTTAAACTACAAATGATCATAACTACCTAAACACACAGAGCTTCTTAACGTGTTATCTCCGCTGGGGTTGGGAAATGCCATGTAATTGCACGACTTTGAATATTAAGAACAGAACAGGCCTCGGCTGTAGATTTCTGTTCTTGCTCGGAGCCAAAAGCTTCATTCAGCTTGCTGTTTCTCCAGAGATCAAGGCCAGCGTAATTGAGCCCGGCTGTTCTACTGCCAACATTATGCTCATGAATTATATGCAATGTATTCTATTGTTTTGTCGATGTACTTAGGGCTTTGTTTTGATACTTAGTGCTTTTAGTTTTCAGTAAGAGGACTTGTTTAAGTATGATTTCTTAATTTTCCATTTACAGATTCCAGCTCACGTCTAAGACATTTACAATTGTCTTTATGGGAGTGTAAATTGTCCATATGTTAGCTGTCTTAAGAGCTGCCCAGGTGTAAGAGTTTATGAGATAATAGCTAGCTTTAGAACAGGGTATATCAAACTGTGGGTTGCTGTGTGGGAAAAGGTGGGTCGCACACTTGGCTGTATAAGTAAAAAGTATAAGAAGCTATACAATAGCAAACAATTCAGTCAAACATACAACATGGCTACAAGGGTAAAGGTATGAAACTCACTTTGCCCTCAGTCAAAAACAATTTGCCCGGGAACAAATTATAGATTCATGACACCAAATATCGCCCGTTAGATATACACGAGACAAATTATATATCATGTTTATCCACTACAGAGACATTATAGCCAGGGGCAAATGTCAGAAGGACTAGCCAAGATACAGCTGTTCTCAGCTGGGTACCTGAGCACTGAGCGGATCTCACAACTCCGAAACAGTCATATAAAATTTTCAAATATATTTATCAATATACCACAGATTTGAGCTTTAATCCAGTACATTCTCGCCTGAAAAACTGTCAAAACTACATTTGGTGACACAATAACAGTATTATTTTTAAATTACACAGGTTATCTTCTCCGCTATTGACCCTCAATGGTTGGTGAGAGATACATTCTGGGATACCTGGCTATCTCAAGTCTGCACAAGTCACCTCTCGATGGATTCACAATAAAAGGGGCGGAGCAAGAACACATCTGTGGATTTGAACTGTACATGACTAGATGTGAACTTTGACTTTTAGCTGTTAGTTTTGTTACACATTTTCTCCTGTGCTCTAACTGATACAATAGCAGGGATCTTTTAGAATGACTCTTTATCATCCTATTTAGGGTACGGGTGTAAGATCAAAAGTGAGTTAAAAGTGAAACTCTGTGGAACGCCCTACTAGCATCTAATGACAGCAATCTAGTCTTTGAAACAGCATTTCAGTTCAGTAATGTGATGTATTTTTGGCCACAGCAGGATATTTTATGGGAATGGATTGGATTGTGAAAAGCTGACTGCCCCATGGCAGTAAAAAATTATCTGGTGTTGATAAATTAAGATATTTTGAAGTTTAGTTTAAGCTTAGGCTGTTAAATATCCAAAGAGTTGTTGCCCATTTTATACCACATAGATTTCAATCCCACACAGCAAGTGTCAGCCAACAGGAGGTTACAGCTGAAAGTAGGAGTTGTGAGATACAAAACAGCATGGGTGTTTTTAATGACCTGCACTCTGCAGTGCTCAGAAATGACCTGAGATTGTAGAGCGACATAACCGAGTGTGTTTACGGTTGATCCGATGATCCAGTGTGTTGTGGTGTCTGCCAGGAATCACTAAACATTTAAAGAGTCCTTATAGAGACTGGACTGTGCTTATTTTCCCCTCACTGTTTTTCATGGGTAGTATGATCTCCTTATAGCTCAGTAGCTCTCATTTGGTGGGATTTATACCAGCTAATAAAATGCAGTCATACAGTATTATTGTAAATAATAAGAACTGGAAAAATAATTAGGCTCATCAAAAGGGAAAAGAAACCCCTTCCCATTTATTTTGTTGTTGATGTAGAAAGCTGAAATGATAAGATTACAATTATTTTGGTAGTAACAGAATGTAAATGCAGAAGAATTTAGTGAATTAAGCAAAGTTACAATTGTCAACTGAATTGTCAAAGAAAACATTCATTTATGAACCGTTTTTGATTTTGTCAAAGGTAACAAAGATGACGAATTAAATTATTAAAAAATATACACTAAATATACACAAAATATACTTTTCATAAAAGTTTAAGCAAGGATGCATTAAACTGATTAAAAGTGACAGTACAGACATTTATAATCATACATTTAAAGGTACAATATGTAAAACGTTTATATTAAAATATCCAACCACTTGCACAGTGTTATATATTTCATTCAGCTGTGAACATATATTATCCTAAATGTTTCCAAGAATTTGTAAATTTGAGAAATACACAATTTTAAATAGTGCCCCATCCCTCTCTTGTCACTTGGCGCCTATCAATGACGTAATATTTGCGTTATCCCTGGTTTCCGCTTGTACTGCATAGTAAACATGGCAACAGACAAGGACAACTGCGTAACGTCTAGCAGCACACTGCTGTTGTTTCATTCAAACATTATGGACCATGGCAAGCAAACTTTGGGACAAAAGGACGAATAAAACGTGGATCTTTATCGGAGTGGCGTTTCAGAGATGGCGAGAGCTTTGCGACGAACTTTGACTTGACAGAGACGGTGCTCTTGCACGTTATTAGACGAGGTAAGCAAATGTAGGCTAGATAAGACTAATCAATGTTATATAGCTCAACACGACGAAGTGTTAGAATATCATCAGTATGATATTCTAATGTTGATATAGCTTACTGTTAAGTCTCATACAGACAACAAACTAATACACAGAATAACATTACAACTTTCCACACACTCAAATACAGTTTAGTATGATAGTGTAACATTAGACCAAGTGCTGCGTTACCTCACAGTTTTAATTAGTCAAATAAACTGACCTGTATGAGTAGTATTTCAGCAGTTATGAGTAGTTCAGTAGAATGAAATGTCCTCATTTCTTTATATCACCCGGGACTCGCGTGTGCCACTGATATCTGTTTCTCATTAGCAATCGCGTCTACGATTCTCGGCCACGGCCAGCTTCATACCACAGTCATGTTAAAAACATGCATTCACTCATCCATAAACATTATTTCCCCATAAATATTATTAGATCCATCGGCATGATGACAAGTTCCATGATTCCATATTCACTGGGTCATCAATCTACGCCTTTGTTATTGTTTTGAAGGATTTAGCGACCCCTTTAGTATGAAGAGATAAAAGTTAATTTCACAATGGAAATAAAATTCAATTTGAGCTCATTGGATTGTGGGATTGTATCTGCTCTTTTTGTAAACTGCATTTGGGAAATGTACTTTGTCAGATGGGTATTGTGTATATGCATACAGAATATTCACATACTGTGCACAGCATGCACACTGCATATTGGAAAAAGGTAAAATGCCACTCCAAATGAACCCACTCTCCTCACACAAATACGTTATGTGACCTGAAAGTGTCGCATTTGTTTACTGGTCATTGCCATGCCGTTCCACGGTGTTACTGCCAAACTCTGTGAGTCATGTCTCACCTTCATCAGATTGTCATCCTCACCTATTAGTGTAATGATAAAACTCATCACGTGTGGCTCACGGCACATGGACACTGTGACCAAAAGACGGGAAAATAACTGCACAAGCCACGTGGTGAGAAGAACACATCCATGGCTAAATGGGTTTTTATTGTGGTGACCCTTTATAAAATGGACATGCATTTTAGAGCAGGCACATTTGAGGCAGTGCACATATAGCTCAAAGGAAATCAATAAAGCACAGAGGGTTGTTTTTACAAAGTGCTTAATAATAATGGCAACACACGCGTACATACACTGTGAGACTATATATTTGTGTACGTGTCGAATATAATTTCACAAAACATTTCCAATATTTGTCATATTTCCCTTCAGAATAAAATAAGAAAGAAATTGAAGATTATCTGAAGTAGCAAAAATTTGTTTATTGCTGTGACGTAATAAATCCTGTTGTCTATAATTGTATTTCAGCAAAAAAATACTGTAACACAATTATTATTATTTTTAAAGGGGACCTATTATGCCCCTTTTACAAGATCTACTATAAGTCTCTGGTGTCCCCAGAATGTGTCTGTGAAGTTTCAGCTCAAAATACCCCACAGATCATTTATTATAGCTTTTTTGCCCCTTATAGCTAATTTGCCCCTATCTGGGTGTGAGCAAAAACACGTTTTTGTGTGTGTCCCTTTAAATGCAAATAGGCTGCTGACCGCTTTCCAGAAGAGGGCGGAGCTTTAACAGCTCAGGCTTCGGTTGCTCAACAATAACAAAGCTGGAAAATCTCACGCAGCCAAAATGACAATTGTCAGTAACGTGTTCAGCCTTACATTGTTCAAATAGGAGTCTGACACTGATGGAGAGACTCAGGAAGAAGTTACAGCTTTTAGAATGCATCTAGACATTTCTGAACGGTTAGTGGATAAATGTATGTTGTTTCTGTGGAGTTGATTCAACTCATCGACTAGCATGTGTTGTCATTTTTATCTTTTGTGCAAATCCAGTGTTGAATTGACCCTCATTTGTGAAGCAGTCTGGTGTAAAATGGCGGCACGGCAACAACATTCCACTACAACAACTCTTCCTCTTCTCTAAAGCAGCCCAACATGGCTTCACCCCTTTGTTATGTGCTACCAGGGCAGGGTTTATGTAAATTTTAAGGTTAGTGATGTCACCAACCCGGGAAGAAGCTCGTTGTAGTCCCAGGGTTCCAGACTGCGACCAAAATGGTCGCATATGCGACCTTTTTTTAACGATGTGCGAGTAAAAATTTTATATAGTCGCATTTGTGCGAGTGGATGATCATATTATTCGCGCATGTGTAACAGAACGAGGTATCGGCAGCTGCTGCCGTCCGTAACTGTTTTGTTTTCAAAATGAACAATATTTATATAATGAATGAGTACATCATGAATCCATTTTCCAAACCGTGTTTTTGTCTTATCCTGAATCACTACGGTGCGCCTACAATAAGTGTTTATATTCGGACTATTTCAGACCGGGCTCGGCTGCGCTGCGGAGTATCACAGTACCTGCGTGACTCGTCATAGACAAACAGAGAGAAGTAGTTCCGGCTACAATGTTCTTCCGCAAGACACATGCAGTTCTATTTATTAAGCGCTAGAGAGCGAACGTACACGCGCATTGCACAATGATGATGAAACGCGCCAAATTTCGGAATTAAGCCATGTAAAAATGAAAAGGTTAATCGCTGAATAATAATCATAAAAAACAAAGTTTGGAGTTCAAGGATGCTGGTGGAAAGGACGAGCCATGCATACAGACACATGATGAGCGCACAGGTAGAAATGCATTAAGTTACTTCAACAGCAATGGCTTAGACCAGAGTTCCTCAATAGGCCGCGAAAGAATGTTTGGCCCGCGCTAATGTCAACTAGTGTTGTCAAGGTATCGTATATAAGCACGTCTCGGTCTCGAAAATTCAAACGCAGCATCATCGCTTACATTGCGTAACCGCTGGTGAGTTTAAAATGCTCGCGCTCCGCGCCGGTGGTCACGCGCAGTTAGTCTGTCAGCGACTCAAACTGACTAGACAAAATAGACTCAAATGTGAATGGACTAAAATGTTTGGTTTATTTTGACTGACCAACCGCAACAAAGAAAGAAAGTAAACTGAATGTGAGAAAGTACAGTGTTTGCTTTTATATTATTAGTTACAGAAAGGCAAACTAAAGGCTAATATTTTCTCATTTAAATTAAACATTTAGCAAATACACATCTATATCATTAAAACAAATTCCTGAATATCTAATTAACATTTAATTAAACAGACCTTGCAGATTTACTCGAATACAAAAGTGAGATTTTCTGAAGTGTTTGTAACCGCGTGAACGCGTGTATTCTGTGCGTGACAGTTGATCCGTGTGAAATGAATTCAGACTTCAGTTCAGCTTCACGGGAAACGCGATCAAATATATATATACATATATATATATATATTATTACATTTGAATTAAAATAAATATAAATTATAGATATATATACCAGATTTATATCAGCCACTGTGATTTAATATATTTAAGATTAATATTAATCTTAATATTAAATATTAATATTTAAAATTACTATTCATCAAGCATGCATTGATTAAAATTGTTGTAGGAAAAAAAAAAAAAAAAATGTGCGACCAAATCATGTGCTGGTGCGACCAACTGAGAAAATTGGTAGCACCAGTGCAACCAGTGGAAAAGTTAGTCTGGAGCCCTGAGTCCCTACCATCCGTTTGTTGTAGTCCTTAAACAGAGAATTCTGTAAAAGTAAATATCTCCCTTTGCATTGAACTTTGAACATCATAACTTTTCAGATGTTGTTTATGCTCAAACAGCAACATTACACACTAACTAAAGTTTAAAAAAGCGAAATCATAATCAACCACCCCTTTAAATCAACATGAATTGAATGCAGTATAACAAAAATAAAAAAAGTAACAAAAAAAAATAATAACAAAAAAAATAATTTGTATTTATGCATATATTTGTTTGCTTGTTTATACCAGCAAGTAGAAAATCATTGTTTATGTCTGTGACACAAGTAGGCGAAGGCTGAACCAACTCCAGTGTAAGGCTAATGAGACTCGCTTCCCCTTTAAATAGATTTCCTTGAAATAGTTTCAAGTTATGTGCAGAACTCAGAATCCACTAGGCTTTTGTTCAGATTACGGATGTTCATTTTGTATTTTTCCCAATCTGGCCAGGGGAAGGCTAAGTCTTGTCCATCCTTACACTCTCCGTTTATGATATAAGTTGCCGAAGGCATTTCATGTGGTCTAAAAAAGTTTGTTTGTTTTTAGCAAAATATAATTTCTTGCCTAATGAATTTGCCTTATTTGCCTTAAGAACACCTTTTTTGAGAGAGAGCGGGAAAAAAAACTAACAAGTCGCATGTTATTAGTACATTCGGAAATAATGTAAAATATCGGTAAATAAAGCAAAATGTTTACAAACATTATCAACACTATAAACATAGCTATGTTCCCCTCACTCCACAATAAATCCTATCAATTTAACATTTTTTATTGCCTTATGAATTTGTAACCTGGGCATGTTCTTGACAGGTTTTATTTTTTACACACAAAAAAGAACAGGTAAGTTCATTAATGACAGTAGTGTGAATGGCTCAAAGTAGAGGATGAGTGACGTTTGGCTTAAAACTCTCCTGTCTGGAGGGAGGGCAAAGTATTAGAATCAGAGTCGTGAAACACCACAGTTCTGTGACACAAGCACACGGAGGCAAGAGACTGCAGCTCAGCACAAATGTCATAGGCAGCGATGGGGTGGTGGCCATAAGCCTATTAGAGAGTTAATAAATCAGGCCCATAGCTGTGCCAGCAGCCGCTGTTGAGCCCTGGTTTATGAGCACTGAGCAGATTATGGCCATTGAGTTTCCAGTTTGGCTGCATCCATATCGATGGAGTGAATGAGAAAAACATTGACCAGAGACTCAATTTCATTTTGGCTCCTTCCAGAGCAAGGTTTGTTTATCTGACTGCCACCTGTGAAATGACAAACTTTCATGCCAATGCCAATTCATTTCAAAAATCATTTTAAAAAGAATACTATACTAAAAGAATACTTGGGATATATATAATTGTCCTCGTTACCAATATATATATATATATATATGGGATCCTTAACTTTTGACCAGTTGTGTGTGTGTGTGTGTGTGTGTGCACTCACCGGCCACTTCATTATGGATGTTAGGGGGATGCAGAGACAACAAGGACCCAAGAGCAAATCAATTGAAAATAGAATTTATTGTCCAAAAGGGTAAAGGAAAACAAAACAAAACATAAAATAATTGGTAGCCAAGCCACCAAGTAGAAGGGCGAGACAGAGGCGAAATCCAATGGACAGGCTGAGGTCAAAACTAGAAGCGGACCAACAGATTCAGGGAAAAGCCAAGGCAATACTCCAGGACGAGAGCAAGGAGTAAAAATCCAGGTTGAGCAAGCCGAGGAAAGATAGGGAACAGGAACTGGGCAAATGAACAACAAAACAGGGTTAAATAACCAGACAAGGCTTTAAATGTTTAGAAGCAACCAAAACATTTTCTGGCAAGGGGATAGTGGTGAAACGGACGGAAACCAAGACACACTGACAGAGCACCAAAGAAAGAGAGAACCATAAGTAGTGGAGAAAATCAGTGCAGAAGATGGGGGACAGGTGTGTGAGTAATGAGAGTGAGAGCACTGATTAGAATGGGATTCAGCTGTTATGGTAGAGTGAGGTGACAATCAAGACACAAGACAAACACAGCAGAAAGGATCAAACCAGAGTCCTGACTATGGAACACCTTGCTAGTATCGGGTTGGACCGCATTTTTGACTTCAAAACTGTTTTAATTCTTTGTGGCATAGATTCAATTAGGTGCTGGAAAAATTCTTCAGAGATTTTGGTCCATATTGACATAATAGCGTCATGCAGTTTCTGCAGAATTTTTGGCTGCACATCCATGATGCAAATCCCCCATTACACCACATCCCAAAGGTACTCTATTGGGTTGAGATCTAGGTACTGTGGATGCCATTTCAGTATAGTGAACATCTTGGTTACTGTTGTAACCTCCGTTCCCTGATGGAGGGAACAAGACGTTGTGTCGATGTACTGGCACTAGGGGTCCCTATGGGAAGCGCCACAGCAGCTGAGTTTCAAGGTTTTGGTGGTGCAGATGTTGGCAAGCTACTGTGTGCCCAGAAAGAAGTGCACTTGCAGCACTGTAACCTACCCGATGCCCCTCATAAGCCATGTAGTCCTTCGTACCACATGGGGACAGTACTTACAATGGTAATACGTCACTTTTTAGAGATAAAAACAACTATTCTTACGTAGGAGAAAGAACACCATGGAGACTATATCCTGCCCTAGGGGAGGTTAACATGAGGAGAATACATCACATGGATTTAACAACCGGGAAGTACCACACATGGGAGAAAGTTCTTGTGGTAGGCCCTACCTTAAAAGGGATGAGCTCTACAATCAGTCACTGATTCCAGAGTGGAGCTCTGTCTAGGGGAAGACATGGGTTTACCTTCACAGGAAACCGTACTGTGGACAATACATCATATGGGATTATCATCAAGGAATCACTACATATGGAGCACCTAGCCCAAATATATGGGCTGACCTGAAAAGGGCATACTTCATGAGTACTGGGCCTGGCATCGGTTTCTTCCACCCAATTTGAATGCTGGAGGTTATTGGAGGGAAGATCACTCCCAGGGTTCGCCAGCCCAGAGAACTCACTTGGACAAAAAAAATCACACGTTATCACCTCAGGGAGGGGAAAGCGCTGTGTGCAAGTGGTACACCTTGCCAGTTGCCTGCAGTTTACCTGTTCGTACCTGACAATATATGTGACAAAACTGGCTCAACCCAAATATTGTAAAATCACTTGTCGTGACAGTGAGTCTGCTACAAGATTGAGCTTGTCTGTGGTGTGAGTGGGAGCTGCTGACTCCCAAAGAGGAGAGGTGAGTTGCGACGTGAGCATGAACTGCATCTGTTGTGACAAAAACACATTGTGGCAATGATTGTTGTTCCCCTTCTTGTTCTAGGGGAACTACTGCCTATAGAAATGCAAGATCTGTCCAAGGGGTGAATGTGTGGCAAAAGATAGCTACGCAATGCATACTGTGGCTCCATGACCATCTTGGGACTTGAGTCTGAAGCCAATGCTGAAGCAGTCTGAAGCAACCCAGGTGGCGTTATTGCCACCAAGGATGCCATATGCCCCAGAAGACTCTGAAATAGTTTCAGTAGGACCACACTTTTTCCCTAGAATGACCTCAGGCAATTCAGCTCAGACTGGGTGCGTACGTTCATGACACGTGCCAAGACAATATAGAATATGGATGCCCACTTCCCTTAGTGGGGAAAGGGCAGTCTCACACCATGGAGATGCAAGGAGACAGGGACAGCCCGAAGGGGTTAAACCCGTAAAAGCAAACCGAAGACATGGTCTGTGTTGAGGTAAAAACAAGACATGAAAGTACCCGTCCTTCAGGCCTATATTCTTGTGCCAGTCTTGTTGGTGAACGCATGTCAAAATGCACTTCTGGATTAACATCTTGAATGGGAGCCTGTGCAGTGCCCGATTCAAAACTCTCAGGTCTTAAGATTGGTCGTAACCCATCCGCCTTTCTTCGGTACGATGAAGTAAGAACTGTAAAATCTCTTCATCTTGGCTGCAGGGACAAGCCCTATTGCATCCTTCACCAAGAGGACTGCAATTTCCACACACAGGACAGGGGCATCTTTGCCTGCCACTGAGTTAAAGAGGACGATGTTGAACATGGGTGGGTGCCTGGTGAACTGAATCACATAGCCAAGTCTGGCTGTCCTGATAAGCCAGTGTGACGACTTGGAAAGGTGGCATCATGCCGAGGTAGGATATGTTCAATCACCTCTATCATGTTCAAGAAACCAGTTTGAGATGAGCTTTGTGACATGGGGCATTATCCTGCTGGAAGTAGCCATCAGAAGATTAGTACACTGTGGTCATTAAGGGATGGACAGCAACAAAATTCAGGTAGGCTGTGGCATTTAAAAGATGCTCAAATAGTACTAAAGGGCCCAAAGTGGGGCAAGAAAATACCATTAAGCCTGGGACACACCAATCCGACATCAAAGAACTAGCGGTGCCAAAAGCTGACTGTTGTCGCCTCTCATGGGCTGCCTCCCGGCCAAAAAGCCACTCTTGAACACACCAAAAGAACTAAATGCGACTGTCATTTAGCATGTGCTTTCTGTACCTGTAAGTAAATATCTATCTGTATCAGTAGGTATCAGTTTTTTTTTTTTTTTCAAAAAGGGAAATGAAAGTAGGACCGCTGATATTCAAATCGTAAACAAAGCAGCACAATTTGAATATTAATCTTGCTTATCACTTTCTTCATTCCAGTCAGCGCATTTTATTATGAAATTATTTGTGCATTTGAATGGTCAGGTAAGATGACATAAAATCATAGCAGCCTTCTGTCTATACTGTCGTGACTTCTTTGCTCGCTTTCATCACTTTTATTCTCGTGCACTGACTCATTCAAACTGAACAGCCGATTCAAATGTTGAATTGGTCCAAACAAACCCGACCGCATCCAGGAACACACTGAAAAAACTATGACGGCCAACCGGCCAACCCGGCCTTTACACCACCACCAGCAGCCTGAACCGTTGATACAAGGCAGGATGAGTCCATGCTTTCATGTTGATTACACCAAATTCTGCCCCTACCATCCAAATGTCACTGTAGAAATCGAGACTAATCAGACAGTGCAACACGTTTCCAATATTCTATCATCATATTTTGGTGAGTGGGTGTGAATTGTACCCTCAGTTTCCTATTCTTAGCTGACAGAAGTGGCACCGGTGTGGTCTTCTCCTGCGGTAGCATATCTGCTTCAAAGTTTAAAATGTTGTGTGTTCAGAGATGCTCTTTTGCTTTCCACGGTTGTTACGAGTGGTAATTTTAGTTACTGTTGTCTTCTATCAGCTTGAAGCAGTCTAGCCATTCTCCTCTATCAGGCATCAACTACCATCTTTGGTACAAAAAGAAATTTTGGATCAACAAGGCATTTTCGCCCACAGAACTGCCACTCCCTGGATAATTTGTCTTTCTCGGACTATTCTCTGTGTGTGAAAATCCCAGTAGCTCAGCAGTTTCTGAAATACTCAGACCAGCCCGTCTGGCACCAACAACCATGCCACTTTCAAAGTCACTTAAATCACCTTTCTTCCCCATTCTTATGTTCAGTTTGAACTTCAGCTGATCAACAGGTGTACATAATAAAGTGGCAGGTTAGTTTTGTTTTTGTTAATTGGTTTAATAATACATTTCAACTGGTTCAATTTGAGCTCCTCAATAGGTTAAATCAGGCTTAGTTTTAAGTCAAAATGAAACGGCATTAGCAACATAAGAACCAGACTATTTTATCCATTAAGAATTGTTTGGAAATTGAAATGTGGGCTGAAAAATAAAATACAGAACATAAATTTATTTAGGCTTAGAAAATGTGGGTCGAAAAATTAATGTGTTTTTTATTTAGTTTGGAAAATTTGAATTTAAATTAAAATATTCTTGTTTAAAATCAGTATTGACAAGTATTAATAACATTATTAATATTAATTTTAATTAGTTAATTATTATTTTTTTAGATTACAAATGTTAAACATTTTAAACATTGAAACCTAATGTAAGTTAAGTTGTAAAAATAAGTAAAAATGTCTTCCAAACTTGAAATCAATCTGGAAACCATCTTCAAAACAATCTGGAGGTCAATGATTCTTACTTACACATATTTTGCATCAACTTAATGGAAGACGAAACCATTTTTCAAATGTAACATGGTTCGGAACAACATAACAGTGCATTCGAATTTAGATTCAGACTCAACCTGATAAGAACATTAGCATATATTCGTTAGCTCTTCTCCACACAGCGTAGCATCTCTAGCTTTTATCAGCTCTACCTACAGCATAAGCTTGTCTGGTTGTTAACACGGTCTGATTATTAGTGACAGCTGTGATGTGACAGTCGTAGTCTGACAGCCTGTGCTGGATCAGACCTGTCTCATATGAGCATGTATGGCAGCTCCGTCACCCCTGCTGTCCCCTGTCTCCTCCCTCCTGCTGGCCTGTCACTCTCCTCACCGCCATGCACCCCTGACTGATACCAGATCAGCTGCGGGAGGAGAAAACACAAGTGTGAGATTTGCACCTGCTGGTAGTGCAGCCTACCCATCTTTACAGAACAAAACTGATGTGAGGGTCTTATTTTTATGTTAACAAACAAACAAAAAAACAGCCCACAACTAAATAAGTTTGTAGATTTTTTTTTTTTTTTGGTGCCCATTACATTTCGTCTAGTTGTTGAAAGAAAGACCTTGACCAATCATCTATGACAGTAGTTCCCAACCCTGGTCCTGGAGTAACCTCAACACTGCACACTCATCAGCTCGTTGGTAAAGAGTCCAACACCTCATATGGGTGTGTCAGATAAGAGAGACATCAATAATATGCAGTGCTGGGGATACTCCAGGACCAGGATTGGGAACTACTCATCATGACATACAGAAAACATTCCCTAAAAATGAATGTTTCGAGGCTTAATAACAAGAAGTTGAATGATTTCAGACGTTTTCAGTGCCGGTCCTTCTGGGTGCTCTATGCAAAACTTTGTCAGGGGGCCCCTGTCAGTGCATTCACCCGCCCCCCCCCAAAAAAAACAACAACCCCCAACCCCTTAAAGGGATAGTTCACCCAAAAATGAAAATGATCTCATAATTTACTCACCTTTAAGCCATCCTTGGTATATAAGACTTTCTTCTTTCAGCCAAATACAATCATAGTTATATTTAAAAATATCCTGGCTCTTCCGAGCTTTATAATGGTGCCATTTTTTTAAATCCCCCAAAGCACATCCATCCATCCATCATAAAAGTAATCGATACTGCTCCAGGGGGTTAATAAAGGCCTTCTGAAGTGAAGCGATGCGTTTTTAATAGAAAAATATGCATAATTATAACTTTATGAACTGTAATTACTAGCTTCCGGTAACGGCCGTCCGTGTGTTCACGAGAGAGTCAAGTTCCAGCGTATGATGTAGGACGTATACATAGAGTTTGCTTAGCGAATGATTCCCTCTTTTTCTTTTGTTGTTTGATTGATGTTAAAGGCACAATATGTAATATTTTTGGAATCAAATATCCAAAAAACACTAGAACAGTGTTTTGTATTTTGTTGACTTGTGTTACTTACATTATCCCAAATGTTTCCAAGAATGTTTCAATCCAAAGAAATAAGCTATTTTAACTAACAACATTTAACTAACGTTGCCTATCAATGACATCATACTCGCGTTAACCTCGGTTTCCGGTTTTATTTTGTAGAAACCATGGAAACACCAAAGACGTTTTTTTGGACAGGTAAGCAACTGTTTGGATACACATTCAATTTATTGATTTACCGCGATTACCATGTTTTACCATGCCTAAGATTGATCTAGCGTACTGCAGTGTGCAGGAAGTGTCTCATAGTCGCCGCCAAGTAGCACTATAACAACTTTCAACACATATATGTATCTAATATTATAAACAGCGCTGCGTTACCCCACATACGCATAACCGGAAGAAGCTGAAGTGGCGACTGTGACCTAATAAATTCCGCTGCTCTCGAGCGGCTGCCACACTCGTCTCTCATTATCAATCAGCCCTGCTCTGCTTCATGCTTCATACTACAGTAACGTTTATCATCTCGTCCAATAACATGATTTCTGTCTGAGTCCTGTCCCTATTGTTTCCAACTGGCTGTAGACATGAAAACAACACCTCCCAAGAATCCGCAAAATCAAGGCGTCATGAAGATTTGCCTTTGTTTTGAATAAGCGACCTCTAGTGGTGAAAATTTACATATTGTGCCTTTAAATGACAGAAACAGCAGCACCATTTTTTTTTTTCTTATCCCAGAAGTAGTTTTACATGTATATGTAAAATGGGATGTATATCCCATTTGTGCTACAAATTGGTTTCATATTTTTTATGCAGAATGCAATTTTTCTTTTGATTTTGGGAGCCTTGGCAATATACATAAAAACAGGCCCAAAACATTCTAACATTTATTTTGATTTGGGGGTGAAATGTGGTTGAGATATTTTTTTCGAGTTTTCCTCTCATAAGCTGTATTGATTCAAGAGTCCTTCACAGAAATGTGCCTTCATGACGGCACTAATAGAACAGTGTGTTCTCAACATCACTGCATGTAGATACAATTCCACCAGATGTTCAATAGGCAGTTCAATGTACCAAAGCAATTCTGAAAATATCAAAACACTTATGCAAAATGAAAACTTAAGTTCCATTTGGAAATGGAACATAAATAGAGTCTTTGTCACAACAAGCTCAGCACTGAAAAGGGGCAGGGCTACATAAAGTCTATTCATCCATCCATATTCTGCAATCCCATCAGAGGCTGCATCCATCCATCCATCCATCCTTAATTTTTATCCATTCCTCCCTTTCTCCTTCAATCCATCCATCCTTTCTTACTATCCTTCCCTCCATCACCCAATCATCCATCCATCCATCTATTAATTAATGTCTCCATTCATTCTTCCTTCCATCCATCCCTCCCTTTTTCATTCCATCCATCCATCCATCCATCCATTAATTGATGTCTCCATTCATCCTTCCTTCCATTCATCCATCCCTTTCTCATTCCATCCATCCATCCATCCATCAATTCATTTCTCCATCCCTTTTTTATCCATTCCTCCCTTTCTCCTTCAATCATCCCTCCATCATCCCTTCCTTTCGCACTCCATCCATCCATCCTTTGCATCTATCCATCCCTTTCTCCTTCAGTCCATCCATTTTTCCTTCCTTGCATTCAATCCCTCCATCATCCATCCATCTATTGATTCATGTCTTCATCCATGTATTATTCCTTCCTTCCATTTATTCACCCCTCCCTTTCTCATTCCATCCATCCATCATCCCTCCTTTCCAACCATCCATCCCTCCCTGTCTCATTCCATCCATCCCTTTTTCTTTCCAACCATCCATCCCTCCCTGCCTCATTCCATCCATCCATTCTTTCTTCTTTCCAACCATCCATCCCTCCCTGTCTCATTCCATCCATCCATTCTATCTTCTTTCCAACCATCCATCCCTCCCTGTCTCATTCCATCCATCCCTTTTTCTTTCCAACCATCCATCCCTCCCTGTCTCATTCCATCCATCCATTCTTTGTTCTTTCCAACCATCCATCCCTCCCTGTCTCATTCCATCCATCCATTCTTTCTTCTTTCCAACCATCCATCCCTCCCTGTCTCATTCCATCCATCCATTCTTTCTTCTTTCCAACCATCCATCCCTCCCTGTCTCATTCCATCCATCCATCCATTCTTTGTTCTTTCCAACCATCCATCCCTCCCTGTCTCATTCCATCCATCCATTCTTTCTTCTTTCCAACCATCCATCCCTCCCTGCCTCATTCCATCCATCCATTCTTTCTTCTTTCCAACCATCCATCCCTCCCTGTCTCATTCCATCCATCCATTCTTTCTTCTTTCCAACCATCCATCCCTCCCTGTCTCATTCCATCCATCCATTCTATCTTCTTTCCAACCATCCATCCCTCCCTGTCTCATTCCATCCATCCATTCTTACATACATCCTTGCATCCATCCTTCCATCCATCCCTCCCATTCCCATTCCTTCCATCCATTCTTCCTTCCTTCTTTGCATGCATAATCCATCCACCCCTTCCTTGCTCTATCACTCATTCAATCCCACCTTTTATCATCTGCCATCCATCCATTCTTTCATTTCTTCCTTCATTTCTTCTTCCGTATTGTAATTTCACATCTATCCTCCTGTATTTCTTGTACATACTTATTTCCTTACAGAATTTGACAACTCCCAAATGACAACTTATGAACCCCCATAATTCGAGCTTGTCTCATATTTGTTCGATATTCTCCCGTTTACTTGATTAATTACCAGTTAACAATTATCACAGTTTTTCATTTTGAAGTCCAGTATATCGACACATCTGCCAGACTCATTTCACTGGTCAACAGAACCGGTGAACCTGAGATTGAGGTAAATGTTAGTGTGTCATGAATATATTGTCGATTAAATAGTGTGGACAGGAATTTCCTTTGCCGTATTTGGTCAGCACGTGAGGTCAAATCACTTTAGGTCATTCTTTTTGATCCAAGTATGTCATTTTAGTGCATACTGTAGTATATGATTTAGGGTACAGCCTAAGTCTTTTCCTTTTCTTAGTTTTTCCTATTTTTTGCTCATTTACTTTTACCCGTATTGTTCATTTCATCGCAAGAAGACAAATCACACGGCAGGCAAAGTTTTTGTAAACATGTAGCATGAGGTTAGACTTTTGTTCGTCAGATGAATGCATTAACCTTGCAGGTATCATCTCAACACCTTTTTTTTACTCTAGCTAGTGTTTGTAGTTCATCAGAGCAGAGATGAAGATGACTGATGAAACCGATCGCCTGGGTCATTATCCTCCACGTTACAGGGCAGAGAAAATTAAAATTTGATTTGTGGAGGGGCTGTGTTTTGTCGTTCTGGTGGATAACCGGACGTGAAAAATGTGCCCTAGTCTTCTGCTCCAAGAGCGAGTCTGTTTACCCCTGAACGAGGAGAATTAATTAACCTCGTTTATATTCTGTGCTCGTACTTCCAAACCCATCCTGATGTCTAGGATCCATCTCAGAACTTGCCTCATGTTTGTCCCTTTGTCTTGAGATGAGATCTGACTTCAGATCAGTTCTACTGTGATTGCTGATTTGCCGCTCAATAATCATACCATTATTACCAATGCTAACAACAGTTTTTTTGCTGTGTAATATTTTTGTGGAAGCCTTGGTGTATTTTCAGAATTCTTTTATGAATAGAACATTATAAATGTCTTTACTGTCACTTTTGATCAATTTTAAACTGTGCTGAATAAAAGTATTACTTTGTTTTAATCAGTAGTATACTATATGGTTGTCACATAGCTTCATTAAATACATAAAGTCACATCCAGTTGTCATCATGGTTATATTGCATTCCAATTAAATAATGAAAAGATAAGGTGATTGTGGTTAACATGATTGGGAATGGGAGATCAATTTGAACATATTGCATTATGAGATACATTTTCTAACACAATATGCTTAATTGTACATATTAGCAGATGTAGTAGGTCATTCAGGTCTTGTTTGCATACAGAAAATATACACTTACAGTACGCACACTTCTATACTTTCAAACAGTAAGTGTAGTATGCGTTTATAGCTGTCAAATGAGATATATGACTAACACAATATGTAAAGACCTTTATTACTGTGACTTCTCTTCAACAGTATTGACTTTAAGCCACTCCTAATCGGGTTTTGTGATGCTTCAGCGCAATTTTCAATTAGTGCTGAACATTGACATGTGACACATGACTGAAGAAGGAGATTAATATGAAGAGAAATGAACTGAGAGTTAAAAGGAAGAGAAGAGCAGTCTGTTTCCCTGCCGATGGCATCCTGTCCGACTTGAGCTTGCGAAAGAAAAGCTGGTGCATGTCTTCAGCCAATGAACATGACAGACCATCTACTGTACACACACCAAATGTGCAGCCGAGTTGCTTTCTAATCTAAAGATCAGTTACTGGAGTTACTGGAAGTCAGGAAAAACTTAAACCAATGAATCTCGTGAAAGTCATATTTCACCCCAGGATTGAAATAAAAATGTTTGAAATTATATTTAGTATTAGGAAAATTAAGCTTATTTTAAAATCATAATGGTTTCTTGCATTGTATTATTATTTTCATGACATTTATGCACATTTACACCATAAATCCTTAATGTGATGCATCCAGACACAAAACGGTATAAATAACAGTTTTTTCTTAGTCTTGTTAAGTGCAAACAATGTACAACCGTAATCAAAGTACTCTCTCAATATTCAAAGTGCAAACAGAGACCAGAGCTTACAGGTGGTTACAACTACACCTAAGTAGCCTAAGATAGGTTTGATATCGAGAGACAGGCTATCATATGTAGCCTAATTTGGCGCATAAGGGAGCTCGCGTTTTACTTTCGCTTTCGAATTCGCAATCACACATACTCTTTTTACAGGGAGCGGCGGTGTTGAGCGCACATTTCACAATATGAGACATTCATCAGATGCTTGGGGTTTGTTGCACAACGAATCCTTTGCCATGTTCTTGCCAGTCATCTCGCCTTACTCTCGTCATGTGATCAGTGAACTGATTGCTGCTGCACTGTGTGCAACTCTAAAAGTCATGCTGGATGAGCAGGGCAGATGTTTAAAATAGTTTACAATTGAAGCGACCATTATGCAACTGATTTAAATGGTTTTTATTTCTAAAACGATAGTGGAGGAGGTGCCTGTAAATGTAGTGGTGGCATATTCTATGCTAATTTCACCCTGCCGCTCCGTCATGGCAATATCGTGAGACCGCTTTTCACCTCGACGAGAAATCTCGTCACATTCATAATTACCAAATCCAATTGCCATATTCAATAACATGCTAAAACTATTCTGAGCGTTGTCATGATTAAAATATATATTTTAAATATAAATGTAACAAAATCATATAAATTGTTAATGTGAAAAATAAATATATTAGGAAATACCATGAGGATTTGTTCAAAGATTAATAATTGTCATAATTTTTTGAAAATGCAACATTGCCATTGACATCTCTCTTTGTATCTGTCTAGCAGGAAGATGAGCGCAACACTGGAGCCGTTCATGACAGAGATCAAGCTGAAATCCGCAAGTTCCTCACACAGAAGTACAAAAAGTTGCCATGGAAACCAGAGGTATGAACATGTGTTGCTTTATTTTTGTCATTTTACGTGTGACAATGTCTCATTATCGCTCTCTTTTGTTTGTCAGCTGTGTAAGTTCTTAATGAGAACTTCTCAATCCTTCACTGAAGCTCTTAATAAGCACGTGTTGGCCTGGACCATTTTCTGTAACATGCAATTTTGTGTAATGAACAAATTGTATTACTGTCAGATTTTAAATCGGCTGTAATATCCGCCAAGATTTAGCCCGCATGTTCTGGGCTTAAGTTAGGGCGCCTATTAGTATTCAAAGTTTGAGTGTGGTTGTTCTTGTAATTTTAGTTAATTACTCGACTGAAATGCTGCTCAACCTGCTGTATCAAAGAAAATGCAAATTTGGAAAATCATAATCTATTTCTGCTTTTTTGCCTCAATTTACTGGACCAAATGTTTGGTAGGAGGGTGTATTAAATTGGATGGTTTATCCGACTCTATTAAAGTGACATTATTGTCATAATTATTTCCGTTAGATAAAGTAAAAACGGTTTCTCCTAAGCTGCTTATTTGAGAATGCACGGGTTTTAACTGAGTGCTCTGAACGGTGGGCATTTTAAACCATGAGGCTGTTAAACCAAACCACCACATGCAAAATAATGAGTCAGAGCCGCTATATAAATCTCTATGAATGAGGGCAGGTGAATTAGATGTACCATTTTAAAATAATAGCACAGAGGTGGGAAAATTCTGCAGGCGAATGGCAGCGGTTTGTTTTTGATAGGCATTAGGGATGTGATGCCATCTGCTCCCTCAGGTTCAGTGAATGCAGGGCTCTCAAACGCTCTATAACTATATGCAGCTATTGGCAGAGTAAATAAAGTAAAATACTAAGGTGCTTAGGAATTGTACTGTTGCCGCAGTCTACTATCAAGCTTTGCAGCTGATTGTCCATGTAAGTGAACA
The DNA here is from genome assembly GCA_038088235.1 of Zacco platypus. Lineage (NCBI taxonomy): Eukaryota > Metazoa > Chordata > Actinopteri > Cypriniformes > Xenocyprididae > Zacco > Zacco platypus. Next base: position 16,051,525 of record CM076063.1, on the reverse strand, counting down.
TTCGGAGGTGACGCTTCAGTGTTTCCGGTATAAACTGAATTAAGCCGTTGCGGCGGTTCCAGCATGACAGTAGCCTTGTGCACAAACCGAAGTGCATGCAGAAATCCTTTACTGAGTCTATGACGGAATTCAACTGACCTTCTCCAACCCAAACCTGAACCCCACTGAACAAACTTTTTTCGAACGCTGACTTAATTTGATTAAACTTGGATAATTTCAAATGTTTTAAAGTTTTGATTTTCTGTTCATATTTTCAGCCTATTTTCAAAGAGATGCACCAATATTAATGCCGATATTAAAATGCTATAAAATTAAAAATAATACAAACTATAAAAACAAGTAATAGTTTTAAGTGCTAGAAGGGAATTTAAGCATCACGTGTGCTTTAATGTACATGTAATGAATTAGCTCAAATGGGTGAAATATATATAATGCGTTATGATCAATTATGAATATTATGTATATATTAATTATCAATAATTAATTATGAATATATATATATATAGATATAGATATATAGATATATATAGATATAGATATATAGATATAAAATTGGTTCTAGTTTTAGAATAAATTTTAGGAAGACTGGTCTGTTTTGTCCGGCAAACCTATCAGTCCGATTTTTTTATTTTTTTTTATCAACTCATAAAAAGGAGTTTTCTTCTGGCCAAGACGAATTCTCCCTTCCTAGTACTTACAAAAGCATATAGCTAGTGAAATTAGAAATGTTAAAGTGACTTAGTTCATTTATGAGCATCAACAGAGACAATCAAGCATGAATACAATGGATTTAATACATGAATATACAAATACATACAACTAAATCTAAGCTAAGAATACAATATGGGATAACGAAAGTACAGAAGGAAAGAGAGAGATGATCAAAGAATGGCAAAATTGCAGTTCAACCTTTGAGACCCAGCAACGAATCACAATCTCTAAAAAACGCATCTAAAGAATAGTTATACTTGCATTGGTTATTTCGGTGCTGTGCACAACTGTTTTGGGTGTACCGACCAATGGCGAACGTGGACTTTTAGCGGGAAAAGTCTCTTTTTTCTCCTTTTACGACCTAATTTTCCAGTGTGTCAGATCTGAGTAGTTTTCCCTCCAAAGTGCTTTAAAAATAGAAAAATGCATTTTATCATGACCAAACACTGACTAGCCAAAGACATTTGGAGAGGAACATTTTGAATCCAAGAAGTATATGTGTGGAAGGCATTAAAGCAGAGATACATTCTTACACTTGAATATGAACATTTAGAGTAAAACAAACACCTCTAACAGTCGTAACTAAGCTTATTTAATATGGAGACAAGCATACCCTCAGGGATACATTTGGGAATAGTCATATTTTATGGTTAAATGCAGAGAAAGTCTCTATGTGTGTGTGTGTGTGTGTGTGTGTGTATTGATGATCGTCTGGTCACACAAGAATTTGGGGCCTGGTTTGGGGGGTGTTGATCTGAGTTGATTAAGACCTTTTGAAGTCACATAGGGGCAGTTTAGCATCGCCCAAGCAACAAAAGTGACAACTGTACCGTTAAAGTCAGACTGGCCGGAGTTGGCTTTGATTTAACTATGCAGTTCAAGAGGCTAAAAGCTTTTCCTAAAATCTAAAGCTGAATCGATCATCGTTGATTCAGTCCAAATGCTACATACAGTATGAAAAATGTATACAAATTATTATATTAATCATTAGTATTTTAAAATATCAACTTTTTGAGTGTTAGATGACTGCACTTGCATTTATACTGTTTTATTATGTTTTATTGTTTGTTTTTTTCTAGTTATGATATTATTTTAGTATTTTTATGTGTTACAGTATTTATTCGTATTTTGATTGAGGTTTTGTTTTCATATTTTCATTTTTCATTTTAAATGGTAGTAATTTTAATAATTATTATTAGTTTGTTTTTATGTCTTTATTTATTTAGTTATTTACTTTAGTTTTAATTTAGTAATTTTAGTATGTCAAGTTGCCAAAGCAACATTTCTAATCAAGTTTAAGTTTTTCATCTAACATTTATATTTCATTTCAATCACTGAAAATAGTTTTTAAAAGTTTTAATTAACAATAACACCACTGCTCATACAGTAGAATTAAATTTTCACATTGGCTATAGTGAAAAGAAAAAATAATATTGATGCATCCCTATGATAATAGACCAGTATTTTTTTAAAATGATAATTTCATGTAAATTTAATTTAATGATATTTCATGATGATGATTTCTTTCCAGAATCCTTACTAAAAAACAACAACAACAACAAAAAAAACATGTACAATTAAATATTAGGTCTGCGCGATAATGATCGAAATATCGCAAATGTACGCAATATGCATATCGCAACAGTTTGCAACATCTGAATGATTTTAATAGGCTACTTCAAAAATTTACAAAAAGTCAAAGTTTTAGGTTGATGCAGCGGAGAACTGGGACTACGTGTGACTTGCTTGTTATTAAAAAGTGTTGTTAAGCGTAATAAACCGTAGGAAACATTGCGGTACTCTGACACGCACACGCACAGAAAGCCACCACTCAGACAGAGTGCGAGCCCAAATTCAGGTCCTTTTCCCTGATTATTGCACTTGACCGGTCAAATACACACAGTTATGTCATGGTGAGTATTCATGCACAATCGGTTATGTCTTAAGTGAACGTAAAGAAAATAATCTTTCAGAAAAAAATCGGATGTGAGTCAATAGGATCCGTGCATTATGTGCATTCCGTGCAAGTGACAGTAGCCTAATACAGTAAACCTGCTACTGTCTGTAAAACAGTAAAGATACAGACGTCTTGACTTAATAACTTTTGTGTTTAATATGAATCAATTCATGCTGTTACTCTATGGGATCTTACTTGAATGCTACTGTTAAATAGCCTAGAAACACTTAAAGCACTGTTTATTTCATTTGTTTAAGAGACACACACACACACACACACACGCACATATTTATATATATTTATATATATATATGCTTATTTATATATAATTAGTTATATCATTTTTAGTTTTTAAATGTATTTAAATATAATTTAAATTGATTTTACACACTTAAAGCATTATTGTATTGCATATCTAATATTGCATTATTTAATAAGTTAACGCATATCACATAATATATAGGCCTACCCAATATGAAACATAACCAACAAAAAACAACAACAGAAATTTTATCCGATAACCAATATGGTACTGATTGTGCATTACTATATATATTCTCTGACTGCTGAAAACCAAACATGTACCAGTACTAGTACATATGCTAGTAATGTTCTTTTATGTTTGCAGTTTTTGCTGTTCTCCTGTGTTAGCCACTGAATGTTGTGTTAAGCGTCAGCCACAGTTGCTTCAGGGAGAATAGATGGCTGGTCCCTGACAGGTCTCACAGGCTGTGTTATTTATAGGAGTGAACACAGGTGATAGCCGGCCGAATAACAGCCCCTGAGTTCAGGCAGATGTTCACAGCTTAGCAAAGCAAACTGGGAACACTTGAAATTAGAGCAATTAATTCCTGAAACTCTGTACAAGAGGAATGGCTTGTGGTTTTGTGAGATCATTGGCAATGTGAGCTGCCTTGATTGGCCATTTACTCAACCAATGAGAGACAACGATGGAAAAAAAAATTGACAGACCTTGAACCCTTCATGTAGAAAGATGAGGGTGCGAGGCTGAGGAGAACGGATTGATGGAGGATTGATGGTAATGGGCACCGAGGCTATTAGCAGGACTACAGGCCATAGAAGGTGTCTTGAATTTATGGCGCTTTATAGATTAACTGTAACTGCAGCGGGCAGCGTGACACGTCAGTTTCATATAGAAGACTCTGACCTCTGGCCTTCACTGCTCGGATTTATTTCCACATTTCTGCCTTTGTGCTAAGAGCATCATTGCTTTTTTTTTCCTCTGAGGATGCTATCCATTTCCTTCTTTGAGGAACTCTCCTTAGTCTCCCAGTTTCCACTAAATGACAGTGCTGGCAGCAGTTATCCAAAGCTATTATGTGTCATCAGAGAGTTGAGAAAATTGCGAGCATCAGCAACTTCCTATTGAGTTATTCAGTACAGTCACGAAGACCAGAGCTGGTATTTCTGTATTAAATCTGTGATGTTGCCCCATCTACTCAATACAATGCTATCTATATATATAGTTTATATAATTGGCTAGTCAGTGGGCTTCCTAAATGATCCATTTGTCCACCACAAGGGGGAGGCAAACTGCCTGATCAAATATGAACGTGTAATGTGTATAAAAACATATTAGCTTCGCATAATGTTAAGGTGCGGTTACATTTATTATTGTTTTCCTAATTTTTAAAATTCAGTGTTTGTATTTTTTTTTTTAAATTTTATTTTTGGTGTTTTGCCTTTATAATTATAGGACAGTGTAGAGCGCACAGGAAGCAAGGTGGGAGGGAATGACAAGGGCGGGACTGGGAAAGGTCCACGAGCCAGGATTCGAACTTGGGTGCAAGTGCGATGGCGCTATATGTCGGCGCTGCCCTTGAGGCTATCGGTACCGACAAATCCAGTGTTTTTAATAGGAATCCATGTGATCTGGAATTTTGTGTAAATGCAAAAGCTTTCGCCACACAGATTTCGCAGCTGGTTCACATAATTTCACCATGTTGACTAACAGAGAGCTGCTTGTTTCAATTAATTTAGTGCATTGTGGACCAGATTGGTTTCACTACCACCTGTGAAATGTATTAGTTTAGCTTAATTGTACCTTTGCACAGGGAAATACTGTAGACTAAGCTAACAGGCTAATCAACTAATAGTCATTACATTGATTGATTGGTTTGTAAAATCTAGGCCAGGGTTTTTCAACTCTGCCCCTCGAGATCCACTTTCCTTTTGAGTTTTGCTCACAACCCTAATCAAACACACCTGCACAAGCGAATCAAGGTCTTCGGGATTACTTCAGGAGAGTTTGATCAAGGTTGGAGCTAAACTGCAAGTAAGTGAACCTCAACGGCCAGAGTGGAGAACCCCTGCTCTAAGCTAATTAAAATACACAAAGAAATAGAAATGTTTAGTAATGTTTATATACTATACTAATGGTCAAATTAAGATAGTTTAGACATGTCTCATAAGCGATTTTGCGGAATTTCTAATCAGGCACTGAATAGTGAACCCATTTCAAACCCAGTTCCAAGTTCCTTCAGCCAATAGAGTGCAACGGTCAGGTTCTGGAAGTCAAAGGGTATGTTCGAAATCGCCCCCTATACCCTCATTCACTATTCCCTACATTAGTCTACTAATACAGTTCACTTGATGGAGTGAATGAAAGCGAGTGAGTGAATTCAGACACTGAGTGCGCCGGAAGGGCTGCCGCTTTTGCATAGTTTGTGCTTCCTGTTCATTTGAAACTTGCAAACTGGCAGCTCCAGTAGTAATCAAAAGATTTATCTTGAACTCTGTGCAAACCTTAATTAAACAAGTTAATAATCAATGAAAAAGGAATTTATACATGTATGATATTACGCTGTAGCCACATTGGACCAGTGGTTTGGAAAAGGGATGGATGGATGATTCATCTGCAGGCTACATCATCTGATCAGAAGCTGGAATTCATTTGGCGCATGACTCTCACAGTGCATTATGGGTATTCTCCAATCATTGAGCATACATCAGTTGTACGTTAAGCATACATCATTTTGTGGGGCCCTATTTAAGGATATAGTGGTATAGCCAAAATGTTCAACAGTTGTGGTGAAAATCTCTACCAGTATGTCGAAACAAACTAATAGCACCAAAAGAAAACTTTAGTACCTGCCCACTCCATTATACAGTAGTGGCCAAAAGTCCTGCCTGGGAAAATTGACATTTTAACCCTTCATTTAAATATTATTATTATTAGTTTTAAAGATTTTGTAAGCATATTGCTGTCATGATTATGTTGTTTAGTTCATTTAGTTCCTGTTTAGTGTCTTCATACTCCCTTTTCTGTTCAGTCCCTTGTCGGTTCTCATTAATGTTTAACGTGGTTGTTTATGTTCTGCCTGAGTTTACTAAGTAAAGACTGTGTTTCACTTTCACCTTCATCGTGCGCTTCCAACAACCACCTAATGCGTGACAGAAGAGCCAGTCACTCAAGTACGATTAAAAAGACCAGAAAAAACCAGTGCTGCATCTCCTCCTCCCCGAGAACCGAAAGTGGCTGGGGTATTTAGCCTGGATGCTCCGGAATGGAGGCCTCTCCCTCACAGCCAGCAAGCCCGAGGTACCCATGAAGCTCAACCAGGTACCAGAGCCTCCGGTCGGCCTCCAGCGCTCAACGCCTAGACTCCACCACGGATTTCTGGGATTCCGACGGGATTCCTATGGCGTCATCAGGCTCCTCCCTTTCTCCGACCTCCCCGTTACCTTCACTCCCCGTAGCCTCCGTCCCACAAGCCAGAAGCTTAGCCCCAGGCATTTAGGCTTTTGATGTTGCCCTGGTCCGTCAACCTCTCTGCTTCGCAGATTCCTTCACTCACCATGGTTCCACCTCTGCCGATTGGTTCCAGGGTTCCGTCTGATTTTTGGCCAGGCTGTCATACAAATTATTTATGAACACTTGCAAAAACAAGAGAGAACCAATGAAGTATTAATAACTGATAATATTGTAGTCAGTGCATAGCTTGTATACCTAAAAATATAAAATATTTTCCTCATTTTGGTGGTTTAATCAAACTTAATGGCTCATTAAAAACAAATATCTTCTCTAGACATCACTTTTGGCCACTACTGTATTATATTTCTCCATTGTTGTTAATTTAATTATGTTATTCATAATGCTTCATGAGATTGTAGTTCTTTCCCACATTAAGCTGTTGAGTAGTCTCATTTTCAAATACTTTTTACTTCAAATCAAAGTTTGTAATGTGGTGATTCACCTCGTAGCTGGATGGTTTGGTTCATGGCTTAAAATTCTTTAACAAAGACTTATTAAAAATTCCCAGAAAAATAGAATAGCCAACAATACTTCTAGAACAAAGGCCGCTAAAAAAGTGGGTGGCCACTGTTGGAATTGCTACGAGGTCTTGGGTGACTTGAGACATCACTGATCAGCTTGTTGTTTGTTGGTGGACTAGCCAGCCATTTTGGCCTATCCCACATATAGGAAGTAACATATTGTCTAGACCTGTCTAATTCTGCGTTAGATGCCCACAGATGCACATTTGTGGCGCACATCACGTCTCTGATCCCAGAGGCATTATAGATGACAAATGGTGGCATTGCTTGTCACTCTGAGCGTTGGTGAATCGTTTGTCTATGTCACACACAAACCTGCTTTCGTGGAACGTGATTCTTCCGTGGGTTGCTTGAGACAAGAGGTGTTTGGAGTGTCTGGATTTAGATCAGTGGGCCTCCTCCAGACTGACAGAGAAAGTGAAGGTCATATGCTTTTTTAGACGTTCTCATGGGATGTGAGGTTTGCTCTTAGAAATACAATAAGCTGCTGGGGAAAATATTACTCTGGTGATTCTTTGTGCTGGAACAGAGCCACCTTTTCTGGCTCTGTCAAGGCTCTGTCCCAAACACAACTACTCTCATGGGATGTTCACTGCATTTGCAGACAAAGTGATCACTAGACATTAATTTTCAGTGAGAGTAAAGGATCTGGTTAGCATTAGTAGTTAGCCCCTAATAGGGTTGCAAAGGGGCTAAAAATTTCTGGTAAATTTCCAAAAATGCTGGAAAGTTTTCGAAAATTCCGGAAAGTTTCTGGAAACTTTGCAAACCTAGCCCCCAGTACCGTGGGAAGTAGCACTCCCAGCACCCCCTGGAGCCCAAGAAAATATTAGATCTAGGATCCGTAACCCTATTTTGGTCTTTAACTAACACCGCGTCTAAACTGGGCACGAGTGGCTTGATGCAACAAAAGAGAGAACCCGGCCTCTACTTCGCGTCCAGTGTAGATAACTTCAAGTTGCAGCATGACAGCGTTCGCGTCCAGTGTAGACACAGAGTTCCACAGCAAGCAAATGCAAATGCTTTTTCAGTGTAGACAATATTACTTATTAAAATGGGTGTATTAATGGGTGTGCACCCGTATTACCACAAATAAATGTAAGGTCTTTCCCTCTTAAATTTTCTCCTTATTTTAAAACGATTGCTTAGTTTTTGGTTCATTAATAATAATTAAAACACATCAGAAATAAAACAGAATTTTTATTAAAATAAATAAATGAACATAGGTTCTAAAAAAGATCTTTGGATTTTTCCCTTTGTGGTTCAATAGCCCAGTGTTTCCCAACCCTGTTCCTGGAGGCACACCAACAGTCCACATTTTGGATGTCTCCCTCATCTGACTCCTTTATTTTCTATCTTGGAGTTTCTGCTGATGAGTTGATTCAGGTGTGTTTGATTAGGAAGAGTTGCAAAATGTGTAGTGTTGGTGTGCCTCCAGGAGCTGGGTTGGGAAACACTGCATTAGCCTATTATTAAAAAAAAAAAAAAAAAACAATAATAATAATACAAAGACAAATGAACTTATATTAAACCGAGTGCAACTTTTACTAACTAACTTTTATTGCCGTCTTTGCCTCCGCCATCATCGTCGTATCAGTCATCACTCTCATCACGTGACCCCCACTCCCCGTTGTAGGAGAAGAACTGTGTGTCTGAGAATATCATCTGAGGTAAAATTTTATTGCAATGGTCATTGAATGGCTGTCAGTGAGCATGTCAAACTAACAATCAAAGACTTCAGATTTCGGCCTGGGATCTGAGGAATTATTTAGGATTTTCAAAATTTGGCCAAATCGTGACCAAAATTGTACCGGTTTAACACAAACTAAATATGTTCTAATAACATTTTGCTAACGTTCCCATTAAGTTATAAAAGTTTTTTTCAGTTTTTTTAAATGTTTTAAAAATGTGGTTATGCGAGGAGTAAGGAAACATTCCGTTTAACAACTTATTGTTATGGGAGCATTATTTTTGAAGTTTCTCTGAATGTTAGTTACATTTAAAAAAACATGAAATGAATATCCAACTAAAACGTTTCAGAAAACGTTCTGTGAACGATGTATATGTTTTTGTGCTAACATTTTGAGAACTTTATTAAAGACTAGATAACTTTGAACAATCTATTAATGTTATTGGAAGAACGTTTGTTCATAACTTTGAGGGAACCTTGCCAGAACGGTAGCCAAAGTTCTGAGAACGTTCTCTTTTAGCTGGGATGTCAACAGGCCCCTTGAGACTGTGTAACATTAATCTGAGGAGCAGTCTCTCTTTCTTTGTCTTCCCAAATACAGGTCATTAGCCGGTTCTGGGAAGCAGCAGGGTTTCCATTAATGCATTAATGAGAGCGTTTGATTACGATCATCAATCAATATGAGGCCATATGACATCACAAAGGACAGAGATGAGCGATTGCTTGAAAGATCGATCAATGGGTACACAAAACAACACGACAAACAACAAACAATCCAGTTGATACATGGCATTTCATATGTTCATGTTAGAATAGATTCAAATCTTGAGCGTACTGAATGTCTGTCTGTTTCATGCGATCAGACTTAATGGCAGTTGACAGTTGATGAAATCCTGAGGACATCAACCTGTTGTGAAAAGAATGATATAATCAGAAGAATCAGGATTTGAGGCAAATTGGTTGTCAAAATCAAATAAAAAAAAAATTAAATAAAAAAAAATGTATAATATTAGAATGATTTCTAAAGTATCATGTGACACTGAAGACTGCAGAAATGGTACTGAAAATTCAGCGCAGGAATAAATTACATTTATATTTAAATATATTAAAATAGAATGCAGTTCTTTAAAATTGTAATACTATTTTTCAATATTACAGTTTCTATTTTGATCAAATAAATACAGCCTTTCTGAGCAGAAGAGACTTCTTTCAAAAACTTAAAAAAAAGTTTTGAACATTATTATATTATATTATATTTAGTGCTGTTAATCACATCTAATATAAATTTGTGTTTACGTGTGTGTATATATGTTATTGTTATATATGTTATTATATTATATTCTAATGCAGTGACCTTCGAACAGGTTTACATGACAATGTGTCCAATTAAAAACGGAAAACTTTTGAATTTTGGCCATTTTACACAACAAATGAGTTTCGAGGTGTAAGTTTTTGAAAACGATACCGTTATCATTTCCACATAAACTACAAAAACGGCATTCATATTACATGTTTAGTCTATCCACCTCATTTGTCAATTATGGTATTTCTGTGAATGTGCAAGATTTATTAGCCGCTATAGGGAAATAATGAGAAGAATATCAAAGTAAACTATAAAAAATAAGGTGGATAAGCACGCGTGCTCCGTGAAGGAATGCGTATGCGCATGCGTGTAATCTTTCTTTACAAAGTCACATCGCCAACTACTTGTCTGGCATGCGTACTAGCATTTTCAGACGGTCAGTCTTGCCTCTCCAAGTCACGTCATGGAGCTGTTGAAGAACTGCATAAGTAGGTTCTTAAATCAGATTCAGAGCCATAACTGATCCATACAACCCCTGTGCATAAAACTGGAATTGGAATAAAAATAATGAAAGAGCAAATGTGCATGTAGCAGGAACCGTGGAATCTCTGATTTGCCGATGGTTGAAAAGAACCGTTTCCAAAGAACGATTTGAAAGAGTCACACTTTGAAAACAGTTCTTTTCAATGATACGGTTTTCAAGTTTAACTCAATGATTCACTGATCTGGTTGTGGAGTTAACGGCTCACTTGCGAGACTATCAATGAATAACGACTTTAAATCTCAGTATGTTTGTGGCACAAAGCTCTCGTGTGACTTCGGGAAGATATGGACAATTTAGTTACTGTAGCATTTTAGTGCTTTTTCTGGAATAGCAATGAATATTTTGTGGCTATCAATTAAGCGAACTGGAGATATTACATAAAGATATTATATAAACGTTTAAGACAGCTGCCATATTTACACATGAAGGGCGATTGAGTTTAATCAAAACCTCCCCATAAAAATCCCTGTAGTTTAAACAAGAATGGTACTCTATGAAAATACAGTATGTTCTTCTTGATGGTGTTTATTTATAGCAGTGGAATCGCAGGGTTAATCTCTGTGGCCTAGTTTGTGGGCTGGTACCAAGGATAAAAGCTCACACGCAAATGAGAGACTGACTCACTGAATTCAACAGGATACACAATAAAACAGTTGCGAGAATCGAATCAAAGTGCCTATTATTGATGCTTGTATCATTCCCTGTGGTTGTATGTATGTGCAGAAACAGAAACTATTTTCAGTCTATATATGTTGGCAACTTCAGTTTCCTCAAGTACAAATTCAGGGTGTAAAAGTCTCTGAGGGTGCGACATTGTTTAAGATAGGTGGTCACCATGTGGTCAGTGCTTTCAACCCTGCTGTTAAAGGGATAGGTCACCCAAAAATTAAAATTATCCCATGATTTACTCACCATCATAAAAGTAATCCAGTCGTCTCCAGGTGGTTAATAAAGGCCTTCTGAAGCAAAGTGATGAGTTTTTGTAAGAAAAATATCCATATTTAAAACTTTATGCAATACATTCTACAATATACCGCTTTATGCAATACATGTCGTTTCAAAGTAGCTTTAAAATAATAAATAGGAAAATGATGATTCAATGATGCAAACAGAATTCAGTTCTGCTGTAAAGCAGCTCTAAAAAGACTATAGTCATCATTCAGTTGAAAAGTAGCCATATCCTTTACTTTTTACATGTTTTTCCTGAACAATGCAATTACATTTATAAAATGCTTCCAAATCTGTGTACTTTTCTTCTGTGGAACACAAAAGAAGATCATTTGAAATATCCTTGAAAGTGTGCATATAATGAAACTCAGTGAGGTCCAATTGTTTGGATATTGTTGTTGGTAGTAAGTAAATGATGACAGATTTGTTTTCCTGATTCAACTAACCTTTTGTTACTGTACCTTTGAGATCCCGTGATCTCTGGTTCTGGATTTCACTGCTTGGGTTTGTTGTTTCGTCCAATATAGTTAGCAATGCTTTACCCAGAGCTCTTTTAAATTTTATTTCACTATATTACTATTTCTATTTTTGATCAAATTAATGCAGCCTTGGTTACCATAAGAGATTTATTCCATTTTAAAACATTTAAAAAAAAAATCAACTCCAAACTTTTGTATATTATATTATATTATATTATATCACATCATATTATATTATATTGTATAATATATATATATATATATATATATATATATATATATATATATATAATATTTTTGTATATATATATATATATAATCCAAACAGCAAACAAAGAAACTTGTTTAGACAATTTAAAATCTAGTCTCATTGTTGAAAGTCTGGCAAAACATTTGTTTAAATGTGCATTTGTGTAAAAACATTTGTGTAAATAGCTGCAACCAGGATCATTATATTTGCACCATTAAATGGGAACTAAACAACAACATTTGGATCAAAAAAAAAATTTTGTTTTGTTTTTTTGGAGCCCTGTACACTGTTATGTCACAACCTTGGAAGATTTCTGAAGGAGCTATTCATTAGGGTTGACTTCGGTACCAAGTCGCTCCTGAAATCTGAAAAATGGCAATACTAGCATTTGCCTCTAGCATTTTGAACGCAGTTGAGCGGATTCTTAAACGCCTCCGATTGGCCATTGTGTTCATGCGCTCAACAGATATGTCTTTGATTGGCTACAATAATCAACGCTTCAAAAACATGTTGCAAATAGACATCTTTGATGCTCTTCACTGAACGCTTACACAGATACACACAGGGACGTTTGAAAGCAGGCGTCTATCAGCGGATCACTAATGTATTTGCTGATAGACGGTCCCCTGAAAGATTCATGCTTTCAAATGCTGAAGAGTGTCAAAGATGTCAATTTACAACATGTTTTTGAAGCGTTGATCACTGTAGCCAATCACAGACATATCTGTTGAGCGCAAGAACACAATGGCCAATCAGAGGTGTTTAAGAATCCGCTCAACTGTGCTCAAAATGCTAGGGAGAAATGCTGGTATCGTCACATTTTTTTCAGTTCTGACTTGGTACTGAATATGAAATATATATATCATCTCCTTGAAATTATTTTGAGATAGTTTTGAGGTATTGAGTTTCAAAGTTTTTGCATTCCATACAACTTTATGTATAGACCCATTTTTGTTTTCTAAAAAAAAAAGTCTCAATGTACACAACTTTAAAAAAAAAATCCCAGAATGTCACAGAATAAGAATATGCGAGTAACTCTATTTTGACAAAAATGTCAGATAGAACCTTATAATTCCAAGGTGACAATATTTTTTTGCATGATATGACTCCTGGAAAGGCCTTGAAATTGCATCACCAACTACTTCAAGCTTTCTCAGCAAGAAGCCAACCATCCCTCCTGTGCCTGAGGTCAGTCAGGAAAGTACTATTAGATAAAATACAGAACTGATGGGTTGACTGAGTTCACCTCAACTGTGATGGTCAGGACCATTTGTACATCAAAGATTCATTGCAAACTGATGCAACCAAAGTTTCTCCCGTTCATGAAAGTGAATGAATTTTCCTCGGGTACCTCAATCCCAAGGTGCCTTTATTCTGAGTCTCTGCGGTATGTGCAAATATGGTGTGTAACAGAATTGTGCTTCTGATCTTCTCGTATTGATCGCGTTTAGAGAATTCGCCGAGGGAGAGAAAGGAATCAATTTCACGCCAACAGCAAGGAATAAACAATAACTCCCAGTTCTCTTCTGTCTGCTCGAGTCTAATGTCTTCTGACAGGCACCAAATACCGAGAATAAAATACACTCGGTTGAAAGTGTAGCCGGCTGTCTAATGTGAATATGTCTGTTCTATTTGTCGGGCTTAAAAAGCTTTAACTGACATCGGCGAGTGCAGGCACTTTCAGTATTGTACGTGGTCATCCGTGCTTTAGCATGCTAACTGATGCTAATCGTTTGTGACGCGCCCCATCAGAAGCGAGCGCCGTGAGCGCCTTCTGAAACGATCAGATTTTTCTACTGGGCTGAAAAATTTTCTCGTTTTCCTCCCTTTAGCTTCGGGGTGTAACACTTCTGATGTTCTCCGCTGTGTTTTGAGGTGTTTTTGACGGGAGCCTGTAGTTGCTGCGTTGAGCATGTGGAACGATGTGCCAGAACACCAGTCATCTAAACTGCTGTTGTGTTTTATTAATGCTTAACTCCCTGTGGATCAAAATGTGGCGGTTCAGTCCTGTTGAGGTCACACAGCAGGGGTCAGAACAGGATTAGATCTACATCCCTTCTTCTCATAGATCTTCCGCGGTTTGGGGACTCAATCCCTGGTGTCATTGAGCTATAAATCTCATAATACTGCAGAAGTTGGCCAAAAATCATGGTTGTTTATATATGTCATTGACCCATATATATATACATATATATATATATATATATATAAAGATATGACATCCAAAGTATGTAAGGTAGTACAACTAGATCTCTTTACTAAATCCAAAAGATTTTAATTTTAATTTTTAAAAGTGTCAAAGGTCATTTGGTTTAACTGTCCAAAAGCATACCTTAAAATGTAATAAATGTATATATTTTTATTTTTTATATAAGAATGTCCGGAAAAATGAATTTCATTGATGTCATTCGGAATAACCAATATAAAGGGCCCATTTTCGATCAATTCATGTTGTTGACCGAATGTGACATCATTCAGACACCTGCAATATTCACACACACACATATATATTAGTATTTCTAAAAACTTATTTTAAAGTATTTTTAAAAAATGATGTTATTAATCATATTTTTTTCTGTAATTTATCATGATTAAAAACTTTGGAGTTTTTAATATTTTATATTGTAATGATTTCACAGCTACTCTCCAAATTAATGTAGAAACAACTCAAATACAGTATATTTTAAATGTTTGTTTAATGGCTTCTTTTTATGAATGAAGGCCAGAGTATCACTGATAATAATACTGATTCTGATGTCTCTATGAAATTGATTTTTTTTTTTAAACATTAATTATAGCATTTAATTCAGCGTTACAGTATAACCGAGTGGAAGCTGGTCAGTGAGGTTCAGCACAGTTTTTTATTTTTTTTCGTTCACTTTACTGGTATCTCAGGAAGTAATCTTAATTCGGTTCTTCCATGTGTCTTCTTGACAGTTTAAAGGTCAAGCGAACCTCCACGTGTTTGAAGACTGGTGCGGCTCCTCAGTCGCTCAGCTCAGGAAGAACCTGCATTTTCCTCTCTACCCCCATGTGAGTATGAATATAAAAGTCTGAGACTATCTGCTTGTTTTATGATATTATGCTATCAGCGTAACGATGTGAGTGAACAAAAAATACACAAATTTGAGAGTGTTTTAGTATTTTTGTTCCTCTTTTGCTGTATTGAGCAAGCTAAAATGAACAATTATGTTTCACAGCGTAATTTGAATATGATCCGAAGAGTGTCTTGTGCTTAAATAAAAGAAATAACATGTGACCATCTGTATAAAGAAGTCACATGATCAACTAAATTTAGTGCAGAATCTTTGGTTTATTATTTTAAAACATAAAAAAAATATCTTCCAGCTGTTTAAACACTTGGATATGTCTTTTTTGTTATTTTGTCAAGAATGTTTTCATGTATATGTCTTTCATACTTCAAAACCAGATCATACATTCATGTATTCTTGGTCGATGGGTAGATGAAATTGGTTTGCCTATTGTCCTGGAGCGGCTATAAGTCAAACTGCCATCTCAAGAGACATCAGGAGTTTATAGGGGAAAACATATTTTAAGACAAAAAAGGATCATTTGCTGTGCTTATCTATTCTGGAAATGATGGTTTCTGAGATATTACTAATGTACAGTAAAGCTGCAATGAGATATGAAAAATAACAGCTTTATTAATTCAAATGTTGAAACAGTTTGTACTCTTTTCATTGGCCCCGTGGCCAGTTTTTTTTTAGTGCAGGACGCTTTAAAGAGGACAATTTGTTTTTAGATGACTGAGTTAATTATTAATATCCACACATTAATTATTGAGTATCTGTTTAGCATGTAGGATTTATGAGAAACTGTTATGATTAAGTTTGTAGGACAAAATGGAAACAGAATAAGGGGAAAATATCCCTAAAACGGAGATCATTGAGTAGTATAAACTTTAGTAGGGGTATTTGAAAGCATGTTGTTTTGGTTTAAAATGCGGCTGTCGTGATGATATGCGAAACATAATTGAGTTTTAGAGTAATGTGACAGCATTGTGTTTGGTTAGATTTGCATTTTGAAACACAAGCCCACGTCTCGCACTACAGCGGCCACAAATTTGCATGGGGAGCCTAGTGAAGCGTAACTGAAACGGTGGAAAGTAAATATTAGCAGAAAGCTGGGTAAACATGCAGCAATGTGATCATTGGGAGGAATTTGCTCTTTACAAAAACCTGTCAGTTGGAAAATCAATTTTTCTTTCATGGAGGAGAACTGTTATTAGATTTTTCTATGAGTTGCAAGGACAAATGCAATATAAAACATCAACTAGTGCAGATATTTTAGTGGACAAATATGCATTTAAAATCTACGTCTATCTTGATGACTAATCCTGCACTCAAGGGTGTGTCCAAATTTTCATCCAATCAAATGCTCTTGAAATACAAATGCCCCTCCCTAATACCAACTGCTTTAGCTGGTTGCAAATCAGTCTATTAAAAAATGGAATGAGTCCTTCGATATGCCCCGCCCCGTTGGAAATGTCCACCCTGTTTCATAGGAAATAAATGAACGCAAGTAATGGAACTGTGCTTGTTAAACTATTTCATTGGTTCTTTAAAGTATAGTCCACTCAAAAATTTAAATTCTGTCTTCAGCTCTTTCTGCTGTTGAATATAAAGGAATTTATTTTAAAGAATGGTGGTAACCAAAAGAATGATGGTAACCAAACTGGTCTCCATTGACTTTCATATTAAAGAGAAAAAAAATACAATGGACGTCAATGGGGACCAGGAATGTAGAATAAATGAAATTGAAAATAAATGAAAATTATCCCATTTTTTACTCACCCTCAAGCCATCCTAGGTGTATATGACTATATTCTTTCAGACAAGCACAATCGGAGTTCTTTTAAACCATATCCTGGCTCTTCCAAGCTTCATGATGGGAGTGAATGGGGCGTTGTATTTTGAACCTCCCAAAAGTGCATCCATTCATCATAAAAGTAATCCCTACGGCCCAATGTGGTTATTAAAAGGGCTTCAGAAAGCCAAAGAGTAACCTTAGACCCGACATATGACGTACTGATGAACACAGCAGCACAAAACAAAACATTGGTCACGAATTAGAAGACTAAAATAGGGTAGTCGTGGCCTAGTGGTGAGGGAGTCGGGCTTGTAATCTGAAGGTTCCCGGTTCGATTCACACACCGGCAGGAATTGAAAGTGGGGATTGTGAATAAACAGCACTCTCTCCAACTTCGATACCATGACTAAGTGCCCTTGAGCAAGACACCTAACCCCTAATTGCTCCCCTTGTAAGTTGCTTTGGATAAAAGCGTCTGCTAAATGATGAAAAAAACGAGAATTTTTCAAGAGAAATGTCGAAAGGATTATGATATAATAGAAGAAGAGCTTGAGTTTGAAGCGTCTACTCTCACCTAAGCTTACGCTACTCCTACATCCTACATCATACGTCGCACCACAGGTCACTCTTTTGTCGTAAATCGATGCATTCCAGCCGTCTGCTGGAAACTAATAATTATAGTTCATAAAGTATGGATATTTTTCTTACAAAAACCCATTGCTTTTTTGGACTTCAAAATCAGGAGCATCATTCTCTCCCATCATAAAGCTTGGAAGAGCCAGGATATTTATTAATATAACTCTGATTGCGTTCATCTGAAAGAATATAGTCATATACACCGAGGATGGTGAGTAAATCATGGGATAATTTATTTATTTTCAATTTCATTTATTCTCAACTTCTGGTCCCCATTGACATATTTTTTTTTTCTTTAATATGGAAGTCAATGGAGACTAGTTTGGTTACCATCATTCTTTTGGTTACCAACATTCTTCAAAATGTCTTCCTTTATATTCAACTGAAGAAAGAACTTTTATTTTTGAGTGAACTATACTTTAAAGAACCAATGAAATAGTTTAACAAGCACAGTTCCATTACTTGCGTTCATTTATTTCCTATGAAACAGGGCGGACATTTCCAACGGGGCGGGGCATATCGAAGGACTCATTCCATTTTTAATAGCATCCATTAATACATCACATCCATGCCATTTTTGGGTGAATTATTCCTAGTGTAAACGTATTTCTTTAGAAGTTATGATATTATAAATGATAGTTTTGATAATTATTATTATTTGATACTTTTATTTTGGTATCACCTAGCCGTATCCCAATTCTGTCATCATTTATTTACTCTTTATTAATTTCTTTTTTTAAATTATTTATTTATTTATCTGATTCGGTTGATTAGGTGAATCATGTCATCCATATGACAATTCAATTATCCTGATTTTTTTCTTTAATTTATGGTTAATTTATACCACCTTTTTGTTCATGATTATCGAAGTTTGGAAGGTGTGCCTGAAAACCTCAAGCTTCTCTCATCATGTGGGTGGTTTCATTTGATTGAAAGCCCCTACTGGTTGAAATCTGTGGAATTATACAGTACGCTTCTCCTGAACTGTCATTGTGAATTCTGTTTAGTTCAGACCACCTACATAGTCCTCCCACCTCCTCAACTTTTACTTTGTGATTTATTTATTTATTTATTTATTTTGGCAGCCCTGTTTTTATAGATCACAGCCCAAAAAGTCTGACAGAACTCTCACAAAATTAAAAGCACGCACAGACGCACACTGTGAAAGAGTTACTCTCAGTTCCGGATACCCTTCTCTCGGTTCCTCTGTTTCTTTTTCTCCATCTTTCTGTCTATGTGATTTTATAAACAGATGACAGATTGCGGATATTCTAGTCTTACACACATTGTGTTGTGTGTGTCTCTTTAGGGAAACTGAACTGAGACAGCAGGAGCGGCTTCAAAACTCAAACTGATGTTTTATTTGAAATACAATAAAACATAAATTGGCACCATTATATCTTAGTGATTGATTTTTGACCACTATTATCATCATTATTTATTATTATTATTTGATTATTCATATTTGCTTCCCCCTTGTTTTACTCTTGTGTCAGACACAGGCTTAAAATATGAAGGAAAAAATCCATCTTAAACTGATCATCTAAACATAGAGTGGAATAAACATAAAATATTTTAATAGGTTTTTTTATTGTTTGTGTGTGTGTGTGTGTAAAAATGTTATATATTTTTTACACATTATGACCCACTATGTCTTCAATGGTATTTTACATACTAATTTCATATTCATATATTTGATCTCTCCAGACGAGAACTACTGTAAAGAAGTTGGCTGTGGCTCCGAAATGGAAGAACTACGGCCTGAGAATATTTGGATACATTCTACCTTACAAGGATGGTAAATGGTCTTTTGTATTAAAAAATTCTTGTAGATATTTGTCATGATGACAAAAGGGATACAGAATGTAGACACACACACACACACACACACACACACACACACACATACAGACACACACACAGCATTAACAGAAAAGTTTTTACTACACCTACAATAAGGAGCATTGTTACCTGTCACTCAGTGTCTGTCGGTCTCATTTGTCCAGGTGATTTTCAGTTTGCGGTTTCTTCTGATGATAACTCAGAGTTCTGGTTGAGTTCAGATGAAAATCCTCTCAATGCACGCCTGCTGGCCTATGTGGGAAAGGTAAGGGTTGTAAATGTCTTCTTTTAATGCTTATGATAAATATAACGTGTAAATGTGTGCATATTTAAAATTAATACAAAAAAAATTTATATCTCTTTTAATGCTTACAATGAATATAATGTATGTGCATATGTGTATATATAATAAAAAGTAATATATATTATTGTAATGTGTATTCTTGACATTATATAAAATATCAATTTAATCAATATTGTTATCTTAATGACATTAAATTATTATATTAAAAGAGCAAATTATATATATGTATAAATTATTCAAGTAATTATATAAATATTTAATATAAATATATATTATTATTATTACTTTTATATTTAATTGCTTAATTAATTTGTATAGCAATTATATTATAATTTGTAATTATAATACAATTATGATAAAAGTGTGTGTGTGTGTATGTATGTATATATATATTTTACATGCATACGTACAATATAATACATTTTATTATTTTATTATATATATATAAAATGCATTTTAATATAATTTCTATAATTTCATTATGTATTTTACTTAAGTCAATGTAAATTCTACATTATATTGTGTATTAGGAAGCCAAATACCTCATTCACAAATGTAATGATGCTTTCTACGGCGCCCCAAAAGGGACATGGTAATGGAAAAAATATGAAATTGGAGGGTAAATAAAATTACATCAATGCTTTTGCCTTCTCTCGCAATTATATAGTTGGGTAATTATATTTTATATAATCTGCAGGCATCAGGGAGCCGCTATCAATATGCAGGGTGTTGAAATCGTTTTGTAGTTTGCGATCAAACGTACTACCACAGCAAACCTAAACTTGTCCCTTTTTAGAAGCTCTGTAGAATGAGAAATTCATTTTCTGTGCCTTTCCGAATAAGGTATTCGGCTTCGTGCACATCCCTATTGTGTATACTTGTCCGAGAACCTGTATTCAACGTTATAGACTTTAAAGTGTAAATGTCAATCAACCCTCCATTCATTAGTCATTGAATGGCAGAGTCATTGTGAACAGCGGTGGCTATTTCCTCAAACAGAAGGCTTTGCTGCTGCTGCTGCTGCGTTGTGGATTTCACTTAGATTTATTCCCGGCGGTCTTGGTACTTAGAAGTGTAGATTTGTACGATGTGAGGGAGCATTGGCTTTGTAAAACACAATTAGCGCCTCAGCCAGAAGCCTGTGAGAGTGTACAGGGAGTGTGTGGTTTACTGGTGTATCGATTACGTCTGGCTCAGACGGGACTTGGCGCGCTCACACACGCCTGCCGAGGACTCGATACCCTGTCACAGAGATGTGTGATCGATTGAAACGCTGAGGCGCTAAGGCGCTAAGGCGTCTCTTTGTCTAAGAAAAGAATCACAGCCTGTCCGGAATTCCAAGTGACTCCTTACGGAAGTGACAGACCTTTTCCAGTCACCTGTAGAAGGGGGAAATCCATCCAAGCTGGAGAAACAGAGAAGCACATTGTTTCTTTGAGGCATAGATATAGACACTCGAATGTTTCGAGTCTTAAGAGAGTCGTCTGAATAAGGCAGACAGATTCATTTCAATTTTGAGGCGACTACTCGACAAATAGTGAATGAAGTGGGAACAAAAGAGCTGAGAGAGAAGAAAGACACAAAGAAGAAAGTGCAATATCTTGCTTCAGTATAATAGCAGTGTGACTCTATTTCTCCCGTATTTTCTCTCTTTGC
The DNA here is from genome assembly GCA_038088235.1 of Zacco platypus. Lineage (NCBI taxonomy): Eukaryota > Metazoa > Chordata > Actinopteri > Cypriniformes > Xenocyprididae > Zacco > Zacco platypus. Next base: position 16,030,079 of record CM076063.1, on the reverse strand, counting down.
CCCCTTTCCATCTATTCAATACTCCAGGGTCGCAGATAGACAAAATGAGTTTCTTCAATGTAATTCTGTGTTTGAGGAAAGTTCACATGGCTCAAAAATAGATGGAATAGTATAAAGGAGAGAGGAGCAGTGGGGTAACACCAACAGAAATAGCATTTCTGAAAGATGGAAAAATACACTTGTCAGGTTATCCATTGCACTTCCATTGTCCAGAGAAAATTGTATAACAAAGAGAACTTCAAGGAAAAATTCACTCCAAATATCTCACCTTCGTGTGTTGCAACTTAATTTTCTTATACCATGCCCAAGATACTAAATATCTTACATTGAAAATGAGGCTCAAGGGCTGTCAACTCTTGAGACGCGTCTTGAGCACTACATTCAAAGTCTTCTGAAGTTAAACAATAGCTGTGCAAAAGAGTTTTATATCTAAGTAACTCGCTGAAAATCGTACCCTCACCAAGACTGTGTCGTGACACTTGTCCTAACCAGCCGCTATGAAGATACGCGACGAGTGACAGACATAATAGTTTCTATTTCTGTGTTTTGGTGGCTTAATTTGTAAATAGAGCATCATTTTGTGTGACTTTAATAGCAATAATTTACCTCAGATATTAAAAGGAAAGAAGAATGAAACTGTGAACTCTATGTAAACAAACATAGTGTGTTCCATGACAAAGGGTGTATTAGTCACTAAGGGACCGTTTACACGACACTAAACTAAAAACTGAAAACTTTTTATGCGTTTTAGACGTTCATTTACCCGACAACGACGTTTTGGGGGCCTGAAAACACAAGCTTCAACAACAAAACTTTTTAAACAACAAAAACTCGAATTTGTGAAAACGGTGATGTCATGTGCATTATGTAACCCCTCCGGTTCGAACCGCACGCTCTAAGCAGGACTCGAACCCGGGTACGCTGGCATGGGATTTGGGTGCTCTAACAAGGAGGCTAAAGACAGCATTCACTAGTGTCATTCGTTAGGTTTACATGCAAAGCTTTTAACGGCCAATGTCCGTTACAATTACTTGTTCAGCCTATAGGCGGATAGTGTTTCTTTACAAAGTCACATCGCCCACTACTGGCCTGGCAGCAGAATACAGCGTTTTTAATCGTTTTTGCGGATTCCTGATAAAAATCCGTGCGGTTCCGTGATAAAAGCACAGGAGAAACATTTCTGTTTTTAGTACATGATTGTTGTGTGAACACACTGTGAATAATGTTGAAATGGTTTATTTTTTAGTCATTTGATTATGTACTTATCGATTTTGTTGTGATTGCCAGACAGCAGCGTGCTTGCAGCGAGAGCTCCGCCCACACACTCTTCTGATTGGCTGTTATTTGCGTTTGTCGCATCTGTTATGGACATCTGATTGGGACATGCTGTAAAAATCAAAATCTTCACAAACAATTAAATATAATGCCTCATGACAAGTCAGCAACATCATTGGTTCTTGTGTCTCGATTGTCACTGCCATCAAGCCTAGTGTAACCCTACTTGTTTTTTTTGAAAAGCTCACTACTTTTTTTAGTAATATGTGCTATTATTATCTATTTAGTAAAATATGTTGTGTCATTTTATGCTAAAGTGTACTTCTTTTCAATCGAAGTTGTAATTTTTATTAAACTTTAAAGAACTGTTGCTAGCAAGTTTCCACCCAATATTTTCTCTTACCATCGCATTTGAAAGATTTTACAGTAGTCGCCTTAAAGTGGAAATATACTGAGGCTTTTGCCTCTGGAGGCAGATGTACAAACACACACACACACACACACATGCAAGTACACAACGCATCTTTGTCCTCTAATACCCGTGAGAGGCCAAGTAGTGTTTGGCAGCGGAGGTAATTAGCATTGGCGGAGTCACACACGTGTGTGCTGATCCTAAAAGCCACGCAAGGTGTGTGCGACAGTAAACATGCCTTTTTCCGAAAAGAGGGGCAAGTGTGGGGGAATCTGGAGCGGGAGGTTTTTTTTTGGTTGGCTTGTGTTTGTGTGTGATGAATGAAAGGCGTCTTTCAGGGCAGCAGGGATCTTGGATGATCCAGGAGGCATTATGATTCATTGCATCGACGTTTGATGTGAACAGAAGCGTTGAGAGCGAGAGACACATGACACACATGACAATTAAAGAGAGGCATGCTGGGATGGAGAGCTGGAGATTTCATTCTGGATCACTGCTCCAAGAGCACTCATTAGTTACCGAGGATTGGTGTGGAAATTGCTGCAGTTGCCCTGCGGGTGAAGAAAGGGGCATTTTGGATTATATAAAATCATATCCATCCAACCATCCAAAAATCTATCCATCCATCCATCCATCCATCCATCCAATCAACCAACCAACCTACTAACCATTTGAGCTTGTTGTTCCACATGACGATTGGTTGGTGACACACTAGCGATCACCGAGAGAGCAGTTGGCCTATATGATCCATTGTTCCCAATCTCTTTTGTAAACAGACTGTATGGTCACGGTTAAGAATATGCAACTACTGACATAAACTCATTTTTACAGTAAGCAGAATAATTACAACACAAAAAGAGTAAATAGTGGTTAGCAAGCAAGCCCATCTGTGAGCCAAGCCCGAAGCAAGATGCTAATCCGTAGCAATACGTTATAGCAACAATGTCTGATGGCAGATACGTAAAAATAAAGATTAATTTTCAGATTTTTAAGTGATTTGTTATTGTTTTGTACACGTTGTCATATTAATTATAATCAGAATGTATTTTGTGGATTATTATTGAGAGGGGAAATTGCCTGCCCAATGTTAATTACATTGTAATTACATTATACATTAATAATCAAGAAATCCTGTGGGTTTTCTCTATGTTTCAGCTGGGATCTGAGTGGACTGCACCAGGAGAGTTTACCAAGTTCAGGTCTCAGGCGTCCAAGTCTGTGCAGTAAGTACATACTGTATAAACACCGTGATATCTAGCATCCAGGTTTTTCATGCCCTTTTTTGTGTAATTTCCATGTGTCCACAGCATTGCATTGTTGGAAACTGCAATAGCATACTTGGGTATATTGTGCAAATTTTGATCATCAGTACAGAAATGTGTATGCTGTCTATTTCTGTTTCACTTCCTGTTTTATTGTCCAATCAAGGGGCCCAATTTCCTCCTTTGTAAACAAACCACCCACACTCATGTCTATTGATGCAGTTATTTTACCCCTGATGGTGTTGATTGGGTTGGTAATTGGAGGAAATTGCTGTCCTTTATCTGATCGGGCCTTTAATGATCGCCTTTCTTCGCTCAAAGCGCTCACATCATTTACAACCGTACAACATCTGTGATCAGCTGTGTCGCTTCTAAGATAGAAACACCTTTTCCGCTTCAATTCAGCAGTGTATGAACGGTCGATTAGCATATCGGATTTCTAGTATTTCCATAAAAAGCCCGCTACAGCCAGCAAACCATATTAATTCAGCACGCTGCACTAATGCGCCATTAATAATGGCTTCAAATGGATCTGCTGGAATTAGCAGTGGGTTTGTTTCCATATGGCTGTAAAGTGATCTATAGCCTGGCCTTTATCTTGAGTGTATTTAATAATGCATAAACTAATCCGACCTCATTTCATGAACCTGAGTGTAAAGATAGTAACCACAGAGGCACCTTTTTAGATTTGTTCTCTAGTAGATAATGCTCTGCCTAGATGATTTAAGCATTTATATTTTGGAATTCAATTTGTAAGTACAGGATATTAGACATCTGGGGTGCCATACACTGTATATATAAATATATATATATATATATATATATATATATATATATATATATATATATATATATATATATATATATATATATATATATATTTACACTGATCAGGCATAACATTATGAGCACTGACAGGTGAAATGAATAACACTGAGTATCTCTTCATCACGGCACCTGTTAGTGACTGGGATATATTAGGCAGCAGGTGAACATTTTATCCTCAAAGTTGATGTGTTAGAAGCAGGAAAAATTGTCAAGCGTAAGGATTTGAGCAGGTTTGGGGCAAATTGTGATGGCAAGATGACTGAGTCAGAAGATCTCCAAAACTGCAGCTCTTATGGGGTGTTCTCGGTCTGCAGTGGTCAGTCTCTAGCAAAAGTGGTCCAAGGTCAGGGCTGTTTTGGCAGCAAAGGGGGGACCAACATAATATTATGAAGATGGTCATAGCATTAAATTGATCAAAAGTGACAGTAAAAACATTTATAATGGTAAAAAAGAAAAAAAAAATTGTTCTTTTAAACTTTTGGTTTCCACAAAAATATCAAGCAGCACAAATGTTTTGTTTTCAACATTAATAATGTTGTCTTAGACTTTAGCAGCTGATCATCATATTAGAATGATTTCTGAAGGATCATGTGACTCTGAAGACTGGAGTAATGATGCTGAAAAATCAGCTTTGACATCACAGGAATAAATTATATTTTAAAGTACATTGAAATTAAAAGTTGTTTTAAATTGACCCTTCGCAAACAGTTTGATTGACAGGCGATCTAACCAATAATAACCCCGAATCCGCCATTTTGTCTCACAAAGCAGTCAGGAGTTAGTAGATTAACGTTGGTGAACTTGAACTTGAAAAGTTGTGTGTACTCACGTCTTTCCACACTTGAAACAACATTCCTTCTGATGTTCATTCATGTTTATTTGATGCTATAAATGAACTAGTATGAAGAGTTCACGAGGAGCTACAGTGATCTGTCACGACACATTAAAGAGACACTATACACTATTTATTGTTTAAACTTCTTTAAATAATTACAATATTTGATATGAAACTGTTTCATATGTCTGTCGACGCGTTGCCACCTCTTTACTCTGGGATGTATTTTTCACTTTGTGAGAACATGATGTGTGGCATGAGAGCGCATGGCTTGTCAGAAAAAGCAACAGTAACTAAAGGGGCCGGGTCTTTACGAAGGGTCAATTGCAATAATTTTTCAAATTTTTCAAATACATGCAGTCTTGGTGAGCATATTAGACTTCTTTCAAAAACATATCATACTCCTAGTACGGTATATTATTTAAATATTTTATAATACCAGACTCTATAAATTTCAAGTAAATTACAAAACAAACAAAAACATACAAATATAACATTTGCGACCCCCAAAGTATTTGGACATTTAAGCCACAATATACCATAATTTTATTTTTCTATTCCAAAAAAAAAAAAAAAATGCAGTTGAATGCAAGTTTTATTTTAGCACAACTGTACCTCTAGAACACAGCACACCTCACCTGCTCTTGACCGCTGGCTGTGAGTCACTAAAGAGCATTTGATTTTCTGCATTATTCATCCAGTGTTCTTGCGTGTAAGTCTTTCACCTATTACTGCCCTTGACGTGGGGCTGTATGGAGGAAGTGCACCCTTGGGAATGACGCTATGATCCCAGACCTGAGTAAAAACACAGCATTTAACCCTCATTCTGCACCATCTGATAGTATTTTCAATAAAGACAGAATGTAGATGTTTAAGAAAGTCTACAGAGGGGGCAAGAAAACAGACCAAAACACTAAGCAGATTTTGAGATAATTAAAAGCAAATTTGCTAACATAATCTTTTATTATAATAAACTCACTGCTAATGTTTGCCATAAGACCAGGGATTCTTTGTTCATCTCTTGTGCTATGAATTACGAGGCTTATCCATGACTGGTGCTCTCTAATAATGTCTTAATTATTTTTATTTTAATCAAGGAGATCCGTAATTAGCCTCAGATTACATATCACAGAACAAACCAGTTCATATGATGACTGTCAGCCAGTATAATAAAACCAGCGGTGTTATTTTGTCCATATATTTTTCACTGCCATCCTGAAGAACATCAATGTGTTTCTTTGATGTTGTTCACAACATCAAAGAAACACATTGATGTTCCTCATTGTCTCATCTCTGCGTTCAGAACTTCCTGAGGAACTACTTCTTCAGTGCTGCTGTGCATATTACAATCACTTGATATAAAAACGTTCAAAACTGCATTCAACTTCTGGCAATGACTAAAGTGAAGCTCTTGAAGAAAGTCGTATTCATGAAACATTAATCCAAACCCAAAACCTATGAGTTCTTTGGGACCCATCGGGCTCAGGATGGGTAGCAGACCTCTACTTGCTAACAAGGCTTATACTAAACTTATACTAAACCTCTAATTGAATGTACGATACTTGCACAGTGCCATAAATGTTGAGCGAGTGTCTGGATATGGAGTCTCACAAGAAAGTCAGATTGTGGTGAAGTTGCAGTCAAGTTTTTTTTTTCGAGTTGAGTGAAGAACAATGAACTTTAGTCTGACACAGTTGTTATTGGAGAGTTCTCTCTCTCCCAGGCAGAAAGGTTACATTATCTAATAGTTCAAACATAAGACATGCATACAACAGTATACAATACAAAGGACAATAAACAAAACAGTAATAATACACATGCATATCCTGGGGATATCCATGTTCATTCATAGAAAGGTTTGTCTCTCTGAATTAATGGAGAGAAGTTTGATTAATGGGTCTTTATGTGTCTGTTTCAGAAGGGAATGCTGCTAAGAGTGGACTCTCTCGCTTTGGGTCGTAAAATGCCTCATCTTGGCCGGTTTGTTTTTGTTGGGGACTTGTTTTGCGTTTTGGGGGTTGTTCAGCCACCTTGGTACCTAGTTTTGTTGTTCGGTGAGGTTTTTTTTTTTCATTAAATAAATCAAATAATTCACCCTTCGGCAGGAGTTTGAGATCTTAAGATCTTAATGCCAAATCCACTATTTTGTCCGACAAACAAACCAGACAGGAGAGCTAGTAGATTAACGTCGATGGATATGAACTTGAAAAGTTGAAACAGCATACCTTCTGATGTTCATTCATGTTTATTTCATGTTATGACTAGTAGGAAGAGATTCACATACCACTTGAACTGAGCAGCTACTGCGATCTGTCATGACGCATTAAAGAGACACAAAAATGTATTTGTTTGAATTTCTTAAAAAAAATATGACATTTGAAAACTGAGACTTTGTTTCATACCAAAAGTAACCTGTTCTATCTTGTCTGTCTGCACATTGTCACTGCCCTCTTTGCTCCACGGTGTATTTTTCACTGCTTGAGAATATGATGTGTGGCGTGAAAGCACCATGGCTTGTCGAACATAGCAACAGGACATAGCAACAGTCTGGCCCGTTCATGTCTGTTTTTGCTTCACCTAAAGAAGCGACTTATAAGAGTCATTTGTTTGTTAATGAGTCTACGCTGGTCATGCTGTTTTGTTTGATTCACTAAAAACAACCAGTTATTAAGAATCATATGTTCATGAACAATAATTTTGTTTTTGATTCATAATTTTATGAAAATATATCATATGTGGCTCGCCAGGCATAATCTACAATTAATGCAGTTTCACAAAGTCAACACAAGGTGACAGCACTAGATTTTAGGCTAGGTGTAGCAGTAAATGGTGACTGAAATTAAATTTGATAACTAAGTGGTGTCATTTCTTTTGCTTATAGGAAACAATAAAAATCCAAAAGCAGAACGAAACAGCACCACACGGACTGTTTATTAGCTCGGCCCAAAAGACAGCACAGAACAAATACATTTACTCGCTGACTGGTCTTGATCACATGACCACTAAACAGCACTTCACCTGATTAGTGACTGTTTTAAAAGTTGTCAATGTGAAATGCTCAGTAGACCATCACTGATTCCAAAATCTTACATTAGCATGTTGCTAAGCTAACATCCAGATACTCACATGGATGATTGTGTTTTCCTTGCAAAGTGCATAGTAACCTCATCCTACAATTGATTCCAGTTGAGTATGGTTTTAATATGTTGGTAATAGCAACCAGATGTTTTGCTTATGATGTGCACATAAACCTGAACCCGAGTTGATTCCAGTTGAGGTTTAGCACAATGCTAAACTAACAAAAAGACATTTTTCTTGTGAAGTGCATGGCAAACCTGAACCCCAATTGATTCAAGTTGAGGTTTATTTAGCATGATGCTAAGCTAACAAGTGCATGATCAACTCGAACCACAGTCAATTCCAGGTGTTTAATTGTTGAACACTATAACAACTTGAATACTCTAAGCATGAAAATACATAGCACACAAAACTTATTTATATTCATTATAATCAACAGACTTTTCCATTAAGTTCAATACAGTGCATTCTGGGATTGCACTGGGATTTTCTGTGAATGATAAATGCAATGCCTTAAAATTTACAAGGTATCTTAGAGGGCATAATTTCTACATACGTTTAGACAAACCTTTATGTCATATCTAGGGTTTGTAACAGCTATTATTTCAATAACACAGAGTGTGAGTGAACCAACGAGAGCGAATAAAGACAAATGTGTAGGCATTGTTAAGACTTTTAGTAACGCCGTTTATCATGATTACCCGTGATCATAAATCAATGCCGTTATTGAGTTTGAGGAATAGAGAAAGAGAAAGGGAATGATGTGTATTGATCGGAGGTTAAGCACTTTGCTTTTTAAGCAGGATAGTTCATCCTGTAGCAGCAGGCATGAGTCTTTTCCACCCTTACAAAGCATTGATTGGATAAGGCATCTTATCTAACGGCGCATCTTGCAAACGCAAGAAAAGACAGTCTTCTCCACTGGCATCCATTCAGAATGCACTCGTCTGGTTATATCGAGTTGAGCTGAGTACCTGCTTTTATGTTGAAGAACTACATCCTGCAAGAACTGTTTATTTATCTATATGTTCACACCACAACTGTTTGTCTTTGTTACTGTACCCTTGGATTTTTTTTTGATTAACTAAAAGAACAGACTCATTAGAGTCATTTGTTTTGGGAATCAATCGTCTGTACACTGCTAGTGCTGTAGGTTTTTTAATTCACTGAAAGAACAGACTCCGAGTCAATTGTTTTGTGAATCGATCTACTGTACATTGGTTGTGATGTAGGTTTTTGTAAACGAGCAGACTCACAATAGTCATTTGATTCACTGAAAGAACAGACTCACAATAGTCATTTGATTCACTGAAAGAACAGACTCATAAGAGTCATTTGATTCACTGAAAGAACAGACTCATAAGAGTCATTTGTTTTTGGGGACCAGTCTATTGTATACTGTTCATGTCTGTTTTTGCTTCACCTAAAGAAGCGACTTATAAGAGTCATTTGTTTGTTAATGAGTCTACGCTGGTCATGCTGTTTTGTTTGATTCACTAAAAACAACCAGTTATTAAGAATCATATGTTCATGAACAATCATTTTGTTTTTGATTCATAATTTTATGAAAACTGTTATAATCTTGTAAATGTAGTCTTATATAATATTTTCTGAATCTCAAAATGAATCATTTTTCATACTGTACATTATAATGTTGTGCTGCATAAATTCCAGAGGTACCAGAGAGGTACTAAAACATATTTAAAACAGTTAATGTGAGTTCAGTGTTACAACCTTAATATTATAAAGCGACGAGAATACTTTTTGTGCGCCAAAAAAACAAAATAATGACTTTTAAACAATATCTAGTGATTGCAGATTTCAAAACACTGCTTCGAAGCTTCACTGATTTGAATCAGTGGTTCAGTTTGCGTATCAAACTGCCAAAGTCACGTGAACTATTGAAATTGTGAATCAATTATGACACAACAAAGCCTCATTTACTAAATCACGTGACTTTGACTCTCCGAACCACTGATTCGAAACAAAAATTCTGTAAAGCTTCGAAGCAGTGTTTTGAAATCAGCCATCACTAGAAATTGTTGAATAATCATTATTTTTTTTATTTTTTTTTTTAGTGAACTAACCCTTTAATATTGGCCTTTGATTTAAAGAAAAATATTTTTTGGTCAATCAGTGCATGTCTATTCTATTGAAATTTCTTTTCATTCTTTAAATTTGGAGTCCCAAAGACAACAATGTTGTATGTGTAAAAATAATAGTCATTGTGAGCTTGACAAATGGTACAATCGCCTTTAAAAAAAAAATAAATAAAAAATGCTACATTTCTACTTTGTGGTAAATTCCTATATGATCTCATCTTCTGAGAAGTTTGATCATCTCAAAGTACTTCTGTGGGAAACACAGACACATTCATCACAAGGATGACAAACATGTGACCTAAATCATGAAGTCTCTGATGGGCCTTCCATTAGATTAGGTCCGCTTATGTGATTGGATAATGATGTGATTGGAGGACAAATGGTGTGTGGGAAGACCAGGTGGCCTTAAAGCCTGTGGAAAGGCAAAGACCGGAGGGAGGATGCAGAGATGAATTCCATTGGATGTGACTCACCCCTAGATATGACAGATCTGTTTCTGCCCTTTAACCGTAGAAAGATAGAGAGGTTGGCATATTCAAGAATTAATGAGGCGTCTGGCATTTCCACAAAAGTGCTGTGTCATTTTTGCCTGGAAATCCTGCCACATCAGTGTATGACTTGTAGGGATGGATGCTGATACAGATTTACAGATTCAGTTTGCATCTGATTCACAAGCTCTCAATTCGATTCAGGTGATTCAACTGTAATTTATTTAGGTATTATATTTTAGTTATAGTGTATTTTGGTATCATATCAAAGAAAATTTTTTCTCTGCTGATGCTGTAAATTACATAGTGTTTCAGACTGATTCACACCAGGATCTATAATTATAATGATAACTATATTAGCATCTGATGATAACTTTGTTTATAAGCACACGCAGATGTCGTCTGCTGCTTTAAATGCACACGCTCTTTAAACTCAGGATTCTGATTGGCTATCATTGTATTATAGTTTGGACTTCCATATTCCCATAGAATTAGAACTCATAAGAGTCATTTGTTTTGGGAATCAATCTACTGTGCACTGGTCACGCTGTATGTTTTTGATTCACTAATAGAACAGACTCATAAAAGTCATTTGTTTCGGCAATCAGTCGGGAAGTAGCTTACAACTTGATACTCTAAGCATGAAAATACTGGTCGTGCTGTATGTTTATTTGATTCACTAAAAGAACAGACTCATAAGAGTCATTTTTTCGGGAATCAATCCACTGTACACTGGTCATGCTGTCGGTTTTTTGATTCACTAAAAGAATAAACTCGTGAGTCATTTGTTTCGGGAATCGATCCACTGTACACTGGTCACACTGTCTGTGTTTTGATTCACTAAAAGAATAGTCTCACGAGAGTCATTTGTTTTTTCAGGAATCAATCTATTGTATTCCATGGTATATTTCTGATTCACTGAAAGAACCCATTTCAGAAGAGTCATTTGTTTGGGAATCAGGGCTGTACCGTTCACACTGTATGTTTCTGATTCAGTAAAAGAGCTGGCAATAAGAGTCTATTGTTTGTTTCTGATTCACTAAAAAGCTCATAAGAGTAACGAGTTTGTGAATCAGAAATACTCTGACACAATGGTATATTTCTGATTCACTAGGAAGAATCAGCTCATAAGAGTAACAAGTTTTTGAATCAGAAATGCTCTTATCACATGGTATATTTTTGATTTGCTAAACGAACAAACTTATAAGATTAACACGTTTTTGAATCAAATGATCCCATGGTATATATAACCATTTCATTAGAGTTGTTTGTTTGTTAAAAGAACTGGCCATTTTGTTTTTTAATCACACTACATTGGTCGTGTTGTACAGCATGTTGGTCTTTTACTTGAAATGCGCCATTATTTCATTATTATGCCATTATTTGGGGGTATTTTTTATTGCATCACATTAAACATCACAGAAAGCAAACAAACATTCACAACTTTGGTCAAATATGATTCAGATCCAGAATTGATGGCGTAGATTCAGCTGAAAGGTGGAGGAAATGATACAGGAAACCTAATTTGGTACAAAATTTTGGGATTTTAAGAATTTAAATAGAGATTAATCAATATTTTCAACATATTCTCAGCCTTAAATGTCTTAAATGGACGATACACAAACAAACAAACACTTAGACCTGCATTGAAAGAGGGATCTGAGCCATATATAGAGACCAGAGGATCACAGAGACCCCGAGCTCTTTAGGTTTAAACAGTAATGCAGTTAATTGATGATAGCTGATGCTCCTTGGATTCTGAACTCCTACTCCCTCTGGAGACATCCGTCTGACGTCTGCTGTGAAGTGGCTGAGATCCCAGAAACCGTGCACTTCACACTAATACGGCATGCTGCAAATATACAGAGCTGAAACTGTGTGAATCTTAATGATACTGCCGCTGCCCGGGACTTTGTGGTGTTCATTAGTACGATGAAGTCAAAGTCAAGGGTGTCAACACTGCAGCAACAGCTCGTGTTTAAAAGTCTAAGCAAGTCAGGCTATAAAATTGCCTGGATTCAACTCGAGCTCAATTTTCCTCAGATGAAGCGTACTACTGTAGGCCTACAGTGTTGTCGTATAGGCCTGCCAGATCACTTTATGAATCAACATTTGCAAACGGGGCAATGCTGTTTCTTGCAAATTTAGCTTAAATTAAGTTGTCACTCAGTAGCCTCGCTTTCAGTTTGTTTAAAATCATTGTGAAGAAAAATGGACCGTATTTAATCTTGATTTATGTTTGTGATGTTCAGCTATTAAAGATATAATTCAGAATATTTTGTCAAAATCTTGCTGGACTTTCTTTTATGGGGACTGATGTCACCAGTCCCTTTCTATGAGCTTATTTCTAAAATATATTAAAATTAATTTCACATATATTAACTTTATGCACAATTTCTATGATGACAATGATTATTATTTTTTAAATTATGCCTCATAAAAATAAAAATTATTTTTAAAGTCAGAAATGTCAAGATAATACATTTGTCCTGATATTACAATGAAAAGCCTCAATAAAGTAATTCAATTATTTCAAAGAAAAGCTGAAATAATTTGTCTGAAAATTTAAATCAAAGTCATATAATCAACATGCAGAAAATCATAATCTCTTAAAAGATCAGATGAGCTTTTTCTAAGGCAAAGCGAACGTTTGAAAATGTCAACCTAATGCAAATTATTATTTAATTATTCATGATATTTGAAAAAAATAATATATATATATATATATATATATATATTATTATTTATTAATTTTTTTTTATTTAAATGATGTTCAAGAATGAGCTCTTGAAACTATTCTTGAAAGGAGGCCAGGAGCAGCAGCTCATTTGCATTTAAAGGGACACTCAAAAACTGCACATTTTTGCACACCCCAAATTTAGATGGTCTGATGGGTGCATCGCCTCCCTCAGTAGGATATGAAAAAATAGTCAGGAAAACACAGTATCTGTACTGTACTTTTTACAAGATGTAACAGACATATATATATATATATATATATTCATTCTTTAAATTAAAAATAGCTTCTACTCTGCTGATGTCAAACTTCAGTAGCAATATGGTCCCATCTGACTTTGCTGTCAGTACAGACACTGTGTTTTCCTGGCTATTTTTTCATATCCTGCTGAGGGAGGCGATGCACCCATCAAACCATCTAAATTATTGACAAAAGCTCTAGCCCGCTCTGTTTGAGAAGAACCTGAACTTTGAGCGTTTTGCTAAAATGTAGTATCGTTTATTTTCACTTTTGTCACTTGCTTCTGATGTTAAAGCCACATTATGGAACCAGATAAACATTTTGCTGTTTGTTTTTGTGGTGAAGTGTTGTTCTGTTTGACAAAATAAAGTAAAATGACTTGTGACAGATCTTGTTGGCACAGAGTGTGACGGTAATGAGGTTGTTAGATTCTTCCTCGCATTCATCTTCATGTCTGGGCTCGACTCGACACAGTTACTGAGAGACTGAGTCAGAGTTTGCAATTAGTCAGACAATTAGGAGCTTGTCCTCTGTATCGCTCTCTCTCTCTCTCAGCCTGACTATGGCTCTATTCATCATCTCCTGCATGTGTGAATGAGCAAACACACACACACACCTCTCAGACAGTCCTACACACTGATTCAGAGTGAACTCCAAGCGTTTTCTTTTACAGTGAACTGAGACCCTATGGAGAATTGCGAATGATGTCATCCGTAAAAAAGGTTTAGTCACTGAACGTATTTTTACATGGTTAAAGCGATGTCATCTGATTGCTATCAGAAAATCACACCACTAATCTTCCGTTCTAACAATTTGCAAGCACTCGCTGTAAAAAAACAAACAAACTGTAAACACATTTACAGAACAAACTGTACATTTTACAAATTTTACAGTATAAAGTTGTAGTTTACCAACAGGAAAATGTGAATGTAAACCAGTAAATTCAACACTGCACACTGTTACTAAATCTGTTTTGTACCTTTAACATGTACTGACAACCAATAATGCAGGTGGTACAAGAGAAAGCCACTTGAAGAATCAGAGTTCGTCCCAAGTAGCTTTTCCACAAGCTGAAGTATTTACTAATATATAGACGGTGCACAGAGTCATTCACGCACACACAAAAACACCTTCACCTACAACACTTTAAATAATGTAATAAACATGCATGTTTTATGTATAAAACATAAAACACACATGTGTGTATTTACACACATACACAACATACAAGATGTGACATAAAACCTTAATGTACATAACTGATACTGAGTTTTTTGTTTTGTTTTCATCCAATCATTTGTTCTGCTTAAACTCCACAATGTTTACAATCGACTACAAGCTCAGATTCAGATCTGCCTTGATCCAATCAACAATCGATTGATAAAACCCCACCCTAAAATAAAAGGCCCACCCGATTTTTTTCTTCAAATAATCTAATTTACTCAGATTTACGTCACAATGCAGAAGATTTGTCACTACTTTAGTTTCATCACAAATTTAAGTAAAGCTAAGTATTTAGAATAGCCTATTGTTATGACATGTTCGAGAAGAGATCGTAAATAATAATATCTGAGTTGAAATGTCCCATTTCTGACCTCAGTGAGTTTCACGCCACAATCACATGTTGACCACATGACGTCACCATGACAAAACTAGAGCATTTTGTGTTTTTGTGTAAATTATTTTGCAAAACAGAAAAAAAAAAAACATTAAATGCTGGCATTCACTTGAAAACTGCTGATGCGAAGCAAATATTAAGTTATCATTATGAAAAGGGCTAGTTCACCCAAAAATGAAAATTTTTCCCATGATATCCCATGATTTACTCACCCTCAAGCCATCCCAGGTGGGTATGACTTTCTTCTTTCAGTCAAACATAATTGGAGTTATACTAAAAATATTCTGGCTCTTCAAAGCTTTAAAATAGGAGTGAATAGTAACTGAGAGTTTGAAGCCCAAAAAAGCACATCCATACATCATAAAAGTAATCCATACTACTCGGGGGTTAATAAAGACCTTCTGAAGTGAAGCGATGAGTTTTTTTGAGAAAAATATCCATATTCATAACTCTATAGACTATAATCACTAGCTTCCGGTAACGCCCATCTGCGCGTTCACGAGAGAGTCGAGGTCTGGCGTAGGATGTATGAGTAGCGTAAGCTTAGATGAGAGTAGACGCCTCTTGTGGTTGAAACAAATAAAGCTGGACAACAAACTCAAGCTCCTCCGACATTTCTCTTTAAAAATTCTTATTTTAGACTTCTAATTCATGAACGGCGTTCTCTACATTTTCACGTTCATCAATACGTCATGTGTCAGTTCAAAGTTCACTCTTCTGCTGGAATCGACTCACGTACAGAAGCCAGTGATTCTGGTTTATAAAGTTATAAATATGTTTCACTTCAGAACGTATTTATTAACCCCCTTGAGCCGTATGGATTACTTTTATGATGAATGGATGTGCTTTTTGGGGCTTCAAAAAAAAATTGGCACCATTCACTCCCATTATAAAGCTTGGAAGATCTGAGATATTTTTAACATAATCCAGATTATGTTTGGCTGAAGTAAGTCATATGCATCTAGGATGGCTTGGGGGTGAGTAAATTGTGGGATAATTTAAATTTTTGGGTGAACTGTCCCTTAAATGTTTTTTTTTTTTTTTTTGACATAACGTTTGACATAAGGTAGATCCAGGCTATGCTCATCGGAAGCAGAACTTGCAGTCATCTTGGAAGTGACATTAAATGGCGCATCTCGCTGAGGTCGGGTTCATCAGTATGCTCCAAGTTCACAGGTCTGAGGTCCAAGTTTGAGCAACATTCTAGATGTTATTTCCAAGTAGGATGTTGGGAAAATCCAAATTCTGAGTTGTGAAACGGCATTAGTTATCTCCCTATCATTAGCTAAAAACATTGTACTGTATCTCATGGTAGACTTTCATGTTACAACTTCAAATACATTAATGGAGATTCTAAAGGTGTGTTATGGTGTGTTCAGTTAGCATGATGTTAGCATGTTGCTAAGCAAGCAGTTTAGTATCCTACTAAGCATGAAAAATACATAGCATACATACACACTGAGTAAATATGCGGTCACATTAGTGAAATTTGGGAAACATTTCTTGGGCAGAAAAAGGTTCATTGTTAATGGTGTAGAATCCACTTTCATGCCGAGAAATTTCCATTGGTTAACGCAGTGAATTCACATGACCAGTGATACGAAAGCCTTACTAAAAAATCCTGATTGCTGCACAGATTCCAAAAAATAAAAAAAGAAAATGGGAAAAAAAGGATGGACATCGAAGGTGAAGTTTCTGAAGTACTGAATTAAGTCTACTTCCTTTTACTCTACTTATTTTCTACTTCCTTTTACTCTACTTACTTTCTACTTCCTTTTACTCTACTTACTTTCTACTTTCTTTTACTCTCCCTTCTCGTATATGTGTTCTAAGATTGTCTTCTCCATGAAGTATTAATAATAAACTTGGCCTAAGACTTTTTATGGTTTAAAGCAACTTTTTTGATGGTGAGGTCTAAAAATGTTGCCTAGCTCGGAAGCTCACTATAGGTTTTGGAACAAAAGAGTGAAAGATCTTCCTATTTCCTGCATTCCACTCAATGTTATGAAGGTCCTCTTTGTTTTGGCACAATGCCGGCACACCTGCTGTGATTGATTGTAGTGTGGAATATAAGACGGGCAGAGCGAATCAGTCGGTGTGAAGTCGAGGAAATTGCGCTGTCACCGACACCCTCCTCCGACCGTAATTCTCAATCTGAGAGCTTTCGGCCCACTCACGCTCTTGAGAATTTCACCTTTTCCCGCTGAGAGGGTCTATTTTCTTCTTTTACCGCAGACTTTATCACACTTCCTGTTTTACTCATTCACTCACTCGCACACTTTATCAGTTTCTCCTTTTTTTTTTCTTTGTCTCCTAAATTCTCTCTCTTTTTAAATGATGGTTTCCTTTCTTTCAATAATTACAGTATATTACTGTTGTATTTCTATATTACATTATATTATATTATTATAGTGGTCTTTGTTATTAATTATACAGGGAGTGCAGAATTATTAGGCAAATGAGTATTTTGACCACATCATCCTTGTTATGCATGTTGTCTTACTCCAAGCTGTATAGGCTGGAAAGCCTACTACCAATTAAGCATATTAGGTGATGTGCATCTCTGTAATGAGAAGGGGTGTGGTCTAATGACATCAACACCCTATATCAGGTGTGCATAATTATTAGGCAATTTCCTTTCCTTTGGCAAAATGGGTCAAAAGAAGGACTTGACAGGCTCAGAAAAGTCAAAAATAGTGAGATATATTGCAGAGGGATGCAGAAGTCTTAAAATAGCCAAGCTTCTGAAGCGTGATCATCGAACAATCAAGCGTTTCATTCAAAATAGTCAACAGGGTCGCAAGAAGCGTGTGGAAAAACCAAGGCGCAAAATAACTGCCCGTGAACTGAGAAAAGTCAAGCGTGCAGCTGCCAAGATGCCACTTGCCACCAGTTTGGCCATATTTCAGAGCTGCAACATCACTGGAGTGCCCAAAAGCACAAGATGTGCTATACTCAGAGACATGGCCAAGGTAAGAAAGGCAGAAAGTCGACCACCACTAAACAAGACACACAAGCTGAAACGTCAAGACTGGGCCAAGAAATATCTCAGGACTGATTTTTCTAAGGTTTTATGGACTGATGAAATGAGAGTGAGTCTTGATGGGCCAGATGGATGGGCCCGTGGCTGGATTGGTAAAGGGCAGAGAGCTCCAGTCCGACTCAGACGCCAGCAAGGTGGAGGTGGAGTACTGGTTTGGGCTGGTATCATCAAAGATGAGCTTGTGGGGCCTTTTCGGGTTGAGGAGTCAAGCTCAACTCCCAGTCCTACTGCCAGTTTCTGGAAGACACCTTCTTCA
Source organism: Zacco platypus (assembly GCA_038088235.1). Classification (NCBI taxonomy): domain Eukaryota; kingdom Metazoa; phylum Chordata; class Actinopteri; order Cypriniformes; family Xenocyprididae; genus Zacco; species Zacco platypus. The sequence goes on along the minus strand of CM076063.1, from coordinate 16,011,905 downwards.
AGCAGTGGTACAGGAAGAAGTCTACATCCTTCAAGAAAAACATGATTTTCATGCAGGACAATGCTCCATCACACGCGTCCAAGTACTCCACAGCGTGGCTGGCAAGAAAGGGTATAAAAGAAGAAAATCTAATGATATGGCCTCCTTGTTCACCTGATCTGAACCCCATTGAGAACCTGTGGTCCATCATCAAATGTGCGATTTACAAGGAGGGAAAACAGTACACCTCTCTGAACAGTGTCTGGGAGGCTGTGGTTGCTGCTGCACGCAATGTTGATGGTGAACAGATCAAAACACTGACAGAATCCATGGATGGCAGGCTTTTGAGTGTCCTTGCAAAGAAAGGTGGCTATATTGGTCACTGATTTGTTTTTGTTTGGTTTTTGAATGTCAGAAATGTATATTTGTGAATGTTGAGATGTTATATTGGTTTCACTGGTAAAAATAAATAACTTAAATGGGTATAAATTTGTTTTTTGTTAAGGTGCCTAATAATTATGCACAGTAATAGTCACCTGCACACACAGATATCCCCCTAAAATAGCTAAAACTAAAAACTAAAAACTAAAACTTCCAAAAATATTCAGCTTTGATATTAATGAGTTTTTTGTGTTCATTGAAAACATGGTTGTTGTTCAATAATAAAATTAATCCTCAAAAATACAACTTGCCTAATAATTCTGCACTCCCTGTAATTTGAACCCTGCATTATCTGTCTATCTATCATAAAATATAAAAAAATAAAAATATCCCCCCGGGTGACACTACTCCACAAACCACCAACAGAGCATATAAAATACCAAAATAAAATATATTTTTAAAACATCGGCAAGTAAAATGCTGCAACATGACAATACAAACAACAATAAAATCATAAATGGACTTTAATCGTAATAATAAATCGGCATAGAATCGTCTTTCTGTGAGTCATTAAATAATTATTGTTCTATTCAGGTCCACCATTGACGACCTCAATATTTTTCCGAGGTGTATATAATATAGGTTGTTAAATAATTGCATAATATTAACTCTACTTTGGTGCTGCACGGATATATTGCACAACGCCAAGCTTACCGACCATCTGAGCTGTCAGCGGTCAAACAGTGCTCATCAATGCAGGGGGCGAGCTAGGAGGTGCTAGTCGTGGCCACTATTGGCCTAAGCTTGGCCCCCCCCCCCGCTCATGACTGCTGTTTCTGTGTCTTTTTTCTTGACTAGAATTGTGTTTATATAAACTCAGAACCTTCTCTTTACGACCACAACAAACGGGGCAATTTTGAGACGTGCATTCCAACTTCGCCTAAGCGCCAGGCACAAGTCAAACAAACATGAAAAAATGTAGGCTATAGGTGACGAGGGAGCTTCAGCTGAACAACTGCGGTCAGATGACATGTTGTCAGTCTATGTCAGTAAAACTTTGCGTGACGGTGAAATCAGCCGTTGTACTGTGCTCAACGTACTGTGTACACGCGCAAATGCAGCGGCGCGCTGCGTATTACTTCATTATAAAGCACAAAAGAAACTCCAATCACCGTTGCTGTTCTGTTGTAAATTAAGTTGTGAAATTACCCAAAATGCTATTAAAGCTGCCTCAAATCTGAGCATGCATGTATGTAGACCTATTTGTTGTTTTAAAGTTATTGTTATCCAATTTTTGGCCTTCAAATGTCTTCAAATTCACAAGGGAAATCTAAATTTTCTCTAGTTTTTGTGACCTCTGTATAAGTATGTGTCTTGTTATTCTATTCAAAATATCAATAACTACAGATTGATATTTTGCATCATTTTACTTTCCGATAAGAAATGAAGAATTATTAGTGTCACTGTAAATAATGGTCAAATATCAAAGCTATCTAATCTATCTAATACTTCAAAACTCAAGTTAAAATCAGATTTATTGTAAAATTTATTTCTGTAACAGCTGGCAAAAATAGTATATAGCTCTAAGGTGGTTTGCGATCTTATTTAAGGAAAACAAAATCCATCCATCCATCCCTCCATCCTTCCATCCTATCAACCAACCAACCAACCAACCAACCATTTGAGCTTGTTGTGGCACATGACGATTGGTTGGTGTATCCATCCATCCATCCATCCATCCAACCATCCATCCAACCATCCATCCATCCATCCATCCATCCATCCTACCAACCAACCAACCTTACCATTTGAGCTTGTTGTGGTACATGATGATTGGTTGGTGTATCCATCCATCCATCCATCCGGTCATCCATCCAACGGACCAACCAACCAACCAACCAACCATTTGAGCTTGTTGTGGCACATCACGATTGGTTGGTGTATCCATCCATCCATCCATCCATTCATCCGGTCATCCATCCATCCATCTGGTCATCCATCCATCCATCCATCCATCCATCCGGTCATCCATCCATCCATCCATCCATCCATCCATCCATCCATCCATCTGGTCATCCATCCAACCATCCATCCTTCCATCCTACCAACCAACCAACCAACCATTTGAGCTTGTTGTGGTACTTGACGATTGGTTGGTGTATCCATCCATCCATCCAACCATCCATCCTTCCATCCTACCAACCAACCAACCAACCATTGGAGCTTGTTGCGGTACATGATGATTGGTTGGTGTATCCATCCGATCATCCATCCATCCGATCATCCATCCATCCATCCATCCATCCATCTGGACATCCATCCAACGGACCAAACAACCAACCAACCATTTGAGCTTGTTGTGGCACATTACGATTGGTTGGTGTATCCATCCATCCATCCTTCCATCCTACCATCCTACCAACCAACCATTTGAGCTTGTTGTGGTACAAGACGATTGGTTGGTGTATCCATCCATCCATCCAACCGGTCATCCATCCAATAGACCAACCATTTGAGCTTGTTGTGGCACATGATGATTGGGTGGTGTATCCATCCATCCATCCATTCATCCATCCATCTATTCGGTCATCCATCCATCCATCCATCCATCCATCCACCCACCCACCCATCCATCCATCCATCCATCCAACGGACCAACCAACCAACCAACCATTTGAGCTTGTTGTGGCACATGACGATTGGTTGGTGTATCCATCCATCCATTGAGATGAGGTTTTCAGCTGTTAAAATAATATAATATAACTAAATAATATAGTGGTCCTGTCATTAATTATAATTTGAACCCTGCATTATAGAGCAGCTATGTAGGCGGTTTCTCCATTTCTCTTCATTTCGATTTTTATCCCTTTCCCACATCGGTTCTCCCTTTTTCTATTTGGTCTCAGTATTTCATAGGTCCCGTGGAGCAAACAAGACATTCGCGTTAGCATCTGAGCAGAATTATGTCTCATGCATTAACAGTGCTCATGAATATGCATGAGCAAATTTACTCATCAGGAACCTCATGTTGCAGATATCTCTCAAATTGCCAGGGCACCAAAAAACAAATATAAAATAATTAGTGCATGTAAATATAATTTGGAGCCGCACCCCAAAGATTTTAGCTGTGCTTAAATACTGTTTTGTTCTCTGTAAATGACATCCGTGCTGTATTGATAGGAGAGTGACAGATCGAGTCACACCCGTGAGCGATGTTTGTAATTTCACATTTGGAGGTGTAATAAGGTGTGAAATCAAGCAGGGCTCTAATTGTGCTGGTCTAACAGCAGATGTGACCCATTTGAGGAGATGTGATTTTGATGAGATGAGTGCCATAGCAGAGCACATAAGATTCACAGAGAGCATTTCACACATACACAACCAACACAGGTGTGTTCAAACTCTAATATCACTTTAAAACATGATGATGCTTATACAATATGTAAGGGATAATGTACATCCAGCCGGTTGTTATCTCATAATCAACCCTGACAGGGTGATCAGGTCTTGCATCAGCCGGAAGGGGTTTATTCTGAGATAAATAACCAGCTGAATATACGTTATCCCAGTTATTACACGGCTACTTGCTACACAAGTAAATATTGATCTGAGTCGAAATATCTTATTAGCTATTTAAACGCAAAGCTTCCACAGAGAGCAGTTGCTAGCGCGGCAAGTTCAATCTAGATGGACTTTTAAGGGATACGGTACAGTCACATGACTTAGTAAACGGCATTTCGCCACATAAAGAATAATGGGAATAAGAGATATTGATTTGAGATGAAACTGTGTTAAAATCATACCTGTTTATCTTATAATCCAACGGTGTACAAAACAATAGTCGCAAAATGGCAGCAGCTCCATTTTTATGAAACGAGAAAGCGAGTCCACGATACTGGATGACAAGATTAAGTAACTGTACACAAAATATTGATATGACTGAGTTTTAATATTTTATTAGCTCACCAAACATAAAACTTCGATGAAGAAAAAACATTCCAAGCAAGCGTATAGCGCTGCAGACTTCAGTAACCCCGATGAGCCTGTGCTATCTGTTTTCAGCGGTTGTTATCGGGAAATAACATACTGCTGGATGGTGCGATTGACCAATCAGAATCAAGTATTCCACAGAGCCGTGTAATAAGATATGATATACACTACCGTTCAAAAGTTTGTCCAAAATCTAAATTCAACTAGGATACATTAAATTGACCAAAAGTGAAAGGAAAGACTTGTTGCAATGTTACAAAATATTTGAACTTTCTATTCATCAAAGAAGTCCTGGGGGGAAAAATCACGTTTTGATATATTGTAGCATATATCATGCCCCATATTGCATAATACAGTAAAATATATATTATTAAACTTATCACATAATGTTACAATGTATGATACGATATAAAACACTACAATATGATACAATATGATCTATGATGTGGTACGTTATGATATATGATGTGACACATGACAATAAAGTTTACTACAATGTTATGTCGATGTATATATAATAAAAAACAATGCAATATATTAATTGACTAGACAACTATCGGCACACATCCTCAACAAAGACCATGGGAACCAGAAAATTGGATGAAATATTCTAAGGCTACGTTAACACTGCGAGCCTTACTGCTCAATTCCGATTTTTGCTCAGATCTATTTTTTTTATCTATTTTTTTATGTTTACATTGTTTTAAATGTCAGATTTCCAGTGTGAATAGATCATGGTTCTGAACTGACCTGCACGCACAAAAGAACGATACAAACTGGGTTACCAGGTTTTTACCACAAAATCCACTCAATTGCTTCTCAAAACTAGTCCAACTCTAGCCCAAACGCATTCCGTGGAGAATCCTGGTAAAAATTGCATTCCGCTGAGTTGCAAAACAACCCGTGGCAACTGTGAAAAAGTAACCTGATTCTGCAGGAAAATCGTGGACTTGGCAACACACACTGCGCGTGGTCATACGGAAGTAAACATAGAGGGCATTACAGTAAGCAAGTTTATTTATAGTGTTATCTGCCGTGGAAGCCAGCGAAATTACGTGCAGGCAATATGAAAATTAAAGACAATGATGTGACGAAAGACAGCAGAGTTTTGAAACATTTTTGATATAAGCCGTCATGTTTTGTAGTCTAGAGCTGTGTCTGTAATATGAGTTCTGACACATCAATGCTCTTCTACTGACTACCTTTCACAACTATCTTGATAACGTTGGGTATGTAAAATATTTGAATAGACTCCCATTTCAGTCACTGATGAAGTTTTGTTTCCTTGTCCCGTTGCTATTTAGCTTGCTTAGTTGGGGACACTTAATATTCAGCAGTATTAGTGATTTGACCGTACTGACACTATTGGCTGAGAACTGAACTGAACTGGATAATAAAATCACTGTTTTTATAGCTAAATTGATCTCATTTCATAATTGGTGATCTTTATACTGTTTTGCTGAACTGAATTGCAGCTGACCAATGAGACTGTTATCTTATTTTTAAGGCCCCGATATATTTAAAGCAAAATCGAAGAACAAACTGGTGTGACATAATTTAGAACAAAATCAGGCCAAAACAAGGTTCGTTTTTAGTTTGTTTTGGGAGTTCAAAACAGCTTGCCAAAGCTCTGACTGGTAAACATCTTCAAAGTACCATTGGTTCATGGTGATGATGTAATAGGTAGGTGTGGCTCTGAGGCTCCGCCTTCTTTGACATGAAAATCTTCTTCTGTTCAGTCCATCGAGTTCAGTCGAGTAAAAACATGAACACACCGGAGAGCCACTTTCTTAAAAAATGTTGTAATTCTAATTGAAAACTACTTGTATACAGTGGTATATAAATAAACGTAACATGACTTTACTGAAGAGCCGAATTGCAGAGCTTGCGCAAACATCCACATCGCTATGTTCAGATGCTTTCTTAACTGCTGTTTTCTCACCGTTGTCTTTTTTGTTGCGTGTTTATTTTGTTATTGAGAGAAAAGCGCACAGAAATAAATAAAGGTGACTTGATATGAGAATAAACTGATGTGACGTCATTTCAAACTAAATCAGGCCAAAACAAATTTTGTTTTTTGTTTGTTTCTGGAGTTCGAAACAGATCAAAGTGATCAAAGCGATCTTTTGGGACCATTGGTTTGTGGCGATGATATAATAGGCAGGTGTGGCTCTGAGGCTCCGCCTTCTTTGACATCTTCTTCTATTCAGTCCATCGATGTTGACTTGAGAACAAACTGGTGTGACGTCATTTCAAACTAAATCAGGCCAAAACAGAGCTTGTTTTTTGCTTTCTTAACTGCTGTTTTCTCACCGCTGTCTTTTTTGTTGCATGTTTATTTTGTTATTGAGAGGAAAGTGCGCAGAAATAAATATCTAGACTATAAATTCTGAGTATAAGTTTGAAGGCATAGTGAAATGCTTTCAAATGTGGTTTTAGATTCTATGTTAATATTTAGTTGTTTTTGTGTTGTCACAGTTAACTATTTTACCAATTATAAGTCTTAATAAATGTAACTTTATTGATCATTGCTGTTTTTTGACATATACATGGCTCTTGTTGCCATTTTCTAAAAGTAATAATCCACTTTATTGCTTTAATAAGATATGGTCCGATGTTCCAATATAGGATACGATAAGACACAATATGATATGATAATGGAGTAATAATAATACGGGACTAACAAATGAAAGACATTAAGATTTCATGTTCATTCTTTCCCCTTCAGTCTCATGGCCTCCAGACGATACTACTTTGAGATTCTCCACAAGCAGGACGACAAAGGCTCGGATCACGTTGAAGTCGGGGTGAGTTTTGAATTGACTAAACTCAAGCTCATTTTAACATGGGGGGAGGGAGGGAGTCAGAGACAACGAAGAGCTGGTTCCAAATGCAGATAGACTTTAATAATAAAATAACACAAATCCACACACCTGAACAAAAGGAACAGAACAGAGTATTTATTTACAAGTGAGGGTGTCTGTGGTCCAGGTGAGTCCAGGAGAAAGTCTGCTGAGCAGACAGGGTTCAGTCGGTGTGGAGGGCTGCTGGCAGAGAATCCGTACCGCCAACCTCCTGTTAGTCACTCTCTGGCAAAGCAAAACAAAGATGAACACAAGCACACGTGTTAGTCTTGGTTTAGAGAAGAGCGATGCTTGATGAGCTGCTGACAACTCGTCACAATACACACACGATATCAAGGGGCTAACAAGGGACAGGTGAGGGAAATTAATCACTATAGGAACAAAGACGGGGGCAAAGGAATAGGAGCTGCGTCCCAATTCGGAGTTTGCATCTTTCGAAGGCCGCATTTGAAGGCTGATTGCATTTGTTGTATCCTGTAATGAATAGATCCCTCACAGCCTTGTCTTCCCCAGAATTCATTGTGCGGCAACTGGATTTTTATTTATTTATTTATTTTTATTTTTTTTTGAGGGGGAGAAATTGCCGCATTACACTTTTAAATGTAAATATTGGGTTTACGGTTCAAATGTTGACATCTTACTTAGATGCAATTTTATGTACTTTACACACTTTATGTACGTACATAAATGGACCAAGGTGAACATATTTACACAAGTTTTGTTTTCAGAAGTTCACTTTCAAAATAAAGTCCAGTACAAATGTTACTACTCATCAAGCTGCTAGACGACAAGAGCAATTTTACAACGCTCGGTCTGACATTTGCAGACCTCGAAGGCTTGGCCTTAAAGTCTGTGTCCTTCGAAGGATCCTGTCTCTGAATTGGGACACAGGTTGGAACTGAATACAGGTATTGGAACAACAGGTGTGAACAGTAAATACATATCAAATAAAAGTCCTTAAAGGGATAGTTCACCCAAAAATGAAAACTACCCCATGATTTACTCACCCTCAAGCCATCCTACGTCTATATGACTTTCTTCTTTCAAACGAACTCAATCGGAGTTATATTGAAAAATATCCTGGCTTTTCCAAGCTTTAGTGAATGGGCGTGAGATTTTGAAGCCCAAAAAAGCACATCTATCCATCATAAAAGTAATCATGGGATAATTAAATTTTTTTCGGTGAACTATCCCTTTAAATACAATACCAACAGGGCAGGATTTGAAACACTCAGAGCTTCAGAAACGATTTTTAATGCATTTCAGACCACATAGTGCTTTTCAATTCACGTTCTGTTTATTCCGTCTAAACATGCGCAATCATGCATTCTCCACTATCCATTATCTGAACTGCCAAAACAGCCGTTATTGTCCGCTATGAAAAATGTTATTACACAAGTCTTTTCAGTCCACGGGCTATTCTGAGGATTGGTAATAGAGGCTAAAGATACTGAATGTTTTGGTCATATCTTTTTTCACTCACAGCTTTGATAACACTCCATTCAGTCGGCCTGAGAGAGCCGAATACCTCTGAAAGCCTCTGTTTGGGGTTTAAGAGTGGGTGACTTATTGTGTTCTCAACCTCACCAGATCTGAGTCAAGGTCTTTTCATGAGCCTGTTCATCTGTCTGCTTGCTAGTATTTGTGTGTTTGTTTTTGCTCAGATTAATTCTCAATACCTCCACGAAATCAATGTAATGGGAAGACTTTTTTAGATTATGCAATTGTAGCCTGAACATTCTGTGTGTAACGCTCTCGCGGATAGTGCTAGGAAGCACGGACACGGAGGACAGATGAATATCAAAGACTTTATTTAAACTAGACAGGTTTCAGGACAGGTAACACGAGCCACGTAACTTTAACAACGAACAAAGACAGGACTGACACAGAGGGAATTTATACACCAGAGAACAGGAGGATAATGAGTGAAAACACAGGTGACAGGCATGAGACTAACAAGACACAGCTGACGACGATGAACTGATTACAAGACGAGCACATGGCAGGGCAAAACAAAGAGCACATGACTAAACAGAACTCAAAACAAAGAGCACATGTGACGATGACAGGACAGGGGAACAGAATCAACAGACACGATCATGACAGTACTCCCCCCTCCCGGAAGGCGCGACCTCGCGCCGTGAAGGAACAGATTCGGGAGGGGGGGTGGGCACCCTGGAGGCCGTGGTCAGGCTTAGACAGTTCAGGTGGCCTCCAGGGTGTCTCCTGGACCTCCTGGTGGTCAGGCGGCCATGGCGGAGTCCAGGGCCGCATCACGGCAGACGCAAGGGGGTCAGGCGGCCATGGCGGAGTCCAGGGCCGCGTCACGGCAGACGCAAGGGGGTCAGGTGGCCATGGCGGAGTCCCCCATATCAGTGGGCTGGGTGGCTGAGGAGCAGTCACAGGCCCCGGCGGAGGAAGGTCTGGGAGGTCTGGGAGGTCTGGGAGGTCTGGGAGGTCTGGGAGGTCTGGGAGGTCTGGCGGGTCAGGAAGCCCAGGCGGCTCTGGCGGGTCAGGGAGCCCAGGCGGCTCTGGCGGGTCAGGGAGCCCAGGCGGCTCTGGCGGGTCAGGGAGCCCAGGCGGCTCTGGCGGGTCAGGGAGCCCAGGCGGCTCTGGCGGGTCAGGGAGCCCAGGCGGCTCTGGCGGGTCAGGGAGCCCAGGCGGCTCTGGCGGGTCAGGGAGCCCAGGGAAGTCTGGGAGCTCAGGCGGAGGAAAGTCTGGGAGCTCAGGCGGAGGAAAGTCTGGGAGCTCAGGCGGAGGAAAGTCTGGGAGCTCAGGCGGAGGAAAGTCTGGGAGCTCAGGCGGAGGAAAGTCTGGGAGCTCAGGCGGAGGAAAGTCTGGGAGCTCAGGCGGAGGAAGGTCTGGGAGCTCAGTGTCTGTGAGCTCAGGAGGAAGGTCTGGGAGCTCAGGAGGCTCTGGCCAGTCGGGGAGCTCGGGCCAGTCGGGGAGCTCGGGCCAGTCGGGGAGCTCGGGCCAGTCGGGGAGCTCGGGCCAGTCGGGGAGCTCGGGCCAGTCGGGGAGCTCGGGCCAGTCGGGGAGCTCTGGAGGTTCAGGGAGCTCTGGAGGTTCAGGGAGCTCTGGAGGTTCAGGGAGCTCTGGAGGTTCAGGGAGCTCTGGAGGTTCAGGGAGCTCTGGAGGTTCAGGGAGCTCTGGAGGTTCAGGGAGCTCTGGAGGTTCAGGGAGCTCTGGAGGTTCAGGGAGCTCTGGAGGTTCAGGGAGCTCTGGAGGTTCAGGGAGCTCTGGAGGTTCAGGGAGCTCTGGAGGTTCAGGGAGCTCTGGAGGTTCAGGGAGCTCTGGAGGTTCAGGGAGCTCTGGAGGTTCAGGGAGCTCTGGAGGTTCAGGGAGCTCTGGAGGTTCAGGGAGCTCTGGAGGTTCAGGGAGCTCTGGAGGTTCAGGGAGCTCTGGAGGTTCAGGGAGCTCTGGAGGTTCAGGGAGCTCTGGAGGTTCAGGGAGCTCTGGAGGTTCAGGGAGCTCTGGAGGTTCAGGGAGCTCTGGAGGTTCAGGGAGCTCTGGAGGTTCAGGGAGCTCTGGAGGTTCAGGGAGCTCTGGAGGTTCAGGGAGCTCTGGAGGTTCAGGGAGCTCTGGAGGTTCAGGGAGCTCTGGAGGTTCAGGGAGCTCTGGAGGTTCAGGGAGCTCTGGAGGTTCAGGGAGCTCTGGAGGTTCAGGGAGCTCTGGAGGTTCAGGGAGCTCTGGAGGTTCAGGGAGCTCTGGAGGTTCAGGGAGCTCTGGAGGTTCAGGGAGCTCTGGAGGTTCAGGGAGCTCTGGAGGTTCAGGGAGCTCTGGAGGTTCAGGGAGCTCTGGAGGTTCAGGGAGCTCTGGAGGTTCAGGGAGCTCTGGCGGTTCAGGGAGCTCTGGAGGTTCAGGGAGCTCTGGCGGCTCTGCGAGCTCTGGCGGCTCTGCGAGCTCTGGCGGCTCTGCGAGCTCTGGCGGCTCTGCGAGCTCTGGCGGCTCTGCGAGCTCTGGCGGCTCTGCGAGCTCTGGCGGCTCTGCGAGCTCTGGCGGCTCTGCGAGCTCTGGCGGCTCTGCGAGCTCTGGCGGCTCTGCGAGCTCTGGCGGCTCTGCGAGCTCTGGCGGCTCTGCGAGCTCTGGCGGCTCAGGGAACTCAGGCGGCTCAGGGAACTCAGGCGGCTCAGGGAACTCAGGCGGCTCAGGGAACTCAGGCGGCTCAGGGAACTCAGGCGGCTCAGGGAACTCAGGCGGCTCAGGGAACTCAGGCGGCTCAGGGAACTCAGGCGGCTCAGGGAACTCAGGCGGGTCAGGGAACTCAGGCGGGTCAGGGAACTCAGGCGGGTCAGGGAACTCAGGCGGGTCAGGGAACTCAGGCGGGTCAGGGAACTCAGGCGGGTCAGGGAACTCAGGCGGGTCAGGGAACTCAGGAGGGTCAGGGAACTCAGGAGGGTCAGGGAACTCAGGAGGGTCAGGGAACTCAGGAGGGTCAGGGAACTCGACTAGCTCAGGGGTTGCGAGCACAAGAGACGGCTCGGGGTTTGCGAGCACAGGATACGGCTCTGGGTTGGCGAGCGCTGGAGACGGCTCTTGGTGTGCTGGAGCGTGCTCGTGGTGCGCTGGCACGTGCTCGCGATCCCTCGCGGCCTTTCGGGGGCGTGGCTTGTGAGCAGCGGCCCCTTTTTGTGGCGGCCCGCGAGGCGATTTCTGGGCGGCGGTCCGAAACACGGCTGGGTTGAGGATGGTGTCATATTGCAGCGTGTGATGGTGCGGATCGAGGGGATCAGAAAGCTCCTCCTCCTCGTCCGAGAACGGGTTAGGCGACCAGACAGGAAACACACCGCTGCAGAGATATGCGGGGGGACTCGGAGAAGGCAGGGCTGGCGGAGCGGGTGTTTTGGATGAGACTGGACGGAGATCACATTCCTCAACCACGAACTCAGAACCGTTTAGCTCTAGAATTAAATTAACTAATTCAGCTAGTGTGTAATTGCACATCGGTTCGTTCGGGCGAATCATATTTTCATCCAGTCCCAACCAAAACACGGTGTTAAGGGAAGCATCCGACCAGCCCACCAGATGAGAGAACTCCACGAATTCCCCCACATACCTCTCCAGCGGGCATCCCCGCTGCCGGATGCTCCAGAGATGGCTTTCGGGAGAGACATCCATGATGTTTTGCCTCTTGTTGTGGGTTCGTTGTTCTGTAACGCTCTCGCGGATAGTGCTAGGAAGCACGGACACGGAGGACAGATGAATATCAAAGACTTTATTTAAACTAGACAGGTTTCAGGACAGGTAACACGAGCCACGTAACTTTAACAACGAACAAAGACAGGACTGACACAGAGGGAATTTATACACCAGAGAACAGGAGGATAATGAGTGAAAACACAGGTGACAGGCATGAGACTAACAAGACACAGCTGACGACGATGAACTGATTACAAGACGAGCACATGGCAGGGCAAAACAAAGAGCACATGACTAAACAGAACTCAAAACAAAGAGCACATGTGACGATGACAGGACAGGGGAACAGAATCAACAGACACGATCATGACACTGTGGTTTGAATACTGATTTGTTAAATGAATTAAAACAATACATGATTTAAAAAAAATAATTAATTCTCAACACCTCATCAATGCAAATCAATGCCATAGCCTTTATTGAACATGTTCATGTACTGATTTGGTGAATAAATACATTAAATAAAATAAAAATACAAATTAATATTTTAAAATTATAAATTAAAATCTAAATGAAAATGTAATATATAATAAATAAAATAATATATACATTTAACAAATAAATTAAACATAATAAATACTATTATCGACAAGATATTTTATTGTGGCAAAATATATTTCCGATAACCTACCTCAAATAACATATATAACACATATAAACAAAACAATCTTTGTTTGGCTACTTTACTTGTCAAGCAGATGGTCTTTTCATGTTTAAAAGCAACCATAACAGTTATAAATTGAAATTGATTAGGAGCGATATTTCCCCCTGGAACTTATTTCTAAGAGCATTTTGAGCATTTTTTTCCCCCCTTTTTTTCTTCAAATAATGTGCACTTAACATGAAATACTTAGATTTGTTGGGATTTTCTGCAAATTCTGTGTTTGAAAAGGAAATTTTAGTCATAATGGTGTCTGCTGAGGCACAAATCAATACTAAACAAATAATAACACAAAATAAAACAGTGGAATTCACTATGGGGGACCATTTTTATCCCCACATATTACATATCTGGGGCATTTGTATCAATAATGGTGACATTTTTCCCAGAGCCGTTAATTTCTGACCCTAGACTCCACTAGACATATAGTGTCTCTCCAGCAGTGTTGGGGAACGTTACTTTTTAAAGTAATGCATTACAATATTGCGTTACTCCCTAAAAAATTATACAAATTGCATTACTTAGTTACTTTTTATGTAATGCGTTACATTACTTTTGTGTTTCTTTTTCTCAGCTGGGCTGGGCTTGATTGTTTGTTTTTTAATAACAACAAAAAAAGTTCTATTTTTGACAAATGTTGAGTAGGATACAGGAGAAGGAAGTTCAACACTCTTATTTCTAAATCTAATCTTAAGTAATTTTGCTTAATATTATGGTTGAATTAGATCATTGAAGGTCAGCAGCAAAGACTTTAGTTAATAAAGTAAGATTAAATACATTTATGTAATTTAATATAGTTAATTCCTACAGGTTTACAAAAAATTATGAGATTCATTTCACTGTTTTTATTCATTTTGAGGAATGCTGAATGTTTTCATGCAAGTGAGATGAGTAAACGCATGTTCACATTTAGAGGAGTCGGTCAATACATGTGAAAACAATAGTCAGTATCAGTAAACCTCATAGTCTTTGTTACTGTTTTATTACATTTATTTCAACACATGGCTCTGGGAATTTGTTTGTTAACTAATGTAGAAAGACATTGAAACTTCATTCATGTTGGAACAAATCATCCCATGGAAATGAAGTTTCCGTCCACTGTCAGTGCCATTAAGTCATTAAAACACCTTTGATTTGAAAAGGGGGGGAAAATATTCCGTCCAATCCATCCATGCATGCTCCAGTCCATGTTTTTGTTTGACAAAGCAAACACATTCTGTTATGATTTAGCAAGTGTATTTCCTCCAAAAACTCTATTACATTTAGCTTTGGACTTGCCTTTAGGCAGTGACAGGACATGATAGAGGTGATATATTCCCCTAGACTGGTACCGGGCTTTACTTTTTGGGGGTTTTAATCATTTTGGTAACATTAACCATCTTTAACCATCTCTGATATCTCCAAATCTCTCTTTGTTCTGTTGTCTGGACACAAACACTGTTCTGTTCACATTACGCTCTGTGGTTTCTGTATCACAGCATTGTAATGAATATGAGCACATGAGTGCAGTATCAGTGTAGGTCTCTTTATCACTCTTTCTGACTGACTATCTCCTCCTATCTCTTTTTTAGTCCATTTTATTTTCTTCTAAATCACATCCATTCACCATCCAGCCACCATTTGCTTGTTATCCACCCCAGAATAAAGCAGCATCGCCCATCTATCCTCCACCGCAAATGAAAAATACACACCTGTGTGTGTATGTAGGACAAAAACTATTAATGCTGTGTGAGGAAAATATTAGGCGTGATATTATAAGGACAACTAAATTATTTTTAGACATTCTGTTGAGTATAAGTAATGATGTACCTGCATGTTAATTGACCCTTCGCAAAGACCCGCCCCCTTTAGTTACTGTTGCTATGTCCGACAAGCCATGCGCTCTCACGCCACACATCATGTTCTCACGGAGTGAAAAATACATCGCTGAGGAAAGAGGACACTGACAACATATTAAAATGTTTCATATTTAAAATATTGTAATTTTTTAAAGAAGTTTAAACAATAAATAGCGTGTAGTGGCTCTTTAATGTGTCGTGACAGATCTCTGTAGCTCCTTCAAGCGGCTCGTGAACCGATCATCTCTTCATATTAGTTCATTTATAGCATCAAATAAACATGAATGAACATCAGAAGGAATGTTGGTTCAACCGCGGAAAGATGTGAGTACACAATTTTGTTAATATTAGTTTTTAAACATTAAACTGTATAACTGCCTTTACATTTTGGGAATCCAGAGTTATACACTGAATACACAAATGTTCTGCTACAGCTGAAATAGTTTATTCAGGACAGTACTAAATAAAAAATAACATGCAATTTTCATTATCCTTATTTTCTTCTTATATTCTGCAAGGGGTATGTAAAAGCTCAACTGAATATTTGTTAAAATGTCCAGTACACGCTACAATGCACCGTTTCCCACAATACAATGTTACAAATACTGGTATTACGGAGGACGAAAATGTGAAAAAAAGCTATTTATCCCCATTAATTGTATAGACCGTGCTTTAAGTATGTGGTGGGGGGACATAAACAGTTCAGAAAAAGATGTGCAAAGCCTTCTGTCGTTTTAGAAAAGAGCAGAGCAAACATGGTAAAATAAATGAACGTCATCACATTATCATCCAAAATGCCAAAAATAACAATTACGGCCCCCCTGTGTGAAGCCATCAGCAAGCATCAGTCCGTAGCACAGGCTCTGTGGGAGAGAGAGGAATGGAGAGAGTGCTTGAAACTACTTTAGGTTTGATTTAGCTGCAGCTGGCTGCTTCTCATTTCACTAAAAGCATTGAGCAAATACAAAAAAGGGCCTCCAAATGAAATTTTCAGAATGTATTTCCTGACTTTGACCGTCTGCTCTAGACTGCCATGATGGCGGTGGAGCTTCCAAGAAAAGATATCACGATAATATCTTGAGTTGAGCCAATCTACGAGCTTTGATTGATTCGTATAACAGTGATATACATTTTTTTACAATAATAACAATATTTAAAAAACATATTTTGATAAAAAGATTGTTTTCAGCAGCACAGACCTACTGTCTATAAATAATGTGGTGTAATGCAGTGATATTTGTAAGCTAAATTTACTGTAAATTTACTGTAAGCTTTGTAAGCTTGATTACTGATACTTTTGTAGTTGCATTGTGTGATTTGTTACCCAGCAAACCAAATGAGAGAGATACTTGCAGAATTACTCAGTTTCTAAGCAGTTAAATTCGGTTGTCAGTTCAGACACACAGTTCAGTAATTTATGGGAGTGAGAACCGCATTTACATGCGCGGTGCAAGAAAATCACTGAGAAAGTGGTACAAGCTCTGACTTGTTTGTGTTCCCAGTTCTTCCTAGAAAAAAACAAGAACAAGCCCATAATAAACCGAGATAAATCCAAAGGCTTTATACTGAAAACAAGACCGAAATATCGTACCCCGCACCTGCCTACTTTATAAACTGGATCGCTCTATGAGCCAGGCGCAAATAATAACTACATGGCAACACTTCAAATGCGCGCTCTGCATAGCGGCCTTATAAACATAAACGAAACATGATGGTGGTTTAGTTAAAATTGCAGAACATAAGTTTAAAAATAACGGATACCAAGCACACCAGAATGTTGTAATGATTACCATGCTGTCAATCAAGAGAAAATTAATTTAGGGGATTCACTCATTTATTTAACCCCTTATTGCACACACCCGATTTGGGCACGTGGGTTATAAACAGGGCTGGGTAGGTTACTTTTAAAATGTATTTCACTATAGATTACAAAAAACATGCTTTATAAAGTAATTTGTAACGTATTTGGTTACATTACTCAAGTTTAGTAACTTAATCTAAATACTTTAGAATACTTTGGAATATTAATAAGTATGGAACAAACACAAAACAGGTAATTGCAAGTTTTTATCTCACAATTCTGACTTTTTCCCTCAGAATTGTGTGATTTAAAGTTGCAATTGCGAGTTATAAAGTGTGAATTATGATATAAACTCGCAATATTGAGAAAAGTCAAAATTATGATAAACTCACAATATTGAGAAAAGTCCGAATTATGAGAAATAAACTCGCAATATTGAGAAAAGTCAAAAATAGGAGATATAAACTCACAATATTGAGAAAAGTCAAAATTATGAGATTTAACTCACATACTAAATTCACAATTGCAAGAAAAAAAGTCAGTATTGCAAGTTTATATCTCCCAATTCTGACTTTATAACTTGCAATTGTGAGTTTAAATCTCGAAATTCTGAGAAAAAGAATTCAGAATTGTGAAATGCAAACTCAAAATTGTGAGGGGAAAAAACAAATTGTGAGAAAAATATCCCGTGACCTTTTTTACAATTATAAAATGACTCACAAACAACTATCACAAAACATTAAAACAGTCGAAAACATGAAACTTAACTCTGCTTTTTCAGACTGTCAGAGTCAGAGAATCACCAATTGCTGTTTAAATGACATTAAAATTCAAAATAATCACTTAAAGTGATTTGTAATCTAAAATACTTTTCATAAGTAACTGTAATTTGATTACCACCCATTTAAAATGTAACTGTAATGAAATACAGTTACTCAAATTTTTTATTTTAAATACGTAACTAAGTTACTTGTATTTCGTTACTCCCCAACCCTGTTTCTAAATGACATACCCAAAATAAAGGTTGCTGCTCAAAAGTCATTCTGGATGGATACATAACCAACATATATGTAAAAGCTGACACTTGGAGGTTTACAATTCAGAATTACTATATAAGCTCAAATATAATAAAAAAAATATATATATATATTACGAATATAATTTTTAAATTAATAAAAATATTATGTGGATGTGGTATGACAACAATTAATGTGAAGCCACAAGTGTGGTCATGCTTCATTTCAAATCTGAGGATGATATCTCTAAAACTATGCGTTTTATGAATCATTTTCTAAGAACATGTCGTGTGTATTTTTAGAGAAGGCTAATAAAAATGCTAATGACATTATTTATGGCCCTTATAACTCCCCTGCACTCTAATGTCTGGCGCAGAGAACTGCTAACTCACAAATATTGTTCTCTCTCGACGAATGTTAGTACTTCTGCCGGTATGAGACTTAATCTTCATTATTTTTTTATCATTATTCTTTTGTTTGTATTCAGCCATTATCAGCCCTTATTCTGGCATTGCATTGCTTACCCATCCACACCACTTTCATTCCAGATTCGCTAATCAACTTGAAAGAAAGAAAAAAAAAGGCATATTCTTGAGACCGTATATGAATTATTTTAACAAATTAGTTTATGGAATACAATAGCTCCTGGCGCATTAGAGCTACAATTAGCATCAAGCTACATAAGATTAATATTACACTTTTACTCGAAACTCACTTTAAACCTACATCGAGTGTTTGTATTATCGCGATCTAATATGGATTTTGGTCATGTGATATTGTTGAAATATGTTATATTTAGCATTTTATATGGAGCTAACCACTATATCTGCTTAGCATGTACACTGTAAACATTCTTCATTCATATGAAAATACCCCAAATCACATGAAAATCACATACACAATCACAAATCATATACTATCATAATCAAGTTTATTCTCTTCATTTTTGATGTGTAGAAACGTTTCTTTGGCTTTGTTTTTCATGGAGCTGCGAAGTTTCATGGTCATGCCGAACCCAGAACAGGAGAGACAGCTCTGTGCACGCTGTTTTAGCTCTTTCGATTGCATAATTCAGTGGGAAATGAATATAAATGGTATTCTGAATGACAAAATGTTTTGCAAACATGTGAGAATAAATCAATATTTCTCACACGTTTGGCCTAAAAGCTCTAAAGGACGCTGTCTAGTGCAAATAAACAGGAGGAGACATGAGTAAATGACTACTTGTGTTTTTATTCAATTCAATATATCGTAAGCTACCGATTTCCTGACATAAATTAAGAAATTACCGTCACTGCAACCAAGTTTTATCATAAACAGTGGTCATTTATCGAAGCTAAAGTCTTTAATCTTTCTAATGATACACATTTTGTCCATATGACATTAAGAATGTAGTTTTAATGCACAGTGAATCTTAAATGACTATAATCTGGGGCTGACAGTAAAGAGTTAAATGCGGTTTTCACTCCTGAAACTTTACATTGTGCATGTGGCCTATAAACTTATAAGTATATAAATGCCAAACATACCGCAACAGGGTTGAAATCGATTTTTTTTTTGAATGGTTAGGACTACTTTTAGCAATAAGACTGTACCATATCCCTTTAAGATTATTTAAAATTAAAAAAAAAAATTAATTCAGTATGAATTGCCATTCCTGGGAATTCAACTTTACCAAAACTCTTGATAATAAACACAACATTGAAAAGCTGTTCAATGTGACTACGCATTTGTCAGGCACTGAGCATAATACAATTCTGTCAGCCACACTTACACTTTTCTGGCTATATTGTTACATTTTGTTGTTTTCCCTCTTGTATTGATTTTTGTCTTTTCACACTGAAGGTTTCAGGCCAGTGAATCAGACCTCTGTTTCTCAGAAGAAATGTCATCAGACACATGAGACCGTGCAGACAGGAAAGCACACACATTTCTTAAGCTCAATGGGCACATAACATAGAGACTTCCGTAGTTATTAATTTAAGCTCATCATAATTACAATAGACCCCTATTGCTAGAAAAGGAACACATTATTTAGTCCCTTTATTAAGTTATTAACCTCCTAGGGACCTGAGAGGTTCTTACATTGTAAGTTATTTCAGGTTTTACTATCATTGTAAGGACATTTGATCAAAACCTTGACACACACACACACACACACACAAGCACAAGGTCTTTTGTTGTTTTCTCTGCCACAACACATATTTTTTCATGCACTCTGTCTTTCTGTCTTTTCTAAAAGCTGGAATGATTATAGTGTCCACAAACCCAGACACCCACATTTATCACAAAGAAGAGGCTTATAACTGCCGATGGGTTTTATTATACGTTCAAGTGATATTAGTGGGTGCTGTTTCAATCTCTCGTTCTTCTACTCGTCATTCTTTATTCTAGACCTAGTTTCAAAATTTATGCTTGTGTGAATTTCACAAAACTAGTCGAGAGTCTTTTCTGGGTCAAGATAAGAAATAAATTATATTACTATAACATATAGTGGTAGAGGTAAAATAGAGGTAGTGGTAAAATAGATGCTATTTACACTAAGTAAAAATAGCAACAGATTCTATTTACACCACATAAAAGTATCAGTTCTTTGCAATAAACGTAAATGGCAGTTAGATGCTGTATATACTTTATATTAGCAAATACTATTTGCATCTTGGTATTTTTGTTCATTAACAGGATAATATCATAGAGTGTAAATTATTTATTAAAATTATTAAATGAATGCTGCCTTAACTTGAGTGGCCCAACCAGATATTGGTGGGCGGAGCTAGTGTAAATAGCATTTGCCAACAAGGGGCGCTATTTGCACTTAGTGTAAATAGACACTTTGTAAAAAGGTAATTATTTAATGTGTGTTTATCATTTTAATTTAGTTTGTGGTGGTGCAATTTATTGAACAAACTTTAATTAATGTTGATGTAAAAATGTTAATAATTAAAGATGCAATAGGTGATTCTCTAGGTGAAACATTTTTTGTTATACTGGTTGAAAGTCTCCTCATATCCTGATAGCAATCAATATCGTCTTTAATAATAATTATGTGTAAAATGTTCATCAAATTGTTATTATATTATATTATATTTGGTCCAAATGAAATAATACGATGTACCTGCCTGGAAACGTATGTTTTTACATACCCTCATGCACCCTGTTTGTGCGGACATCATATGTCATCAGCACGTTTCACGCTACTCAGATTTTATGTAGACAGACATCAACATGCACCACAAACAAACAGCAGCCACCTTCCAAAGACAATATTGATTGTTATCAGGATATGAGGAGACTTTCAACCGGTATAACAAAAAATGTTTATGTAAGCTTGTTGTTTTGAAGGAACTGTGAATTTCATGCTATTCAGAGTTTATGTAGACAGATATCAGTCGCAGAGCACCACAAGCAAACAGTTGCCACCTTTCACAGTTCCTTCAAAACAACAAGCTTATGCTGCGTTCACGCCATAACTACTGTAATTAAGAGATGGAAACCCGTGACTTTCTAACCGGAGCTGTTCAGTCAGACTCAGAATTATGTGTTTCCATGTAAACAGTATCAACACCTAAATGAATCTGCAGCAGTCAGGTACAAGCTCTCAAAATACTTTCATTATTATTGTAATGTTATGTGCTTTGAGACATGAGGTAGATTAATGCCGTCTCTTGTGTTGCTTTGCCGAGAGCAACTGTGTGTGTGTGTGTGCGTTCATGAGTTTTGGAGGAGGTGTGGCTTAAGACAGGGATTTTCAGGGAGATCGTATGCTTTCAATGCTAGCAGGCTAATGTTAGCATTCCTAGATCACCTACTACACCTTTAAATAATAATGAAAATGAGAATAGTGACAATTTGAGGGTAAAATTTGATGGTAAAATGTGCTCAATTGTCAAAAAAAGAATTTGGAGTGAAATATGACATGATATTGTTTTCACGAAATTTACCCATATATCTTTGTGGTCGTTCCTCAATGTTATGAGAGTGTGTGTTTGGATGTGGAAAATGGCCTGTCTCCCCTCATTACAGCGAGCATAAGCAGAAGTGACATGGTAATTGCACAACGTCATTAAAAGAATTGTAGCTTGTCGGATGGTTTGTAAGTGTGCTCCTGAAGAAGCTACTGTTGATGTGAGTGTGTCTCTCATTTCCTGCTGTGTGTTGTGATTGGATGGGTGAATCTGTTTAGTGAGGGTGACCTTGCATGAAATGTAGATGAATAAATAGCAGATTTCCCTCCGTCTTCTATTGTTGCATTCATTGTTCATCAATAGTTTTTTTCTAGACAATCAATAAAGAAACACGATTCCACGTGGAACGTTTTTGATTCATATTTTTTTCTGTGTTCTCAAAAATTCCACTGAAGTTCGACTTGAAAAACTTTTACATCATGCCCTAAACAGTTTGATTCGGTCAAACATCAAGCGATCCCATTTCTTTCATCATAATCAGAGTTTCTATTTTAACTTGCCTTAATTGCAATATGACCATATTTTGTCATTGTGCAACTTTTCCACTTTCAGTGAGGTCGGAAACTTGGCACTGCATCCGGATTGGATTCAATCACTACTAGGGGTGTGATGAGATAGTTAGCTCACGAGACGAGACACGAGATTGCGTTCACGAGATGAGATTTTTACACAGTATTTTAAAGAAATCCTCTATGAAATGCATGACTAGAAAAATAGTCAGCAGGTCCATTTCAGTTCTACTTTCTGAGTATGAATTATCATTGCAGTAAAAGTTGACAATACTCAAGCACTGTAAAGGTTTTGCCACAAACTCAACTGACTGGCTTCTCTCCTGTATGATTTCAAATTCAGACCTTACTGTACATGAATTATGAACTCCTACAACTTTTGAACTCCTTTCCACAAATTGATTGTATAAATAAAAATGAATAACACAGTTTTCTCTTAGTCTTATTAAGTGCACACAATAAATACAACCATAATCGAAGTACTCAATATTCAAAGTGCAAATAGAGACCAAATTTTTCTTCAAGCATGATACAGAGCTAAGAGATGGTTAAGAATACACAGCTCAGCCTAAGATAGCTTTCATATTGGTAGATATTTGCACGCATTCTACAAGATAATACATTTGTCAGATGCTGCATTTGTCGTGCAACGAATTCTCTGCTATGGTCTTGTCAGTCATCTCGTCATCTTAATGACTACACTGTAATGTGTAATGTCTTATGATGCTTTGCCGAGAGCAGCAGTGAGTGCGTCCATGTGTGTTGGAGGAGGCGTGGCTTTGGACAGCGATTTACACTGAGATTGTATGCTTTGAATGCTAGCAGGCTAACGTTAGCAATCCCAGATCATCTTCTGCACCTTTATTAATAATTAAAATGAGAATAGTGACAATTTGAGGGTAAAATTTGATGGCAAAATGTGCTTAATTGTTGTCAAAAAAAGATTTTGGAGTGAAATATGAAATTGTTTTCACAGACTTTACCCATATATCTTCATCTTTACTGGTCGTTCCTCAATGATGCTTTTAGGCTCTGTGTAATGAATTCTCTGCTATGGTCTTGTCAGTCATCTCGTCACTTACTCTCGTCACATGATCTGTGAACTCTTGATCCATACTGCACTACAAACATCTCTGTAGCTTGTGTTTGATGAGCTGGATGGGATTGAAGCGACCATAATCCAACTGAATTAAATAGTTTTCATTTCTATAAAAAGCAAAATGATAGTGGAGGTGTAATGTAAATGTAGCGGTGGCCTATTCTATCCTAATTTCACCCTCACACTCCGTCATGGCAATATCGTGAGACAGCTTTTCACCTCAACGAGAAATCTCGTCACATTTTAATCTTGCACTCCTAATAGCTACTTTTCCATTTTTAGCTACTACACCATTTCAACACTTTGATCAGCCGTTGACCTTCCGGCACCAAAGGGTTTGATGATTTGATGGCCTTAACTTGGAGTTTTAATTTTACAGAGATGCCCTTTGTTGAGAGATGACTTCGTCACTTTGTGCAATACTTTCATCAGAAATTTTGTGTCTTTTTATGGCACAGTTTCTTTTGCTGCCTGACTTTTGACTGTATACAAAGACTTTTGACTGTCAGGTCCACAAAAACCACACACTTAGACAAGAAGGGACTCTCTGACTGATGCAACAGACCCAAACTCATTGTTGAAATCATGATGGCTTTCTGCGCCCCCCTTAAGTATGAGCACAGGACAAAAGGTCCAAGCTGAGTGCTTCTGAGCATGACAAGCAACGTTGCCAGTAGCATTTTTATTAGGACACAGTTCAGTATCGTATGATTTCAAATTGTTCCACGCATGGAATCTAAGCCTGGTAAGCTAAATAGCTGATTTTGCAGCACCCCAGTCCAGAAAGAAATTGAAACTATATAAACAAGCTCAGATCACCTACAAAATTGGACAATTCAGCAAATGTTACTGTTTTGCCAGAAGATGGTAAAGTGCTGTATCAAATTTCTCTGACAAACCTCTGAGTATCTTTTAAAAGATTTGAAGGCATGAACATTATCAACTCCATCAAATATTGTTACCTATTCTTCCAAAAAAGCATTTATTTTATTAAATCAGTATCTAAACAAATCATTATTTCCTGGTGGACTGATGAAAATCTATGATTTAAGCCAGATCTTGCTGGTTTGGTGTGCAATATGCATCATGTAATCCAAAGCGCATTTCACACTAAATATGATAAAGCAGCACAAATGTATGTCACAGTAACACTCATGAATAGAAACAATAGATCTGTTTGGAGCTATTCACATCAGGTGCGAGCAAACACAGTGCGACAAAGCTAGATTTTTTTGCCAAGCAGGTGTAGTCTTCAGTTTATTATAAAACACTACAAATAATTCAAGTCTGCCCATTATTTACTCAAAATCCACTTTAGAGTGAAGTCGGAAGTTATTACACGCACTGAATGGTAGTTTCTGTGTAAACTTTATTTATCTTAATTTACAGTTGTATGTTGTGTAGTGGACAAGATTAAAGCCAAATGGGAAAACCTATGAGATACATATATGAGGAGAAATGTAATCTCGGTCAGCGTCACCTATCGTGCCGGTGTGAATTAGCTGAAGGTAATCGATCGTTTTGAGTTCAGTATGAAAGCTCAGTTCGTCTGCGATTTGCTTAGCTTTTATTGCATTGCGCTCAGTTTGAAAGGTCCAAAATAACTAATAGATATCACCACTACTTCCCTAGTTGATTGATTGCATTAAGAATTGCAAGCATTTTTTGTTTTAGAAATTTTCTGAAATGTTATGTTTAATATGCAAATGAGGCATTGTCTAATTGAATATTGGATGAAGTCAAGTTTAAAATTCAAAAGGGTATTTTTTATCACTCCATAAATCAGAAAATACTGTCAACAGCCAGAAAAATAAAAAAAATAAAAAAAATCACTTTTTTTAGTAATAAAAAATTGTGTAAATTAGTTTTGTATCAAATTATATATGAACAACCCGCAGAATATAGATATGAATAAAACTGTAAAGTTTGGTGTATGTAAGTGCTTCTGCAGATTCCTGAGGAGAAAATGCTCATTTTCAGAAAACGAGATATATAATGTAATTGAAATCTATAGATGCAAATAGATAAAGTGCTATGAAAGATGCACTTAAAATTGAATTTTGGATTTTTTCTTTCCACTTTATATAAAGCCAAAATCTCAAATGAAAAAACAGTGTTTTTGCCAATAGCGTCTCGCCTTAAGAATGGTCTGTTGGCTGTGCCATATGAGGCTTGAGTCTACTTTCTCTCTAACTGTCCCTGTTTGTCTTTATTACAGTGGCGTCCTTTCCTGCCAGGACTCAAGTATGAGGTCATTGATTCCGCCTACATCTCCTTGTACACAGGTAACACTCCCTCTCTTACAAACTCGACCAATTTCAGAACTAACCAGCATTGACTAGCCATCGAACTGCCGCCACACCGTCACTGTTTGAGTAGTTTGATGATGTGACAGTTTGACCTTTAGTCTTTGATGGTTTTCTTTGAGGTGCCCAAGAGGTTTCACTGTGAACCGTTTATGAAACATTTGGTGTCTCCGAGAGTTGTCGAGAAGGAAGAAAGTGGCTTTTTCAGGATCACTGAGATTGATGACAGTGACTTCTTCTGCCTGAGGCTGTTTCGAGTCATTGGTCTTTGTGTAGGGAATGGTACAGTGTGTCCCATCGGGCTTGAAACGACTAGATGTATTAGCCGCATTACACTTTAAAGTTGTTTTCCGTGCCCTAAAGTTGAATGTACAAAGACTTTTAATAGCGTCCTACTGAGTTCACCACAAAATTGATGAGTTTAGTAGACGTAATTTGCTTTTAACACGTTTTGGTTTTAGTGCCCTGAGGTGAAGCAAAATTGAAAATGTGCTTAGAGCTGTTGTGACAAAGCGAGAAAGGGCACAGGAAAAAGAACAAGGTTATAAAGACTCGGTCGGATCTTGCTCTCAAAGGGAGATCATGCATGGAGCGCTAACATCCGTAGCTTGCATACCGTTGCCATGGTGATCATGCTGACCTTCAAGGATAACCTTTTGGAAGTGTCTTCAGTACAGATGCCATCTTGTAACACAGCAGAGTTATATGTTTTCAAGCAGTTCACCGCACACACACTCTGGCCTCATAGATTTTACATTCAAGTTGGAAATAAGATTTACAAATGAGATTAATGAATAAATGAAACCCTATTTTAATTGTTAAATTTACCAAGGATCAGCATTGTCCCCTAAAAGTGATCAGGCAGACCAAACCGTAAGTCGTAGAGACTTGGAACTTTGAGGGCTGCTAGTACTGGTAGTACCTGACAGGGGCGCTACAGTGGTGAAAAGTACGAAATTGTCCATAGCTCCTGAACCGTTAGGTGTTGGCTCAAGTGTCTTATGTCGTCGGAATCCTTGGCTCAACATGGACAAACTGCATCTGAATCGCTCGGTATTTCGGATTTTTTGAAAAACCTACTTTTGCAAACTAATCCTACGTTTTTGGCCCAATCGGAACCAAACCAGTGCAGCAAGATTCTCTGGAGTCTGGTTGTCAATAATTATCAAAAAAAGTTTAGATTCATGATCCCTAAGGGCTACCAAACTGTTCGGAGTGGGTGGAGCTACTTTTACTAAAACTATAACTTGTGAACGGAATAAGATTTGTACCAAACTCAACACACCTATGTCACGTGAAAAAGGATGTGGCAACTGGCCACTTGGTGGCACTATAACAGCAAAAAAACATTGAAAACGGCTATAACTACTTTACCATTGGTCTGATTGACTTGAAAATAGGCATGCAGTGTCTTCATCCGAGTTGCCGCAGTTGTCCATGAGGACATTGATGCATCTCAAAAAACATGGTCACCATCAGCCAATGAAGAGCAGCTATCAGATAAGGTTAACCGAAGCCGATCGGAACGAAACTCACTGGGCCTGTTTGACTCACGGCTCTAGAGGCCTGTGAGAAATCTGAAAGAAATCGACCACTGGGGGCACCTTCGTGTTTTTCAAATGCACAAAGAATCGTGTATTGCGCAATTTTTCGCGCACACCCACAACATTCGTACCACATGGTAGAACACCTTAATCTGAGCAACTTTTCCTCTAGGATCCCCTCTGTCCATCAAATTATTTGTTAATTATTGGAGATTATATTAAAAACCAACTTTGGCGAACTAATCAGATTTTTGGCTCAACCTCGATAACGGTTAAAAAGCTTTAAAAACTATATATTTCCTATGGTAAATTGCCTGTATTTACTGTAAAATGGTCTTTTCCATCTATGATCTTTTTACGGACTGTGCTTAATTGCTGCTCGCAGCTATATTATTTAAATTTTTACTCCTACAAAGCAATAAGATTAACTGGACAGCAGACTTTTACAGAAGTATCCTGCTCTTTAGGTGGTTCCCCTGAGAAAAAAAGACCTAAATAATCTCACGTCTCCTTGTGAATTTCAGAATGTCTCAAACTTTTCTTAGTAAAGTCAGAGAACTCCATATGGACTATCCATCCATCCATTAATTCTTCAAATCGCATGTTCTATGTAGGATCTTGGGAATGCTGGAGCCTATAGCTCCTCGGGCCAAAGGCAAGGAAACGAATGGCTAATTATGTGTGTAATCTTTGATCAAGTTTTTTGAGCTATGCTAGACACATTAATTTGCTTTAAACTCTATGGGCCAGAATTACTAACAGCTTGCGCCAGGAGCTAACCCTTTTTTGGCATTAAAAAAACTACTGTCAGGATTTACTAAAGACGTGGAGTAAAAAAAATGAGCAATGGACAGTTATTTTTGCCGCTGACCGCAATGCATATCCATAGGGGTTTCCCTTTCAGACGCAAAATTTATGGGAGTATGTAATAAACCAAGCAATTTTATTTGAGTTTGTTGTAGTCCATTACTGGTATTTGCAGCATTATTTTAACAGTGATAATGCATGTCTTAACTCATTTTGCTCTTGACATACTGCAATAGTTTCTGATTGGAGGAGAAACCACAAAGAACAGAGAGCGCAAGAAAAAAGGTTCTGTATCTCCATCTCTTAAATCTGCTATTATTACTCCCATACTTAAGAAACCAGGGGCTGATCCTTTTAATTTTGAAAATTTTCGTCCAATTTCAAATTACCGCTTATCTCTAAGGTAGTTGAAAAGTGTATTGCAATTCAAATTTATGAATATCTTTCTAATAATAATTTGTATGAACAGTTTCAATCTGGTTTTCGTCCCCAACATAGCACTGAGAGTGCTCTTGTCAGAATAACCAATGATCTTCTGTTGGCAGCTGACTCTGGGCTTTTAACCATACTTGTCCTTCTTCACTTGAGCGCTGCCTTTGATACTATCTCACATAAGATACTTCTCGACAGGTTAGTTTCTATTGGGATTACTGGCACTCCCTTGTCTTGGTTTAGGTCGTATCTTTCTGGACGCACTCAGCGTGTTCAATTAAAAAGTTTTAGCTCAAGAACATCTACAGTACACCCTGGTGTTCCCCAGGGTTCTGTTTTGGGCCCCCTCCTTTTCATTATTTACATGCTCGCTCTTGGTTATATTTTGAGAAAACATGGTGTTCATTTTCATTGTTGTGCGGATGACACCCAACTTTACCTGTCTGCCAAACCTACTGGTTCTTTTCCCCCACCATCTTTGTCCAACTGTTTAGCTGAAATTAAAGACTGGCTTTCAGCTAACTTTCTAAAGCTAAATGACATATATATATATATATATATATATATATATATATATATATATATATATATATATATAGATATATATGGGGATGATTAGGAGACCATGATGTTGAACAGAGGCCAACGGGCCAAGATGTTAAACCCCTACTCTTTTTCGAAGGACATCCTGGGATTTTTAATGACCACATGGAGTCGGGGCCTCAGTTTAACATCCGAAGGATGGTGCTTTTTTCTGTTTTTTCTCTTTTTTTTGACAGTATAGTGTGCCCATCACTATACTGGGGCGTTAGGACCCACTCAGACCACAGCGTGCGCGCCCCCTGCTGGCCTCACCAACACCTCTTCCAGCAGAAACCTAGGAGGTCTCCCATCTAGGTGCCAACCAGGCTCAACCCGGCTTAGCTTCAGTGGGCAACCAGTCTTGGGCTACATAGCTGCTGACTAGCTGTACATCATTGTCATATAAATGTACCATTATTTTGAATGCCAGAGGAAGACGCTATCCGAACATATTATTTGTCAAGCCACATTATTGTAATTTGATGTGCCTGTGTTTATAGTAGACTACCTGCACCTGATGAGCTCTGCTTGCTTGTAACCCTGCTCTAATTCGCAATGGTCATAATGGAAATCAGCTGGCTGCGTCTGTGTTCTTTAATTCAAGCATTGTCAGTAGATCACCAGCAGAACTTTCCACTCCCTTCTGTGCTTTGATTGTGTTCTCATGCTAATTTGTCCTGTTTAGTTAATCTTACCCTAAATTACAATTGTCATTTGTGTCCATTTTTATTTAGGCCAGGAGCAAGTAAAGATGCTCAAAGGAAAGTTTCTGTGTAACCTTTGAGCAATTTTCCCTCTTGGTTGTTAAAACTTCATGTAAACTGTTAATGCAATGGTTTTTCTTTTTACATTTATTTCTTCAGAGGCACCGCTGTTGGAAGCGGAGGGTTGTGGTAAATGTGTCTCTAGGCAACAGGGCTGGTGAAAGCCATCAGTTCTCCTAAAAGAGTCAGAGTTATGCTTGAATGCCTTGTGTGAAAAATTGAGTCCTGACAAGGGCTTTCTTGCATCAAGTGTCAGATACTATGAAATTAATTCCCTTTTGAATTGTGATTGTATTGTACGTTGTACAAGGCTTATTATATGCAACATAATAAAGAACCTCATTCATATAGTTTGTCTTGACAGCGTCTCAGGGTTTGATGGGGGTAGATTGGGATTGACAACCAAGGGGTGTAAAACCCAGGAGACGTTTTGATGTATGAAAGGCTAAGAACGACTAAAATATTCTGCAAAATAAAGCATGCCACTGCTGGCTATTGTCAGTACCTCATTTGCATGTGTGAGAAATTTATATTTTGAACACCTAGTTCTGCTGTAGTGCTTTAAAATAGCCCAGGGCCTGAATGGAAAGTTCTTGTTTAGTACATTAGTGGTATTGTAATATTAAACACTTAAGTATGTTCCTCTTTGCTTTGGGTCTTGTTTGGACTCAGCTGCTGGTTTCTTTGACCTTCATGTGAACTCCCTTTGAACATAACGCAGAGCTTAAGCACTTCACAGTGGATCTCTCACACACATTAAAGAGCAGAGTGTGTGACAACAGCCACCTCTGCTCTCTCTTGGGTTTCAAGCGCACATCAAAGCCTGTCTCATTTGTGTGGAGAGGTCTTCATCGTTTGAAGGGCGGCACCGTCATTTGTCACCCAGACACTGTGGTGCCTCTGATGTAGAGTGACCCACATATTAGCGAGGCATTATTATCGAGCTTTAACAGACAGACGGACGGCACATAGGGATAGGTAAATTTGTCAAAGCTATCTTGAATGGTTGCCAAGGTGTTTACTATACGATTGCTCTGGGTGGTCACTAGCTTGTTGATAAGCAGTTGCCAGGGTGTATTCTTGAGAGTTCTGGGTGGTTGCTAGGACACTGTTATGCAGTTACCATTGTGTTGTTAGGCGGTTCCTACAGTTTTCTGGGTGGTTGCCTAGACATTTCTAAGTGATTGTTAAGGTGTTTTTCTGTGGTAACCAGTTGGCAGGGGGTTGTTAGGTGTGTTCCTGAGAGCTCTGGGAGGTTACTAGGGCATTGCTAAGCGATTATTAAGGCATTCTGGGTGGTAAGCAGTTGTTAGGTGTGTTCTTGGGAGTTGCTAGGGCATTGTTATTCAGTTGATAGGGTGTTGTTAGGCCGTTCCTATAGTATTCTGGCTGGTGGCCTGGACATTGATAAGCAATTGTTAAGGTGTTTTGCAGTAGTATTGGTAGGCAGTTGCCAAATTGTTCTTCATGGTTACTAATGTGTTGATAAGCAGTTGCCAGGGGTTTCTAGGTGTTTGTTATGTGAGTTTTTTGGAAGTTCTGGGTGGTTTCTTGGGTTTTGTTAGGCAGTTGCCAGGGTGTTGTTAGGTGACTCTGGGTCGTTGTCTGGACATTGCTGAATGATTGTTAAAGTGTTCTGGGTGGCTGCTAGGGCATTGATAGGCAGTTGCCAGTGTATCCTAGGCGGTTGCTAGGGTGATTTTGGAATGTTGCTAGGGTGTTCTGGGTAGTTGCTATGGCAAGGCAGACCTAGAGTTTTTTCCGGGAATTGCTAAGCAAATGGTGTACGCATTTGCCCGGGTGTTTTTTTGTTTTTTTCCAGGGTGTTGCTATGCTGTTGCTATGCTGTTAGGTGGTTGTCAGTGTGCTCTGTGTGGTTTCCTGGCCATTTGTTACGCATTTGCTATGTTTTAGGGGGTAGATAAGCAGTTATTGTGTTGTTAGATGGTTGCTGGGGTGTTCTCGGTGGTTCCCTAGGCATTGTTGGGAATTTTCTGGGAGTTGCTAAACATTACAGTGTTGCTAAGCACTTTACATGGTGTTCGGTGGTTTCTAGGGTGTTGCAGTGCAGTTGCTGTTAGGCAGTTGCCAGTGTATCCTAGGTGGTTGCTAGGGTGATTTTAGAATGTTGCTAGGGTGTTCTGGGTAGTTGCTATGGCATGGCAGATCTAGAGTTTTTTCCAGGGATTGCTAAGCAAATGGTGTACGCATTTGCCAGGGTGTTATTTTTTTTCCCAGGGTGTTGCTATGATGTTAGGTGGTTGTCCGTGTGTTCTGTGTGGTTTCCAGGCCATTTGTTAGGCATTTGCTATGTTTTGGGGGGTAGATAAGCAGTTATTGTGTTGTTAGATGGTTGCTGGGGTGTTCTCTGTGGTTCCCTGGGCATTGTTGGGAATTTTCTGGGAGTTGCTAAACATTACAGTGTTGCTAAGCACTTTACATGGTGTTAGGTGGTTTCTAGGGTGTTGCAGTGCAGTTGGTTGTTAGTGTGTTCTTGGTGGTTTCTATGGAATTGTTATGCACTTTTTTGGCTATGCAGTAAGGGCATTGTTGGACATTTGCAGTTTTCTAGGGGTTGCTAGGCAGTAGGACGTTGCGAGGCACTTAGTAGGGTGTTCTATGCGGCTATTATGGTGTTAGGCCATTGCTAGGGCATGATGGGTGCTTTCTAATGTGTTCTGGTTGGTTGCTAAAACATTATTAGACCGTCAATAGGGGTTTCCAAACAGTTGCCAGGGCTCTAGGTAATTGTTTACTGGCCCAAGTCAAAAAGTCCACCCTGATTCTGTATGATATTCTGAATTCTAGATATGACTTGGTCCCCTTCTGTAATTTCAAGAGAAATTCTTATTTAATGTTGCCTTTGAAAGTGTTTCTGTATAATGCCTGTTTATAAACAATTGCTTCTCATCTCCATTTATCTTTCTCATTTTTTTCTGTGACAGATGAGAGCAGTTTGAAGATGAACCATGTGGATCACATTCCTCAGACCCTGGCCAGCCACAGCACCGTCCCAGCGGAGACCCACACCCACAGCCAACACGGCGCCGATATGCTGCAACCGGACCCCCGCGACACCTTCTTCAACAGTGAGCCTCTATCATTCTGTTCAGATCCCCTTTCAATTCCCATTTGATTGTATTCTTCGGTCTCTCTTTCTCTTTATCTCTTGAGTTTATGTCCACTAAAATTGTGTTTTTCCTTTTTGTGTTTTGTTTTTGCATTCTGCATGATAAATAATGAATTTGATAATGTGCCTTTGGTAATATTTAACTGTCTCTCTCACAATACTAGTACCCATGATAGACCCTGCTCATCTTGAAAATGTATTGCCTGCCTGTCTCTACTCCCCAACATACGTGGTCAAAGACTTCCCTATTGCCCGTTATCAAGGCTTACAGTTTGTGAGTATGACACACACATGCCAAATACTATAGCAGCAAAGGCCTAACAATGCACCTGTTGCCTTATTGACTTAATGCTGCAGAGTACTAAAACTTCCTGTGTGATTACTGCCCCCTTTTGGCTGATAAATGTAACAGCTTAAAAGCTGATCACAGTGTTTGGATGTAGGATGTCTGGAATGGCGTATCCAGCATTCTGATTATACTGCATGTTATTTTCTGTATGCAGGGAAGAGTGTTGGGGGTGCTACTTTGTAAGTGTAGTAAGCTACATCAAACAGTGATATCATCACAATGCTTTATATAAGAGAGGGTAGATTTTTTTTTTTCTGCCATTTTTTACTTTTACTCTGCAATACTTGCATGGAATGCCTTGATGAACATTTGCCTCTGCAAAAAATGTGCTATGTTCAATCCAAGCACAATGTGTGGACTATACTATATCTCACAATGCAGTGTGCTTGACTTGACTTTCCATTTGCGATAAGTGAACCTGGAGGAAATATCAAAGGTCTGTTTCTTGACTCATTTTGTGATTTGATTGAAAAAAGTTAAAGGGTAAGTTCACCCAAAAATGAAAATTATGTCATTAATTACTCATGTCGTTCTACTCCCATAAGACTTTCGTTCAGCTTCGGAACTCAAATTAAGATATTTTTGATAATATCTGATGGCTCAGTGATGTCTCTATTGCCAGCAAGACGATTAACACTTTCAGATGCCCAGAAAGCTACTAAAACACATTTAAAACAGTTTGTGTGAGTACAGTGGTTCAACCTTAATGCTATGAAGTGACGAGAATTGTGCACCAAAAAAAGCAAAACAAAACAGTCCCTCCAGAAAAACGCAGATTTCTTTTGTGATTGTTGCAGGCAAAAATCCTTGATTTTGAGGCACGTTTTCTTAAAAAAGCAATTTAATGCGATGAAATTGCGGGAACTTGCAAAAACTGTGGTTTGATGCAAAAGAGGAAAAAAAGGTGATTCACCAACACCCTGTTCTCACTAGACTACTACCTTCATGTAAAGAGTCATTTCTTATTACTTCATATGATAAGCAAGCATACTAAATCACAGAATATTTAAGTTCTCATTCTGTTTTATTTCAAACCTTCATTAACACATGAATCAAACTTACAAAACAAGTCAAACAAGTTCTGTAGCTTTACAAAAGGAATATTCAACAACTTCTGTAAAAATTAATAAATAAAATATGAAAAAATAAAATGTGTGCTTCCTGTTTTACAGAGGTAACTGTACAAAACAGACATCTTCTGTTAAATTAAGTGCTTCCAATGCACAAGTGCAATCTCTTACTGCAACGTAAATTATTTTACATACTACTAATATACAGCGTCGTCTGTGGTCCAACACGCAGTTGCACAATAAAAATAATTTGCCCCCACTGTCATGTGACACATCGGGAAACTGCTTCGCGCGGTCTTTTGCGCTTATTTTTGTTGGTAAATGAGAATGATTTGCGTTCTTCATCACGGTTTCACCCCGGTTTCGCAGATGATGTTCACGTCGCGTAATTACGTCAATTCATAAGGTTCCCATGGCAATAGGGGGAAAATAATGGCGCTTTACTTGTGTGAAGTAAACGCAACATTTTTCAAATTTCTGCTAAGATATGTGTGACTTTTTTGCAACGAAAATACAGGGATTATGAAATCATGCTAGCCCCGCATATTTTGCTTGCTGAAATCGGCAATGTATGCAGCGAAAGTGTGGCAAAATGCGACATGAAATGCATGAAATCAAGCGATCACATAATCGCGTTTTTCTAGAGGGACTGAAATAATGACTTTTCACAAATATCTATTGATGGCCGATTTCAAAACACTGCTTCAAAACTTACGAATCTTTTGTTTCGAATCAGTGGTTCGGAGCGCCAAAGTCATGATTTCAGTAAACGAGGCTTCGTTACGTCATAAGTGTTTCACAATTTCAATAGTTCACGTGACTTTGGCAGTTTGATACGCGAACCGAATCACTGATTCGAAACAAAAGATTCATAAAGCTTTGAAACAGAATCGATAACACTAGATATTGTTGAAAAGTCGTTATTTTGTTGTTGTTTTTTGGCGCACAAAAAGCATTCTTGTCACTTTATAATATTAAGGTTGTAACACTGTACTCACATGAACTGTTGTAAATATGTTTTAGTACCTCTCTGGTACTCAACCTCTGAAAGAGTTAAAGGTCTTACGGGTGTAGAACGACATGAGGGTGAATAATTAATAACAGAAGCTTAATTTTTGGATGAACTACCCCTTTAAGACATTTTACACTAAATTAATTTAAGTCTAAAATAACTATTTGATCCCTGAGATGAAAACTCTATGCCACTTGCTTAATTAAGAATCAAGAAATATTGAATAATTAAAATGTTGTTTATTGTTGCATGCTAGTTTCACTTGATATTTAAGGGGGAAATCATGCTGTTATCAAGTATTCCATTCCAAGCAGACTTACTCCACTGATCACTAGTGAACTAGTGGCATTTCAAGTTAATTTTCAGGGTATCATGCCTGATGTTTTGTCCGCAGGTTTATCTTTCTTTTGTCTATCCCAATGACTTCACCCGCCTCACCCACATGGAAAGAGAAAACAAGTGCTTCTACAGAGAGTCGCCCATCTATCTGGAGAAGTAAGCTTGTGTATCGATTGTAATGAGATTAATGCTAATTCTAACCAAAGGCTGATCAACTGTAATTATATAAAGCGTATATAATGTATATTAGGAGTAATATAGGACATTCGCAACCCATTTAGTGTCTGTTGTATAACTTGTTTACAAGTGGAAAAAAATATTCAGCTGGAAATAACGATCAGGATTTGATTGGATCTGTGATATTAATGGTTAATATTTTTCCTCGCCCATGAGGGCTTAGTTACATCAGCAGGAAGTCATTTCAGAGATGAAGAAATGTATTGTATTGCGCAAAACATACCGAAATACATAGAACTTTATAGTGAAACATAATGAAAACTTAAATTATACCAGCAGGGATATTTATCAAGAAAGAAAATGTGTATTGTTTTTATTTCATGTTGAATGATTTCTTGAAATAAAATGGTTACTCAGAATCGCAGATGATCACTGAACTGAAAAGAAATGAATAAGTATGGTTCTCTAAAACTGTATTTCTCTCTTTCATGGACTTGATCTTCTCTCTCCATCTTTTTCTCCAACAGGTTTGGCTTCTATAAATACATGAAGATGGATGAGGAGGAAGATGACAGGCCATTCTTCTTCCCTAATCCTGATGGTGAGTTTGTATGTGTGTGTGATCAGTGATCCAGAAGAGGAATAACACTTCATTAGTGCATCATTCCGTCACAAGCTGCCTTATTAGAACATGGCAGATATATTCATCAGGAGATAATGGCCTTGGGTTGGAGCCAGAAATAAATGAATTGCTGGAGTTGTTTTTATTTTCAAAGGGTTAAGGCCTGGTCACACCAACAGTGAAATGAAAATGCTAACAACATGTGTATTCATACCAATACCAAAAACAAAACAAAAAACACTTAGATACATGGTTTAATGGGAAATATCCCCTCTGATACAAATATTACCCACTTTAGTGAAAAATATCACTTCCCTCGATGAAAAGAAAATATCACACAATACAGAAGTAATGCAATGGACCACAATAACACAAATGCAATGCAATACACTATTGTAACACTAAAACGCAGCTGATAATATGAATTTAATTTACTTCATGATAGCATGTATTAGGAATTTATCATAGTATAGGGATATAGACTCATAGTAATAGTACTAGATAGTAAATTGTTGCTGGAGGTGTACAGCGTACCAGTATATTAATCCCATTTGCTGATAACTCATTGGTAAATTGTGTATAATTTATCATAGATTAAGATATAAACTATAAAAATAATAAAAGTTTATATATTATTGTTTTGTGCATTTTCAATAAAAAATTATTACGTAAGAATAATAAAATCTTCTGAAAGATTACAGAATCTCTGAAGAACACAGGTGAAGAAGCAAGCGGTTGATGCATTTATTTTGCACATGTAATATAACTTGATCATCAAACAAACTGCCTAACGTTACTGAATGAAATGTAGGCGCAGGAAGAGGTACAGGACTGTAAAGCTTTGGGGGTGTTGTTGTAAGTGATCTAATTCATTTGTGTTTTTATCATCGTTCTGAATCCGACCCGGATGTAGTCTTTGACGAAAACACGATTTTCTCAACTTTTTGTTTAAAATGTTGCTTTTTATGAAACTTAACCACATTGTGTGAATAAAAAAGAATGCATGAAGCTTGAATAAAATGTTTAAAGCAGAGGCTCTGTTCTTTCTTTTTATATATTGCGTGTTAAGATATTCATACAACAAAATTGAAGGTGGGGATTGTGAATGAACAGCACTCTCTCCACCTTCGATACCATGACTAAAGTGCCCTTGAGCAAGGCACCTAACGCCTAATTGCTCCCCTTGTAAGTCGCTTTGGATAAAAGCGTCTGCTGAATGAATAAATGTAAATGTAAAATATTTTGAAAATTATCAAAAATGCTGCCGCTGGCTGGCAACATTAAAAAAAAATCGCTTGCGGGGAAAGTAAATAAAGCTAAATTAATAAAGAAAAAATACATGAATACCTGTTTTGTCATTGGATAAATTTCTTCGCCAATGTGATTTTGTCTATAGGAATGCATTAGATTGATTTAAAGCTGCAGTGTATAATTTCTACAGCCAGACCAGCCTTATATTGCCAATTTTTTGCAGATGCAACAGCTAATATTCTTTGATCTGTATTGCTATCATTCATATTAGAATCTTTTTAAAATCATTGTCATCTGTCAGTTTAGTTCCTCTGCTTGAACGGAAGCAAGTGTATCCTGATTACTGCACTGGTGAAGTAACACTCATTGTTTTTAGTGTTTTTGGTGTTTTGCTTTAGATTTTCTTGAAGAAGAAGAGGGGGCCGATCCTGATGATGAAGCACAATTTGTTGGCACCCAGTCAGCAAAGAAGACTGTCCAAACTAGCCAATCAAGTCACACCTTAAGCCCTTCTGATAAGCCTGTTCCCACAATTCTGGAGAGAAACGAGGTAGAGTCAGACAACCCAGCTTTGAGGAGAGAGCAAAGGCACTTTTTCACTAGTGCAAGGCAAGTGGTTGGAGCTCAACATCAAGAGACAGACCAAGACACTCTAGACCATCAGGCTAAGGTAGGGTTACCAAAAAGTGAGAGTGTGGTGCGAGGTCGTTCTCTCGCTTGGGTTGAAAGAGACCGCCGGGACTTCAGAGAGGGTTGGTCAGAAGATCGTTCTCCCAAAATAAGCCGTTCAGCTTTGCTGTTCCCACCGAAATCCTCATTGGTAGCTCTCAACAGTCGAGCCAAGCAAATCCTCGGCAGTCCTGCCCACACGGTCCCTTCCCCAGGTAACAACCATGCTCACGACAACAGCCACAATCCTAGAAACAGCCACAATCCTGGAAACAGCCACACCAACAAGGAACGCAAGAAGGAGGACAACAAAATTTACGTCACAAGACCTCGACCTGCTAAGGAGAAGCAAAGTCCTGTTTCACGCCAACCCAGAGAGGTCTTTCCTGGAGTTTTCCTGTACCAGAATGGCAAAACCACAAAGCTGGTGAACCTCAGTGCCAAACCAAAGCTCAGCAAAGGACCTCTACGTGCATCCCAGTTATTTGCACGGTCTCCTCTGCAGG
Source organism: Zacco platypus (assembly GCA_038088235.1). Lineage (NCBI taxonomy): Eukaryota > Metazoa > Chordata > Actinopteri > Cypriniformes > Xenocyprididae > Zacco > Zacco platypus. Next base: position 15,973,043 of record CM076063.1, on the reverse strand, counting down.
AGAACAAGGTCTTTCCAGCTAACCCCAACTTCAGCAAGCCAGTGGAAAATCCTTTGGCCCCAAACAGAGCAGCAATCCCAAGCCGTTTTGAGAGGAGGATACGAGGTGTCTGGGAAAAACACCAGCATCCTTTGAGACCCATCACAACCTCTCGACCACCTCCTGCTCCCACCCCTCCGTCCGCTAACTCCTCTGAGAACGTGCTTCCAACCGAGCCTCTCCATGTCACTTCTTACTTACACACTTCCGAGATTACGGAGTCCCAACAGCAGCGGCCAGACACGGACCCTGAACCGGAGGAGGAAGGAGGCCTATCGGAGTATAGCTATGAGGATGTGGAGCCTCGCCCTGGATGGGCGGAGGAGGCCATTAATTGGCAGAGGACATTTTCCGTCAACAGCATGGACTTTGAGACATTGCGCTCTGACTGGAACGATCTTCGGTGCAACGTGTCTGGAAACCTGCAGCTATCTGAGAGCGAAGTGGTGGATGTACTTGCGCAGTACATGGAGAAACTCAACGAACGCAATGGAGGGTGAGGCTTATAGCAGTATTTTAGTTTCCAATAAGTTGTAAAACATCAGTATTCAGACATTATATGCATTATTATCTTTACAACTATTTGGTGATGCAGAGAATTACTGTAATTACTCTTGAAAATAAAAACCTCAATTCATAAAATATTGGTAAAATATCGGTATTCACATAAGTGTGCTGGGATCTTCGTTTTTAGTTCATTGTTACATTCGTTTACGGTTTCTTTTTCCTCTCTGTCTAGTTAGCTATACTTATAATTACCATAATACTGGAAAAAAATTCACCTTTTGGAATTGGAAATTGGAAAATATTAGTAAAATGTTGGAAGTCACAGGTGCCGCTAGGGTTCCTGGGCCCCCTGGACTAGACACCTTCAAATTCAAATGCTAAATTTAAAGGATTAGTTCACACAAAAACTAATTGACCCTCAAGCCATCCTATGTGTCTGACTTTCTTCTTTCAGTCAAACACAATTGGAGTTATATTTATAAAATATTCTGGTTCTTCCAAGCTTTTTTAATGGGAGTGCATAAAGATTTTTAAGCCCAAAAAAGCATCCATCCATCATAAAAGTAATCCATACAGCTCCAGGAGGCCTTCTGAAGTGAAGCCATGTTTTGTAATAAATATATCCATATTTATAACTTCCGTGCGTGAGTCGATTCTGGCAGTAGAGTGAACTTTGACCTGACATATGACATATCGACGAACGTGGAAGCGCAGAGGATAGAGCAAGACAAAACACCGGTCACAAATTAGAAGTTTAAAACAAGAATTATTAAAGAGAAATGTTAGAGGAGCTTGAGTTTGTTGTTTGAAGCGCGTGAGGCGTCTACTCTCAAAATGGACACCTTGTTTATACACATTTAATATTTGTATTTTCCAGGCACCATGGGTGACACATTTGAAGTAATCTTACAGCCGCTCGGTCCATTGATTGATTTTTCTCTCCATCTTTTTCAGGATTTACACTCTCCTCCGAATCATAAACGTAGAAAAGCGGCGGGACTCTGCTCGCGGTAACCGTTACCTGATAGAGCTGGAGCTAATGGAAAGAGGCCGTAAAGTGGTCCGTCTTTCCGAGTACATCTACATGCTGTTGCACCGTGGCCGGGTGGAAGACAGTCTGGAGAATGTGGACGGGGTCACAGCATCATCCCCCTCTTCCCCTGTCGCCAGTCCACCTGCTCCCCCATCTCGCACACCTACACGTGGGGCCCACACCACCCCACAGTGGGGCACGGTCTATGCCAAACCCCTGCTCTGCCAGCCAGTGATGCTGCAGTGGAAAAAGGACGTCATGGTGCATTTTGTGGTGCCAGGTAAGCAACGGATATCTATTTTTCTGAAAACATGTACCTGATGAGCATCTCATGTCACGGTAAATAAATATATTTGGCAAAAACAAAATAACAACAAAAAAACTTAAATGTTTTGCTCAAAGTGTGCGTATGCAGTCTTTCTTTAAATGCCACCTTGTTTGATATTTTGTTATGTGACGCATTGACATTCTTATATTTTAAAGTGTGACTTATAGTGCAACTTTGCCAATTTTCAATCCACTTTATATTGTTACAATGTCGGTAATAAATGTAAATGAACAATGTTTACTCTTTCTCCGTGTTACGTGGACCAAGAAATTCCCATTTATTTGTCAGCATTTATTTGTCCACTCTTTAAACAGTATTATGGTTAATGAAACACTATACAGCATTACCTGGACGCGACGGCGTTTTGCTTCAGGCGGAACTGACAGAACGGCAGTTTCGTTTTAGTTTTTCCCTATTTGGCCTAAAACACTGTGTTGTGGTCATCCAGGTTTTGGTTTTTCAGATTTTCTGTTGTGCATTCTCTACATATTTACGATTGTTTGCAGTCTTTAGCCAATGCCTACAACGTGCTGGATCCTTCACTTGATTTCTCTTCCTATTTAAGCCTGTGCTTTTCAGTTGTTCTTTGTTAGTTGTTGTTTTGTGCCGGATCGTTCCTAGATCTTCCTGTTTAAATCATGTGGAGTCATTAAAAGTGTTCTCTCTCTGCCTTGTCTCTCAGCAAACGTTCCAATAGGCAGCCAAGTTTTATTGAAAGCCCATTTTGCCAGTGTTGAAGTACCACTTTAAGTGTCTAAATAGCTTTTGGGGCCGCTATATTTTAAAATTCATATCAAGGTGGGGACCTGATTTGTTTTTCATTCTTGTTTTTGTTTTATTTTTTATATAGCAATGAATTTGAAAAGTTTTGCATGGTGGCTTATATTTGAGTGGCAGATATGTAATGAAAAAGTGTCCCTTGCCTGATCAGTAATTCCATTCTTGCACATGCAATCTGTCACAACTAGCCTAAGCAGTACAATACATCTATAATTCATGTCGTTCTACACTTGTAAGGCCTTCGTTCATCTTCAGAACACAAATTAAGATATTTTCGATGAAATCCAATGGCTCAGTGAGTCTCTATTGCCAGCAAGACAATTTCAGATGCCCAGAAAGATACTAAAACATATTTAAAACAGTTCATGTGAGTACAGTGGATCAACCTTAATTTTATAAAGCGACGTGAATACTAACAAAACAAAATAACGACTTTTCAACAATATCTAGTGACGGTCAATTTCAAAACCCTGCTTCGAAGCTTTACGAATCTTTTGTTTCGAATCAGTGATTCGGATCGCGTATCAAACTGCCAAAGTCAGGTGAACTATTGAAATTATGAATCAATTATGATGTAACGAAGCCTCGTTTACTGAAATCACGTGACTTTGGCCAAAAGATTCGTACACTTCGAAGCAGGGTTTTGAAAAGTTATTGAATTTTTTTGCCATAGCTACGCGACAGCTATGTCCTGTAAATACAGATACACAAGAATTTGGTTTTTGCAAGTCAAGCCCAGTGACTTTTGTGAAGCAATTAAAAAAAAGCAAATGTCTGTTTAGATATTTGATATGATTGATGTATAAATATTATGTATATTATTATATTAATGTATTTACTGATGTATTTCCTACAGTGAAGAATCAAGCTCGATGGGTTCAGCAGTTCATTTCAGACATGGAGCTCCTGCACCATGAGACCAAGGACAACAATTTCAACATCATCATCGTGGACTTCCAGAGTGAAGACATGGATGTGGAACAGGCCCTCAGAGAAAGCTCTGTTCCAAGGTACACAAACGCACTCTTTACACAAACCTTGTTTTTATATTCGTTGTATAGAAATTTGGGTAACACTTTAGTTTAGGGTCCAATTCTCACTATTAACTAGTTGCTTATTAGCATGCATATTACTAAGATATTGGCTGTTTATTATTACTTAGTAAATATTAATGCATGAACATATTCTACATCCCTAATCCTACTCAATACCTAAACATACAATTACCTTACTAACTATTAGTAAGCAGTAATTAGAAGTTTATTTAGGCAAAAGTTGTAGTTAATAGGGAGTCTAATGTGTGACCGAAATTTGCATATTTAGGTAATTAACATGTGTTCTGCTAAAAAGTATTTTAAACAGCATTTTGATAACTATTGTATAATTACTATGAAAACATTAATTGAGATACTAAATGGAATAATTTAGTCTACTTTAAAAAATATATATGACACACTGGACTATTCAAAGAAGTTAGTGCTTTAAAAAAATCAGGAACCAAGATATTCTCTTTACTAGGGATGCACAAGTATTCATACTCATTAAAATACTGCCATACCAAAAACTGATATGACACCGCACGAGTAGTGTTTGTGTCCAGATAAAGAAACACAGAGAGCAGATCAAACAGAGATATCAGAAATCAAATATGTCTGTGTAATAAATTTATATAATTACTAGAATATTAAAGGGATAGTTCACCCAAAAATGAAAATGATCCCACAATTTACTCAGCCTCAAGCTATATGTATATGACTTTCTTCTTTCAGCCAAACACAATTAGAGTTATATTAAAAAAAAATATTCCGGCTCTTTCAAGCTTTTTAATGGTAGTGAATGGTAACTGAGATTTTGAAGCCCCAAAAAGCACATCCATACATCATAAAAGTAATCCATACAGCTCCAGGCATTAATAAAGGCTTCTGAAGCGAAGGCCTTTAATATAAATTGTTTTATATTAAATATAAATTATTTATATTTAAAAGTTATATGGACTATCTGAACACAAAAAATATATATAATTATAATAAACTACTATTATTCTGTATAAAGCGATTTAGATATTTGGCATATAAAAGTACAGTTACTACTGCATTTTTTTCTGGACTTTTTTGGACACAGATATGAATATCTGAGGAGGGAAGGGAACTTTGAACGTTCTGCCGGGTTACAGATCGGTGTGGACACCATAGAGGTAATCACACACATCACTACACACCTCTAGGACTCACACATTGGGATTATTTAAATGATCATTTCTGAAGTCACAATTTAACAAAAGTAGGTAACACTTTAAAATAAGGCTCATTAGTTAACATGAGCTAACTTTCTGTGGTAAAACGTGTATCTGCTAATAAATTGTACCTGTAGTTCAACTGATGGATCTAGGATTGCCAAGGTCATGGGTTCTGTTTTCATGTAAAATGCTTTGTATAAAAGAGCCTATTAAAGGATTAGTTCACTTCAGAATTAAAATTTCCTGATAATTAACTCGCCCCCACGTCATCCAAGATGTTTATGTCTTTCTTCCGTCGAAAAGAGATTAAGGTTTTTGAAGAAAACATTCAGGATCTTTCTCCATATAGTGGACTTCAACAGGGTTCAATGGGTTGAAGGTCCAAATTGCAGTTTCAATGCAGCTTCAAAGGGCTCTACGTGATCCCAGACAAAGAATAAGAGTCTAATCTAGTGAAACAATCGATGAATTTTCTAAAAAGAAAACAAAAAAATGATACCCTTTTTAACCTTTAATGCTCGTCTTGCAGTGCTTTGCGATGCGCCACACATTACAAAATCACGTTGGAAAGATCACGTGTGACGTAGGTGGAAGTACCGAGCAAGTGTTTAGAAAGCGAATGTGCAAAGACTAAGTTGAAGCCCTTTACAAAAAAAAAAAGGTAAAAATAATGATGATGGAAGTTGGAGGAGAAAATGAGTTATTCACCCTAGCGCGGCACTTCCGTCTACGTCACGCATGACCTTTACAACATGATTACGTAATGTGTGGCGCAGTGCAAGATGAGCATTTGTGGTTAAAAAGTATATAAAAATTTCACAAGATAAGACTCTTTTCCTCGTCTGGGATCATGTAGAGCCCTTTGAAGCTGCACTGAAACTACAATTTGGACCTTCAACACATTGGTAACTGTTGAAGTCCACTATATGGAGGAAAATCCTGGAATGTTTTCCTCAAAAACCTTCATTTCTTTTCAACTGAAGAAAGAAAGACATAAACATCTTGGATGACATGGGCGTGAGTAAAATTATCAGGAAATTTTAATTCTGAAGTGTACTAATCCTTTAATAGACTAAATGAGAATTGTATTTTCAAAATAGCACCCACAGAAAAGCATGAGATATTCTGCATTCATTTTATCCAATCAAAAAAAAAAAAAAGATTGAGATTTGAAACCTGATGGTCATCATTATCAACATTATCAAGACTAAAAGTTTAGGATTTAGTTGCCTTACTACTAAGATTCTATTGTGGTTGTTTTGATTTAACAATCAAGTGTGATAAACCTTTCATAAAATGCTAATTATGGGTTTGGCAAACGTGATTTTTTTTTTTTTTGGCGGTAATTCCAACATGACGCATTATTTAGCACTGAGTGTGATTAGCAGTGAGTCACTGTTTACCGACACAAGTCGGCCAAGGTTTATAGCCTTTCTAGGCCTCCTTGTGTTAATGTGTCTGGTGATTCATAGCTGTTGCTGTTTTGTAACTTAGAAAACAAAGATGACACCCGTGCACAAGTGTGGGATGATTTTGCATGTGTGTTCACAGGACAGTCACAGTATCGTGTTTCTGTGTGACCTGCACATTCACTTCCCTCTGAACATCCTGGAGAACATCAGGAAACACTGTGTGGAGGGCAAACTGGCCTTCGCTCCTATAGTCATGCGTCTGGGCTGTGGGAGCTCACCGCAAGAGCCTGATGGTACTGCACATCTGACACAAATGCAGAAACACAACAGCTGTGACATTATACTTTTATGAAAAGCTTTGCTTCTCTGTCTCTGTAGGTTACTGGGAAGTGAACGGCTTCGGCCTGTTTGGGATCTACAAATCAGATTTTGATAAAATTGGTGGGATGAACACAGAGGAGTTTAAGGACCGCTGGGGAGGAGAGGACTGGGAACTACTGGACAGGTAGAAGGACTTTACATGGAATATGTTTAATGGAATATAAACTGTTTTTATTATTAATTTTATTACTACAATATTTATATTGATTTTGACAGTGACATTGTTGTTAGTATTATTATTAATAACATTATAATTAATACAAATAATAATAATAATAATATGTTACATGATTTTAATATTTAAATGTATTCATATAATTAGTATAATTATGAGAGATTTGTGAAAGTCACATTTTTATTGTAGTTGTTGTTAGTAGTAATAATAATAATATTGTTAAATGTAGTTAATGTTATTAAAATATTGTTAAATATTTTATTGTTAATATCATTATTAAAATTATAATATTGAATTGAAATAGATTTTGATAGTGATGTTGTTATTATTCTAATAAAAATCATTTTAATAATAAAGTTATGGTATTAAATTGAAATATATTGACAGTGGCAATATTATTGTTGTTGTTAGTATTAACAATAAAACAATTTATTATTATTATTTAAATTATGATTTAATTCAATTGAAAGCTTTGACTGGGATGTTATGTCATTAAATAATATTGTTAAATAAATATAATTCTATTAATAATACTATTTTATTATTAAATTATAATGAATTGAAAGATATTAATAGTGATTTTATTATTATAGTAATAATAATAATAATAATGTTGCATAATAATAATAATAATAATAATAATAATTATTATTATTATTATTATTATTATTAATAAAACTAACAGTGAGATAGTGACAATGTTATTGCTATTATTATTATTATTATTATTAAGTAAAAAATAATTGTATTATTATTATTAAAGTTATTATTTAAATTGAATTGAGGGAGCTTTGACTATTATTGATGATGATAATGATAATAATAATAATAATAATATAATTTTGTTTTATTAAACAAATACCCGGTTGAAATTAAATATTTTAGTTATAAATAATAAATAAATGAATAATAATAATTATAATAATAATAAAAACATTTTATGAAAATGAAACTACATTATATAATAAAATGAATCTCTCTTTCTCTTCAGAGTTCTACAAAACGGCCTGGAGGTTGAGCGGTTAAGACTGAGAAACTTCTTTCACTACTATCACTCTAAAAGAGGCATGTGGAACTCACAGTCCAGTAAAACTCCTAAAGGATAAAACTGAACCTCACTGAGAGACTTCAAACAAACTCGTCACGAGAACGGGACCTTAAAGGACCGAACCGTTGTGTCTCTACCTGGGACCCTTTCCGTGAGGTCCGTCTCATTCGAGGACACATGATGTGCCAAGCTGCTGTCCCAACTCAAGACACTCAAAAGAGACAGAGACTCTTGTTCACTGAGTGTGTATGTATCTCTGTCTGTTAGGTCAGGAGTTCTTTTTGGTAAGCGGAATTTGAGAGAGTATTGAAGATTTAAAGGAGATAGAACTTGTTCAAAGCTGGGTGAATTTTACTCTAAACACTTTGGGGTCACATTAATATGGTTTGCACTTAAGATATTACATGCTGAAATGATTGTCTGGAGGTTTAGATGTGCGCTGGTACTTAGATGTCTGCTTTTATATAGCTGTAATTGTCACTTCCTGTTCAGATGTGACGCCTTCTTACACTTGAACTGTAGAAATGATCTACGACTTCTGCTGTAGGCGGCCATGTGGTTTTTCCTTTCGAAGTCCTGCTGAACTTCTGGACACAACTGGACCAAGAACGGCCTGCTGAGCAAAGAAATTATTTGTCTATGTATTTGTCTGTTTGTCTGAGCTGCTTCCTTTCCTCGTTTCGAACTGATTTCAACAGAGGTTTCATCTTTATTGGCTATAGTTTCACAGATGCAGAAACCTTTCAGACTGCTGTTATAGTCTGGACTTTAGACTAAACTTAGTTTCATTGATGCAGTATCCATTTCTACAGAGTCCAGAAGTTGTGTGCCTTTCTTTGACGTATTTAACATGGCAGTCCATACAGGGTTAGGAAGGAGTCCTGATGTTTAGCTGTCTGGATTGTGTAGGCCCTAAATAGCATTGTTTTATGGAGATTAACGAATACTAGGGGGCAAAAAATATTCAGAATTGAAGACTTGTCCAAAGTTTTCACCTGTTATTTGGTCCATTTTTAAAGAAATGTTCCAGGGACATTTCTCTCTCATAAGCTGTTCTTTTACCACAGAAAATAATTTTGACTCCTAATAGTTATTACCAGGGCTTGACATTAACACCCACCAAATGCGAGTGGATTTCAGCAGTGGCGTGTAACGCAGTCACTCCACTAGCCACTTTGGCAGGTTGAATTTTATACATTTTTCACTTGTAGTCTTTTAAAAAGGCATCTGAAATAATAAACTAAGTGTAATATAGTGTTGTCAAAAATATCGTTTTGTTCGATACTGAAAAATAACGTTTCCAAAACTCATTTTCCGTAGAATAGATACACGACACCAGCTGCTCTTTCTCGGTCTCTCTCAGCGAATTGACACACAAACCCGCCTTCCCTCACTCACTTGTTTCATTTGCTCCGGATGAATATTGTTTGTGTTACAGGGCTTGAATTTTGGCATAATTTTACTCATTTAGTGCTCACACCCAAAGCGCAAACATAAAGCTGCTTCTCGGTGCTAAATTGCTTAAACAGTTAAATACACACAAAATGATAAATAAAAAAATGCTCTTGGTGAGTATTCTCGTAAACACAGACCGTTATGTTTTAAGTGAATGTAAACAGTTGAGAGAAAACGCATGTGTAACAGTATAATGGATTTGTGCGTCAGGTCTTAAAGAGACAGCAGCCTAATATACCTGCTGCCAAATTGACCCTTCGCAAACAGTTTGATTGACATGCGATTTGACCAATCATAACATCGAATCTGCCATCTTATCCGACAAAGCAGTCAGGGGAGTTAGTAGATTAACGTTGGTGAACTTGAAGTTCAGAAATTGTGTGTACTCGCGTCTTTCCGCGCTTGAAACAACATTCCTCCTGATGTTCATTCGTGTTTATTTGATGCTATAAATTAACTAGTATGAAGAGATGATTGGTTCACGGCTCATTAAAGCGCCTCTATACGGTATTGTTTAAACTTCTTTAAAAAATTACGATATATTAAATATGAAACTGTTTCATATGTCTGTCGACGCATTGTTGGTGTCCTCTTTGATCCAGGATGTATTTTTCACTGCGTGAGAACATGATGTGTGGCGTGAGAGCGCATGGCTTGTCGGACATAGCAACAGTAACTAAAGGGGGCGGGTCTTTGCGAAGGGTCAATTATGAGAAAATATTAAAAATATTTGCATGGCAGTTTTTCAACATGGTATCATTGTCATAATTGTGGCCAGTGAAAATGCTGAGTGGCACATAACTTTAGAAAACCACTAGCCACAGTGGCTGGTTAGTAAAAAAGTTAATGTCAAGCCCTGGTTATTACAGATAAACCAAAAGTGTGTTTGCAGTAAAAGACATTAAATAGATACGGGGCAGGGTACTGCAGTGCCCTTTTAAAAATATAGGCCTAACTAAACAACTAAAACATTCTAGATGTTAACATTAGACAAATGTGATAAAATCATTGATTTCAAGTGCTGTCAGAACCATATAAAGGAGGTAAAGATGGTAAATTGAACCGTTTGATTGACAGGCGATCTAACCAATCATAACGCCGAATCCGCCATCTTATCTGATAAAGCTGTCAGGGAGGAGCCTATAGTAGATTAACGTTGGTTAACTTAAAAAATGGTGTGTACTCCCGTCTTTCTGATGTATATTCATGTTTATTTGATGCTATAAATGAACTAGTATGAAGAGAAGATCGGTTCACGAGCCAATCTTCTCTTCATACTAGTTCATTTATAGCATCACATAAACATGAATGGACATCAGAAGGAATGTTGTTTCAACCGCGGAAGGACGCGAGTACACACAATATTTCAAGTTAACCAACGTTAATCTACTACAGGCTACTCCCTGACAGCTTTGTCGGATAAGATGGCGGATTCGGCGTTATGATTGGTTAGATCACCTGTCAATCAAACTGTTTGCGAATGGTCAATTATGCAAAGAATTCCAGAAAATAACGTGACGTAACTCTCAGTGAAGTTTCGGCGGTTTAATCCATCCGCATTGAACTAGTCCCACGGCTAAAGGGTTGTTTGTTTAGACAGTTTTACAGCTCAAATCTTTTTTTCTTTGGAGAAAAGCATCTGTTAAATGAATAAATAGCCTAAATGTAAAAGCTTACACAAAACACTGTTATTCGTCTGGAATATCTTGCCCTATAGACTTCCATTACAAGTATGTTACTTTAAATGCGATTTTTATTAGTCTTAACAAACGGGGCAACGATTCGGAATGGTTTTCTGTGATAATCAACTGTAATTTGTTTGACTACCGATCTGAAAGGTTTGTAGGTGAAAATGTTGTTACATTGACGCTGGCAGCTCGAGTTTATGAAGTGGTGTTTCAATGCTGTAACCTATAAGATGTTGTAACACACAAACGGTCATGTTTACAAGCTGACAAAACATTGTGTTTTTATTTCATATCAGAAATACCGAGGGCGGTCAGACCATCTTTTGTGATTTTGAACCCTCACCCTAGAGTAAACCGGGAAGTTTATTTCTCCTCCTGCTGGTTCGGTGTATTTTCAGGCTGCCTATTTAAAACTAAACGAAGACAGGACACTTATACTTATTACGCCTAATACAGGGATCTGCATTACAAGGTAATTTCTGTGAAATTGTGTAGAAACTTTTCAGATTGTTTGCATTTTATTTTAACACTTTTGGGTTCATTTTTCTGAAAAATAAAGTTTAAAGCTGAAGCATCTGGAGTATGCTACGTTTGTTTTACAACTTCAAACGATAATAATATTATTATTATTTTCCTATAGCTCTACAGGCAGATCATCGCGCTAACAATGACATGACAATGTATATTATATACACACTTTAGGTCGTTTGGATGAAATTCTGCAGCGTGATTATTTTAATAATTTTTCTTAACAGCTTTCAACCACTAGAGGGAGCACAAGTACAGCGCTGCATCTGCAACTCAGGTCAGTCAGTGAAGACTACATTTAAAAAATCGTATAAAATCCACTGCTCATTTCTTTATCACTGCACATTCCTCTTTTAATCAAGATAGTTCATGTACAACTTGCATAACGGCATAATATGTTACACAAGATTCAACATGAGGCAAGGAAAACAGTCAAACTCTGATTCATGAACCCAAAAATAGGTCTTTTAGGTAATGATTCAGTACTTTAGATTGTGATATTATGCATCCAGTATTGGTGTTATCTTTCTGTGGGTGTTTAATACTCAACAGATCTTACCAGTGCGGCCTCTTTCTAAAACTGACCCTATTCACAGCTGCTCAGCAGTTATAAGCATCAATCTTTTTTCATATTTTCATCAACAAAAATCATATATTTAACTATGACTTTATACTTTGTGTTCAACATGTGTAAGGAAAATTTGACTTAATTTTGGAGGGATCTTTTGGAAATTTGTGTAAACTCTATCTATCTATCTATCTATCTATCTATCTATCTATCTATCTATCTATCTATCTATCATCTGACCATATCTATCTATCTATCTATCTATCTATCTATCTATCTATCTATCATCTATCTATCATCTATCTATCATCTATCTATCTATCTATCATCTGACCATATCTATCTATCATCTATCATCTATCTATCTATCTATCTATCTATCTATCTATCTATCATCTGACCATATCTATCTATCTATCTATCTATCTATCTATCTATCTATCTTTCTATCATCTATCTATCTATCTATCTATCTATCTATCTATCTATCTATCTATCTATCTATCTATCTATCATCTGACCATATCTATCTATCTATCTATCTATCTATCTATCTATCTATCTATCTATCTATCATCTGACCATATCTATCTATCTATCTATCTATCTATCTATCTATCTATCTATCTATCATCTATCTATCATATATCTATCTATCTATCATCTATCTATCATCTATCTATCTATCTATCATCTGACCATATCTATCTATCATCTATCATCTATCTATCTATCTATCTATCTATCTATCTATCATCTGACCATATCTATCTATCTATCTATCTATCTATCTATCTATCTATCTATCTATCTTTCTATCTATCTTTCTATCTATCTATCTATCTATCTATCTATCTATCTATCTATCTATCTATCTATCTATCTATCTATCTATCTATCTATCTATCTATCTATCTATCTATCTATCTATCTATCTATCATCTGACCATATCTATCTATCATCTATCTATCTATCTATCTATCTATCTATCATCTGACCATATCTATCTATCTATCTATCATCTGACCATATCTATCTATCTATCTATCTATCTATCTATCTATCTATCTATCTATCTATCTATCTATCTATCTATCTATCTATCATCTGACCATATCTATCTATCTATCTATCTATCTATCTATCTATCTATCTATCTATCTATCTATCTATCTATCTATCTATCTATCTATCATCTATCTATCATATATCTATCTATCTATCATCTATCTATCATCTATCTATCTATCTATCATCTGACCATATCTATCTATCATCTATCTATCTATCTATCTATCTATCTATCTATCTATCTATCTATCTATCTATCTATCTATCTATCTATCTATCTATCTATCATCTGACCATATCTATCTATCTATCTATCTATCTATCTATCTATCTATCTATCTATCTCTTTCTATCATCTATCTATCTATCTATCTATCTATCTATCTATCTATCTATCTATCTATCTATCTATCATCTGACCATATCTATCTATCATCTATCTATCTATCTATCTATCTATCTATCTATCTATCATCTGACCATATCTATCTATCTATCTATCTATCTATCATCTGACCATATCTATCTATCTATCTATCTAGTTGGAAACATCTTGATGATAAAATGTCTTTTTCCACAAATTTTGTGTGTATGCAAATTGTATATAAATATCCAAGGTACAAATTTCTAGTAATTGTGCAGTTAATTCTCATATTGTATTTTCAGAAATTTGTTGTATTTTTCCTCTCCCCAAATCACTACTTAAACACAATGATATAAGAAGGTTTAATTATTTATTATTTTATTATTATTATTAATAATTTAAAGGTTTAAAAAGATTTAATAAGAATGGTTATATTGACCTATTAAGATTTTGTTTACATCTAGCTTACCTTGTAATTATATATATATTTTTTTTTTTGCTATTTTTTACAGGTAAATCAATAACAGTTATATTTATAATGAAATAACCCTTTTACATGTCATCATTGTTTTGGTAGTGACAATTTTAGATACTTTTGAGTGTAGCTCAAAGATGCTAACATGGTTAGCTAAGCACAATACTGAACAGTTGTGCACAGAAAAAAATAACTAAATTTTATCGAATAACATTCAAAAAATTATGTCACAACCAAAACTTCACCAAGTTTCAGTTGCGACTGTTTAGGTAGTGACAATTTAGACACTTTTCAGCCAAGCTCAAAGATGATAATAAGACATGGTTAGTTAGCACAGTTCTGAACCGTTTAAACTTTATCGAATAACACCCAAAAAAGTTTGCTTAGTTGCAGAAAAGAAGTTAGTGACGTCCCTTAAAGTTACACACAGATTTTCACACATTTTTAACATATTTCATTCAAAATTTCATATATATATATATATATATATATATATATATATATATATATATATATATATATATTAAACAACAATGAAAAAAATTGCAAAAATTATTTCAATATCATTTTGAAATTTAGGGGGGTTTGGGACAGCCATCTTCAAATTGAAAGTACCCAATAAATGATAATTATATAATATATATATATATAATTTATATATATATATATATATATATATATATATATATATATATATTAAGCTTACTGATATTTTAAATATTATTGTGGGATTCAATAGATAATAGAAGGATTTTAGTAAACATTAACATTTGAATATTTAAATTCTTTATTAATGTGTTTTTTGGTTGTGGGACAGCAGTTGCACCAGTTCTGTAGGTTGGCCCATAGCAAATTATATCTCCCGTTCACCACTATAGAAGTTTAGCCAACTATGATTACTTCCGTTTTGAGAACCCCAGAAATGTGTGAGAAAAAAAAAAACTATTCTGAATCTTTGAAAAAATGCAGTGTACACGGGTGGGGCAGAATTATTCACAATGTCAACATTACTCATATGTCAAGACAATTAAGTGTCGTACTGGAGGACTTGAGACTGCGTTCAGTGACTCCTTATGAGGAGAAAATCCTTTAATGCCTCACAATTTTGGCCCGTACATCAATAACGCGAACTACAGACGATAACTCTGTTAGCGCGCTGCAGTTCTGTTAATGCCGCTTTAAATGCTCGAGCTCTTTAAAGTTGGTGGATTCTGATTGGCTGTTCATCAGCTGAAGAAAAACATTCTGAATGTGATTACAATGACAGTTTCTCTGTTTCGTCATAGGTGTGATTTTGGCTTCTTATAAAATTAGAACGATTTTTAAAATGGTATATAGTTATTGACCTTTGGTGTGAATAAACCTTTAGTCTTTTACAGCTAATCATATGAATCATCCATAGGGAAACTACCTACCACTAAGAGTTTCTTGAAAAATGTAAATAGCCTTACATCAAGACGAGTGAAGAAAACTCAGGCCTAACACTTTATTGAAACGGTAATAGGCTAAGACATGAATACAAAATGCTTGATTCGAAATTAATAATTATAGGGCCTATAAATAGGCCTATGGTTAACGATAATGTATGGAAACATAATCTTTGACTTGAAAGTAACTATAAAAAGTGTGATATTTGTTACATTTGTCCAAGAAACCGTGTTATTGGTTCAGCATGAGCCTGAAATACACACAGCTGATAAATGAGGCGTGTTCGTGCGCGCGCGCCATTGTAATCTCCCAGACTAACACAATTAATGCAAATTTCTTAAGACTAGATGAGGGTCGGTGATTAGCACCGTCACTTGAAACAACATCAAGTGATTTAAATACAATACAATTTTATCTATTTTTTTTTTTTGATAATTTAGCCTATTTGCGGGCATAGACGGTATATACGAAGGCAGAAAACAAACACACACACAAAACAATGGTTTTAAAGAAAATATACAAATATGGGCTACATTAACCATTTGTTTACAACAAAAAATGTAATGTAGTGCCAAATCCGATTATAAATAATCAACAACCCGATATGAAAAAAAACCTGTTCATGACTTCCTCTCTGAGAAACCCACCCAGTCGTGATTGATCGACTCCCCGGTGACTAACTTCTGTTAACCGCTGAGTTCGCTGAGACGGTTTGTATTGTCCACTCGCTTGCATTTTCTATATATTTACGTAGCATGTCCTGCTAAAGCGTTGTGTAAACCTCTAAAAAGCTACAATATGATTCTGAGACAGCGTCGTTGCTTGTAATAAGTGATAGTTGTAGCCTAGTTTTGGTGAAGTGACTGACAAACGCTTCCGAATCGTTTCAAACGAGTCGTTCAAATGAATCGTTTCGCTCGCGATTCAAACACCACTACACTCTCTCGCGCTGTCCTGCTCTCAGTTCAGTCAAGGGTTTCCAGTAAGAAGAGGCGTGAGAAAGGAACATCGCCCTTTTCTGCATGTTAGTCTATCTGTAAGGATTACTTTTACAGTGACAATCCGATTTACACTCAATTGATGGCTCTCCACTCTAAACTTTCTGTCCAGTTCGGACTATTATTTTCAAGAACTGGATAATAGTAGCTAAACGAGAAATCCAGCGCTCTTCACCACTCTTACGGGAATGGACATTTGGTGAGGTAAGCAAGTTTCCCCAAACATTTTCTTTTTCAGAAGATGTAACTTGGACATTTTAAACTTTCGCTCAAGATATTTTTGGTCAGTAGTGTATCAATAAAAACTGCTACATGAATGTCAAAGAGAAGCTGAACCAGTAGAACCAGCTTGAGTTTCGCGCAGCTGGAAAGTCTCCTCAGCTCTCCGGTTCCTTTTTTATAAATAATAATAATAATAATAATACAAAAACCCCCGCCTGGAACCAGCAGCAATGGCAGGAACAAACAGCTCAAACATGAAAACTCTGGAGGATTTAACTCTGGACTCTGGCTATGGAGCAGGGGACTCGTGTAAGTCCTTAAGCCTGTCGTCGTCCAAGTCAAACTCGCAGGCGTTCATGAACACCCCTCACCGGGGGAACTGGTGGTACTACTCCGGATCCATGAACAGCAGGAACAACAGCTGGGATACAGTCAACACGGTGCTTCCCGAGGATCCAGAGGACATTTTCTCTAAGTGCCCACGCTTACCGGAGCTGGAGGAGTTCCCGTGGACTGAGGAGGATGTGGGGAGGGTTGTGCGTAAAGGCGCGGGGAAGGGCGCCTCGCTCTCCGCGGAGGCTGTGCGCAGACTGGCCACCCTGATGCGCAGAGCGCTCATCCGCATCTCCAGAGAGGCGCAGCGGCTCAGTGTCATGCACTGCAGATGCACCAGGTTCGAGGTCCAAAGCGCGATCCGCCTGGTGCTCAGTTGGGCGCTGGCGGATCACTGCGTCTCGGCCACTGTTAAGGCCATATCTATGTATAACATGAGCGCTGGAGAGCTCTTGCGCAAGGGGAAGTCAGCCCGGTGTGGGCTTGTGTTCTCCGTCGGACGGTTTTTCCGCTGGATGGTGGACACTCGGATCGCGGTGCGCATCCACGAGTACGCGGCCATCTGCCTGACCGCGTGTATGGAGGCGCTCGTGGAAGAGGTGGGCGTGCGCGTGCTGATGGCGGAGAGGGAAGGCGCGACACCCGGCTGCGTCCTGACAGCAGAGGCGCTGGAGGGGGTCATCAATAATGATGCCGAACTATGGGGTGTCCTACAACACTATGAGCATCTCATCTGTGGGAAGAACGCCAATGGTAGGTACTTCTGTTACTGTTGCCTCATCTGTTTCACTCATCAGTTCCTTGTGACTTTGTGGGTTGATTTGGCTGAAAGGTTGTTGAAACAACAGA
Source organism: Zacco platypus (assembly GCA_038088235.1). Lineage (NCBI taxonomy): Eukaryota > Metazoa > Chordata > Actinopteri > Cypriniformes > Xenocyprididae > Zacco > Zacco platypus. The sequence goes on along the minus strand of CM076063.1, from coordinate 15,955,124 downwards.
AGGGTTGATCCGTCACCATTATGTACTTGGGCATGACACCTCAAGATACTTCAAGGGGAATTGTTGCCCCAATATGAGTATTATAAATAATAATAATAAGTATTATAAACATACAAGTATTTGTATGTATGTGTGTGTGTGTGTGTGTATATATATATATATATATATATATATATATATATATATATATATTTATTATTATTATTGTTATTATTGTTAAACTAAATCATGTATTATCATTAATACTAAAACCAGAAAAAAAATTATATTAACTTGTATATAAATATAATTATTATAAATAATATAATAATTAATATAATAATAAATAAATTATATATATAATTTATTTATAATTAGTTGGCAAACTAAAGAAAAAATATTTTAAGTTGAAATAGAAAAATGGACTAAGAACTAAAACTTTATAAAAACTTTATAGACATATTTAAAAATACTAAAACAAACTAAACTGAAAATATAAAAATAAAATTTAATTCCAAATATTAACAAAAACTAAAGATAATAAAATAACACTGATTTGGACAGTTAAAAATGTGTGTGTCTAAATAAGTTTGATTAATTTTAAGAATGATAGCACTTTTTAATCAACTTTTCACAACTAGTTTGTTGGGATTAAGATTATTCAACAATACATAAACTTTTCAAAATGGGTATTGTTATTGTGAAACAGTGGAATGTTAGTAATGACCATAATTAATGTGACGCACTGCACCTGTGGTTACTCTGCTTGGACACCTGTGTGAACTTGAGGGGAAATGACATCATACATCCTCATCTTCATAAAGAAACACTGCCACACCAGTTGATTATTATAAATACGTACCTTTCAAACAATTCTTGTGCATGTTATGTTGGTAAAATACTGTTGTAAAGTACTGGCAAAATTACAATTTGTTGTGAATTAGCTGTACTAAAATACAGAATTTGCAATCTGTTGGTAGTTTTCCTTAAGTCTTCTTGGCGTTTGGTTTGATGTAAATGAAAACTAATTTGCAGAAATGACAGGTCACATTATTACATCATTATGCCTGTAACAGGTCACTTCACACTTCCTCTTCTCCAGTTTTGAGAATTACCCTCCTCTGCAAAGTTCTGCATCATCTAGGTTGCTTGTTCATTTTGATATGTCTGTGGTTTACCAGCAGAGCAGTTTTTTTTTTTTGTTTCCCCGCAAGCACTCAGTTTCCTGTTTGAGCAGACAAAGCTTAACTTACCAAGAAAGGAAAACAATATCTGTAAAATGACAACAATTATAGCAGTCTCCTGCTTTCATCATCATTACTCTTGAATTCATTATGCTCTGTTGTGATGCCATTTAGAACAAATCTTATATTAGTGGTTGATGTGACAGTCTGATATGCCCATAAAATTCAACATGCATATTTACATTGACATATTCTCTGTTGTGCTTCTCTGTGCAGAATTGACCACCACAATATTAGGGTGTGAATGGTTGCTATGCTGCTGCAAAGGTGTTTTGAGTGTTTTTTTAAGTATCTTTCCTCAACAAACCTTACGATTGCAAACATTGTAGGACAAGACGAAGTGTGTTATTGATTTGTTCATATTTAGCAATAACAATAATGTTAAATAGTCTTATCAAATATTATTGATATAGACATTAACCATCTCTGAGTTGATTTTGAAAGCTATTTCGTCATCCTGTTGTCTTGACCCTGCTCCTACTGTTCTCCTAAAATTGAGTTATTTCCGCACCTATTTCACATCTCATCAATGCATCTCTTACCTCTGCATCATATCCTATGCCACTTAAAACTGCTGCAGTTACCTCAGCTCTCTAAAAAACCCAACCTTGATCCCTCAGTTTTATCTAATTATCATTCGATTTCAAATTTACCGTTCATTGCCAAATTACTGGAAAGCGCTGTTGCCTCTCAGCTTCAGTCTTTTCTAGATGAAAACAATCTCTTTGATGCTTTTCAATCTGTTTTTTGACCATTACATTGTACTGAAACTGCTGTTGTGAAGGTACTGAATGATTTACTACTCTCTGCTGACTCTGGCTCTCTCTCTCAACTTTTGCTACTTGACCTTAGCTCCGCCTTTGATACTGTTTCCCATGATCTACTTATTTCTCGCCTTTCAGATGTGGGTATTTCTGGTGCTGTTCTTTCTTGGTTTTCTTCTTGTCTCTCCAACAGACGATCCTACATTTCGGCAGGACTTTCGATTCCTTACTGCCCATTTGAAGCAAGGTGTCCCCCAGGGATCTGTTCTCGGCCCACTGCCATTCATTTTTTACATATTACTACTCCGTCAAATCTTGTACCGACATGGTTTTATTTACCATTTATATGCTGATAAGATTCAAATATTACTCTATCTATAGACCATCTCTACTCACTCGTTGCTGCACCAAAATTATAGAATACTCAAAAACCATATGCTTTCGAATGTTATCAGCGGTAAGTTATTTCCTACATATGCTGTTTTTTGTATGTTTTCTTCAGCATTTTGTTTTCATTATGCTTTATTCTAATTTCTCACTTGTGTTATTCTATACAAATAGAACTGTAATGTAAAGTGTCCTTGGGCACTGGAAAGGTGCTGTGAATCAAACTTATTATTATTTGAAGAGTTCATTTGTAAAAAAAAAACATTTTTTACTTAATTCTCACAAATATTTCTTGTACAAGTAATTCTCACAAAAAACTACACAGACTTGTAGGAGTCGAAATTAAAAATCCTCGGTCACTTTTAGTCTTCCCTCAGCTATCGCGTCTTTTTGAAGTGACTAGCAGCCTTGTCACCTGACCTGAATACTGTGCGCTGATTCGCTAAAATGGAGTTATCGGTTTCTGTACACAAACACAAAGGGCGCTTGTCGGTTTCTGCTGTAAAACGTGAACTCGTGATGCCTTCACAGTATAGAGCTGATCAAAGAGTGTAGTGGATGTTTAATTTTAAATCACTCCGCATACGTTTCTTTGCAAAAGTTTCATTTGAAATGAAACGAAACATTGAAATGCTCCAATAGTATAGCTACGATGCTATGGAAGTGAATGAAACATCGCTTCTATGCTAACTATGAGAACTCTGCTCACGTTAAAATGACTTCCATGACATTATTGAGGCAGTGGAAAATTAAAAAAAAAAAAAATAAATAAAACATCAGAGGAGAGCGGGTGCAATATTTAGGCTACGCTAGCAGAAAGCTCTTTTTTGGCACGGACAGTCAGGATCTCAGCTCTGCATAATCCTTACACAGCTCGCTTTCTCTGGGATGATCATGTGAGCATCAAATTAGGTCGGTCCATAAAGACGACCCAATGGATCAATGTGCTTTCAGTGCAGCCGTGTTAACAAATTGCTGCGCATGCACTTCACAAAACCCTCGCGTGCCATTTCTGTTGATGAATGGGCATCTGATCCACTGTGTTTCCTCGGTCAAGTGCAGTAGATTGAATCTCAAATGCCTTAAATGTGGCTCATTGGTGATTTAAGCTGTGACTCATTGGCCTTTCAGAATGTGTTCACAGTACTTTATTGCGCAAAGCATCCTGCAACCAGATTATTGTTGGCTGCTATTATTAACAGCCTTGATTAACATTGGATCAATGCACTTATCTTAAATTTGCATAGTTTGTTTTGATCCTCTTGCTTTAAATTCAACACAAGGCACCCAGAATCATCTTTTTCTGTGGGAAACGGAGTGAAGTGGCATGTTTGGCGTGACATCAAAACTTTCTGCTGACCTCATCAAGTCCTTTTATTTTTCAGCCCCACCTCTGCAGCTACCTGACATTTAGCACTTTTCACAGTCAGATTAGTTCCTGATAGATTAAGTCCCATCTTAAAATTTTAATCATTTAATAACCTGTTTCACTCAAAATCGCTTTATGAAGTAAAATGAGTTTAAAGGGAACTTATTAACAAGATGTAATGTAAGTCTCTGGTGTCTTCAGAGTGTGTCTGAAGTTTCAACTCAAATTACCCTGAAGATCATTTATTATACCATGTTTTAAATATCCATTTTTAAGTTGAAGGAACAACATGCTGTTTTCGTGCATGTATCTTTAAATGCAAATGAATTGCTGCTCCACGCCCCACTAACTTTAGTAGCTTCAAGAAGAATACGTTTCTTACTTCAATGCCGCTATTTGACGCTCTAGCGATGAGATAAACACGGCGGACTGTGTTCAGCTGGATCAGGGCGGAGTCTATGCTAATAGGGCAGAGTCCATCAGCAGTTGTGGGCGGGGCCTAGGTATTTGTGACATCACAAAAAGCTACAATCTGCAGTTTTCTCTGAGACCCTGCTTAAGATTTTTGTGGATTAAAAAAAAAGAGGAGTGGATACAAACTGCCGACAGATTTATGTTCAAATAGCATGTAAAAGTGAATTTTCGTAATAGTTCCCCTTTTAGGTTACTGTGATGGTAGAAGTATTGTTACTCACAAAACTACAGAGCTAGGTACTTTCCTTTTGCTACAAAAGTTCTTCTCTATCATCTGCCAACCAGCCCCACATCTGGAAGTCTTTAAGAGTTACTTCTCTTTGCCAACTCAAGTCACTCCCACTTTCTCCAACACACACTCCGTTCCCCTCTCTTTTCTATTTACTTTAGTCCTTCTTTCCTGGAGCCGTTTCTGTGAACACGCACATGCTTTTAACAAGGCGCCCACTGTACCAGCGTCCCATTTAAAATCCAATGAACATAAAGGCCAGGAGATGGACTAAATGTATAGTTTTCTCTGGCTGATAGTTGCTATTGATATTCACATTGCAGTTGAGTGTGCAGTGACTGCTTAGGTGATTCATGGAGAAAACATCTTCATACTTGACTCCCGAACAAGTGCTTTCTGAAACTCGCTTCTCAATGTTGAGAACATCTGTGAACTCGACCCAGATCAGGACGTGAACTTTGTCCCTTGTCATTTGCGGCTAAACAAGATTCGGGGCGATACTGGAATTTCTGGCACTGCTTTCGTACATTGGCTACCCTGATGGAAACATTTCAACCCCAAAATATACTTTCATTTTTGAAAATGAAGTCGGTAGGCTAGTGCACTTGTGGAGGTTATTTTTATCGTTCATGGATTTAGGATGGCAGTAATAAGGAAAACACCATCTTGCATGGTCAGTGGCACTGTTTATGCATACTTCCAGCCAAAACCAAAGGCCCAGCTGTACAAAAAGCTAAGACTTCTCTACTAGCAGCTAAAAACAGCACAAGTTCAAAAACATTTCAAGGGAGCTGCTGCTCTTTGCGTTTCAATGAAATGAATGCACTATATTTTAGTTCGATAATGTATTTTTATTTAATATTTTGTATTTTTAGGGGGGTTTATGGTACTAAATTATATTTAACCTGTAGTTACAATCCATTTATTGACTTTTTGAGCATGCACCTGAAAAAGAAATTTCCAACTGAAACTGTCATAAATTTTGAATGCTTTAGAGCACAGACTTACTGTTGGTCTCTTTTTAAAGAGGACTCTTGGCAAATTATTGCTGAAGAGAAAAAGAGTTTAGCTTAAGTTAGGTACAGACGTTTATTGTTTATTGTTATTGCCAGGACTCCCTTGAAAAAGAGGTTTTTAATCTCAATGGGACTCTCCTGGTTAAATAAAGGTTAAATAATTGTTATGAAAATGCACAAAAAAATTTTATGAAATTTTATAAAATATGTATTTTCAAAAACACTCTGAAAGTGGAAAAAAATCAAAGCCATAAATGTAAACTAGTTGTGTTCCAAATTTGAGCTTGATATCTCAACAAATGGGCTTTCAGTAAGATACCGCAGCACCAAAAGTTTTTACTAGAAGAAAATCACGTCCCATTCATTTCCAATGCAGTCATTTTTGGCCGCGAGGAGCACAAGTGTGACTATTTTCTTTCAGGGCCATTTAACCTTTTCGTTTCATGTCCATGTTTTTTTCTCTTTTTTTTTCTTTTTCATAGCAAGTGCCAAAACCTTTACCATGTTTTGTATCATTCTGATGAAGTAAAATATTCTTAAAAAAACTATTTTTTCCAGTCTAAAATGACCAGAAGTTTAAAAACATTTCTTTAATATCATTAGCATTAGCTAAAACTGGTGTGTTGTCAAACTCTCATGGAACCTCATAAGTGACTGAAACGTAACACACTACATAGAGTAAAACACAAATATAGCACTTTTCATGTGAAGTGCACTAGAGATTCAATTCACAATTGATTACAGTAGAGTTTGATGTTAGCGAGTGGCTAAGCTAACAACACGATACTCTCTTTCTTAAGCATAAAATGTGTATCACACACAAATATTAATACCATTAATCCCATTTTGTCTTTTCACAGGCTTGTTGTATTACATTCTGGGAGTAACCTTGCTTGTATCTGAGAGGGAGCTTCTAGCACAGTTTTGCTAGAGTGTTACTTTGAGTGTTTGAGAGTCCTGTTTGCCTAGTCAAATCATACTTGCAAAAAGCATGGATACGCAAATTAGCATACGTTATCTCTTTGTAATGGTACTAGGACAGTTTGTTGACGACAAACGTTTGAGGAATTGTGGTTTTTGATGCAAAAACTGCAGCATCAATAACGTTCATGGTGTCGAGTGTCTCTGTGCTTCAAATGGAGGCTGTTTATGGAATCACAAGATTTAGTTTGGGACATAATCCTGTTTAAAGTACTGCAGTATTGTTGGAAAGCAGGAGAAAAAGGCGGATGAATAGCGAGCGGATTGAAGCTGGTCAGCACGTGGCATTGTGTTTTGGCGCTCCAGCCTCTGTCTGGTCCAGCTATAAACGTTCTCATAGGTCAATCCTCTGCCTGTCGCCATGACAACACTGACCCCAGACAGGAAATTAGGGGAAGTATGGGAAAATGGCCAACAATGACACGTGCATGAGTTTAATGTTGGGGTGAATTATCGTGAGGAGAAAATGCAGTCTTGCATTTTCCAGCAGTGGAACGTTTAAGAAGGTTAAAATGGAGTGAATATGGATGAATAGTCATTCTTACTCACTGCAAAGTGTCAGAAAACTCACATTTCAGTTTTCACGTGTCACACTCACGTTTACCTGGCAGAAGACGGCTACTAAAATAGCTGATGTTGACAAAAATAGCCTTCAAAGCTCTTTTTCCCACAACCTTGTGTTCTACAACTTTATTATGTAGGCCTATTTGTATTTATACATGTATTTATTTCAATGCATACCCCATATTATTTTTGGATTTTAACAGCATCCTGAGATTATCAGCACATACTAAACAAATTAAATAACCAGTTTATTATCCCGCAGTAAACCAAGAACAGAACTGCAGATTTTATAATTATAATATGCACCATATGCCATGTAGATATCATAAACAATATGTCCATATGTTTCCATCAACGATTGCATATTACGATTTATCGTTTTGGCTTATAGTGGCAACATCTGTCATGATAATTATGAATAAATAACCCATATTGAAATGAACAAGACACTTTCTTTTATCTCTGTGGTTTGTTTCTCTCTCTCTCTCATTGACTGATTGTTTCACTTTTGGAATGATCCAATGAAACTCCGTCTATCTTTCGTCATGTCTTCAGATGCAGCAGGGATGATTTATTTCTGTCGATAAGCAGCCATTTGCAAACATTACTGTAATATTTAATTGCTCTGAATGGTAGCTCTCGCTGTAAATGGAAACTTGCTTGTAGAGATATGTACAGTAATGGCTTTATTACTGTAATTGGGATTGAATTCTGCATCTGCTGTGAAGTGCGGAATCAAGTCTTAAAATAGTCTAAAAAGTCTCCAAAATCCATTTAAACAAGATTCAGTGAGCTTTCTGGTCAAGTGTATGTAATGGTTAATACACTATTATTGAGTGTTTATGATTAAGATTATTCTAATTTGTGTTGTTTAAAAAGATAATTAAGCAAATAATTGTGAGAACCGCACTGGAAAATGGATACAGTGACCCCAAAACTGAAATGGACACTTGAGTCTCGTTTATAGCATTAGACAACAAACTAACAACAAATTTATAAGTTTGTCTTATAAACCTGCATGTCATACTGTATGTTTACCTATTATGGCCCTTTTTCAAGATGTAATATAAGTCTCTGGTGTCCCCAGAATGTGTCTGTGAAGTTTCAGCTCAAAATACCCCACAGATTATTTATCATATCTTGTCAAATTTGCCCCTTTTTGGGTGTGAGCAAAAAGATGCCATTTTTGTGAGTGTCCCTTTAAATGCAAATGAGCTGCTGCTCCCCGCCCCTTCCTAGAAGAGGGCGGAGCTTTAACAACTCATGCTTCAGTTGCTCAACAACAACAAAGCTGGTGTTAGTGACGCCACCAACCTGGGAAGAAGTTTGCTTTTCTCTGAGATCGTTTGAAAAACATATGTAGTTGAATGAAAGTTTAATGAAGACAGAAGGTCAATGTACAGGCTATAAAAGCTTAATTGCTGCTGAGAGGTTTTCTTTGAGTAATGTCCATGGTGCTTTCTTACCTCTTCAGTGCCCTCAAAGGTTTGCTAGTCTGGTAAACCAAACAGCCCTGAGCTTTCCCACACGGGTTTTCTCAAGTCATGCCCGTACACCACACCAACAACAGGCCCTCAGTTTGCTCCTATCTGTACTACACTGTTAAAAATAAATGTAATTTGACAGGTAATAGTCTGTATTTTTTGCAGAATTTTCCCCTTTTGTCATTATACAGTGAAATACTTGTTGTTTTACAGATATTTGCTGTAATTTAAATTTCCACTATTAAATTTACATAGAATTACTTTGATTTTTTACATCAAATTAGTTTTTTTAAAAGGAAATTTTTAAAAAGAATAATTGTATTTTTTTTTATTCTGTATTTTTACAGAATAATGTGTAATTTTACATAAAGTGTTGATTAATATATTACAGATTTTCATTCTGTAAATATAGAAAACAGGAAATTAATGTACAACTGCAGAAATCTTACCATTTAATGAATGGCATTCTAACAATTAATTTGTTACAAGTAAAAGATTGGGATTATAAGGAGATTTTGTGTACAATTACAGTAATAAACAGTAATAAATTACCTTTTTTATAGTTTATCCATGTTTTTTTTTCCTGATAGTATTTTTATGTTTTAAACAGACATTTTCTGCTGCCCCTGCACTAAAACATAATTGTTGGTTTAACTTAGTTACCTGTTAATTTCCTGAAATTTAACAGTTGTGCAAATACAATGAAGGCAATAGGGTTTAATCAACAGAAACTAAAAATATTGTTATCTGAACCACATTAATTATTGAAGTTGATTTGACAAAAAAGACAAATTTATGATAAATCATGAAAATAATCTTTACAGTGTGCTGCCAGAAAATTACTTTTTTTTAACTTTTATTTTACCATTAGAAAAAATAGAATTAAATTAAGAAATGATTCACTAAACCAAGTAGAAATTTAGCTTGATCACTTTTTTTTTTTTTTTTTTTTTTTTTTTAAATATCTTTTTGTAAAACATGCCCAGGCAGGGGACATGTAAAACATATTTCCAGTTATATAAAATAACGTAGAAAAATCTCATGCAGTTATCGACTGTAAAAAAAAAACTCTCACCCAAGTAGGAATTCACCCCACGGGCAAAAAAGATGCATGAAACAACTGGTAGAGAGAGAAAGACAATATCTGCCTTCATATTGAGTGTTCAGTGCCAACAGAAAAGATCAACACAATATAGTTCATTAGAAATTGCCCTGCCTTTAAGTTTTACCACTGGTTGTTCACACCTCAGATTTAAAAAAGAATCAAGAAATGGGCATGTAAAGCTGTGGAAAAGTGGGAGTGTAGAGGATGGGAAGAAAACAACCAATACAATACAGACCTACAACACTCTCATTATACAGACAAATGAACATTAAAATATGAGCAGAGGAAAAAACTAACAAACAGAGTTGATGTATTTTAAAAAAAATAGCTATGACAACAAACTCACAAAAAGTTTATCATTACAGACTACTAACAACTATTAAGATCAAATCATGTTTTGATTAATCGTTCTAAATATCAACCTATCAGCATTATAACTTATAAACAGAGCTATGAAAAATGAAATAGAGCTATTCATATTTTTCTATATGAAAAATGAGGAAGAGCATTTATAATATGTTCATTACGTTTACAGTCGCTGAACAAATGACACGTCAGTTTAATATAGAAAGAATAAAGCCTTAGTTCCTTTTAGGTCCATTCTTCTTTGAATTTTCTGTCTACATCATTGTCTTCTGTGTCAGAATAATGCATCATGTCATTGTGTTCATGATCAGATATGCGCACAGCTGTATCGCTGCCCTTCTTTGCACATTTATAATTCATTTGAAGAGGACATGTGTGCATACAGGGTGAAATATGCAAATAAAAAGGGTTAGTTCACCCAAAAATGAAAGTTATCCCAAAATGTTCTAGTGATTTTAGTTTATAAAGTTATAAATATGGATATTTTTCTAAGAAAAAACTTGTCGCTTCGCTTCAGAAGGTCTTTATTAACCCACTGGAGCCGTACGGATTACTTTTATGATGGATGCACAGTTTTGGGCTTCAGTCTCGGTTATCATTCACTCCCATTATAAAGCTTGGAAGAGCCAGAATATTTTTTAATGTTACTCTGTGTTTGACTGAAAGAAGAAAGTCATACTCACCTAGGATTGCTTAAAAGTGAGTAAATTATGGGATGATTTTCATTTTTGAGTGAACTAACGTTAACCCTTTAAACACATCATGGCGTTCCCCGTAGAAACCGCTTTAATGAAAGGCTGCGTGTTGTTACATATTAAATATTGTTACAGTCATATTTTCCATGTGTTGGTAGTCAAACTCCAACTCCGACTGCATTGTGGCGAAAATACAAACACTTTTGTGGTACTGTATTGAGGAAATCACCAATCCGAATACCTCACTTTCACTGATGTCAGTTCAACTTTACTTTTTAAAATACAACAAAATGCCTTTCCTTAATAAGTTTCCCCTTAATAATAAACATAATGAGTGCTATCATGAGGTGATAGTCTTAGATATATATATAAAATATATCTGCATCCCTCCATTACCACCCAGACCCCATATTATTTGCTGGTTCCTAACCAGGGGAAGTATTTTCTAGCCAAATTCTGAGCTCAGAGCTCAGGTAACACACCACATACACAAATTTACTCTATCTGATTATTTGTAAGTGTGAACTTGTGAACTTAAAGTAAAAGTTTCAGTTGAAGTAAAAGTTGTTTGCGCAGGCAGCGCTACCGCATTCTCTTTCTGTGATGTTCGGTGCGATTGCATCTGATTTGCTTGAGAGACGTTGAGGCACGTTATGTCTGTGCTGTTGTGGAAGACAAACTGAATGTTCTAGATTTATCTTTTCTGGTGGCCTGGAGGAACAGCATGTTACGGAGGACAGATGTAGCATTATTATTGTTCAGGAGATCCCGGTCACCCTGATCTTGGACAGGGTTGTTAAGTTGGACACAGCTCAGACATTGAGGAAGCTTGCCATAAATCGTGTAAATGCAACTTTTTGAACTTGGTGTCCAGACAGCTGGACAGTTTTAAAGGACACAATTGTCCTGACCCTCGACGGTTGTCAGTGGTCAGTCTCTTATTATCTCAGGCGGTGTCTGTTTCTTACATGCATTTCTAGTTATAACGAATGTAAATTTCAAACATCGGCCCCATTTAAACTTTAACTGCACTTAAAGGCACTTAGTACAGAACAAAAATCTCAAAATGCATCTGTTTTTGAGGAAAAATGTCATAAAGCAATAAGACTCCATGTGATTTTACTCCTTATAAAGGGGTGTTTGTAGGCATGCTGTAATTTGGGAAAACACCCTTACCATGGTAATATTAGTGTAAGTAACTACAAAAATATTTTCCCAAATGATGACACCATCTCAATCAAATGATTCTCAATAGCTGTGTAATAAATAAATAGTTAATGAATATATTAATAAATGAATTAATTCATCACTTAATGAATATTACTTCACTTAAATCACTTTTTCATTGCATTTAGCCTCCTGTTTTTTTTAATCAAAAAGCTTAATTTGTGAAAATCTGAGCATGAGTCTCTTTATTCATTCTTTGTCCTCTAGTGTGAAGGCCTTTTGTTCTAAATTGTTCGTCTCAGTGTCTCTTTGTCACTCTGCTAATTGGCTGGGGACAGACTTATGACTGGACACTTTTGTCGGTGGTTATAAAACCAAGCTGTGCTTGTGGACATGTACGGGAGAAAGGCATCACATCTGTCCCTCTGCATGTAACGGGGACATCTGCAAGTCAGGCTTAAACAGGGACAAAGCCAGCGTTATGACCCTACTTTAATTAACCCACACTCATTAAAGCGAGTATGAGCTACTTAGGAAATGATGCAAGTATAATGACTCTCACTCCTTTGGCTCAATATATGTTTTACAGCACTTTGGACATCAGGAGAGTTTGTTGGGCCCAAGAGATTGTGGAGTGGGTGAGTTGTGTTTAAGGGAAGTCCTCCAGACAGAAGTCAAGAAAGGCCATGACTGTTGAAAAATTGATCTCCGTCTCAATTGTTCTACAACAATGTTTGCCTGAACATTGACTAGCAGTTTTTTCTAAATCACATTTGAGTTTTAAAATGCAGTTCGCTAATGACCTCTTTCATTAGCACATGATTAAAATCAAAACTGTGTTTTACAAGACAACTTCAGACGAATGGCCTCAACAGGTTCGGAACAGTGTGCCAGTACCTGTTGTAGTAGCATGTCATAAATAACCAGTCAGGAGAGACCACACAAAGACCCTCTGGCCCCCTGTGGATCCGAAGCAAGATGGAATGTGCCAATTGCTTTTCCAGGAAAACTTTGTGACAATTTTGAGTTCATAAATAAGTCGTGCATCTTGAAGTAATTCCAAATAACTTCTTGTCAATGAACACAAGTTAACAAAGATAACAGAACCACCACTTTCATTGCTGGTTTTACAAATCAGTACTGAAATTTAAAAAATGTGACAATACCAGTATTTCCACCTAGAATTTTGAGTGCTGTTGAGCGAATTCTTAAACACCTCTGATTGTGTCAGATAATCCATCGGTGTAAGTGTTCTGTGAAGAGCGTCAACAATGTCTATTTACATGTTTTTGGAGAGTTGATCCTTGTAGTCAATCACAGATATATCTGTTGAACACGTGAACACAATGGCCAATCAGAGGTGTTTAAGGGTGCGTTCACACTTGTCATGTTTGGTTCGATTAAACGAACCCTGGTGCGATTGCTCAGTTAGTGCGGTTCGTTTGAACATATGTGAACACTGCCATCCGAACCCTGGTGCGCACCAAACAAGCGGACCGAGATGGGTCTAAAAAGATGGGTCTCGGTCCGCTTCCAAGCGAACTCTGGTTCGGTTTGATTGATATATGAACGCAACACGGACCAAAGACATGTAAACGAACCAAGAAGAGGACATGATGTCACAAGATGCGACGCTACAAGTCAGCTGATTTGACGATGCGGAAAGGTCGGTGTATCCAAAATGAGTAGAGGACAAACGTGGAGCAACGAGGAGGTGAAGTGCCTCATCAATATTTGTTTCTGCAACGGAGGAAATCCTGCTGCTGTTTTGAATGTTTTATGAGCTCTTCGTGAGCTCTTAGCTGGTAAAAATAAAGCATTTGTACACGCATAAAATGATGGTGTTTAATCCAGAACACAGCGTTGTTTTGAATGTTCGGTAAGTGAGCTCCGTCGCGAAATATACGTCATAAAACCCGACCAATCAGGTTGTGACCGTATCCTTATGCATTTGGTTCGGTAACTTTAGGTTCGCTGTTAATGCCAGTGTGAACGCTAAGCGGACCAGGACTATATTTTTTGTTTTTTGGTCCGTACCAAAGGAACCAAACCAACCGAACTACAAGTGTGAACGCACCCTAAGAATCCGCTCAACAGCGCTCAAAATGCTAGGGCTAAAAGCTGGTATTGTCTGTTGTTTTTAAATTTCAGTACGGACTTTTAACAACCCTATCATAGTGTACGTGATATCCGCATAATTTATCCATAAGATTTGTGTTACTGGAGATTACAGTTTTTTTATGGCCCTGTGTTTTTGTGGCATTCACTTGCATGTATGGTCCACAATACAGTATCCCAAGATGGTGTCCCTTTTGTATTTTTATGGTTCAAATTGTTGCTCTTGAGCGCCCTTTTGCGAAGCTTGTACTGGTACAGACTTCAAAGCGGTCTACAACAGTCCATGTGGCATTACGTCACCAAAGCGTAGACTCCACCAAAGAAGACAGCAAGAACTGAGGGTGACATGTTGAATGTGACCTAAGGATTCACATCCTAATAGTTAGGTTTTCAAACTAGGTCAACTAAGGATTTATCATCCTGGTCTAGTGGAGTGAAGTTGTGCTGCCAAGCCTCAACGTCTGTCCACATTTGCATCTTGAATTCCCATTAAGCCAGATTGCGAGGTCGAAACAGATGGGAGTTAAAGGTCTACACTCTCCTGGGGTCTAGATCAAGACCGTGCCTCATTAACAGTGGTTACTTTTACTTTTGAGGGTCTCTAATTTTTCTTGAAAGAATCAATCAAGACTGAAGACTGAAGTGTTGGTTCAAAACATGTTAAGGGCATCTATTTTTCAGAATTTTGTTCAGAAATACTAGCTGAGGTTGGGTTTTCGTAAACTCACTGGGTGTATTCCTTGTATTCTAAGATTATCACCCTTCAAAATGAGGACAGACTTGGCTCGTCTCACGTAGCCTGAAAGCGAGTCCAAGCCCTTCTCTCAATCATCATTGGAAGCCCTGTTAGACCTCAGCCAGGTTCTTGCCAGGCAGAGTTGATGGACTAACCACAAAGGACTCATAACGTTATACTGAAACTCGTGGGAAAATGGAGAAAACCATTTTCAGAGGTTTCTTGGGAAAGATGAGGAAGGGAAAAAAGAGTAGGGAAGCAGTTATTCAACACCGAGACGAGAAAAGATTCACTGCCGCATTTCTTGTTAAAGTTGCAGGGTCTTCATAAATGATGCATATTTTATGTCTCTTTATCTTACATGTGCAAATGAGCAAGTGTGGAGCCTCTTGTTTTGTGCGAACAGCTTTCCATACACACATAGCTGTAGAAATCACCTGATTTTACGTGAGAAACCGTGCTGTTGGATCAC
Source organism: Zacco platypus (assembly GCA_038088235.1). NCBI lineage: Eukaryota > Metazoa > Chordata > Actinopteri > Cypriniformes > Xenocyprididae > Zacco > Zacco platypus. The sequence goes on along the minus strand of CM076063.1, from coordinate 15,939,974 downwards.
AAGTCTGGCACAGTTGGTCTCCTAAAATAACAGAGAAGTGGTAATTAGCACTTCCTGCTTTCCAATCTCTGCAAGAGTATTACATGAACCATATGGAAAAGGGAGACTGGAATATAGTTGAATATATATAGAATATAGTATCCTGTTTAGACCTGCTAGGAATATCCATGCCGGGTGAAGTTGTGAGCTGAGACTTTACACCTGCTACAAACATGCATCTCATTTACTCTCACAATGGATTTTATTGAGGAGGTGGTATCTGTTTTGTGACTTAATATGGCAGTGTTTCATCAATATAGAAAATATTGAGCATATGTGTGTGTTTTTCCAAACTTAAGTGCAGCACAATTGACATTAATTAAACAGTCCCATAAACATGCTGTCTTACTTTTACACTGCAAAACAAAAATGTATATATTTTTCTGCTTTTTATCTTAATCCTCCCTCTAACCACACTATCAAAAAAAAAATCATATTGTCACTGGGACAATACCCTTAAAGAGACCCTGATAGTTCATATTAGTACCTTAGAGTAGTCATACACACCCTTAAGTCACTACTATAAACCTTTTAGGAATAATAAGGTACAAAGATGTCCCTTTGAGGATACTGCCCCAGTGAAAATCTTTTCTAGAGGGCATCATTTGTCTTAAATGTTATCTTAAGTCTAAGATTAGCTTTTTGGATTTGTACCATCCCCCAATTCTACAGCATCCTGCTATTAGGACACGCCAGAACAGACTGATAATTACAGTGTCAAAGAAAGCATTAGACTAACTAGCACACAAGCAATAAAGCAGGCTAATGTCCCATGAGACTATGCCACCGTTTAGCATGCAGTCAACCTAAAACTCAGCTATTCATCCTATGCATATGTCTGCTGTTTATTTAAGAACAACAGCTAAGACGTATAATGGCAGAGGGCATCTGGGTAGGCTGCACTATTAGCACTTTATCAGGCCTGAACAGAGGGGGGAAATGAAGACAAATTTGGAGCAGGGAGCTAGCTGTTTGCACAGACGCTAGCTGTGGTAATAAAGTAAGGATGCTAACCCTTCGGTCCTATTTTAGTGTTATTTGGGTGGCTTGTTTAAAGGGCTGAGATGTTTGGGTAGTTTGTGTAGACAACGCTTTATGTGGTAAGGCTATCTTATAGTCACTAAACCAGGCTAACTAAACCAATTTAGCCTACATAATGACGCAACAATTTCAATAATAAGGTGTTATATTTCTGAAAAGTTAGTTTAATACTTTTGTAATCCATCAGACACTGTTATGTCATAATAGCAAGTCTTAGACTGAAAAAAATATTAAACAAAATGGTCTGACCTTTTCTTTACCCCTTAGAGAATTGAGGAAACGCCTATAACATAACCATATATGCTGTAGGAAGCAAACAGGATTTTTCAAGGGAGTTTGTCTTGCCTCAAGGCCTTATTTTGAGTATTTTGTGGCAAAGGCAGATGGGTAGGTTTTAGAAAGAGCAGTCTTCCCCCAAATGTTTTTTTTTTTTTTTCCATCTGGCTTGTGTGCCTGAATGGGGTTTCTGTGGGTGGTCCCAAAAGCCTTTGGGCTATAGCTTTCCAGCTCTGAGCAAATGTGAAATACCCCTAGCTTCAGTGCTAAGATTAATTGAGTCGATTCTTTTTGCCTGATTTTGGAAGTAGTCTTAAACCAATAAACATCTGCAACCTCTAAAAAGACCTTCAGTACTGCTGATTTCCGATTCATGATTCCAAGTTAATTGGCTGTATCAATGGAAAGTTGATTAACAAATAAACAATCTGATTTAAATAAAGGATCTCAATTTAGAATCCTTCATGACAACCCACAAGTTTTAAGTCCTTCTCCCTAACTAAGTCTGAAGGAAAAGCAGTGCAGGTTCCCCTGAGACCAGAACATGTTTCCTTCCGTTCTGTCTTCTGTCCGAGAACAGGGGGTGTGGTGACACGGTGGTATTTGAATGAGCACGTCTGTGTTTACCCTAGCGTGGTTGTTTGTGATGGTCAGGAATAACGAGAATAGTTGGCATTTTGGAATGCCACAATAAGAGCCACTCCAAGAGGCACCTGTAGCAATGGCAGCTGAGTCCACACAGTGGAGAGACGGTGGAATTCTGAAACAGGTGTATCCAAGAGAAATGTGGCAGACGTTTATTGGCATGCATGACGTGTTTGCAGTGCCTGTCCAGTGCAAGTTATGCAATAGCAGCATGCTCTCTTCAAAGCAGGCATGATAAGTGTGGCGCCAGAACAATGTTTATAATGGAAGACAAAACGTCCACCTAGGGAGACAGAAGTCATTGTTTTTAATGTAGGATGCCAAACCAGAATTAGCATTATAAAACCCACGATAATCAGAATTTGTCTCAGTATGTCAGGATAAGTGCCAGCCAGATTTTCTGGCAATAGGCTTTTTAGAAATACTGTATACAGTCCTCATAGGGAAGTCTTAAACTAGCTGCTAAAGTTGCTTGAAGGTTGTAGAGACTTTCTTGGCTTTAAGGATGGATGCTTTGATTAATGGTTTTGTTGTTTCTGGAGACTGTGGTGTCCACCTGCATCACCCTGAGTTGGAGCTGTGTAGTGGGAGTTTGGGAGGGTGGCCGATGGGAGCTCACAGGGAGATCAAGAATTAGGGGAGGAAGGGGGATGGTGCGTAAGGCAGCAGAAACCCCCTAGGAACCCGAGATGAGGGGGAGGGCCAGTGATTGTGAGTCAGATCTGTTGAAGAACAGATTTATCTTATTAGCCCTTTTCCAGGTTCTTCTGCAACACCAGGTTACCAGCCAGTTTCATTCCACTTCAGTGTTCCATTCATATTTTTCTTCTGAAATTGCTTCTAATGTTTATCAGTTATTCTTCCTCTTTAGCTCCGTCTGGACTTGCTTTGGTTGCTTCCAATCTTCTTCCTGTTTAGCAGGTCCTTCTGGTTCATTGTGATCCATAGCCTGTTCATGAGAAAACTTACTGTTGTAAAATAGTCAATCCCTCAAAGTCCTCAACCCATGACTAAACATGTCCCAATTTGTCTCTTTCAAGGCAACCCAAGAATCCACCCCTTTATCCAGTTTCTCACAGTTCAAATGTTTGCAGGCAAGCACCGGATGACTGATTTGCATGTTTGGATAATCTGCCAAGGTGTGGTTGAGTCTGTCCATGGATGGCAAAGAGTTTTATGCCTTTTGACATTAGTATACAACAGGTCTGGGTCTTGTTTTCTCTGGTTGTCCAAGCCACAAACTTAAAGAAAGTTGTGAGGGTGGAGAATGGTGAATGTTTAAAACCCCAGAGATGGCAATGAGTGTGTTTGAATGATCTGTGGTGAGCTTGCAAACCACACTATTGCCTCTGTAGCAGGTCCACTCCCTATTTTTTGTCATTCTCTCTCAAGCTTCTGTCTGCTCACAGAAATCGATGTCCACACTGCACAGCCACAAAGCTGGGAGCCTCAGGTCTTTGCCAGGTTTCTTTTAAGCACAAGGAGCCACATTTTAATTCTCGATCGTTCCAAGTCTGAAGTATACAGACCTATAATGATATTGATAGGGATCAGGTATTGTCTGTATTTTGTCTGGATGTTCTGTAACCAGACGGCAACTAGCTACACTTCATTGGCGTCAGCGTGTCAGCAGTACCTTCAACATGGGTGCGTGGATAAACAAAAAATGCAGGTTAAGCAGCTGTTGTTTCTTGTGCTAGAATACTATTCATGCTGTCTGAAAAGTTTTCCAAAATGTTTCCAAAAATATATTGATTGTATAATGACGTTTGCACGATATTGCAGTACGTAAACTCTCTAAATAAAAATGCAGCAGACGAGTTACAGTTGCTCAGAGCAATGAGGTAATTGAAATCATATTCCGATTAAATTTTCAGCTTCAAATAACAAACCTTCTGAACCATTTTTTGTGCGTGTTTGGAGTTGAAACAATGATATCTTTATGAATGACATGTTTGGGTAGACTGCCACAAAGAAGCTTTGTTTCGCTGCATGCAACAGGGGCTGCTTTTCGTGCTGATGGCTACACCGGAGTAAGACAGAATGTTTGACTCATTTAGGTGTGAAGGTCAGAGGTCAGAGGCTTAGGGTGTCGGGATGATTTTTCACATCTGCGAGTTTCTGTTCCCTCAGGCCTAAAGCATCAAGATACACCCTCCTGTCATGGGTGTGAGGGCTTCTGGTGGAATTTTGACCTTTTTTTAATGGAAAACCCCTTTTAATGAGCAGTACTTGTTGTAAGAACAGTACATTCTGTTAATATTTTACTTTTTTTTTTACTTTTCTTTTGAGAAGTGATCTGATTACTCATTATTAATTATAAAATAAAGTTTTCAACTACTTTTGCTGGAAATGTAATAAAATGGACAAAGCGGTGTGGCACTCATACTGAGGTGAACATAACTTTTGTAATTACAGGCAGTATATTAAATGCAGTGTAATTGGTCTGAATATCACTGACTTTGTGCCAGGAAAGTGAGGTTTGGGTCTTTTCCTGATATGAACCAGGTTTCCACTATAAAATGGTGGATGACCATTACAAGGTCTGCCTGTGATGTTTTGAATAAGCCCTTCTAGTAATTTTTATTAAAATATTTAAGATCTTAGGAGGTCCTTCATTGTTAAAAGGGGATTTTTTCAGATCATATGAGCGATTTATTGTAGCCCACTAATTCTTGTAACTGCTTGTTATTATATGTTAGAAAACAGAACGATACCAAGATTTTTTACATTTTCTGTGCTTCTCCCTTTTTAAAATAATGCCTGTTGACTCACCATGTCAAAGTATGACCTTTGAGTAAAGCAGACTTATTCAATTACCTGTAGTTTAAACATTATGCAAATTTTTAATATACAGTACCCTTTGTTTTCATAAATGACACCAAAGAATTAATATTCCTACTGAAACAAGTCATCTCATATATCCAGCAATGTCTGTGTCCAGCAAATGTTAATTCATAGATGTTCTTGTTTAATGAAGTGGTAGGCCTTGAAACCTGACATCTGAAGGAAGACATATAGCATAGTGTCAAATGTTGGTTTTATTTTCCACTATTTGCCTCACACGCACTTACTCACTCTATATTTCCATTCATCCATGCTGAAGTTCCAAGTCCATCAGATTTGCCATTGCTCCATAGCTCAGAGGCTGAACAGCAGGCCCATTGTGTTGGGTTTTTCTTAATAGGGAGGTTGTGTTCCAGAGGTGACTACAGCAGTTCTTAAAGTGTTGCTTTACATCTGATGGGTACAGGGTGAAATCAATGGGGCAAGTGTCACTGTTTATTGCTTTTGCTCTTGTAACTGGTCCTACTCGGACTGCTCCAAGCAGAATTCGAACCAGTGTGACTGGCGTGTGACACTAAAGATCACAGACTCTATAGTCAGTAGCTAGTGTGCCTCTTGAGGCCAGGGGAGTGAGATTTACTCACACAACTCTTATTAGCTGACCTCCATTATACTCACCGCCATAAACGTTACTTCCATCAGGGTCATGGCACCAAAATAACTGGTCCTACTCACATGGCTCCGAGCAGGATTCGAACCAGTGTCACCGGCATGGAGGGTGGGTGCACTAACAAGGACACTATAGATCAAAGCCTCAATTGTCAGTCGCTAGTGCGCCTCTTGATGCCAGGGGAGTGAGTTTTACTCGCACAGCTCTTACTAGCTGGTCTCCATTACACTCACCCCCCTAAACCTCACTCCCATCAGGGTCACGGGACCAATATAACTGGTCCTACTCCCAAAGCCTCGAGGGGGATTCGAACCAGTGTCACCGGCATGGGAGGCAGGTGTAATTACTTCTTGAGGCCAAGGGAGTGAGGTGCACTCACTCAGATCTTACTAGCAGCCTTATGTTACACTCTTAGTGGTTTGAACAGACTGTTGACTGTTAAAATTAAACTTTGCGTAATATTGGCCAAGTTGTATCTAAAGACATTACATTATAGAAATCTGAGGGTCTTTGCAAAACACCCTGTGTTGGAATGTCGCTCACAGTCAAGCACCACTATATATTTTAATCAGAAAATATATATTAAAAAAAAATGGATTTGAACAAGATGTGGAGTAAAATCTATTACCTGTAACATGAGAACAATGAAGTAATTTGTGGTTATTTCTTGTAAACATGAAAAGAAACCACTGGCTCCACAGTTTAAATTCATAAAGCAAGAGCCACATGAGGAATGAAGCCATATAGTAATAAAGTTTAATATTTGTTCTGGTTATGATGGTAGATCTTTCAAAGCAAAGACAGAGGATCATGGAAAGAGATACCCTAATCTCAACAAAACCACAAAGCCTCCTGGGAACTACTGCGTAGTGTGTGCTCCATCATTTTGGATATCCCTTAGGGTTTTTGTTTTTATTATGTTTATTTGTCTTTAGAGAAACACTTCTGCTTGACTGACTGGATCAGTGGCTAAAACGTGTCACACGGCTGCTGAAAAGATTACAAACATTTCAAAAGCTCTTGAGGTGTGATGGGACGCAGGGCAGTCAGTCTTCACTGTGATTAATTAGCCCGGCAAGCATGTGTGAAGTGATCAGTATCTGCTGATGTGGAGTCTAATGATATAATCCAGAACGCTCAGATGCAGATAAGACTCAGTGTGACTAGACACAGGCCTAGTTATTTTTGCCCACTATATTTTTTTACTTTTTTCCTCCATCATAAATGACTTGCATCTAGGAGCGGCAGACTAAACTCAATAAATGCTGTCATGTTAACTTGCATTCATATACCTGGTGTTTGGAAATACAATCATGTGAGATGCTTCTGGAAGGGAATTAAACCAAATCATTTTGATGACAGACTTTGGGTCAGACATTTCAGAACGACCAATCCAACATTTGAGATGCTGTACAATGAAATTGATCCGCTTGTTATCCAATCACATCCTCTGTTGAGGCAAATTCATGTGAGTTTTTTGTTGCACATCGAGGGATTTATTCAGTAAAAGTATTTCCAAAGTAGTTTATGTGCATGGATTCTTAATGGATAAAAAAAACTTGGTCTTTTCATCCAGTGTTTTTTTTATGCGATATCCCAAAATGCACATAAAAATAAATTACATTTTATATCCATATTTATTCATATTCAGCTTCTGTGTTTAGCTATCTGTTAACTATGCTACAACTCTCATTTGTGGTGAAAGTTATTATATATCTTCACACATCACTCGTATTCATTTGTATATGTTCAACGTTTGTTTCAAAACTAAGTCATATTTAGTATTTTGTATCGTAATTGTTGTTAGAATCAGACATAAAAATATTGCAATATGTCCAACCTCTTTTTGGCCTGTTCTGCCCACACATACAGAACAGTGGAATAGCTGAGTGCAGATTTACTGAATTTTTGTATATTTATGTCAACTTTACTACAGTCTTCTTCATTATCTTATCTGTTAGCTACTGTTTTGTGATCGATCTCAGGTCAGGTTAACATATTAACACAATTAATAAAAATATTAAAGACCCCTGATCTCCTGAACAGCTGTTTTTAGGTGCAGTTAACGTTAGCCATGTGCCGAAAATTTACGGTTGACATCTGGACTCAGCAGTTCCATTGTTTCTGGATGTGTGGGCAGAACGGGTCAAAATCAGGTCGGATGTATTGCAACATTTGTGGCCTTTTTATATATTCTGTTTTAATCTTGAATGACTATCATATCAAAGGCCATTTTATTTCAGCAGGAAATGACTAAAGTGCTGACCAAGGCCGTTATGAATGAAGAGCTTGTTTTTTAAGCAGGTGGCCTCCATTGAATGTGAACGGCCACTTAGACATCAGAGAATCAGGCCTCTGGGCTCATAAAGGAGAGAGACCTCGGCATTTAACACACTCGGACACACACACAGGAACAACTGACACGCGTTAGACCAAACACATCTTTATTTCCAGACCAATTATCCATCAGGAATGCACTCTATACTGACACCGTTGCTGTTACTGAGAGAGTGGAATGGGCTTCTTCAAGAAAAAGACTTGAACACGAATTTCAGCAAAATACACCCAAATAAAGATGGTTGTTGGTCTAGTTCTTAAAATTGATTTTCACCTCAGTTGTACTGAAATGGCATCTCTGTCTGTCCTTTTCTTTGGTCACACTTGTCTCCCAGTAGTGGTGATCTAAGGCAAACGAGGGAACGAGATTCTTTGTGTGTGAGTGTGTTGGGATGGGCTGTGGGAAAGGCAGGCGGGTGTTTAGATGAGGCGTGTACTCATGGGAGATTTCTCGCTTGTACTGCCAGTTTCTGGTGGTGCTCTCATGGTGCAAAAGTGAAAATTATGTGCGAAGTGCTAAGAATACTTGGAAATAGAGTAGATCGGATGCTTACCTAATGTCAATCATTCATAGCACAAAATCCTGAATAAACATTAGTGTGACACCCAATCTTTATGGTGCGATTTCCTTTAAGTCGAACTTGGAGAACTCGTATAAGAAAGAGTCCATACATTTTTATGCCAGAGAGCAACAGTACTTTTTTTTTGTAACACAAAATCTAATTAGTCCTACTCATGTATAGACCTTAAACAGCCCCGCCCCTTTTCAGTGCTGCGACCGCTATGTTTTGTCTTCTGGTTTGTATTTCCACAGCATGAAGGTAAGATCTTATGGATTTAGGAATGAATTGCTTGTTTTAAAATCTTTCCAGCCTACTGACATTTGTTGACATCCTCTTCAAACATTTCAATGCTCATGATAACTTTTATTAACTCTATAATAAGTAAATCCACAATACCAGCTTGTTACATTTCGTCAGCGATACCATAGAAACATACAAATCTACCGCTAAAATGGAAGTTCAAACAAAATTCTAAAGTTGGCAACACACTTGTTACTCTGACGCATAAGGTTTATGCTCCACTGAATTAAACGTGAAATCTGTGGTGCCTGGCTCTAAAACTTTAAGGCCCAGAAAAAAAAACAGAAAACAGAAGACGTCATCGTCCAGCTCAGTTCAGTTCTCATCCAGTAGTGTCAGTACAGTAAAGTCAATAAAATTGGCGAATATTAAGTGTCCCCAATGAAGCAAGCCAAAAGGCGACAGTGGCAAGGAACCCAAACTCCATCTGTAACCAAAATGGGGAAAAAACCCTTGGGAGAAAACAGTTCTCCTCTGGCCAAACTAAAATTCTAAAAACCATTTCAGAAAGAATATTCTAAAATTCAAATTTAAACTTTTGAAAGAAGAGAGAAAAAAGAAAAAATTATATATATATTAATTTCTGCCTGTCTGACGCATGGGTAACGCATTAAAAGTAACTTACGTTATGTAATCAGATTACTTTTTCAAGTAACTAGTAAAGTAACGTATTACTTTTTCAATTTACAACAAAATATCTTATTTGCACTTGCACGAAAACATTCAGTATTACTCAAAATGAATAAAAACCGTGAAATCTCCGAATTTCAGAATTTTACGTAAGCATAATAATTAAAGTATATTAAGTTACACAAATATACTTTATGTATGGCCTTAACAATTGCCAAAAATAGAACAGTTTTTCGTATTATTAAAAAAACATGCAGGTGAGGAAAAAGTAATGCAAAAGTAATGTAATGCAATTAGTTACTTTTTTAGGGAGTAACACAATAATGTAATGCATTACTTTTAAAAGTAACTTTCCCCAACACTGCCTGTAAATGGAAATACATCATAGACTTGTCAAATGGCGCCCTTTATGACCCTTGTGAGTAAACGGTAACCGGATTGCAGTGCAGTGGAGACTGTGTTCAGTGTAGTTGCAGGGATGTGTGCTTATTGTAAAGCCGATTCCATTGTAAAGAACGGCCAGCATCAGCAAATACTCCAGGCTTTGTCCTGCCCTATATACAGAGAACCAGACTCACACACAGACGCTTTACCCACTGCAGCTGGACAAATTTGTTGTGGGTTGGATTGTCATGGAGGGGTTTAGAATACAATTTGATGAAACCTAAAGCTTCTCATAAACAGCGGTTTCTCATGCTGCATCCTGCCACATCTTATGTTTGTGAATGGAGACACACATGCAACTGTACATGTGTTTGAAACTCATCTGAATTTGTGCATAGTCATGTAATGCATGCGATCCGATCCATAATGTAGCTAAAATCATTAACAAATTGAAACCACAAAACAATCCCGAAAAGGGAAATGCAGTACTCACATGTGTGTTTCTCTGACTTCCCTGAAATCCTGGCCCACCATTAATTGGACAGTCATGGAGAACTAACCAAGCAATATATTTTTATACCTAGCCATATGTTTTATATTTACAGACATGTACCACAGGAGAGGAAATCAGGCCCTCTTGAAGTTTCTACATTCGGTTAGCCGTATTTAGTGGTGCTTCTCTTACGCTTTCTCTCTTATTCTTATTGTTCCATCCAAAACGTTGGTGCATAAAGGCCCAGGTGTACTTCATTTTCCGCGTTCCTCCCCATCTCGTGCATAGTCGTGTCAACACAGCTTTCAAAGTATACTCAATCAAGGATGATTTCAACACATGCACAGTACAATTGCTTTTCTATACTCTTCTAGACGTCAGAGGGCAGCACTGAGTCGTGTCATTTACAGGACATTCGCTTAGAAGGAAAGAAGTAGCAGATCTGCCAAAGTTTAGAACAAGAACCAAAACAAAAGCGATGGAGAATGATAATGCTGCTTTGTTTACTGTTCTTGTTGTTTTGTATCGCTCTTTCCGCACTCTTCTTCGACTAAAACTGTGTATTCCCACCTAGTGGACTCTTCTGTCTCAACCATTCATCTCGCTCTTGTAAGCGCACCATCCGTATGGAGACAAAAAATAGGCCTGTACACACAGTTTGCAATTAAACGTTTAAACAACATCATCAGATCGCACCCATCAACCACCTAGAAACTCCCTTATAACGAGAAATAACACCTTAGAAACCACATCCTGCTACATCCTGGAACCACCAAGAAGCCTTTTGCATTTAGTTTTACTTATAGGTGGTGTCTTTGGAAGCATATATTTAGGTTCTCATGAATTAAAATAGGTTATTTCCCTCTATGTGTATCTGATATCATGTCACATTTGTTGTTGGTACCCAGACTCAGCCACCCTGAAGTTGTAAATGTACTATAATAAACATAAATCACAGACACCATTATGAGGGTGTTTACTGTAAACAAACATTTAGCTTTTTCTACTGGAATTTATGATCCCAGTGTCTGAGGAGTCATTCCCATAGTACTTTACTGTTACCACACTGTGGGATTATAAACAGGCTGTATTCATGAAAATTATAGCCACCCTCATCTGTAAACGTCTTGAATCTTTGGCAGAACCAGAAACAATTGGGATATCTTGAATCTGGCCATGTGGGTATATGGAAACTTCTCAGCATTCTGAATATATCCTTAAAAATGAATATTATGTGATTAATTACTCACCCTCACGTCGTTCCACACCCGTAAGTCCTTCTTTCATCTTCGGGAACACAAATTAAGATATTTTTGAGGAAATCTGAGAGATCATACAGGTTTGGGACGACATGAGGGTGATTAATTAATGATAGAAATGTCATTTTTGGGTGAATTAATCCTTTAAGTCCCTTTCAAGAAATACTCTGTGTTCGGTACAAGTTATGCTCAATCAATTACATGTATGGTGTATTGATTGCCACAATAAATAATTTAAATCGGTTAAAAAAGGCACCTACAATGGAAGTAAATGGGGATTTAACAGCAGAAAAGTAATTCTTATAATTTTATCAAAGCGCTTACATTTATTCTTCCTTTAAAACGTGTGCATTTTTGAGCTGTAAAATTATTTTTAGGGTTTCCAGCGTTGTTCTCAAGGCAAGAATATTGTACAATTGAATAGAACTTTACTTAGAAAAGGTTAGTTAGCAACTGTTATATTATATTATACTAGTTTATTGTTTACATCTTTTGGCTTTGATACTAAAACAGTCGCTGTGTCTGAATATGCCTACTTCCTTACTATATAGTATGCAAAAAACAGTATACCAAAAGACTAATATTTCCAAATGCTTAGTGTTCAAAAAACTGGGCAAAAATGACACGGATTACCTATTACTTCCATCAAGATTCGATGGACTCTTTATTATCCCATGAAGCCGCAGGAGAGGAGCCGTGAAGTGTCGCAGCTGATGCCGTAGGTCAGATGATGAAGCCAATATGACAAAAGTAGTTCATACTACACGTATACATCCTATTTAGAACATATTTTTTTAATGGTTATGAAGAATGTTCTTCATCAAATGTAGTACTCATACAGAATGCAATTTTAACTATAAATAATTTGCCCCATTCACTTCTATTGTAATGGAAAAGAGGGACAAGAAGAAACTAATGTTTGTTTGTTATGCCACAAATCTTGTCAATTGAGCTTAACTTGTATTGAACCCAGAATATTCATTTAAAGTTCACAGATGGGATAGAGATCCATCTTTCCTGTGAAGTTCCATCCATAAATCAGAAACAGGACCAACAATATTGCTTTGTTTTTGCTTCTCTGGTAGGGTTCCTTGCTTGTTTCCTTTTCCTTGGCAGGACTCTCACCCCTGAAGGCCAAAGCAAAGCTTTGTCCAAAACTACAAAGAACCAGTGAGAAACTTAACTGCACAAGTTTCCCCTTCCTTGATCCCTCTGTTTTTCCTGGTCCTTCCATATGGACAGGAAGTCACTACTGGAGACAACTCAACTAAATCAACCAATGATGGTTTAGCAAAACACATTTAAAGAAGGAAACTGTAGCATGAAGCTGTCTCTTAAACCAAACTCTGAGTCCAAAACATCCCTACAAGACTGGAAACAAAAAGAGGTTGAAGGAGCAGAGCAGATAGTGTTATGTAACTTTTCTTTTTTAATCTAACTTAAGTCATTACTTTAATAAAGCCATCGTGGTCTTATTGTTTAATTAGGCAGGCGGTCAGATAAAAGTGTAGAATATGCTGCATTGCTCTGAGAACCTTGTGTCGACTCATTCTAGATTATACTGGGAAAGTCCCGTTAATTCATCAACACTGAACCACCAGGTTGTTCTGGAAAACACTGCTGACAGGATAGATGTTTACAGAGGAAGTGACTGTCCTGTCCTTGTGCAACCTTTGTTATCTAAACCAACACCTTGGAGACAAAAAGACACTTCTAGTCAGCATTGCTTGTCATTCTCATGATTTCTGGTCAAATACAACTCAGTGACGTTTATTAGTAATGCTGTTTGGATTTAGTCATAGTGTTTCACAATCTCAAAATAGAATCTACTGAGGTTGCATTTGTTTGTGTGTGTATCCCTGAAGCATGTAAAACTTTGTAAAAAATATCTTTGGAATTGATATTTGTGGTTTTCAAGGTTATGGATCATAATGCAACCTTTGTTTTGTTGTTTTTGTTTTTTTATCTCTCTTGTGACTGCAGTTTTGAAAGTGTTAAATATTGCAAATGAAAAACTTATTTTGTGTACAACAAGTTTCTTTCGCATCTAAATCTGGAAAAACTGCAAGATTCATGTTTAAAGAGTAAGTCCACCCAAAAATGAAAATTCTGTCATCATTTACTCTCCTTCAATTTCCTTCCAAACCAATATATATATTTATATTGGTAAATATATTTGTAACCAAGCAGATCTCGCCCCTCATCGACTACCATAGTATTTCCCCCCCTACGATAGTAGTAGTAGTCAATGGGCGGCGAGATCTGCTTGGTTACAAACATTCTTCCAAATATCTTCCAGAACAAAGTAATTTATACAGATTTGGAACAACTTGAGGCTGGGTAAATGATGAAAAAAAAATCATTTTTGGGTGAACTATCCCTTTAAATTTATATTTAGTTTAATTATTTGCCCACAAATGACAATGTCTTTTATTTTGTGTCAAGGACATTGATTTTAGCCCTCACAAAACTCCTAGGGGCCTTATTTATAAAACAAGCATACGCACAGATTTGAACTTAGTTCAAATCCTCGTCAGAGTTCATGTTTATAAGAACGGTCTTTAATGTGGATAAGTGTTTATAAAAAGTTTTATAAATCTTTTGTTTCGAATCAGTGGCTCGGATCACATATCAAACAGCAAAAGTCACGGGATTTCAGTAAACGAGGCTTCGTTACATCATAAGTGATTCACAATTTCAATAGTTCACCTGACTTTGGCAGTTTGGCAGGCTCGATAACCGCATTTTAAATGTCACTTACACTTACAATTTGTCTTGACTGGTTTCCTTTCTTTGTATTCCAGGTGTTCTGTCACTTCCGGCTCATTTCAGTCCGTACACAGAGGGATGTCAGACGGGATTGGAGAGCAGAGAGGATGCGTACGCTGAACTGGAGCTGCGGACACTCGAGCAGGCCTTACTGGCCACATGTGTGGGCAGCATCTCAGAACTCAGTGAGTGTCTGGACTTCCTTCCTGTCTGTCAGCTTCGTCTGTTACTCTTTGTTTTATCTGTTTCTCTCTCTACTGTCCATTATGTCCATTATGAAACATACTGAATCATTTACAACTCAGAAGGGTCACATTTAAGCTATAGCTTATGAGACGTTTATAGACGCTGGAATCTTTCAGTATGGCACTTATTGCAAATGTCACATTCTGAATATTTAATGCAATGTTAAACTGCTTTTTGTATTTCTATTCGGTTCAATGCTAATAGTTCAAAATAATAGTGCATCAAGTAAAATATATGGAAACATTGCATATAATAGTTATTTGCATAAAGAATATATATGTAAATAAATAGAAAAATCCAAACTAAAATGAATAACCTACGGCCGAATCACAGCCATGCTGATATAGCGCTATACCGTGTGGCTACTCATGTGATATTGCTCATATAATATATAATCTCGATTAATCGCACCCTTATTATGAAATTACGCATTATTATTGTCATCATTTGCTATATCCAGTAAAGTAAACTATCAGATTGAAGGATGATTCTCACAAAACTGAATTACTATTGCTATTTTCAAGGTAAACTTGGGTGTCTTTTTCCAAAAAAGGACACTTGGAGACTCCAAAAGGACACCAAATGATATAAGGAGTCCATATAATTCATAAATGTATGCTCAACAAAAAAAAAGCACACACGAAAGAAAATAAAACATTACAGATTTTCTTTTTTTTAGCAGTTTAAAATAATCACAGAGAAGCGAAATCGGGTTAAAGGATTAGAATAGAAATTTCCGCCTATATATATATGCTTATAGAAGAATATACATTCCATGAGGTTAATGTCTCTACCTGTCAAAGTGCTTGAATTGACACTAAACAGAGTCAAGATTGTAGCAAGTATCCTATAGAAGCACAATTGCTTCGTGTTATCCCTGCGAACACAACATGGAAACGGAGATAAAGCGGACGCTGTTTATCTTTCTGGCCTGATTAGTCCATTATTTTATGCTCTGGATAAACACCTCCATGTTGTTCCCATAGAGCAGGCATGTTTGCTTTCTAAACAGAATGTTCAGTGACGGAAATAAAGAAAACAACCGACAAAAGGAGGCTTTCGGTCTTTTGGTGCCTTGCGTATCTGTTATTCTAGATAATTCCTGCCGGATATTATGGCGTTAATAGACACACTCCTATAAGGATTCAATGAAGATGAACCGTTTTAGCGGTATCTCCTCTGACTTCATGATGCCTGACTCATCTGCACTGAAATGAAGCATGTCTGTCTCAACACGGTTCCCTTGATAAAAGCAACATCTGGTCTGGGGTTTATTGTCTCTTCTGGATTTTATACAAGTGGAAAGCTGAACAAATGTAAAGTACAAAGATTACAGTACCTTATTCAGCAGAGTCTGACTGTCGGGTCATTGTGCAGTGTTTTGGTTCCTTCCTCACACAAGTTTACATTTGAAAATGGGATATTTCCCCTGCAGTGAAGGAGTTCTTTGTTGGCATGGGCTGTCTTTCTCTAAGCTCTTTTACCTGTGTTTACCCATCATGCCACAGGCCCAGAGGTGGCAGGGTTGGCGGCTTACTGATGGAAGGTACAAATTTCCTTCTGCAAAAGCCCAAACACTTCACTGCTTGTCTCCCACAGTACAAGGGTACGTTCATGCAGACCAAACGTTCGGTTGGGCATTAGCA
This sequence comes from Zacco platypus, assembly GCA_038088235.1. Taxonomy (NCBI): domain Eukaryota; kingdom Metazoa; phylum Chordata; class Actinopteri; order Cypriniformes; family Xenocyprididae; genus Zacco; species Zacco platypus. The sequence goes on along the minus strand of CM076063.1, from coordinate 15,923,889 downwards.
ATCGCACACAAACTCACTGAATTCATTGAGAGCTGTCTTTGTGCACTAGCTGTGATGTTGGCACATCACCATAAGTTCTCATGTAGGTCTGTTCCTGCTGTACCCAGGAGAGGCAGCGGACAGTGGGGCATCTGTACGCCCTTCAGCTGCCATGGAACCCTGCACGCACATGGGGCATCTACACAACCTAAAATGTAAGGTTTGGGCGCACAAAACAAATCTGGGATGTGTAAAATGTAATGTTGTTTGTAGCGCTTTCAGAATTTGTAGAGATGTTTGAAAGTGAAGAGCCTTAACCCCTTATTTACTGCACACTGTACACGTCCGTGGCACATTACGGCTCAGACAAGTTTTTGCTCCGTCCTCCACGCGATGCCAACTCGCACCAGGAGCATTTCAGAAGTAAAGCAACTGAATTAGCGAGATCACAAGATTCGCCTGTCCGACATTGTTTTTTTCATGATATTTGGGGTTCTACCATGGTTAAGTTGGTTAAATGGGTGTTTTGTCTAGTTTAATTATTTATTGCTATGTCCTACTTTGTTGTGCTGTAGCCTACAGACAACGTTAATACACTTAAAAGTCCAGTTTTGAACGACAAGTACAAAAGATTTGAAAATAAGGGGCAAGGCCCTGATATTCTTCGAGCAAAATCAAAGACCGAACTGATGTGATGTAATTCTAAACAAAATCAGGCCGAAACAAAGTTTGTTTGGAGTTCATTTCGGAAATTTAAAACAGCTTGCCAAAGCAAACTTTCCAGAAAAGTTCACTCCGGCTGGTAAACGCCTTCAAACTACCATTGGTCTGGTCAGTGGCGATGATGCAATAGGTAGGCGTGGCTCTGAGGCTCCGCCCTTCATTTCATTTCAGTTCATTTCTTCTGTTCAGTTTGTTGAGATAAGACGCGAGTAGAAACATGACCACACTGCTTCACACTTTCAATTCTAATTGAAAGTGACACTGACACTGTGTTTTATGTTTAATGGTGTAAAGCTGCTCGCTTTAAAAGCAATCTACAGTAGTGTTTTCAAAAGTAAGTACCAAGTCTGTACTGAAATTTTAAAAATGTGATGCTTTGAGCTGTTGAGCGGATTCGTAAACACCTCTGATTGGCCATTGTGTTCATGCGCTCAACAGATATGTCTGTGATTGGCTACCAAGTTGATACTACTTTTGACGATATAAATAAACATGATGTGAGTTGACTGGAATGCCAAACTTCTTACTGCTAAACAAACAACAAAAATGATCTTTGCTGTGAGTAAACCAGGGCTTTTAAATTGCGACAAGTATTACCATGAGCTTTGAGGGTATTGTATTTAATATCCCCAGTCCAATCGCACTGATCTCAGCCTTCAGGGTAGGCATTAGTAGCAAAGCCCCAAACTTCCTGATTGTTTCATAAATTCTCTTAAGACTCTTTGTAGGGTCTGGCAGAACACAATAGGGCCCCTATTGCTATAAGTTTGGCATCTTTCAGATAATAATGGAGGATTCTTCCTACTTACAAACCACTCTGTGGTTTGAAAATGAACCCAAGGGGTGATTACCACAAATGAAGTCTACATGTTCCCACAAACGGAGCGACCAGCCCACTATTTTGCTTCTCAAGTTAACGTAGACTAAAACATGCATTGAATGCTAATCTGTGTGTATCCATAGTTTAGTTAGTACTCTAGCTAGGACTGATTCCTATCACATGCTGAGAATCCAATTTTCCTTGGACTCATTGGTGCAATCGTAGGGATGTTCATATGTTGTGGAACTGTGTCATCCATGAGGAAAAGACATCAGCAGGTGGGCGTTTCATTCCCAAAGGACTGTGTTCTATCTCTTTCACATTCTCTTTCCACATCGCTATAAAGGCCAACTTGTGGTTTTTGGTTTCAGTTAGTGTCCGAGGTCTTGATAGCTTTTGCTTTAGCTTTGCTGATAATTTAACATCTGGCAATGGCAGTTAAGAAAAATTAAAGGGACAATCTTTAAAAAAAAAAAAAAAAAAATGTAGTGTTCATGTTGGTTTTTGTGGTTTTGATTAAAATCTTTTGTTTTTTTCAGTTGAAATTTAAGTCTAAAATCATTTTATCTGTTCTGATTCATTCTTATCCATTATTTTCAAAAAATGTAATTTATTATTATTATTTTATCCATTATTATTATGTGTCTTTGTGCTATCATTCATAATCATATTTTGTGTTCAGTGAGCTCACCTTAGTGTGCTTATATCTATCTCAACTTGATTTCTCGATTAATATGTTGAAACACATGTATTGTTTTGTATTTCTTAGAATAAAAAGCATCAATAAAATATTAAGCTAAAATGTATATTTTCAAGATAAAGTATTTTTGATTTGTTGTGAGTTGCTCATTTATAAATACCATTGTTTTTGGAAGGTTGTACCATGTGACATTTTACAACCTGAACTAATCTGGCCATGTCATATAAAGGTCAAATAAATGAAATGAATGAATGAATGTTTTTATTATTATAAGTACTTTTTCTTCATGGCAGTTGCACCATATGACTTGGATTTGTGTAAAAATTCTCATTGCTCAAACCAATAATGCTAATACTGCTAAATAAAATAAAATATTGTGCCAAACTACTTATGGTTTTCTTTTCAATAATTTCATTCTATTAAGGCTTTTTCTTCATTGTGATATCAGGACCGTTGTTCCGCCCTGACCTTTTTGACCTTATGCTCATTAAAAAAAACATTTATCTAGGCCAGATGTATTCAAGTCATTGTATGTACAACATGCATTTTAATGTTTTTTTTTTAAATAAAATTAACTTTTAATAGCCTGCTCTGATGTTTGATTTGTCCATTGTTTTGCATCATCAGGTGACCTGGTGTCACGGGCCATGCACCATATGCAGCGCCTCAGTTCTGTCCGCCACGGGCTCAGTCCGGCACGTCATGCCCGCCAGCAGCAAGTCTCCTGGTCTCCGGACGCCCTCCACACTCTCTATTACTTCCTGCGATGCCCTCAGATGGAGTCCATGGAGAACCCCAACCTGGATCCGCCCAGGATGGCCCTGAGCAAAGAAAGGTGAGCCTCATTACAATTCCCCACCCACTGATCCAGTCTCCAATTCACACTAAGCTAATTAACACCCCAAAACCCTTAATGGCTCATTGATGTGTAAGTAAGCTCTGTGAAATCCACCAGCCTGAAGGTACTTTAAAGCTGTTAATGATATAGTAGAAATGTGAAGACCTCCTAAAACCCCTTTTCCAGCTGCTGTTTCCTGGACGTCCATTATATTTTGTTCTTAAAGAGAGGTTTGTTTTAAGACTGGGTCATTAGCTGTCCTGTTTTGCTTCAAGGATGTCCTTAGGATATTACCTGCTTGCTGAAGGTAAATAAGAAGGTTTATATTATGCAGGGTTCAGTTACATGTGTACTGTAAATATTAGCTCTTCACTGAGGTACACTTGGAAGGATGCCTGTTTTTAGGATACAAAAAAATGTTGAGGAAGTTATGCCATGCTTAAAAGCAACTGTACTAATAATTTAAAGGGATAGTTCACCTAAAAATGAAAATTATGATTTATACACCCTCAAGCCATGCTAGGTGTATATGACTATCTTCTTTCAGACAAAAACACTATCGGAGATATTTTTTAAACGTCGATTTGCGTAGTATGGGTATGGCCATCTGGCGGAAGCTAGTTATTTTAGTTTATTAATTATAAATATGTATATTTTTCTTACAAAAACACATCGCTTTGCTTCAGAAGGCCTTTATTAACCCCCCTGGGCGTATGGATTAATTTTATTATGGATTAATGCATTTTTTTGTCTTCAAAATTTGACCAGCCATTCACTACCATTTTAAAGCTCGGAAGAGCCAGGATATTTTTAAATGTATTTCCGATTATGTTCGTCAAGTCAAGTCAAGTCATCTTTATTTATATAGCGCTTTTTACAATGCAAATTGTGGCAAAGCAGCTTTACATTAATAAGAAAATGGTGTCATTGTGCAGCCTATTCTATATATTATTGATTCATTCCGTTGCAAATATCAGTAGTTATTAGTCTAGTTAATTTAGGTATAGCAGCACTGCTGAAAACAGTGACGTAATCGTCCGGCTCAGCTCAGTTCGCATACAACGGCGCCAATGCAGGCATATCAAAACTTAAGCAAGCCAATAATTCTGTTCGTCTGAAAGAAGATAGCCTCAAGCCATTCTTGGCGTATGCTTGACTGAGTAAATCAGGGGATAATTTTCATTTTTGGGTGAACTATCACTTTAAGGCAATCGAACAACAGTAGCTACCATTTTTGCAAAAGTATTTAGCTACAAGCTAATAACAAAAAGTAGCTACACTGAAGCCATTTAAGGGGACAATGGACTGCCTCAACTCACTCATTGGGATGAATATAAGCAATGAAGCTACACAACATACATATCGACTACACAACACATATTGAAAACATCTGAGTGACTTTAACGTTACTGATAGCATTGAAGCTAAGCTAACATTCTTGTTTGTGAACCCTTTGAGATGTTTCTTCTTGACATATAATATATTTTGAAAACAATTGTAAGTTTAAACGCAACACTTTTTGCAAATTTTACCAAAATCAAATGGGTCACACAGGTACAACAATTTCTGGAAGCTTTACTGCTGGATCCAAAAACAAAGTAAACCCAGTCCTTCCTTGATGGGCTCAGATGTTTGTTTCTTTGATGTTTGTTGTTGATCGCCAAGCACAATTGTCCACATGTTGTGATTTTGCATGTATACATATGTTTGCAATTATCAGGTTGTATGTTTTGTAAGTAAAGGCAAATCTTGATATTGGCTACAGCTGGATCACTTGTGTAAGACCTTCAACTAACAAACTTAAGTGGAAAACAACAATGAAGCCTTACTGCCAACTCCAGGACTGCAATCATGAATCTTCCTTAATGCTTGTGCCAGAAAAGATTTCCAGCAATATTGGTGCGTTTGTGGATATGGTAGAAAGGCAAAATGGGATACAGGTGGGTCTTCACTCCTGGCTGCAATTATGGTAAAGGGCTCAATCATTATTTAAGGTCTCCTCAACACGCCTTCTATTGAAAAGTCTATAAAACTTTTGCTTGAAATGAAACCACAATGGCACACAGACGTACTGTGTGGTCCTAACAGAAGCCCGTAAACCGAAAGGGGCTTTACAGATCCAGTGAAGTCTGGATATGTGAGCTAGAGGTTAGTAATAGGAAGTGTTGATTTATGATGGCTGAGGAAAGGCTATGTGTCTCTTATTGAGTGGGTGGAGAGAGAGGGAGGAAAGGGTCAGAAAAGTTAATGGGAGTGCTGGGTGGTAAGTGGTCGCACATCAAGGAGTCATTGTAAGATGAGAGGGGTGGAAGGTACGCTTACTCCAGATAAGGACAGAGAAGATAAGACACATCCATACTTACCAGTTTGTAGGAGTTTAGTAGTACAGTCACCAATTACACATATTACATACTGTCTTTCATACTAAGATGAAGTTTCTAACTAACTGCTGTGAACTAGTTTGAAGCTCATTTTTGAAACTTCAACAATGTCTGATACATATTATGAATGAATCAGAAGGTTGGTACACCAGTGTGTCGTTCTCCTTGCACACTAAACAAAAACGGTTCGATAACACGTATAGTAATAAGTTCTTAAAACACACACATAATAAATATATATAATACACACAAGCACAAGAAGATGCGACTAGGAACTCAATTCCCATGGTGTGGGAAGTTTTCTGTGCTCAAACATCTTTCATGTCTTGTTGCACTTGAATGGACAAATTCACACAAAATTGTCAAAAAAATAAATAAATAAAAAAGCCAGTCTTGGTGAGTATCCTAGCAAATATAGTAGGTTATGTCTTAAGTGAACGTAAACAGTCAAGAAAGACAACGCATGTGTACAGTATCGGTATATTGGACCCATGTATTATGTCTTAAAGTGACAGTAGCCTAATATTTCTGCTGTTTGGATTTTTTAATGTTAATCAAACAAAAAAGGATGGAAAGCACTTGTCTTTAATGATGTTTTACATTTATATCAGTTAGGCTAGTAGTTTTAGCTGTGGTATTGAAATTGGAACAGAAGAATTGTGAATTTTCACTGGTCAAATTTTGGTTGCGTTTCATTTTGTTGTATATAATTCTTAACAAAATTGTTAGTAAAACATAATTTGACATTTTCAGTCTTTCCAAAATGTCATGTTTAATGTATATTTCAGTTTGATCATTTTTTGTACTGAAAGAAGTGAACCAGAGCAACAAAAAGCAAAACCTGCTGGTACCTGTCAAATAATCATAGTTATGGAAGGTAAATAGTTACGGAAAGTATTCAGACCCCCTTAAATTTTTCACTCTTTGTTATATTGCAGCCATTTGCTAAAATCATTTAAGTTCATTTTTCTTCAGGCAGTTCCTTTAACCTCATGATTCTCATTTACTCTGACATGCACTGTGAGCTGTAAGGTCTTATATAGACAGGTGTGTGGCTTTCCTAATCAAGTCCAATCAGTATAATCAAACACAGCTGGACTCAAATGAAGGTGTAGAACCATCTCAAGGATGATCAGAAGAAATGGAAAGCACCTGAGTTAAATATATGAGTGTCACAGCAAAGGGTCTGAATACTTATGACCATGTGATATTTCAGTTTTTCTTTTTTAATAAATATGCAAAAATGTCAAGATGTCAATGTCCGTACCCACTGTATGTTGATACTGCATTAGAAAATCATGGCAAATCTGTCCTCTTGGTGCAAGGTGTGATTGGTAATATCTTCCCATAATAATAGTAATCCACTGGTATATAAAAGACTCTTTATGAAAATCTCAATGGTGGGCTATAGTATACTAATTACACAGGATTTTTGATTTCAAACAAATATACTAAATAACGCTCCCATTTAAAGTGATGCTGTGATTAATCATCATCCGCTGCCAAACCGCTAGAAATTCCTGGCTTGAAAACCACAGCATTTAATATGCAGTGGCCATAGAGTCGCCTGCCAGACGCTAGTGTTTGTATTTGACTTAGAGACGTGCTTCAGCATTATATATGCTTAAAGCGAGGGAAACAGCCGTGTGGTCTCAGTAGTGAACTCTTAATCACTGTTACACATCTCCGGTGTAATGTAGTCACGTTAGAGGCCTTAACACATGTGTAAGTGTCTGTGTGTGCTAGTCCGCCAAATTAGCCCAAAGCGCTATAAGGTTTCCACAAGCCCTGATTAGCCAAGCTTTGATGTAGGCTGAAACTGAGCTCGGGTTTCGGGTCGAAGGCCACGGGTTGAACTTGAGCCCTTGATTCAGAACGTACGGGTCATTGTTGAAGTGTGACCCAGGGGTCAAAATGAGCTAGAGATGAAGGGAGGCAGAAAGACTTTTGCTTTTCACTAGCATAGCGCTCTGACAACAGAACAAAGCAGAGTTGTAAAAATGTTGAAGAGCTTAAATTTCATGCTGGTTTTGTTTTCCATTCATAAAAGAGGTCAGAGGAGTGGACTATGCATCAGTACATTTACATTTGTGTATCCCTGAAAGTGTGGCCAGTATAGTTGTAAACTAGCATGCTAACTGCTAACAGAGCTATAATCATCTTCTGTTTGTTGGTCAAAAAGCTTTGAGGAATCAATAATTCCATTTAGAAATGGAAAAGAGCTGTCATGCATAGTATCAAGTGTATTTAGATTCATGTTTTGCTGTTGGTAGCTCTCTGAGAAGATTGTTTCTCTCAGATTTTTGAAAAAAACAAGTGGACTTTAAAATGCAACTTTAACAAAATATATGCTTTCTACTTTTGAAAATCTGGTGGCCCATGATAAGATAAAATAAACATAAAATATTAAAAAAAACAATAAAATGTATAAAATAACAATTTGGTTAGATAAGTGAATTTGAAATTTAACTTATTTGTTATTTGAATAATGATAATAAATTATAATAATAATTTTCAGTTTGATGAATTATGCTTTTTTAAATAATAATGTAAACTAATTGCTCTTGGTGGTCGCTTTCTATTTAATATCCAATCAATATGCATGAAGTGCTTCTAATCCCCATAACCTTTTCCTGTCTCAGACTCATTTAGTGTACTGACTGGTATCTTTTTCCACACAAACACACACTCGCTTACAGATAAACAATCAAATCCTTGTACGCTCTCATAGATATCAACTCCCCCAACACCATCCACCCCCTCCTTTGAGCAACCAAAGTAAACATACTTAGCAGGCTGCAATCTATTAGTCTTGACAGTGGTTTTAAAAGCTTTGGCACTTGGAAAATTCCCTTGATCAATACAGAAGGCTACTAAAACGCACTTCTGAACTATTTTAGGGAAAGTATGTGGTTATTAAGTGTGTTTCTTTTCGCCTCTTCCCTCACTTTCCCATGAAGATCTTTCCTTACGCTTGGATTAAGGTTGAGCTGTTTTACAACCACAAGTCAAACAAATGTTACTGAACCTCATCTGTTTTTCTGGTTTTAGGCGTTATACAGTTCCTGGCTTGCAATACACTGCTTTTTTAGTTTTATCTTTGGTTTTGTTCAGACTGGCAGATAAAATCAGATTCTACACAAATCTGTTTTGTTGCGTGAAAAAAAAAAAAAAAATTCCCCCAAATATCATTACAGCAACCAATGTAAATATAAAAGACCAGAAATATCATATATGTAAGTACATAAATACGAATATTTGACCAACGTATTGCAACTATACTGTCATGTTGACCATTTTAAAGCATTTCTTGTGGGTGTACAAAACTCTGTACTCAAGGGGGCGATAGAGGTCCCTTCAAATGTTTACGTCATTTCACCAGACATGTTATTTCTCAAGAAGCTAGCTATAAACATGTCAACTTTAACCCTGTAGAAGACGCTACTTTATCCTGATGCCCGCTACTGCGCTATAGCGTCCATTGTGGCAACACGGACAATACTATGCGAACTGAACAAACATCTGATTTAATCACCTGCAAAACAACTGACAAAGAAATAACTTGATGCAGTCTTTTTGTATCTTCCCTCAAGATATAAATTTAGCTTCTGTAAATTTAGCTTTGCCTTCAGATGTTTCACACTTGAAAGCTAACTTTACAATTTTGATTGTCTTTTCTTTTGAACCAAAATGGCTCCCATCAAGTTGTCATCTGCAAAGTTGATCTGTTTGTTGTGGTTGAGCAAGTCTGTAGGTCTCTAGAGATTAGTTTCTCTGTTGTGCATATCTTGTGTGTTTAATGAGCTTCACGCTCCTCTCAGTACGTCTCATTTGCATGTCTTGCCGGGCTGACAGACTCTCGGCGGGACGACTTTGTTTTTTTTGTTTGACGTCATTGTGTTCCTGCTGTGCATCGAGCGCTCTGGGGACAAACTTTCACATCGGTATCTTCTCTAAATCGGATGTGAGGCCCACTTTCTCTGAGGGATGAATGACTGTGGAGACATTATGAAACACCAGCAGTACTAGCTGGAGTTATCCTCATCTTCTAGGTTTTACCTCTTCTTAGATTAGGATTTGGGAATGGGGTGCTGGACCTGTATCAGTCCGTGATGGTGATAATGCATGATCCAGGCTGACTTGGATGCTAAAATACATCTAACTGATTATTATTAATAATTATTATTGGATATTAGTATATTATCATACAATATTTTGTATTATTTTCTTCATTTTTGAAGGACGCCCAAGACTGTCAGATTTTTTAAAACTTAAAATACTTTAATATTGTATGATGGCAGTAAGTTGGTTATTAAAATGTTATTTTTTTTACTTACTTATTTTTTCATTTTTGAAGAACCAAGAGTCTTTTTAAATTCACTTTCACATAAAACTGTCCAATCACAGTGGAGGAGGGGCGGGACAAATACCACAGCGACCAACTGCCACATTCTGCTTGTACAACGTCAACAGAGGACAAGAATCATAATAACGCAACAAAATAATTTAAAACAAGAGCAAGGGCATTGTATTGAGATTTTTATATAGAAACAAAACAGAAACAAACTACATGTGAAATGAGATACTAGTAGCACTCCCTCAGATCAACTGAAAACGCTAGGCATTTTCAGCTAGTTAAAAACCCTTTGGTGGACACGAGGCTGAGACCTTCAGACGCTATGTACGCTAGTGTTACTTGTATCTGATTTCGCAAATAGTTTGTTTCTGAATATAAAAATGTTGACACAATGTAACGTACTCTGGCACTAGTTTTGGATGAAGAGATATGCTTGTTGTCGACTTGTCGTTTGTTATCATTAACAAGCTGAATGTGACGGTTCATCGATGTGGTATTTGTCCCGCCCCTCCTCCACTGTGATTGGACGGAAGGGGAAAAAGTGACCGTGATGAGCGCTGCGTTTGACCTAGTAATGGCGAGTTCAGATCATTTTACTGACTCGGATCTTTGAATCTCATTCAGCAAAATGAGCAAATTTTTTTTCAAGTCATTTCGTTCATTAATGCAGAATATAATTGAAATGTTACATGTTAATAGCCAACTTCCCAAATACTGATCACATTTAGAAAAAACTATAATGCAGCCAAGGCCAAATAATGAGAAACAGAAATCAATTAATTGCTTAGCTGGGACTTCAGGCATGCGGTTACCTCACATAATGATCCGTTCATTTTTTGTCACGTCACAACCCCATAAACTGAAGCTATGAATCCGCAACGTCACCAGTAACCGAAACGATTAGTTCACATCACGAGTCTTCGGATCCGAGTCGTTCGTATGGTTATGTTTGGTTATATTAAGTTATGGAAACGAACCTTCATGACAGAAATTCACAAATGTATAAATTGTAAAAAATTTGAGACCAAAAACACATTGCGTAACTGTAAGACTAACCAGGCGCTTGTAAGGAAGGTTGGGAATTATTAACTCATTTCCATATCCAATACGGCCATCTCGACACTTCACAATAGACTTGAACCCGAGGAATCGAGAGGTGAACTAATCATTTCTTTTTCCAGTATAGAAGCTATGGGATGTTGCGCATGCGCAGTCAACACAAAATCGTCACTCAGACGTTTCGTTGCACCTGAGTCATATTAAAGATTCCTTCAAAATGAATGAATCGTTCATGATCGATCCATCAGTAGTTTTACCTGAGTTGAACATTTTCCGTGTGTGTCTGTGTAACAAGTCAGTTGTTTAAAACACGTTCGGCCACAGCGCACTAAATCTGCTAGTGTTTGTAAAGAGGGGCTTGTGCAATGACAGAGCGCAGCTTTCACACATCTTTCAGCAGCCTGTCATATCAAAGTATACACGCTGAGAATGAGATACAGCTGCCGAAGTCGTCTTGTTTTCAGCAGCTCGTTGCCACTCCCTGCAGACATGAATGTGTTGTTTGTATGTGCGCGAGCTTCTCGAACAAAACTTCACATGAGGACAGATATGGGCTGTTTACTGGACCCAAAGCAAGACTTACACAATAATTCCGAGTTTTGACAAGTCTCAACTTCTGAAAGGTGAAGTAAGCTGACGTTTTAAGAACGTGTGCTCCCATTGAAAACATTGGGAAAAATATGCTAGCATCACTTTGTTGGACACACATCCTTACTTGTACATCTGAATGATAGTATGTGTATTTAAGAACAGTATTATATATTACTGCAGTCCTTTCTTTATGAAGGTGTCCTCATGGTTTTGTCAGATTTAGCTCACTTTTGAGCACAAATCTGGATTTATTTATTTACTATTTTCAGTTAAGGTCAATTTTTACTATTTTACATTTTGAAAAGGAAAACACAAATTTTAAATACCAAATCTGTAATAAGTTAATGGCTGTCAGTATCATCAAGAGCATACAAAAGACCATTGTAGTTGCTTACAACAAATAATACAATGAAAAAACGGCTGTGCTGGATTAATAACAACAAATGATTGGAGACAAACTTGTAAAGTATGTGCTCTTTTCTTTCTGCGATCCCCAGGCCGTTCCTCCTCCTCCCTCCGCTGATGGAGTGGATGCGTGTGGCCATCGTTCACGCGGAGCATCGCCGCAGCTTATTGGTGGACAGCGATGATGTCAGACAGACCGCACGGCTACTCCTGCCTGGGCTAGACTGTGAGCCCAGACTGCTGAAGTAAGTCATTAAAATCTTAAAACATATCCTGACTGACAATGAGTGAAGAAAATCCTAGACTTACATTGAGGAACATTAGCCAAATCTAGAGACCAGAAAAGGGTGGACATAAAGGGTGGGATCTTTTGACAATCAGCAAATACTCCATTGAAGGCACTGCATAGCAATGCATGAAAAACACTCTGAACACCTTAGCAACATTCTAAATACCTTAACTACTGAAAGGTATTGTGTGTGTTATATATACATATAGTCAGAACAATTTGCACTGATGATTCATGGGGCATCAAATTTCATGCTGATTTTAAAGGTGCTTTGTCAAGTTTTCCAATTGTGGTGACCTTGTTTTCCGAGTATATATTTTATGGCATTTACCAAATGTTGCTATCACAACCTTGTAAGACTAATTAAATCTGTTTTTTAAAATGTCAACAGACTTTTAAACTGAAAAAACAGTCAGGCACTTAGTGTCGCAGAACTGAAAGTATTAGACATGATCTCATGCTGCCTCCTTGTATATGGCTTTCCATCGGACTGTATTAAAACATTGGCAAAGAGCTGCAGCAAAGCCTCGGATTTTTACTGATCCTCGTGCTGATGTCAAGGCTTATTCTTAATGATTTGAAAACACTTCAGGAAAATACAGCACTCCACCCATCAAAGCACTATCCCGTTCGTCACTCACACATTCATTCATTTATTCATTCCACTGACTCATACATTCACTTATTTATTCACTCACTCACTCATTCTTTCTTTCCACTAACTCTCAAATTCATTCATGCACTCACACATTCATTCACTCACTCTTTTTAATGTTTTTTGTCTTTTGTAGGCCTGAATGCTGTTTCAGTTCCTTCAGACGGCTGGATGCCAAAGCTGCCACAGATAAGTTCCAGCTGGACCTGGGCTTCCGCATGCTCAACTGCGGCCGCACCGATCTGATTGGCCAGGCCATCGAGCTGTTGGGGCCAGATGGTGTCAACAGCATGGATGACCAGGTACCGTAAGATCAGAACCGCAAGCCAGACGTTAACACCACCTGTCAGCACCTAAGACCAAACTATACATCACTCTGTTACACTGATATCATGTTTTGGATCCAGATGTCAAACTCTGCTCTCTCTGCATCTGTGGTAGGGTATGACCCCGCTGATGTACGCCTGCTCAGCTGGAGACGAAGCTTTAGTCCAGATGTTAATTGATGCCGGAGCCAATCTGGATGTAGCGGTATGTACCACCAGTTACTATATTAGTCAGCCACTATTTTTGGATCTTAAGACCTGTTTATACCAAGTTAAATGGGATAAAATGTCAATATAATTTTTATTTTAAAAAAAAATAAAGTATTTGAATGTACTTTTGGATTTCACGAGATCAACCAAAAGCCTCAAAACAAAAAACTTTAAGTTTTAAAATCTTTAATGTTTTGATAACTTGTTCTAATGCAGATATCGGTTTCTAAAAAAAAAAAAAAACTAAATTCTCAAAAAAAAAGACCAAGGCAGCTGAACAATTATTAATAAAAAACCTAGCCTATGATTATTTTTCGGACTGTTTCATTAGAATGTTGAGAATGTTTTTATTTATTGTGAAGAAATGGAAAATGGCTCCATATGAAAACTGAGTCTTTTGTGTTCAGGTACCCGTTTGCTCTCCCAAACACCCTTCAGTCCACCAAGACAGCCGCCACTGGGTGGCACTCACGTTTGCTGTGTTACATGGACATATATCAGTTGTGCAGGTAAAGAGCTGCTTGGTTTATTTATTTTCTTGCCTAAAACAGTTAAGTACAAACCCCACAGCCGAATCTAAAGATTTCATTGGTCATGGGAGTCACAACACTGAAACAAATACTAATCCTAAACTTAGTATAGCACTGGGTGTCATGAATAATCCATCCATATTTCTGACTGTCTTATTTATATGCAATATTTCATTGGTCACATGATTTACTTGATCGTCTGCTGGCCAGGATTTGGAGAGAGGACAACATCACATTGTTTTACTACTTTTTTTGCACAATTGGTTCTTTACGAGGAAGATACGATACTACAGACATCCATATGTCTTACAAAGTATACTTAGTCAATTTTAAGTAAACATTTTCCAGGTATACCTTATGTAGCCAGTATAGTCTACTAAAATCAATGTACTAAGTAACATACTCGCAAGTGTACTATTTCAATTCTTATTGGATTTAAACTCACCCATTTCTTAGTTTATAAAAGTATACTTTTAACTGTACTCCAAGTGTAAAACTAGTAAACTTCAAGTACACAACTACTTTATATGCAAGTTTTTCTTTTGTACCGCAACTTTACTGTGAAGTATATTGCAAGTGAACTTATAGTTGTACTGTTATTTTACAAGTTATAGACTTTAGCCCACATTTTAGTTGATGAAAGTACAATTATAGGCCAAAAATACTTAGACCTTTGTGTATTTTTCAGAAGAAGCCAAGCATACTTGAGTATAATTTTGTGTATCTCCAAGTACATAAAAAGTAGACTTATCTTTAGTCTAGAGTATGTATACTTTATTACACTTGAATGTACTTCTTTATGTAAGGGATGTAACATTACTTACCCAAATTATAGATTTCAACCGCATGTTAGTCAGCAGTAGTTTTTGCTGTTACTTTCTTAACATACATGCTTATCCTTATCTCCAGCTTCTGTTAGACGCCGGGGCAAATGTGGAAGGAGCAGCCGTCCGTAACGGACAGGAGAGCAACACCGAGACGCCTCTCCAGCTGGCATCTGCAGCAGGTTTGTCTAGCACAACTCCCTCACTCATTTTAGCCTCTCCCAACTTCCACCAGCTCAGATTTACAGCCTGCCAGGGAAGGCTGGTCACTCCCATTCCAAACAGGAATCCGTAAAAATACGGCCATGCGTTGGCAGACCGGAGCCAAACTATAGAGGTCACAAACTGTACGAGAGTTGACAGAATTGGGTCAGGAAGGTGTGTTTGGTTTTTTGGTCTTTTATAGGTGTAGGGACTTTCAACAAGAGGCTCTGCAACATTCAAAGGAGTCATTCTTTACCACTATCTGTCCTACTTGATCCTCAATACCGCACTGTGATCAGTCGGGCCAACTTTCTTAACTTCAATAGACAATCTTTATCGTAAATGTGGGCGGTAATGTTAATATTTCACTTATCTGGTGTCAGAAATCTAAAGAGTAGAGTCGATTTTGGACAAGTAAGATGCTGCGAGTTCTAAAAGTCAGTGTTTTCGCAGTACATCAAGCTTTTTTTTTATCTCAAAAGATCAAGGAAAAGTTGATTCCTCAAGACATGACCCTTCCAAGATCATTACAGTAATGATCATGAATTGTGTTCTTTTCTTTTATTGTGGTTCTATCTCATTTATTCTACACATCTCACCATCTGTTTCTCTTTTACTTCTCCTCTGGTCACTCTCCTGCTTTCGCAATCTCGCAGGGAATTACGAGATGGTTAGTTTACTGCTGGCGCGGGGTGCAGATCCCCTGCTGAGGTCCCAGGACGGTAACACACTGACATCATCGCTCTATGAGGACATGAACTGCTTCAGTCACGCTGCCGCACATGGCCATAGGTAATGCCTATCCATCCTCCCAGAACAGATCATACTAACACACTCGACCCTCTGCAACTCTGAATATGATCACTTATGACAACAAATACACAGCTGCACTACCTCAATGATTCATATTTAGCAAAAATGTATGTAATGACACTGCACATCTACAGAATATCAATCTGTCTAATCCATATTCTATCTAGCCAATCATTCATCTGTCCAGCGTCTACCTTTCTATACGAATCTGCCAAAATATTCGCTGTCTAATCATTCATCTACCCAGCTATCATAGCTTTCTATCAATCTATGTCCAACCATCTATGTTTAGCCACTCATTCATTATATATCAAGTCGGCCTACCTATCTAACCATTCATCAGCTATGTATCCATCTCACGTTATATCAATGTTATGTCCAAGCATTCATGATCTCTTTAGTTATCTGTATACCCATTATCTACCTGCTGTGTATCAAATTATCTAAAAAATAATGCTATCTGCCTAGCCAGATATCCAGCTATCTTTTTATCAATCTGTCTATCCATAAACCCAAACATTATTTATCCAAACAACCATTTATCTACCTACCCATCTATCAATCTGTCTACCATCCATGAATGAACTAACTGAGAACTATGTTCTCCAGGAACGTTTTGAGGAAGCTCCTCTCTCAGCCTCAGAAGGTGAGGGAAGACGTGCTCTCGCTGGAGGAGATCCTTGCAGAGGGCGTGGAGGGCGAGACGCGGGCGTCTGGCCGGAACGGACATTCTCTACCCCCTCCTCCATCCCCTAACCTCAGCCTAGTGTCAGAAGATGCCCTGCCCAAGCTGTGTAAGGCCCGTATGAAAGCTCTGCAGGAGGCATCATTCTACAGTGCAGAGCACGGCTACCTGGATGTCACCATGGAGCTTAGGTCATTGGGTAGGTTTGACACATACAGTATCTAACAACAGTCATAAATTATTTACAGATGATACATTACACATACAGCAATATATATGATATCATATAGTAACACTGTCATTAATACATTATCAAATATAGATTTTCTGTGATAAAGTTACAGAAAACTGAGCTATCTAGCAAGCATTTGATTATTTGTAAACAATTCTGATCCTGCAGGAGTGCCGTGGAAGCTTCATGTATGGTTGGAGTCACTGCGCAGTGCTCAGCAAAAGTCCAGAGCTGGAGTCACGCTCTCCCTTTTGCGTGACTTCACTTCCATCAAAGAGGAGGACTACTGTGAGGAACTAGTCTCTGTTGGTTTTCCTCTGATGTTTAACATCCTGAAAAATAGCAAGGTAAAGTCCAATATAACAACGACTTCAAATCTTAAAAGGAAAAAATAACAATTAGAGAACCTTACATAGACAAATAAACTGTCAATTGATGGTGAATAACTAGACTGAATTAAAACATGACCGCTCATTGTGGTTTAAATTTTTTGGCAAAAATTCAGACTTGATACAAAGAGGCCTTTAAATAATTCTTACGCTGCATCCAAAATTGAATACTTGCCTACTATACAGTATGCGACAGAAGTAGTATGTCCGAATTCACAGTACTCATAAAACAGTAGGCAAAAACTACTCGGATGACCCTACTACTTCAGGTGAGATTCTGAAGTGTGCATACAATGGACACTTCACTATCCCATGAGGCCAATGGAGGGGGATTTATGGTAAAGAATAGAAGGGATACAGCTACAGCCACTGGGCAAGCGCACGTCAATATTGCGTCATTTAATATTTATTTAATTTAACTGTATTTGTAGTATTGTAAGGGTAGATTTAGGGTTGAGGTATGTGTAGATATTAATAAAACACAATTTGATAAGTAACACATTTAATTTACTGTTATTTATCCTGAGGTTTTGCCTCACTTCCGGCCGTAGATGTATCCCTTCTAGACACAACCGACACCATAGGTCACGTGACTGTAACAAAATGGCGGATATAGCATGTTCGAATTTCATTGATACTACCCATATTTATAGTACATAAAGAATACTTTTTTTTTTTAACGGTCGGAAAGTCAATTCAAAATTACGGGATTTCGGACTCACCATTACACTGTGTACTAAACAGATGCGGCGCATGCTAAAAGGCATCTTTTCCATCTTAATTGGAGTCGTGACGGTTCTATTTTAGAAACGGTTTCTATTTCTCAGTGACGTCGTGGTTGGAACGGCAACACAAAGTATGGCAATGATAATCTCAAGTACTGTTTGTGCTTTATTTATCGTTAAAAGCATCTAATTTGAGTTTAAATATAATTGTGTATTCCCAGCTTTTTTGCCGTAATGAAAACAATGCTGGCTAATTAATCTCAGATCTTGAAAATAAATGAATGGGCACAAGAACATTCAAACTGTCAACTAATTGCGAACAAACAAGTGCATTTCAGTCTGTATGTACTTTAAATAATGTTTAAATGGTGTAATATTTATGAATTTTACCATGTACTTACCCATTTCATTGTGTCAGCTGTGCTCTTGTCAAGGGAGCCTGCCCACACTCTCTTCTGATTGGCTGTGTTTTTTGATTTTATCGCTTCTCATTGTCGCATCATGCGAGTCTCTAGTTAAAACTACTTTGACTAATTCCTTCTTTTTATTTGTAGAATGAGGCAATAATCCAACAGCTGGGCATCATTTTTAGTAACTGTTATGGCCCTGCTCCACTTCCTCCTATCCAAGCAAAGAAGGCCGCTCTCTCCGCTCAACTTGGTAATTCACTGTCTTAGTACAGATATATTTATGAATTAGCAACATTGACTGGATCCACATTGTAGTTGGTAATTTTTTTTTATATTTTGCAGATTGTTTCATTAGTATTTTTGTCTGTACATGATTAGTCTGTAAAAATCTTGAGCAAGTCTGATTTCTCAGATTCCTCTTTCCGCAGACCCTCACTTCCTGAACAATCCTGAGATGTCTGACGTGAAGTTCCTAGTGGAGGGCAAACCGTTCTATGCTCATGGGGTTCTGCTGCTCACAGCATCTGACAGGTGAGCCTGTTACCCTAGTGACAGAATAAAAGAAACGTGTTATTTTGAAACAATTGAACCGTTACGAATAAAGGATATTGTCTGCTCTGGGATCAGGTTTAAAACTCTGTTGGCACTGAACGGGTCGGACAGCACTCAGCCACGCAAAGACATTGAGATCAGCAACGTCAAGTACAACATCTTCCAGGTAACATCAGATGAACCCTCGTTCAGCGGGCCATGTGACAACAGGGTGTTGATGTTATCAGGCATTAATCACAGTCTCATTGTGTTCATCCAGATGATGATGTCATACCTGTACTGCGGGGGGACAGAGTCTCTGAAGATGGGCGTCTCAGAGTTGCTGGAGGTAAAACAAACAAGATACAGTCCAACCCAGCAAAGTACGGCCTTTGCCAATGAAACTGGAAGGAAATATTTTTGCAGTCCAACCTCTAGAGTGTACCTGCAATGAATTAAGATGAAACTCGATCTTTTCACATTTGTTGAACTTCTTCTTGGCCAGTATAATATTTTTGTAGATTGGAGCAAGTAATAAGACATTGTTCACCCTTGTTTCTCTTCTCTAGTTACTGTCAGCAGCCAGTTTGTTCCAGCTGGGGGCGCTACAGCGGCACTGTGAAATTCTCTGTGCTCAGAGCATTGACCTTGACAATGCTGTGAACATCTACCACACTGCTAAGGTAAAAATGTTATGAGTTGTGTATTTCTAAAGAATCTGAATAACAGTAACTGACCAAACACATTTCCTTTGTGATGAGTAAAAAGTATTTTTGTGGTATCATGATATGTGAACAATTAAATAATTGTCTCTATGTGCCTAATTTATCATTTCCCAGACTCATGGTGCGGTGGAGCTCAGTACATACTGTGAAGGTTTCTTCCTGCAGAACATGGCAGGTCTGCTGGAGAGGGAAGCCTTCCGGGCACTGATCCTGGGGTCCGGGACACGAAGCGGGTCTGGAAAAGACTCTCTTCTGGAAGAGCTTGAGGCAACGTTAGCCCGCAGACTACGCTCACTGCTAGTGACTTCTCGTGTGTGAAAGGAAAAGATGGAAAAATAGAAGGAAATACACAAAGAAGAAAGGACATGAATGTGTAGATGTTAAGGAAATATAGAAAGACTGAGGAAATGTGAAAAGGAAATGCTGTTGAAAAAAAAGACGGTCTGACTGAAGTTGAGCTTTTGGACAGTTTCCTGAATTCTAAAAATGTAATGGACACAAGCTTGACATTAAATGCTGCAGCGTTTGTGTGGCTATAGCTATCGAACTAAAGTATGTTAAGATTGTGCTAAATTGTGGACAACAGTTTTCCTACATTTAAACAGATGCCATTTTGTACAGAGTTTGGCTAGAGTGGGAGGCTAGAGTATCTTTTTTCCCTTCATAATTGTTTATTTTAAGCTATTATAGATTAATCTTGTAATGGAGAAAAACAAGGACATGTTCTATTTAAAGATGTGAGATTATTTAATTTGCTATTTTATCTTGTTTCATGCCAAGCAAATAAAGTTATATATAAACAAAACTTGTGTGTCTTAAATTTTATCCAAACAGCAGCAATAGACCACATTTGAGAATGCAAATATAATCATTCACACACACACACACTTCAGTAAAAATCTACCTACGAAATGTGTAAATGAAGTACTGTATCATTATGTAAAGCTGGAGCTGAATTAACTGCAGAAATGTGAGAACATTACAAAAATAAATATGAATGGAGATTTGGCAAATGCGTTAAAGTTTAATTTAAAAATGAGACTGTGCTGCCACCTTCTGGTTATTGAGAGCACTGCATGCTGTTAAACTATTTTCTTTTTCATTGCTTGTAAGAAAGCAAAGGCGAAAAAAAGTGAGGTCAACGTACCAGGCTTGAAAGAAACACCTAAAAGTTGTGATGAAACTATACAAAAACACTGGTTTCCAAACTGCAGAATTCACTAACTCCTAATAAGGGAATAAAACTGCAGGTGTGTGAGACTGTCAGAAATACCAAATGGTGCACTCACTAATTTAATAAGTACCAGACAATGAAGTGAACATTACCTTTTATGTTCACTCACATGAAGAGATGTAGACTTCAGTCCTATCAGAAGCCTAATAAAAGCTGATTTACAGCCTATTACACACAGCGGGTGTTCTCATGCGATCATATGACAAGCGATTGTCTGCAGTGTTGGGTAAAGTAATGCATTACATTGTGTTATTCCCTAAAAAAGTAACTAACTGTGCAAGATAAATTTTATGAAATGTAATAAATTCTCTCACCTGGGCTGAGCTTGCTTGTTTTTTTAATAACAACAAAAAAGTTATTTTTTTTAACAAATGTTAAAGCCCTTTCACACCAAAAGTGAAATGACTGAGCCTCAGGCTGAAGGAAATGCATATTCATGCCTGTACAGTAGAGGGCGCAGCTTAAACTAACCTTTCAGCTGTGCTGCCATTCTGAATTAAAGAAGAATAGGATACAGGAGGAAGTTCAACACTCACTCTAAAGTAATGTTTGCTTATTATTATGGTTGAATTAGATCACTGAAGGTCAGCAGCAAAGACACTGGTTAATAAAGTGAGATTAAATACAAAGTATAGTTGTGTAATGTAATAGATAATTATTACAGGTTTGTGAAAAATTGATTGCATTTCAGCGTTTTCATTCATTTTGAGCAATACTGAATGTTTTCATGCAAGTGAGATGAGTAAACACGTTCATATTTTCAGGGACAGAAGAGCTGTCAGTCAATAAATCAAAAGTAGTTTCAAATAAGTATAACGCAAAAAGTATCAGGACCAAAAAAAAGGGTCATCCAATCATTGCATTCAGTCCAAATGCAATGATAGGATGCCTTACCTACCGGTCAACCTATTTATTTGGATACCTCGGCGCACCTGCTCACACAGACGTCTCATCTTCCGTAAGGATATGCAGACTTGTAGACAGTCACGAGAACAGCACTTCCTCCGGAATCAAAACAACAAGCTTGTGCCTCGACAACGTTCATGTCGTAATTGACCCTTCGCCGGCAGTTTGATTGACAGGCAATCTGACCAATCATAACCCAGAATCCACCATTTTGTCTCACAAAGCAGTCAGGGGGAGTTAGTAAATTAACGTTGGTGAACTTCAACTTGAAATATTGTGTGTACTCACGTCTTTCCACACTTGAAACAACATTCCTTCTGATGTTCATGTTTATTTGATGCTATAAATGAACTAGTATGAAGAGATGATCGGTTCACGAGCTGCTTGAAGGAGCTACAGCGATCTGTCACGACACATTAAAGAGACACTATAGGCTATTTATTGTTTAAACTTCTTTAAAAAATTACAATATTTTAAATATGAAACATTTTCATATCAAAAGTAACCTGCTCTGTCTTGTCTGTCGACGCGTTGTCAGTGTCCTCTTTGCTCCGCGATGTATTTTTCACTGCATGAGAACATGATGTGTGGCGTGAGAGCGCACGGCTTGTCGAACATAGCAACAGTAACTAAAGGGGACAGAGGGTCAATTACCGAGGTTAACGCAGTCTCGAGGAGCTTTGCAGACTCTGCTCTGGCTGTGCGTGATCATGTGTTTTGAAGGAGGCGCTCTGAAGGGAGCGGGTGGGATCTTATGCTGTCAAAGTTAGCTTGCTATTGTTAGACTCTCTGAAATTGCCAACCCTACCTTTAAATGTAAAATTCTGTCAGAAGCTTAGAACATATTTTATCATATGGGTTCAGCGGACAAAAAGGCAAACCCCCCGGAAATTAAGCCTATTGAGAGACATTGAGAATTTAAATCGAAAGTTAAAACTTATAAATTACAAACACCATTGTTTTATGGAATTTCTTATTTTGGTGTGCTCGATATGTTGTGCATGTGAGACAACTAGTGTTTTAGTTTGAGCTTTAAATAAACTCGTTGATGAATCTTGTACAGATATCAGTCTAACATTGGTTGTTTATATTCCACAGGCAGTAAAATTTAAGTCAATTATCCTTGTCAAATCAAAAACTTAAAAATGCTCGTTTATAACAGGGTAAAATATACTAAAGTGTAACAGCTTTATGAGTTGTAGCTATATTTTGTGGTAGCACAACCCTCGGCAAAATGACACTCGTGTTCTAATATAAGCACGTGCGATGCTGACAAAGACGGATATCGCTTTTAGTTCAATAAACAAAAAGTTAATAGTAACTTACACAGTTACTTACCAGTTCCAAACGAAGTCAGAAGGGGATCAAATGTCGCGTGTCCGCGAGCAACGCGGTAGTGGTGGCTGCTTCCTGAATCAATCAGTGTTTGTAAAGTGCGAATCGATTAACTAAATGTTTCAGCGTCTTGTAATTCAATAAAAGGCAGTTACTTGTCGAAATTTACCGTGTAACCTGCAGAAAGAGTCGCTAAAAATCATTACCATGCATTATTCCATCGTGTCATCAACAGGCGCGACGTTGCTAACCAACAAGCAGAAAAAAGATGCGACAAAATCATTTACAAATCAGCCAATCAGAAGAGCGTGTGGGCGGGCTTTCTCTGCAGTCTCGGAAATATAGCGCATAATCAAATTGATAAGAAAAACTATTTTAACGTTATTCAAAATACATAATTACTGTCTGATAAAGTCATTGTCATACAGTTTACATAGCACAGTTCGTTTCCTTTATTTTCAGGATCTGAGGAAAATCACTTTCATCACACGGCTATTAAAGTGATGCACAATGATACACGATCTAAAATTAAATAATCTTAAAGGGACAGTTTACCCAAAAATGAAAATTGTCATTTACTCACCCTCAAGTAGTTCCAAATCAGTGTGAGTATCTCTCTTCTGTTGAACACCAAGGAAGATATTTGTGAGAATGTCAGTATCCAAATAGATCTCGCCCCCGCCATTGACTACCATAGTATTTATTTTTCCTACTATGGTAGTAAATGGGGGGCATGCTGTGTAACCATTGAGGTTCATTCTCGTGTGTAACTCATCTCGTTTGAGCTTCCGGAAGAAGTTTGTTCTTACGTCATTCAGGTTCGGTTGAGCTTACTGGAGCTAGATCGATATTAGGCATGGTAAAGCATGGTATTCACGGTAAATCAAGAAAACAATAAAAAATATTGATTTAAACATTAAGACTTACTGTGCTGAGCTATATAACATGATAAATGTATCCAAGCAGTTGCTCACCTGTCTAATAAAATGCATAATTAAAGCTTCTTTGGTGTTTCCATGGTTTCTACAAAATAAAACCAGAAACCGAGGGTAATGCGGGTATGATGTCATTGATAGGTGATGCACGGACATTGTCCGTGTCCTGGTTAAAAATGCTTTTAGTTATTTAAACGTTCTTGGAAACATTCAGGATACTGTTAGAATACAAGTCAACAAAATATATAACACTGTTCTAATGGTTTTTGGATATTTTAATCCAAAAGTCTTACATAATGTGCCTTTAAATCATAAAGCTAAAATTTGCAATCAGCAATTTGCATGTATGCAAGGTGATTTTAACATCTTATGACCTCTGTCTTTGTTTGACTGATAAACACACCCACTCAGTAACATACAAACATGAACACTCACTAGTATCATCCTATTAAGTGAATGAATTTATTGTTTCATTTTTCTCTCTGAAATCGCTCACAGTTATGATACAAGGGGATTTTTACAACTTTAAATGCATGTTCCTGCTCTGCATGGATTTTTTTTTTTTTTTTTTTTGTCATTGACGTTTTGCTTTATAACTGTATAAAATAGGAAAGTTCACAACAGGTATTGCTTCGTTATTGTTTCATTTAAACAAGCTATCTGTAAAAAGGGGGCCGTGAACATCCGAATCTTTCCTGGTCGAGGTACATGGTACAGACAAAAGGAAGCATTTTCTAAACAGAACAGATACCACAGACACCGCAAGCGAGCAAAAGCTGTATTGCGTCGCTCGCTTACAGCGCACATATTAGAAAACATGACAGGAAAACCGAAAAAGAATGAAAAATCACAGAGACTAACAGAGGTCAAAGGTGATGGCAGGTGTTTTTCTTTTTTTCCCATTAAAAGATGTAAGGAAAGCAGTTCTGAGAAAATAGCGCGATTTTTGAGAATAGTTACATTAAAGCCATGCAAAGAAAATGCGTGCATGCACACAGCAATACAAGTCAAAAGCAAAGAGCAGGAACGGCCTTCGAGTTTCCCTTAGGCCATAACATCATATTTACAGTAGAACTGATCCAAGAACAGCTTTTTTTTGTCATCCATTGTACACACACAATGATATGAAGCTGACATTGATATCGAGAAGTTCATTCACTCCCCATAAAGGCTAAACTACATTCTTAAATTACTGTTAAATTTGCTTTTTTGTGGTTTGTTTGTTTTTACATACTATTTTGTTCTCTTTTGAAGCTAGGAAAGAAAGATTCGTAAAGTCCACGGTACTTTTACAAATCAAGACATTAGAAAGTTTCTTTAAACGAACAAAATTGTGTTGCCCTGATACAAACAAACACATTATTGTCATAAATAAATAAATAACATTCAAGTTCTCATATATATGGAACTGGATGATAATAAATAAGGACAGAGATAAAACAGAAGGAAAAATACAAAAATATCCACAATGTATTCAACATTTTTTATCTGCTGGTAGCGAACATGAGAAATGATCAGAAAAAAAAAAAAATTAAACACTGTATTTCAGTGTCAAACTAAATTAATTAAATGAAACAACTTGTTCCATCATGTAATAAATACAGATTTATAGGATTAAATAATAATTAAATAAAAACTAGCAACACAAGATTTCAAATCTGAATCTACAACAGAACTAAAGCTAGTGTCACATCTAGACATTTTATTTGTACATAATTATGTTCATTCTGTACAACAGAGATTCATTCATTAGGATAAATTCATTCAGTACTATTCCCCCCACCCCATCCCGAGTCCCAAACTCACTGAAAAACCATGTTTCAGTCCTTTTGCAGCAATGATTTAAGATCAAGTGATGTTCTTCAAACAAAGTCATAAATAAATAAAAGAGAGCACAAATGGAATCGATACAATTGGAAAAAAAAAAATCCACATCCCCCAGGACAAGTTCTTCAAAGTCATCTTTTCCTTCTCGATGCGCGTTTAATTTTTTCTCCTATGGTCTTTATGAACCTCAGTGCAAAGATCCTAGAGTTGTGCGAGTGTGTGTTCATGTCTAGTATTTTGAGTGTGAATTTGTTCCAAACCTAGTGAGCTGCCTTCAAAAGCAAGATACACACATGATTTGTTTCTGATGAATTTCCAGATTTTTACAATGAAAGAACTCTTTTACAATTTCTAAAAATTGTTCTTGGGCAGCAAAATCATGGCCAAAACTATGTGAAGGTATGATGGTTTTCTGAATCGTATAAGTGACACTCTTCATAAATAGCAACTCCGCGTGACACAAACAGCATGCGCACTGGAGACACTCAATTGATTTAGTAGTTTTCCATTAGCATGTTGCTAAGCTAGCTTATTTGAAATGCTCTTCATAGATAGCAGCTCGGTGTGACATACAAACGGTACTCTGTTGAAATCAATTGAACGGTGTAGCTGTTAGCTAGCTAAACTGAAGTCAATTTGAGTCTCCTGTGCACATTGGGTGAGGAGTCTCGAACTGACTTCAGTACAGTTACCATGTTGCTAAGCTAACAACCACACAGTTCAATTGATTTCAACAAAGTACCATTTGTATGTCACACCGAGTTGCCATCTATGAATAGCATTTCAAATAAGTTGTTAGAACAGAGTTTGACATTAGCATGTTGCTATATGCTAACACCTCCACACTCTGTGCATAAAAACAAATGCAAATATTGGGTAATATAGCCCTTTTTTAATTAAAGTGCTTAGCCTGCCATGTTGATTTTTTTTTTTGTACAAAGTTTATTGCAAGGGACTGCATTCAATATTCATTCGCGTAAGCTGCATAACACGGGATCGTTCATTCAACAGTATCCGTGCGCCGAAAGTTAAATTAATGTAGTTGCATGTGACGGAAAAAAAAGAGGTGAGGTTCTCCACAATATCCGAACACAAGTGATCATAGAAGACACATTTCCGGGATATTGTATAAAATTTGTTTGCGTCAGGGACCCGCTATCAACTTGCGGGAGACTCCCAGACCTTCTGGGAGAGGTGGGATGTCTGGGTATCTTAGAGGCAAGCTCACTAAGTTTTGGAACAGAGTCTGTTGGTGCAGCAGGTTCCCACCAGCTGGTCAACCGTTTTAACAGGTCAGGATGCTGAGATGATGGCAGGGGAGCACACAGGTGGTTGAGCGGCAAGTAGTGTGTGTTTGTATTTTAGTCCTTGTCAACCGTAGAGAGACTGGAGAGTGGGAAGGGAAGAGTATGACGAAGGATGAAGTGTCCATCTTCTTGGTAACCTACTTGTTCGTCATGAAAAGTGCCGTCTGTCAATAAATGTCCGTCACAGGATGTGCAGGGAAGTGGGGCAGCATTTTAATACGTTTTCTGGATAATTCCTAGCAGCAAAGACAAGCCGTCACAAAGGTGAGGAAAACGGGAAGGCAGACGTAAAGACATGAACACATCTGGGGTAGAAACGACAGGGGTTCGGGAAGGGGCTGGCAAACTGACATGGCAAGGACGGTGAAAGAGGAAATGTGTCTGGATTTGGGTCATAACGTGTTTTTAAACAGTCATTCCATCATACAAAAGTTTGTCCAAATATAAATTCCACCACCTCTAAGATTATGTACATTTTTGAGTGCTTTTATGTAGGTATGTTTGAAAAAGCTTGATTGGTAAAGTTTTAGGGCTGCTCCTGTATCCCAAAGGATGCCACCAGCTTGGCATTGTCCCTGGGATTGCCCGCCGGGCATTTAGAGTCACTAGGCTGAGGGTCATGGCGACGGGTGTTAGATGGGTGTCTGTTGGGCGTGCCAGGTGGAAGAGGCACCTGGCCATTCTTCTCGTCTGAAAAAAGTTGTTTAATTACGTCAAAGAAGTTACTCAATGGGCTGCCTAGGTACACAGATAGGAAGAAAAGGAAAAAAGAGAGAACAAAGAAATGAACAATGGGTTCGAACGAGGAGAAGTGGACAGAAAGGGGAGAAGAGATAGGAGAGGGAAAAATGTGAAGACTACGACTTGGAGAAGCTTTGAGGGCCACACTAACTAAGTTGGAAATTCAGTGCAAAATATGAGGCTTCCCTGGTTAAACCAGTTAAACCAGCTTAAGGTTATACCTAGCTGGTTGCCATTAAAGGGTTAGTTCACCCAAAAATGAAAATTCTGTCATTAATTACCCACCCTCATGCCTTTACACACCCGTAAGACCTTTGTTCGTCTTTTGAACACAAATTAAGATATTTTTGATGAAATCTGAGACGTTTATGACTCGTCCATAGACAGCAATTTAACCACTTTCAAGGTCCAGAAAGGTACTAAAGACATTGTTTAAGTAGTCCTCATGACTGCAGTGGTTCTACCTTAATTTTATGAAGTGAGGAGAATACTTTTAATGCGCCAAATCAAAACAACAATAACGACTTTATTCAACAATATCTTCTCTTCTGTGTCATTTACGTCCAGCGCCTCCAGATCGTACGTCAGAACGCCGACTCATTATTGGCCATGCATTGTTGCTGCCTCACGTGAACAACGTCGGCCAAAACTGAGCTGGCGTTCTGATGAAGAACCTGGAAGCACTGGATGTAAACAGCATAGGAAGTGGTTAAGTTGCTGTCTATGGAGGAGTCAGAGAGCGCTCAGATTTCATTAAAAATATCATAATTTGTGTTTCAAAGTGAACGAAAGTCTTACGGGGTGGAACGAAATGAGGGTGAGTAATTAATGACAGAAATTTGGCTGAACTAACTCTTTAAGCTGGTTAGTACATTCAAGTTACAATATTTTATCAAGATGTGTGTTCCCTGGAAATGGGATTATACCCAATAAATTATACTCTAAAGTTGAGCAACAGCAACATAGCTTGTTGTAGTTTAAGCTGGACTACCAGATGTTGGGCACCTAGCTAAGATGGTAGACCATCTAGGATGAGATAAATCGCCTTGACCACCAAAAATATGTATGATATGTTTTTTTCTAATCCAAATTCAATTAGGTTTCCACTGGCTGGTCAACCAAATTACTCATCTTGGAGCATCTTTCTTGACCATCTTAAGCTGGTATGACCTGCTTTTTCCAGTAATGTCCATGACCAAGATGGTGTAACATCTCAGCCAGATCCCTAACATCTGGACAACCATCTAAATCAGCTTGGACCAGTTAGAAACAAGCTGTTTCAACTTAAAATCAACATGAAACAGCATTTGCAACTCAGTTTACTTCTGCCACAACATAGTTCCAAGTCATTCAGAATATTCAACCAAAAAAAAAAATTTAACAGGGAATTTCTTGAGGTTTAGGATGGAGTCTAGTTGCAGACTACTTTTGAGGAGCCTTTTTCACCTTGAGGTGGAAGCTGAAGTTCAAATTCACCATTCTTTATGGTAATATTTATTTTTCATTTATGCTGTAATTTGCTATTATTTAAGAACCCTACACTATAAAAAAATGGGGTTGTTTCAACCCAGCGGTTGGGTTAAATGTTTGCCTACCCTGCTGGGTAGTTATTTAACTCAACAATTGTTTCAAAATTACTCTATTGTTTTGCTTAAAATGAACTCGAAATATGCTAGAAATGAACATTTATTAATAAGATTAATGAATAATAATTAAACAAATTTATAAAAATAACCTTTTGATTACTGTTGCCTCTAGAAATTGTGTCTGATTTTTTGGGGTTAATTTTAAGCCAGCCATTAGTCATTTTTAAACAAAAGTTGGGTTAAATAAAACTGCCCAGCACATTGGGCAAACATTTAACCCCACCGCTGGGATTAAAACAATCCACTTGCTGGGTTTGTCCATTTTCAACCCAGCATTTTTCAGAGTGTACTTTAATATTAACTGCCATTAAATTACTCATTAACTATTGGTGAGACAATCAAACCTGCTTTGGCTAACACTATTTTTGGTCTAGGTGAATGCAGTATTAAAAAGTTTTCTAAAAGAAAAACGTTTAATTTTTCTTTGCAGTAATGTGCACTGAAAAAAAATCATTTGCAATAAGACCAGGAACATGCATTAAGACAGTAAATAAGGCCGGTTTTGATTTCATGTTGACTTTAAAGATGGTTTTCTGCTGGGAACATGAGCTCACATGTCTTTAAATAGTCAACATGAGAAAGGCTAGATAACTAGAAAAGGCTCTAAAGTAATGAGCGAAGCGATGTGGCATCTGTGCACTCTGTCACTGCAGAAAGAATGGCACGTAGATCAGTCAGGAAACCCACACGTGGGTAGAACGTTCCCTTTAATCTTCATTCCACTCACTTCTCAAAGTCACATGAGCCTATGAAGTGTCATCTGTCCGGTTCAATTATAGGGTATCATCAAGCACCACTGTATATTCTCTAATTATGTTAATGAAAACTCGTTTTTGATGGATGGAAAGTCTACAATGTCTACAAACATTTTCCACAAATTTCTTCACCATTGTCTGCTGAGCAATTGTTTGAACAAGCTAACAACAAAGACTAAATTACAAAATCCTCACAAATGCAGTAACTAGTTCACTTATTCTAGCAGACTTCATGTAAACTTTTTGTTTCTCGACAGGCTATTAAAAACCCACACATCCTGATTCCTGGAACTGGCGATTGGAAATGGCAATTTTCAAAAGTTCTTGGCATTTGTGTGTAATATCCACCAGACGGTCTGGTCCATCTGAGGCTCAGACTAGCCCTCAGCCATCTCTGACTGCATGAGAAACCCCCTTTAGTGTACTTGATTTAGGATACTTCCAAACTCATGACTATACATGCATGCTGCATAATTACACAAACTGGCACACACAGTCAGTGGTGTCGGGTTTGAACATTTGGGGGCACATTAGAGCCTCTGGTGTACATATGTATAGCCTCGTCTGTTTGGCGCTCATAGCCTAGAAACCAAGACCAGGTTTGTAAGCCACACACACTAAGTATGTAACAGCCAGTTTCTCTTAGTGTTTTAGTGCGCATAACAACTTAAACAAAACAAAATACAATTGAACCGCACTTACTGATTCAATTACGTTACATGTGAAAGGGTATTTATGGGACTAGGTGCACTTTAAATGGGATGTAATAGACGGCATGCTACACTGCGAGTGCTGTGATTGGGTTTATATAGGTAGTGCACATAATAAAGCAATTCAGTGGCCCCAAAAACCTTTTGGAAACTTTAAGGGATAGTTCACACAAACATGAAAATTCTGTCCTTACTTACCCTCAGGTCTAAAGAAAGAAGAAAGTCATATAACTTTGGAATTATATGAGGGTAGTAAATAGCTATGTTTCATTTGGGATATTGCATAAAAAACCCTGGATGGGAACGCCAAAATGTACAAATGTGCATTAAAAACCCTTATGGACTCAATTGAGGTGATGCATTATCCGATAAAAATAAAATCCTCAACAAAAAAAACTCATGTGACTTTGCCTCAGAGGATGTGATTGGATAACTGGACTAACCAGTGGATGGATTTCATTGCAAAGCATCTCAAATGTTGGTTTGGTCGTCCTGAAATGCCTGAGCCAACGTCTGTCATCAGAATGATGTGGTATAAGGAGCGTCTCACATGATTGCATGATTCCCATGATTCCCAAACAAGAACGCAAAAAACATGACATCGTTTCATCTGCTGCTCTGTCATTTATAATGGAGGAAAAAGAACAACGGTGGCTTCTCTGATTGCAGCAACTTCACTTTTTATTAGATATTTGGTGCCAATTTCACAGGAAGAGACAATTTTGTTCTATTGAACATATGGGATGGAAACACCGCTTTATTCACTAATGTTTTATGCAATATTCCAATTTTGTTAAATTCGCAACTTTGGATGGAAACATAACTATTAATGACAGAATCTGGAGTGAACTACCCTTTGAGCATTACTTAAACTGTCTGAATGTCGCTGTATTAAACTCTTTTTAAAATATCTCTTTTAATATTGTGTTGAACCATTTTATTAGATCATCTGAAAGTAAGTGGCTTTTATTTTAAAGAATGAGAGCACAAACAAAGCATTTCATAAAAACATTTTTAAAAAATGCTAATTGGATTGTTAGATAATACAAAGACATTCAGACATTTTTAAGTGTTACTGAAATGCTTTTTAGGTCCACTGTAATTGTAGTGCAATTTGGTGTGTTTGACACAGAAGCCGTATGAGTCTTACCACACTTTGATTTTGTGACTTTAGCAGTTTTTGAAGCACACTGAGAGTTCTCTGGACACATGTGAGAGAGAGAAACGCGTGTTGACGACAGGCAAAACTTTCACAAATAAGAGCAGCCTAGGAAAAAAAAGGTTGAAATTCCCTAAATCTTTTTGGTTTATAAATTGGATCAGCGCATTAGCTCATTAGATTCGCTGTGTACGCTCTTCATCATGCCCAAGTGAAGCAAATGAGCAATTTCCAATTAACAGGCATAGGGCCAGATGTCTTCATCTAGACAACATTAGGGGCAAGAAGTCTTCGGTTGGGTGGTTATTAGACAAGTTTGTGTGGATAATTATGCTTGTTTGGAACAAAAATAGTTTTATGAAACTAAAGAACATTAAGAGGTTAGTTATTTGCATACAGACAGAAAACCACAACCTCCTCCACAAAACAACATAATTAAATCTGTGATTTTAGTTTATTAATGTTTATTTTTGGACGGTGCCATTCATCTGTGCAGTGCTGTAGTGCGTTCAAACTACAGTGAGTCATACAGCGCTGAATGAGACATGGAGCGCAATGACTGTGGCATGTTTAAGCGAAAGGAAAGGAGAAAGAGAGATAGTGAAAGACAGTGCTGGGGTGGGAACAGAGAAGGACGAGAGGAGGAGAAAAAGGGAGGATCTACTCTCTTGCGATGGTCTGGAATGTCTTCCTGTTACCCAACACTCCCTGAAATCTCCCCAAAGTGGCAGTAACAAACACTGTTGATGACCACTTCACCCTCTTATTATGATATACTTCTTAGTTTTTACTAACATTTGTACATATACAGTGGGGTCCAAATACCATTAGCTTAAATATTTTGCCGTTTTAGTATTCAATATTTTATATTCATAGTATTCAATATTTATTTTTAACAATGATGATGGTAATAATAATTATTGAGCAGCATGAATATATTCACATGAATATATTTCAAACTGTAAAAATTATTTTAAACTGTAATATTAGTTTTTGATGAAATAAATGCAGGCTTTGGTTAACAGAAGATACTTTTTTTCTTTATAACGCTCTTAGTTTTCGTAAAGAACCTTTGAGTGTTGAACAAGTAACAGGAAAAGCATCAAAGTTGCTAAATATCCTTGGAGTTCCATTACCAACAATTACTGAAACAATCTGTGTTGGTGAGCATTTGATAAAACCCCAAAAGTTGGGTTATATGCATTGGTTCTGTCTATGAGATGTTGTTGTTCATCTATCCGACCAGTAGGTGGAGCTGTTATCAGGGAGATGGTTGGGACACAGTCAAATATTGTCACGTGTAGAGAACAGAGGACGTGCACGGGCAAACGAAGATTAGGATGGAAAGAAAGTGGCTTTTCTTTTCTTTTCTCCTCTAATGAACCACATAATCAGCTGTTCATCTTCGAAACTCTGAATAGTTTGGGGTATTAGAAGGTATACGCTGAAAAATATTTTCTAAAAACTAAGACATTTTATTGTAATGTACCTGATTTGTTTCTTTTGGTTTAGCACAATAGCTGTCTGATCAAACTGATTGTGACGGAGCAAGACTTTGGTTTTGGGGTTATCCTGACCTTAAACCGTACCAGAAAATTTTACATTACCAGCCCGGATCCATCACCCAACAAGGACGCAGTCTCCCAAAACTAGAAATCATGAAGCTGAGGTGCCCACGCTGGGAGAACTGTAAGGGGAATTCTACCTGAGAAATGGGAGCAGCGGTGTGGCTGAAGGGATTCACCAAGAATTGAAAAACTCCCCATCTCTTCTAACGTCTACAGGGGATTGTTTTAGGGTGGGATCATGTGGAGAATATTGTGATGCTGTGCTGTGGACGAGGGGTGGGGGGGACATGCATGATGGAGGAGGGGTATAAACAGGCATGAGAGGGAACGTGGGGCTCGGGTCGGAGAGGGGGAAGGGAAAAGGGGATTTATACTCACCAGACAGCTGTTGGACCCCTGGCTGGTCGTGTGTGCTTAACAACTGCGCCTGAATCGTCTCTACCACCCGCTTAAAACGCCGACTTGGACCTTAAATAAAGTGTAACGGGTTACATGCAAATAGATAAAAGCCCGTTGACATTTTCTTATTGAAACAGGTTTCGTTAAGGTCGAGTTGTCAAGTTGACTACTCGTTCAGGCCACTTGGTTTCCACCATAGCAAAAAGAGAAATACATCCCAAGACTTGAAGCCTTTTAGTAATCTGATTGTAATGTTTATGAATTTATTGTAAAACTAGTAACTTTACATTATTTAAAATCCTGGGCAACACACTACAGTGGAAAAGAGCTGCTATTAGTGCTATTATGTGGAGACATAATGAATATTAATAGAAGAAAATAAAGGAGAATAATGCATTAGCCAATACTTCTACAAATAATACTGAAGGGATAATTGGTGTGTGTAAGAGGCTATTTGGCTCAATCTGAGGATTAAATGGAAATGTTTCTAAAGGTGCCGTCAGATTCACCGGTGCCAAGAAATCCTATAATTTCAGGAATCTGCATGATTGAGAGTTTGGTGTGAGGGCGCTAATTCGCAAATTTGAAAAAAGCAAAGTTGACCAACAGGAAGCTGCTTGATTTGAAAGTGAATTCTGTTTTAGCAGTGCTTCATACATCTCTATACTATTGACAATGGACTTTTTTTGTACAAATGACTTAAGGATTGTTCCTTTGAGGGCAGAAAGAAAATTTCTCTTAAGACTATGGGCCCTATTTTAACGATCTAAGCGCATGGTCTGAAACTCATGGCGCAGGTGCACTGAGGGTGTCTGAATCCACTTTTGCTAGTTTAACAACGGAAAAAATGGTCGGCGCACCAGGCGCATGGTCCAAAAGGGTACCTTGTACCTAGTCTCTTAATGAGTCATGGGAGTGTTTTGGGCGTAACGTGCAATAAACCAATCAAAGCGTCATCTCTCATTCCCTTTAAAAGCCATGTGCGCTTGAACCATGGTGGATTGCTATTTACATGGCAGAATATAGACACCCTCAACCTGGGCAAACAGATGAGTGCGAGTTCATTCAGGAATGGGCTTTAACATTAAATATTCACAGATTTTGCTTGTGATACAAAAATACAGACATATCTCTAACCTTTTATTTGTCCAAGTTTCCTCAAGACAATAGGTGTTACTAAACATGCAATTTGTGCATGATATCACATGAATGTTTTCACAAATAAATCACTATTCATCTATAAATTGTCATTCTGAAATGTGCTATAAATTTACGAATAAAAAAAGTAGCAACTGAAACCATATATGCGAAAATCGCATACTGTATAATGGCCTCATAAATGTGTTATCTTATTATATTTTATCAAATATATATATATATATATATATATAAGTCAATTTTTTTGTGAGTTCTCCTAAAATACAAATAATCTGCTAATAATTATTATTGAGATATGAGAAATGAGACGCGATGTCATTAGACTACGCTGTAAAAATGTTAACATTTTATAAGAAAATACTATTTCAGCCTTTCTACTTCAAAATCTGTTACTTTCTTTGTAATTGTCAAATTTACTAGCAAGTAGTCCCTTCACCATTTTTGTTTTTTTCCAGTCCGATCCTACCTGACGGCTGTAATCACATTTAAGAATATTCCCCCAAGGCATTTTTCGAGTATTGAATGTTTGATAGAATTTTACCTTCTTATATAGTAACTATGTATTGGTAAATAGAAATGAAAATCATCATCAAATTATGTATAATTTTTTTTTTTCTATTCGACAGCAAAGGCTTTTCAGTCAAAATTATGGCTAAATATGACTGAAATTTCAGAGCAAATACATAAAAATCAAGATGCTTACTCATTTTTTAGCTTTTATCATCCAACCATACTGCCAACTTGACCCAATCTGTGCTCTATCTAGGATTCTTTTCCTTTTAAAAATACTCTTGCAGGGTTATTCTGAAAAATTGTGTGTTATTATCCCAAATGCAATTCAACATCATGGAGATAGGTAAAATAATTCCCCTTTTCACTTTTACCCACAGCTATTTTGGGGTTTTCGAACTACACTCGTGTTCTGCGGGCTTTATTAGCGGGGTTGATTGCGGTTGCTGTGGTTACCTGAGAGCAGAGTAAAGGTGACTGAATAGATGCCGTTCTCCTTGGTGGCCGCGGTGCTCTCGGTGTACGTGATGTCTACCTGGAACTTAACAGGCTTTTGGAAGACGGTGGGGCCCGCTGTAGATTTGTACTCGGCCCGAAAACTCGTCTGCGAGACGACGCTGTGACTGAGGCTGGGAATCTGAGGAAGGAGAAATGCAAGGCTCGATACACTCATTCGTATTTGGAAGCACCAACGAGGAACCTCTATGGAAACTATTTGCAAAAGTGTGGCTTTTGTGTAGCTGACGGTGAGGAAAACATCACTAATCGTGACGAGCGACTTTTTTAAGCAGACGTTTAAACCACTTGCAGGTCTAAACGACACACTAAACTCCCACAAACCTCTCGAGGCACAACATCTATATGCTAATGATTCATGCCCCGAGTTGATTTTCCATTGACCTCTAATGAAACAGGCAGCCACGGGGAGGATGGAAACATCACAGACTAGCATTTTACAGAAATGAAATACAAATCAGAAAGGTGTTTGCAAATGTAAAAACACAGGCTTCCGGCCAAGCCTATCAAAACTGCCGCGATGAGGAAAGTCTTTCGATCTGATAACGTAGACGCATTCAAATATTCATAGCTGCCGTTTACAAATGAGGAATGAAACTGGAGTGGAGACATGCAAAATAGACTGCTCACCGAGAGAAAGGCGTGGACGATGTCGGCTTTTATAGAGCTCAGAGGCTTGTCCTTGATAACCACGAAGATCTGTTCCTCTTTCTCTAGGTTGATGAAGTTACCAAACCAAGATTTTTTGGCAAGTCTGCAGAGAAAGAAAAAGACAAAACATTAACTTTTTATGAAGTCTTCGGGGGATACAAGATCAGCCCTTATCAGAGCTCAGAATAAGATAGATCCTATGGAGCTTATGCAAAATAAATTGATATTGAATAATTCATAAAAGGGACTATATGAAAGATCGGCACACAGCAGAGCATCTACCGCAAATTAACGAGATGAACTTTGAATGAGGTCATATTGATGGCGGTACAAAAATCCATAAGATGTTCTTGTTTGTACATTTTCATCCTGAAAATTGATTTTCACAATCATTTGTTGTAATAGAAATTTCAGAATTCACATATTTAGTGGCTTTGATCTCTACAAAATATTTCCGGTTAGATAATGGTGCAACTTCAGTGTGTTCTTCTCAGAGCAGCCCTTTGAGTTTTATTTGGCTACAATAAAAATTGCTTGTAATATTTATGTCAGAGTTAATGAATGGGATATGTATTGTTAGCCATCAACAACCCTTAACTGTTGCATTTCTGTAAAATTCATAAAAGATTTGCACAGATTTAAATGAGTGCTGTCAAATGATTAATCGCAACCAAAATAAAAGTTTGTTTACACATAGTATGTGTGTGAACTAATATATATATATATATATATATATATTAATCACACATTAATTGTGGATGAGAAATTATGCTCAAAAGATAATTTGAGTTCAGTATTGTAAAGCATCAAAAAGACATGACAAAAGGTAGCTTCAGAAAGAAATATTTAATTCGATTCAACATAGAAATATTTGCACTTTTGGACCACGAGGTTGAGTAAATGATAACCGAATTTAATTTTTGGGTGAACTATACATTTTTTTTTTTTTTTTTTTTTTTAAATAACATTAGACTCTAAAGAAGAAACTAAAACTGCCAGTAGGTGGCGGTAAATGTCTTAAGTCGTTCATTCATTCATTCAAACGGCTGGATTCGTTCAAGAGTGAAGTAAATTCCTTAACTCATATGATCTAAATAAGAGACGAAACTCAAACAGGGGCATTTTTGCTCCCATATCTGTAATTTGATTGACTTTCTGACTGCATTCTATAGGCTTCATCATGCAGTAAGTTGTTGCCCTGCATCATATTCATCATTAATCAACTGTATGAAATGTCTGATGAGCTACTTAGTTGTGGGTTGGGGCAAGTGCGTTAATTGTGTTAAAATATTTAACGAGTTCTTTTTTACCGTAACCAATTAATCTAATTAAAGCGTTAAATTTAAAGCCCTAATATATATATATATATATATGAACATTGAACAAGAAATGTATCTTGATATTTTAAAAATTATAATAATATTTACAATTCAATTCGCTAGGAAATTTAAACAAATTTTAAATATATTGTTGCTGTGACATTTCAGAGTGTAAGCTGCAGTTATATGCATTTATTATCCATATTTAGTACTGTTAAACAACTGTTGCAATTTTGAGATTTAAAACATCTCTGTTGATATCAAATCAACCCAAACCCCTGGTGTTTAAACTAGCAGCTGTAATTTTGTCTTGTTTTAGAATATTAAGGAATAACTGTCTGTCTAAACATCATTCTAGCTCTAAAAAGCTTCAGTCCGTCGCTGTTGTGTATCAACAAAGCACAGTCGCTCACAACTTAGCTTCCAGAAACTGATTTATGGCAGACGATGACAAAAGAAAGCAGAGAGTGCCGCGGCTTATCCAGCTGGCGCTGAAAGCGAGAGAGAGGCGGATAAGTTATGGAAGACAAAATAGAAAACAAAAGAGGATGAGGCATCACTCCGTGTGGGGGAGAGAGTTTGTGACTGCTGTCTGCTGTGCGGTGAGACCTGCCTCAGTGGGAGAAGGATATGACTGAGCTTCCATTAGAGTGGAAAACAGACTAAATGGTTTAACAGAGGCAAACATAACTCACAATGATTTCTGAAGTGCTGAAGGGGTTTTACATCAACACTGTTGTTGGGTACGTATTGTTCAAGGTCTACAACTTGTCTTTTTTGGCGGCTGCATTTTATGGCGTTTCCAGCACAAAACTGACTTAATGGTAACCTGGAAAAGCATGTTCATGGAAACCAAACGTCCAGATAACAATAATGCAACCTGAAATCACCTCCACTGTAGAGACCTCCCAGAGGTCCCAATGATGACGGCAGCTTAATAAAAGCACTAAATAACATGTATAAAGGCTGCTCAGTTATGACAAAAATCAAAATCAACACTATTATTGCCGGGTGATATGATCAAAGTCTTATTTCATGATATGTGTACTTTTTGATCCTTATAATAACTACAGAAGTTCTTTGTTCAAGAGCAGCGAGTGATTTTATCTTTGTCTTGTTGTCTGATTAATGACCGCAGCAGATTTATTAGTCTGCTGTCACTTTAAGAGCTGCACGGATCCAATATACTGTTACACATGCGTTTTCTTTCTCAACAGTTTGCATTGATTTAATACATAACCGGCTGTGTTTACAAGAATACTCACCAAAACGGCATTTTTGTGTGTAGGCTATTTGTCTATTTAGGCGCACATCCACTGACACTAACAACACGTCAACAGATATATGAAACAGTTTCATATTTAATATATCATAATTTTTTAGACGTCTAAACAATAAACAACCTATAGTGTCTCTTTAATGTGTCGTGACAGATCGCTGTAGCTCCTTCATGCGGCTCGTGAACCGATCATCTCTTCATACTAGTTTATTTATAGCATCAAATAAACATGAACATCAGAAGGAATGTTGTTTCAAGTGTGGAAAGACGTGAGTACACACAATTTTTCAAGTTCAAGTTCACCAACGTTAATCTACTAACTCCCCTGACTGCTTTGGACAAAATGGCGGATTCGGGGTTATGATTGGTCAGATCACATGTCAATCAAACTGCCGGCAAAGGGTCAATTATCAAGCAAATCCCGCAGTTCACGGCATTTTACAACACTCACTTATTGGCTGATTTGGATGTCAAGTTTGGATTGGGAAGGAATGAAAGTGCACCACTGTGAAGGGAAGGATATTGTGGTGGACAGAATGCAGCTGCCGCACAATAATCATTTTACGTCGCTTTCATAATAGTTGGAAGCCGTAGCCTTCATAATTGAAGTCTCCCCCTTCCCCCCAGCAGTAAGTTAACTAGGACTGCTAGTAATGATTTTGATAAAAAGACAATAGAAGTCAAAGGGAAATCTATTACGATATAAAAAGGTGTGTACTCACTCTGGGGAAGACTCCGGCGTGAGGCTGGACATTTCCTCTTGAGTGGGAACTGTTCAGAATAAAGCAAGGATGTTAGCATGTTCAGTTTTTGTCATTCATCAAGGTTCTTGAATTCAACATCTCAATGTGTAGGACATACATATTTGGAGCCTATAGCTGCAAGCAAGGGAGCATAGTTTGTGAGTATTTGTCTTAAGTTATGCCAACAATAAAGGGACATGCAGAAAAAGGTATTTAGAAATGCAAACTGATGCTACTGAAACAACAAGAGGTGGTAACCATGGCAGCAAGCTTAATATTAGTTTACAGTCAGTATATGTAAATGAGACAATTTAGCAACAACAAGCCATGAAACAGATCCAGTCAATCTGGAGGAGGTAAGAGCTTTATTTCAGGTCTATAATGACTCAATGTAAAGTGACTCCATTTACTGGGGATTTGAAAGAACTAGCCAAAATCATTCTCTTGGTGACCTGAGCCAGTAGCAAAGCAAATGTATTAAAGACCAGTTTAAATAAGAGAGAGGCAAACAACTATTTTCTTTCCTTTGACGACATATTTCTAGCTTACACAGGAAGTTGGGACACTAGCTAGTAGCATTTAGTTTATGCTACAGCCTGACAAAAGCAGAAGACAAATTCGTAACCCTTTCCCATTTCTAGTTTGAGGCAAAATGTATTAAGAATAAAGGGGTGGGGCATTCTCATTCTAGAGCCTTTTATTGGACAAGCATCTGCAACAAAATGATGTCAATAACATCTTTGGTTCATTTTGCCACAAGAGAAAAGGTGTACATTTTAAATGCGTATATATGCTAACAGTTATATTTGCTAACTTTTTAGGAGTACATTAGAATCTAGATTAGCCTCAAATCTAAATGACATGGAATAAATGCCACACAACTCTAATTTAGATTTCATGGCATCATGAATTGTAGCCTCGCCATCCCCCAGCTTGTTTCCCAGCCTTTGGCCTGAGACGCTGGGATAGGCTCCAGCATCCCTGTGACCCTACATAGAACAAGAGGTTTGGAGAATGGATGAATGGACGGATTGTCCACCAATTTGTCACAATACCTTGCAGTTTCCTGCGGTGAAAGCGTGGCGAGCCCAGGAAGCTGTTCCTGATGGAGTTGAGGCGAGTCTTCCAGGGCATTCCCCCGATGGAGGGGCTGGGGGGTGGTGTAGGGGTCGGCGTTCCCGCTGGGCTGTCTTTAGGCGTGTGTACAGGCGTTCCTTTGGGGGTAGGGATAGGGCTGCCCCTTGGAGAAGGGTGGGGGGTCACCTGTATGGTAGGGATAGATTTGGTGGTGTGGTCAGAGCCGGGCACAGGGTGGAAGTGGTGTAGACGGATGGGGGAAAGAGGGACAGCAGGCCTAAAAGGGACTGAAAGCTGAGGGGTAACGATGGAGGCTGGGGTCGCCCGCCGTACCAGTGGGCTGCCTGGTATACAGGGGGCTTGAGGCTGACACGGAGTTGAAGGTTCAGACTTGGCAGTCAAAATGTGTTCGGGCTCGGTTTCAGGTAAAGGGTTTGATCGGGCGGACTGTAAGGGCTTGTCTTTGGGTTTGGCTGGAAGAGTTAGGGTCTTTGGGCAGGGCAAGAGAGACTCAGATATAGAGTTTGGTGTTAAGGAGTTAGAAGTTGGGCGTTTTGCCCCGCTTTGATCTGTGTTTGGTTTTAGGGAGTCAGTGATACTAGAACTGGGGGACAAGAGCAGCTCAGTGGATTGAGGTGGGACACAGAACTTTCGGACCGGCTTTAGGGGAAGTTGAGAACCAGAGCAGAACACATCGAGATATACAGGCACGAGTCACAAAGCAGCAAGGGTCAATCACACAAAAAGGGAAGAAGTAATTTGAGGAGAAAAGGGATCCGTGGTGATGGAGAAGAAACAAAAGAATCATGCAGTTAGCCAAGACCAGTGAGCGAAAGATGCAACAAGACCATTGTGAAGAGCAAATCAAGAGTCTTTTCAGGCACACAAAAGAAAGCTGCCAATGGGAACATAAAAGGGGATTAAAAAGTAAAAAATTTTCTTCTGTGAAATGAGCAACTTGGATATCAAACATGAAATTATGTATGAGAGGTGTGGACAGTGTCATTTACAGTATCTGGGTCAACGATATATAGAACGATAAGAAAGGAAAAATCTTTTAAAAATATAGTTTAAAATGTGACAAGTTCTTATAAAAAATAGACTCATTTCATACCATTTTCAACAAAGGTTTAAATATAATAACCCTAAAAATGTCATGTGGTGTAGCCATGAAGGAAAAAGTGATAATATATTTTACTTGCTCTGCAAATACATGTGAGAGTACGGATAATAATCATTATTTTAAAAAATTAAATATTTCTCAATATATAAAAGTGTTGGTGACCTTGACACACAGTCATAAATGATTACTGGGGTCCTTTCTATGATATAATTTCCTGTTGTAGGTTTTGGCATGTTGGTTAAACCACATGACTTTGGTGGGCATAAGTTTTGCCCAATGATAATAAGTACTGAAGCAGTTTTGTTAAAATATGAATAGATGATATGGTAATCTTAGAATATAATATGATATCATATTATATCTAAAACAATTCATTTGATTAGTTTTTTTTTCATTTTCATTATGATATCAGGGCAGTTGTATCACCTTGATATTTTACTTCATGTCCAAAACTTCATCATAGAAGTGGTGTATTTCATGTATTTGTAATGTATTTCAGTGATGTTTTTGTATGTAACATAGGACAAAAGAAGAGTGATGTTATTCTTCAATGAATTTGGACTTGCACTCAATCATCTACTAACAAACTAACGTCAAAGAAATGCAAGATCTGACTGCGCCCACAATCTGAATCCTTCGCAAACCTCCAAAGCTTCTGAGAGTCTCTACGTCTCAAATCTCAAATCTCAAAAGCTACCGTGTTGCAGAAATATTTCAAGCACTAATCGCCTCTTCATAGTTGGAATCCAGCAAAGTAATCAAAGCAAACAAATTCACAAAAGTAACAAGCAGTACATTAACCTAATTTATGTCAAACATGAAAAGACTGGCTCCAAAATCCTCAATTTTCATGTGACATACAGGTTTAAAGTGAACTTCTAAATCAATTTCCACTTGGAAACCGAACTATACGTTGCCGAGCTTTAGGATAAGGCTTTGGTAATCTGTGAGCTGTCTTAAACAAGTCAACTGGAAAAGTTTAGCCAAGAGCTTCTGTGCTAATCAGAGAAGTGGGATTTTCTACAGCGTTCCCTGAGCTGGATTTCCACTTGGGGAAAGACACAGAAAGCAGTAGATAGGATGAAAGAATATATCTCCATGGAACAAAAACTGCTTTCTTCTACGACTCACTCTTGTGTTCTTTCATTTTTTGTTTACTTTGCTTGCCAGAGACCAGAATGCTATTTCCAGGGATCCTACACCTCATGACCAGTTCATTTTCTTGAGCTTTCCAGTCATTCATGACTACTGGATAAGAGTTTTTAAAAACAGTTAAGCATCAAGAGCACTGTGCTTGCTAATATCATCTAGCATATATGTATAGTCCAACTTTGAAAAGTCATAGCCAAGAAAACAATCCAAATTCGTTTTTAATAGAAATCAATACAAAGTCACTAATCACAGCCATGTAGCATGTACAGTGTAACAGAGTG
Organism: Zacco platypus; assembly: GCA_038088235.1. NCBI lineage: Eukaryota > Metazoa > Chordata > Actinopteri > Cypriniformes > Xenocyprididae > Zacco > Zacco platypus. Next base: position 15,880,157 of record CM076063.1, on the reverse strand, counting down.
CGTGATGGATGCCATGAAGGTGATTGAGTAGATGCGTGCTGATTGGTGGACAGACAGAAGCAGGCGTGCTGGGGGTGGGGTTTACTCACCCGAGGGCTGTTGAGAGGGCTGGTGGAGAGACCAGAGGACGCGCCACTGATGGACCGTGACCTGTGTGGACACAGACCATAAAACACACACAGTGAGATGCTGCTTACAGCTGAGAAGGGACAGGAAGTGAGAACAGGGTGCTGATGTTCACTCTTTATCATAAAGGGGGGATGTTTACTGTAAACTTTTTTTAATAATGTCAGGCCATTAATATTGCAGTTTTTTTTTATCTGCTGTTCAAAAGTTTGAGGGCAGTAAGAAATCAATACTTTTAATCACCAAAGATGCACTAATAAAAAGTAATAAATTAATAAAATTACATTTAAAATTAAATGATGTTACAAAAATTTCGATTTCAAATAAATGCTGTTTTTTTTAACTTTCTATTCAGCTTTGCATCACAGGAATAAATTACATTTTTAAATATATTAAAATATAAAATAGCTATTTTAAATTATAATATATAACAGTATTACTATATTTTGTTCAAATAAATGCAAACTTTTCCAAAGCATTAAAAAAAATCTTACCGACCCCAAACTTTTGAAAGTATATTGTGTATAAAATATATGTTGTTCCTATGACAATGCATATTGTTTTTATTTTTAAATACATGTTGCATTTGTGGAAAATAGTGAAGGACATTAAGATAAAATCCAGATAGGTATTGTTATTAAATCCAGTTTTGTGGCTTTGTTGTGCAATTCTGAGCTTTAACTGTTCCAAACTGAATCCATCTTTCCCCTTACAAACATATTTATAAATATTCAAAGTGGTCTCAGACATCACCAACTTTCATCTGGTCTTTCTCTCCACATTCTTATCACTTTTGCCACTCTGAATCTTGATCTCTGTCCTTCTGTCTCTCTGGATCTCTAATTCAGGTCAGTTGTCAGGTCTGTTTGGGATAAAAGCAGCACCCTTGGCCCTAAAGCACTGAGCTGGAGAGCGGTCTAATCTGAGTCCCGATGTCCAAAAAATCAGGGTAAGCTTTACTAAGAACAGCACATGCAGTTGTGTCAGCAAGAGTCTCAATGTTCTGAGCAAGAGACACACAAAAAAGTGATCGCTGGAGAGAGGTGGGGGGGGGGGCTAAAGAAAGACCAATATAAAGGGTCATGACATGAGAAATCAAATTTGCTTTGATATTTTGACATATAAGAGGCCTTTGATGTCAATTAAAACATCCTGCAAGTTTCATAGCTTAAAGGGTTAGTTCACCCAAAAATGAAACTTCTGTCATTAATTACTCACCCTCATGTTGTTCTACACCGATAAGACCTTCATTCATCTTCGAAACACGAATTAAGATATTTTAAAATCCAATGGCTCAGTGAGGCCTCTATTGCCAACAGGACAATTAACACTTTCAGATGCCAAGAAGGTACTAAAACCTATTTAAAGCAGTTCATGTGAGTACAGTGCTTCAACATTAATGTTATTGAGCGCCTTTTTCTGCGCCAAAAACAACAAAATAACGACTTTTCAACAATATCTAGTGATGGGGGATTTCGAACCTTTACGAATTTTTTGTTTCGAATCAGTGGTCCAGAGCGTATATCAAACGGCCAAAGTCATGCGATTTCAGTAAACGAGGCTTCGTTGCGTCATAAGTGTATCGAAATTTCAATAGCTCACCCGACTTTGGCAGTTTGATTCGCGAACCGAATCACTGATTCGAAACAAAAGATTCATAAAGCTTCGAAGCTTCACGAAGCAGTGTTTTTCAAATCGCCCATCACTAGATACACGATCCCAGAAGAGTGAAACAATCAGTCATTTTCTTAAAGAAAATGCTCGTCTTGCACTGCTCTGAGCCATGCATTACATAATCACGTTGGAAAGGTCACGTGTTTACAAAGCGAACGTGTAAAAACTAAGTTGGGGGCCATTCGCATATCGTCTTTTGCGCGCTCAAATTCATTATTTCAAATGTAGGCGAGCTCGTAATGGAAGCGACACGGTGCAGATGCAGTGTGCAACTTTTCAGAATGAACAAACATTTTGGATGACATGGGGGTGAGTAAATTATCAGGAAATTTTAATTCTGAAGTGAACTATTCCTTTAAACAGCACATTTGAGTCTCTGTACAGACTTCAAAAGGACCTCAGTGTCAAAAACAAGTGGATGGTTTATTTTTAAAGGCGTCCTGGATTGCGACGGAGGATTATGTTTGTTCAGAGCATTTGACTGCTGATTTTTTGTAATTGAGGCACGATGTTATGGAGAAACTTTTGTTGACAGATGAATCTGCATCACAAACTAAGTAAATGACTTCATAATGCTTTGTCTATAAATTACGGTTTTATATGGATAACATTTTCAAAACACTGACACGCAGTAGCAAGTGAGAGCTGATACGGATCATTTCAGACAGAGGGTCAGAATGAGGGTTGAAAATAGATGATGGCAGGATTGAAATGGGGAACTGACAGGAAATGACCTGAGACTATATTTAAATCAATAGGCCAGGCTGAAATCTTCTAATGAGTGGCATCTCTCTCATGTGTGGGTGTCTAGAGGAAACGAATGGCTATGATGACTGTCAAATGGGTAGACAGAACCCAGCTAATGCTAAAGATGGTTATTTTATTCTAGAGTTATGAAGGGTTGAGTGGAGACATACAAGATGTGACTTATTGATATATGCAGAACAGTATGTGAAATGAATAAAATGCTAAACCCATATTTAGATGTGAGGAGCATTAGGTGGTGACTAATCGCCTGACAGTCAGAGCATTAAAGTCTTTGTTTACAGATAAATCCTCACTAAAATATGTAAAATGAGTTCCAGGAACACAACTGAATGATTATTTAAATGAATCCGTGAATCATTTTTGGAAGCAGTTTGTTTAAAGTAAACCAATTTGCGAAAATAAATTAGGATATTAACTGACTACTGTTAACATAACCACATATAAACTCACATCTCTTCCTTATGTACTTTCCATTTTAAAAAAAACTCACTCCTCCAAACATGCTTCATCACTCAAGCTTTTAAAAATTACATTTCAAAGTCTCTTTTCTCTTTGACACACACTGATCTCAAGCCTTTTTAAGTCAATAAACAGCACAAAACACAAATGATGCAACAGAAAGTCTGTTTCTGATGTCGCTTCTAGTTCAAAACGCAGTTTTTCAGAAGGTAGTAAATCAGGATACAGAAAGACAACAAATCAAAACTCAAAATCTCAAAAAGATCTACAATAAAGATGAGTTGTTTATAATGTAATGTAATTCCATCTAAAATCATACCTAAAAACTGGATCAAAATACATACTTTATTTACTCTGTGTTCACACTTGTATTTCGGTTCTTTCGATCCAGAGAAAAAAAGAACATTTAGTCCTGGTTAGCTTAGCGTTCACACTGTCAATTTTAAGACCGAACCAGGAATTCCTCCGTCTCACACACAAACGAAGATCTGCTGCAAGGAGACAGCTTTTCTGATGCCTGTACCAACCGGTAATGGGCAACATCACGACTATGACGAGAAAAAACACGTACGCTTGAACATTCTGTCCCTTTTAGTGTCACAGCTTGTGACAAGAATTCCTTTTTCAGGGTTCTCAGTCCACTTTGGTGTCCACACTTATTCACATGAACTGCACTAACAGAGCAATCGCACCAGAGTTCGTTTCGAATCTGCCAAGTGTGAACACACCCTCAATGTCTGGTCCGAATAGAAGTAAAGAAGCAGAGAGGGTTTTTTGTTTTTTTTCCACTGAACTCAGCATTTATCATTATTAAACTGCCAATAGTTACATTTTTATATAAAAAAGAATGAAAAATGCAAAATAACAGTTTTTATTTGATGATAAAATTATATAACCGGGTGCCACTGGATTTAAACGTGTTTTATATGGTCAAGGGACAAATGCAATCGACAAAAATCCCCAAATTTCCATCCAAATTTGCAAAGTTTGTGCAATTTCTCATAATTATTATAATTTTTAAAAAAGGATTACTCAGTGTATAATATGCAGTAAGCAGCAGGCCAGAGCTAGACGCGTCTTTCTTTAGGTATTCGGCTGCTTCCTTTTGAGACGCAATCATTTTGAAATCCTCATGTGGCGTATGTGTCAGTCTCAGGTCATCTCCCGTCAATTCCCCATTTCAATCCTGCCATCAGATGCGTCTGGCCATTTGAGTGTGAATGAAAAGAGTGTAATGAAATTGAGTTTTGAAATGAAATGGAGAAATGAGACCTACTTTGTTATTATATAGTGGAAGGTGAGGGTTCAAAGTTTATGTGGAAAAATGGTAGCGAAGAAAAAGATAGTGGAGGCTAAAATGAATAGAGGTGGAGTTCATTTTTGTTCTGGCTGCAGGATGATGCTTCAAGATAGATGGCACATCACTGGATATAGCAAACGTTTTCTTTTTTATACTGTAAGCTAGTTAACTTCGTGATGTACATCTGTGAAATTCAAAGAGGATTCTTGGAGGGCCTTTGACAGCGTCTCAATCTATATACTGTATGTCGTATATAAAATTGTATTCAGTCACATTTACAATTTAAATAGATTTAAGTATATCTATAAGGGAAATGCTAAGTAGGAAACAAAACAAAAATTATATATATATATGTCAGATCAGTGTTGTTATTGTTGTTAAGTATTTAAAAAAAAAGTTTTCCAAAACTGAAATAAAGCTGAATTAAAATTAAACAAATATTAGTCAAAAAACTTTTAAAAATGTTGTGTGTATATATATATGTGTGTGTGTGTGTATGTATTATATGTATATATATACATAAAATGTGTGTATGTATATATATAGCATATATATGTATGTGTATATATATAGCTTTATTTTGAACATGCATATACATACATATATATATATATTATATGCGTGTATATATATATATATATATATATATATATATATATATATGCACACATTTTGTATACTTTGATTTTGTATTGTTTTCCACTTAGAATATCTAAAATTCTTTAAAATATACTTGCAACACTATATGAGATATTAAAGCTCAGAATGCATTTTTTCAGTTGTTTATACTTAAATGTAAGAAAACAATTTAATTTCTTGATCCTTAGGTTTCATGAGATTCACTTTTTTTGTGAAAGTACTCTGACATGGTCTCAAGACAAAATTTATAGCAACATAGTTTGTCCTAATACTAAAGAATTTGAAAAAAAAAAAAAACTTTACCATCACGACATATTCTTATTATATTTAGTATAAGTATGCTAAATGTCATTCAGAAAGTTTTTTTTTTTTCAAACACGCAGATCGTAAACACTAACCAACCCTACTGTGTGTCAAAATCAGTTTTACAAAATCATTCTTTCAGCATTTTATTATTGAAGACAGAAGCCAGGAACCTCTAATGCAGCGCAGGTCAGTAAAAGGGTCTTGTTGGAAAAGCTCTGGACAGGAAATACATCTCTGCATCTTTGATGACTAAAGCTCTGTGAACTATGCGAAGGTTAGAGGGTCAGCTAGTACCTTTCCTCTTTGCTCTTTGCTTTGCGTTTGGCGTCCGAGATATCCAAGCTTTTACTGAACACGCTCTTACTGCAGCGGGAGACAAAGTGAGCAACAGTGAGTCTCTGAACAAAACAACAAAGAACTGAACTAACCGGCTATAAAGAATAAAAGACAGGGTGAGGAATTTGCTTTTTCAGTGGTGTTGGTTACTGAAGTGTTTCTCTCATTCGTTTCTATTTTCAGATAGCTTTTTAGAAGGATTTCCAAGCCCAAAATTTGAAGCGTAACATGAAAAATGGAGTTTCAAAGGGTAGAGTTGAGAAAAAAGGAGTGAAATACAGGATGAAGGTTATTGACAGGAATAATTTCTCAAGCCTCTGACAGTATTTGCCTTACAGCTGCGTTTCTCAAACCAAACGCAATGACAAATAGCCAGAGGGGCCATGAAATATTCCTGAACTGTGAATTAGATGAAAATCTCACTGGAAAACACAGCCTGCACTTGATGCGTCATCAAATGCGCAACAAAACCAAACGAAAAAAAAAGAAGATTTCTCGGTATTTTGAGAACTTGTTTTGAGTATTGACTAAGAAAAAAAACTCAGAAGCGGAAAATAATCATTCGTAAAATTACAGATAGGTACAAATAAAGCTGCAGGTTTGACATTAAATGCTTCAAATTGTACAGTACAGGCTTTTTATATATTATTGTTTTTCAAATATGTATTTATAATAAATGTCCTCGTTCACTAAAAGTGCTACTGACACTGTAAAAAATATTTTTTTAAAGGCAAAAGACTGTGAAAAGACTATAAAAATGCTACTGCAAAAAAAAAATTATATATATATATTAACTGGTTAAAGGGATAGTTCACCCTTAAATGAAAATAAAACAGATAGTTCACCCAAAAAGGAAAATTATCCCATTATTTACTCATCCTCAAGTTGCCCTAGCTGTACATCACTATCTTATTTCAGACAAACAAAATCAGAGTTATATTAAAAAACATCCTGGCTCTTCCAAGCTTTATAATGGTAGTGAATGGGGCTTTAGATATCCAAAAGTCCAAAAAAGCACATCCATCCATCATAAAAGTAATCCATACAGCTCCAGAGGGTTAATAAAGGCCTTCTGAAGTGAAGCGATGGGTTTTTGTAAGAAAAATATCTATATTTATAACTTTATAGACTATAATAACTAGCTTCCGGCAGACGGCCATAAGCATTTATTTTACGCCAAAAGAGTAACTTCTTCACGTCCCATTCATTCCCCATTATAAAGCTTGGAAGAGCAAGGATATATTTAAATATAACTCGGATTGTGTTCATCTGAAAGAAGAAAGTCGTATACACCTAGGACGGCTTGATGGTGAATAAATCATGGGATAATTTCATTTTTGGGTGAGCTATCATCATTCATCATTTAATCACCCTAAGTTGTTTTAATGCCGTATGCACTTCTTTCTTTTTCAGACTACAAAAGGAGAGTCGAGTTCTGGCGTATGATGTAGGATGTTGGAGTAGCGAAAGTTTAGGTGAGAGTAGACGCCTCTCGCTGTTCAAAGAGCTGGACAATAATCTCTTAAAAAATTCTTGTTTTAGACTTCTAATTCATGACCGCTGTTTTGTTTTGCTCTGTGCTTCTGCATTCATCAATACGTCATGCGTCAGGTCAAAGTTCACTCTTCCACCGGCGGAGCTATGAATATGGAAACTTTCTCCACAAAAATGCATCGCTTCGCTTCAGAAGGCCTTTATTAACCCCTGTAGCTTACTTATGATGTAAATTAAATTAAAGTAAATTATGGGATATTTTCATTATTGAGTGAATTATCCTTTAACAAAAACACGAAATGAAGCACATCTCATGTACCTTCTCTGAGGTGAATATATCCGTTGTGTTCGTATAACAAGAAGCTACCGCGTTCACATCTCTCAACTGTCATTCTGACCGTTGTCTAACAGAGTTCCGGTCCACAGATATTCAACTAAAGAACACGTATACCTTTTTGGGGGATTTGTAAGCGTTGGATTTCATGTCGCGTTTTTAATAATTATTAATCTCTCACAACTTGTGTGCTTTTTCTGGGTGAGTCAGGGTAAACTGCAGCGCAAACGGAGTCTGACAAACAAGGAAGCACAGAGGACCAATGGCCGAGGTCAATATTCACGTTATATATTACATTACGGTTCGTTTTTTCAGCAAACCCATATCCTCCAAACACTTGGAACATACGGCGAATGGGATCATTCAGTGATACTTTTGCGTCTTTTTTCAAAAGCTTGATGCTGGTCTCTATTCACTGCCATTATATGAAAAATCTGTGCATTTACTGAATGAGATCAATTTCTAATCAATGTATACTTCTTAGCTTTTATGGTCATTCTTTTTACTTATGTACTTGTGATTATTTTAGGATTATTTTTTTTTGTTTGTTTTAAATCATTTTTATGTGAATTGAATTACCATTGTGTATGAAATGTGCTATATGAATAAAAATGTTTGTGATCAGAAAAAGAAAAGTGCATACGGCATCAGAATAACACCAGAGTGAGTAAATGATGACTTCATTTTCATTTTAGGGTGAACTAACCCTTAATTGGTGAGATCTAATGGGACATTTCATGCAATTTTGCAGTAAAATTGTGTAAATGAAGAGTTTTTGGAATCGAAAAAGTTATGTACATTAAGCTTTTATGTTACATGTTAAATGTAATGTAAATTAAACTTTCCGTGACACGCTGTTGATTAACACAAAACATCTCAATTTTGTTTGTATTTATGTACAACGGAAGTCGTCATGAAAAGTATATATGTATAGAAATGGATGGATGGAAAAGGAGAATATGAGTAGTATGTGTGTTTTCTGCACCTCTGTCCGTGCTGTGTCATGTCGATGGCTCTTCGTGCCGGAACAGGTGAACCTCCATCCGTAACGCTCAACACCTCCATAGACTTCCTCTCCGGCCTCCTCTTCCCATGTCTGTTCAGCATGGGCGAGTCAACGCGCTTTCGTGGTGGATCTGCTCACACACACAAACACACACACAGAAACTAACGCACCAGTTCACAGCAACGGCAGTGTTCATCTTTAAAAAAGTAAAGCCGCTCTCAGCATCGCTTGTGATTGAGAAATAATCATCAACACCAGTGCCTGCTGCAATTAATGCATTTGTTAACCCCTTAGCATTCCTAAGGTCTCTTTTTGAATGGGATTTGTTACGCGGGTGGTACAGTGGAATGCTATTAAAGCACTGAGGCTTTCATTGAACCACATTTGTATTGACTGCTGGACTGGAAAAAACCAAGACATATATATATATATATATATATATACACACACAGGGTTGGGGAGTAACGAAATACAAGTAACTTAGTTGCGTATTTAAAATACAAAATTTGAGTAACTGTATTTCATTACAGTTACATTTTAAATGGGTGGTAATCAGATTACAGTTACATCTGAAAAGTATTTTAGATTACCAAAGTGATTACTTTAAGATTACTATAAGTTTCATGTTTTCGACTGTTTTCATGTTTTGTGATAGTTGTTTGTGAGTCATTTTATAATTGTAAAAAAAGGTCTCTGCAACTTTTTCTCACACTTTGTTTTTTCCTCTCACAATTGTGAGTTTGCATTTCACAATTCTGACTTCTTTTTCTCAGAATTGCAAGATTTAAACTCACAATTGCAAGTTATAAAGTCAGAATTGGGAGATATAAACTTGCAATACTGACTTTTTTTCTTGCAACTGTGAATTTAGTATGTGAATTAAATGTCATAATTTTGACTTTTCTCAATATTGTGAGTTTGTATCTCATATTTTTGACTTTTCTCAATATTGTCAGTTTATCATAATTTTGACTTTTCTCAATATTGCGAATTTATATCTCATAATTATGACTTTATAACTCACAATTGCAACTTTATATCACGCAATTCTGAGGGAAAAAGTCAGAATTGTGAGATAAAAAACTTGCAATTACCTGTTTTGTGTTTGTTCCACACTTATTAGTATTCCAAAGTATTCTAAAGTATTTAGATTAAGTTACTAAACTTGAGTAATGTAACGAAATACGTTACAAATTACTTTTTAAAGCATGTATTTTGTAATCTGTAGTGAAATACATTTTAAAAATAGCTACCCAGCCCTGGATATACATATAAATACATACATATATATATATATATATATACACACACCCACACACACACATATACATACATATATATATATACATATATATATATATATATATATATATATATACATACACACACATTATATTTTTTTATATATATATTTGAGAACTTGGTACTTTTCTGAATTTATTGGCTCTGTTTTGGTCTGATCTGAGATCTGAAAGCTTATTTCTTACCGACATCATTGCGAGGAGGAAGGTTCTGGTCTTCATGGCTGGGGTATCTCTCCTTACGATCCAACAGAAGGAAATAGATCATCTTCTCCTGATTTTCACTGATAAGACAGAGGATGAGAAATAGCCATGTCTCAAATATGTCAATAAGCACATTAGAAAATGGCTAAATTGCCCTTTGCTGCTTTCTAGATTGAACAAACTGTCTTAATACATCCATAAGATATAAAGATAAAACTAATAATATCAGGAAAATGTAATAGATTAAATTATAATAAAAAGATTAGTCCTAATTGAATAAAATGGGGTAGATTTTGGATAGTGGAGAAGAGGGTGGGTCATTTAATTTCACATATGACCTTTTTAATTCTAAACAACCAGATTTTTATCTATTTTTCTGTGGAAAACAAGACTTGATCCTAGATCAGTGTGCGATGACTCACTCCTCAGACAACAGGTCCTTCATCAGCTTGTTCTTGTCACGGAAGCACCCTAGCGAGTGCATGCTCTCCAGAACGTCGGGGTCGATGTCGTCAGCTGAAGGGACGCTGCGGATCGCCACCTTCCGGGGTACCGGCTGCTCCGGTTCCGGTTCATTCTTCCCCCCTCTGAAGAGAGCAGAAGCCAATCAGTGATATGAAACCCTCCCACACTGAGATGATCAGCAGGTCACAGAGAAAAAGACATCCAAAGACAAGTTCTTTATTATATTTGAGATTTTCTTCTATCATCAGCTGCTAGTTAGAATTATTGTATTGGAAAGGACTGCGCGAACATTCTGCTAAATTTCTCCTGATGTGTTCCACAGAATAAATAAAGTCACATAGGTTTTGAACAACCGGTTTCTTGTATTTGGCGTGAATGAAAATGAGGGGTTGAACTGTCGTAGTGGGTGACGATTATTTAGCCAAAAAAATATTAAAAATGAAGCTTTACAAATCATTTCCAGTGGAGAAAATACTGCGGAAGACATGGCGTGACCTTATAACAAATTAAATGGACTCTACTATTGTCCGTTATGTGTTTATTTTTGTTCACGTCTAATTAAATAGGCTCTAATGGTCTAATTAAAGCTATTTTGTCAAATCAAAAACTTGATTTACAATGGCAAATGGCTAATATTACTTCTGTAAGTGCAACATATTTTTGTGTGAAAGTATTACTTAAACAAGTTGGGAATTGATTAGATTGTAAAAAGTGGGCATTCCATATACATACACACGTATATACACACACACACACACACACACACACACATATATATATATATATATATATATATATATATATATATATATATATATATATATATATATATATATATATATAGGCTATTTTAAATGTTTTGGCTATATATTAAGATTACTTAGTAATCTTAATAAGAACATAATATATAATATTTTATATATAGTGTGATATTAAATTAATTAAAATTGTTTTTTTTTTATTTTAATATTTTCTAAAACAATAATTTGTTTATTTTCCCCACACATTAAACCTTTCTGCCAACTAAATTATTGATATATTAACCAATAGCCTAGAGGCTTTTTAATGAAACATTGTGGAGAAAAACATCTTTTTGTCATTGGAATAACATGCAATAACAAATTGTACACAATTATCTGAACAGAATCTGAACAGAAATGCATATTATATTTGATCTGCCGTTGGGTTCTGAAAGCGTCAGAGCACAAGTAATAAGGCAACACAAGAATGCGTTACATTCTGAGCGTTGCTAAAGCACAATCTACAGCTTCTTATGACCCTAAATCCATGACAAGCATCTTCATAACCTTCTTCCTCAGATCTATTCCAAATATTTGCTGTTGCCATCTGTTAGAAAAGATGGTGGTGTATATGAGAGCATCTAAAAACATAAGTAGTCAGCTTAAAAACACAGGCAAGAGTGCCTGCCATGTCTTTGACCCTAGAAAGGCAGTCAGACAGGAGGCCACGGTACGAGCATGTCAGGCCGACCTTCGCCTGCTGTCTGCCCGCTCTCTCTCTCTCCTGAGGAAGCCAGACGACGATGCCGAGAGCATGCGAGTGGACAGCAAATCCCTGCCGGGGCTCTGGAAATTTGTCCTTGCTGCTGACATGTGGGGTCTGTGCCATTTATCACGCATATACACACACACACACACAGAATAACGCTCGCTCTCAGAAGCACACACACATTTGATCCCTATCTATCCGTCCCTAATGCCCGTCCCTAGTCATTCCGTTTCTGTGTGTCACAAGTATTGTTTCCAGAACAAAAAAAATCATGGGAGTTCAGTACTTACATGTACCACGTGTGCTTCTGGATCAGCTCTAGCTGTAAGAGAACGACACATTGAGACTGTTAGATTAGATGCGCAGCAGAAAAACAGCAGAAATTAATGAAACAATGAGAGAATATTGTCTATGATATAATAGTAAATTGAAAATAATATTAAAATAAAGAAAAAAGTTAGTATTTTAATACTATATTCAAATATATTTTAAATTAGGGCTGTCAATATAAAACATTAATTTAGTGAAATGAATTATGAGAGGGGAAAAAAAGACAAAAACATTGTCACTGCACTGTACATAAATTTCATAAAAAGGGATAATCCTTTTTTATATATTGTATTTATTTATTTTTAATAAGGACTGTCAATTTAAAATGTTAATACAATTTGATTTATAACTGGGTGGATTTGTTAAAATTTGCTGATTAAATATAAACTATGACTTCAAGATTTCATATTTACTTGCTCTTAAGTGGCACATAAAAACACAAACACGGTTGGTCCTTTTATATGTCATTCAGACAGTCTCTTCCACAATAAGAGGGTTCTTGGCCAAAATATGCTGCAAATATCACCAGCCTTTAAAATGCCTATCATTGAGTGTTGGGAAGTAGTTCACTGTGAAGTCCAGTGTTGCAGGCTTGGCACTGAGGGAGCACACAGGCTGCAAAGCAGGCACTCATGAGCAGCCCTTCTGAAAAATGACAAATGGGACACCCCAGAGTCTCGTGACCTTCATGGAAACGTGTAAGTGAAGGCCATGAGACCGCAAATCCACATCAAGCACACCAAAGTCTTGCTGCACAAGATTAACACTGGAGTGAGTCCAGGGTTGCAGTGAAAGAAGGGCTGATGCTGAGAGGTAATCGAGACACACAGATCACCGCTCACTTTTAATCTGAAAGAGAAGGCCTCACCATGTGATGACAAATTACTGGGTGTGTAGAGATGAGAGGTACAGTGATATCCAATTATTATTTGCATATCTATGCTTGAGGGGGTCACAACTACTGTCAACTGTTTTTCTCAATCATCTGTTTCTATGATATGTATTTTACATATGCTAGTGTTACACACACAGACACATACATTCGTTTGCATGTGGCAACACCCTCCAACAAAAAATAATATTTAATAAAGATTTACATTCAAGAGATAAAATTGCAATAGGTGATTCTCCACAGAAACATTTTTTGTTATACTGGTTGAAAGTCTCCTCTTCACATGACAATAATCACTATGTTAAACGGTCTAAATGTATTTTTATAAATATATATCATCTGTAGAAGGCGTAGGACCATAAAATGTTCATCCAATCTTTATATTTGGTCCAAATGAAATTATACGATGTACCTGGCTATCAACGTATGTTTTTACATGCCCTCGAGCACCTAGTTCGCGCAGACATCATGTTATCAGCGCGTTTCATGCTATTTTATGAAGACAGACATCAGTCGCAGAGCACCACAAACAAACAGCAGCCAACTTTTAAAGTTCCTACCGAATCAAAACAACAACTTCATGCTGCATTCACGTAAAAACTACCGTAATTAAGAGATGGCGTTCTAACCAGAGCTGTTCATGTCCACATAATTATGCATTTCCATGTTAACAGTGTCAACACCCAAATGAATCTGCAGCAGTCAGGGACAAGCTCTCTAAGTTGTTTACATTCATTATTATTGTAATGTTATGTGCTTTGAGACATGAGGTAGTTTAACACCGTCTCTTGTGACTCTTTGCCGAGAGCAGCTGTGTGTGCGTGCGTTCATGTGTTTTGGAGGAGGTATGGCTTTTGGATGGCAATTTGCTGGGAGGGTGGGATCGTGTGCTTTCAATGCTAGCAGGCTAACATTAGCATTCCCAGATCACCTACTGCACCTTTAACTAAGAAAACGCACAGATAATATTTAAAAACTGTTATGGCCAAGTTTGTTTAATATGGGGCCTCACAGTGTTTTTATGAAAAAAAAAAATAAAAAAAACTTGGGTAAAAACATTCATATGTAAAATTTGCTTTGAGCTTTATGTGACAATTTATGTAAGAATGTTTTTACAAATAAATTGTTTCATGTTTCTTGAATGAGGCCCAATTTATTTACAAATTTTAGCCAGAGATGTGTTGCTATTGTTAACATAAACTAAAACTAACACTAAAACTGTAAAAAATCGTTTTCGGTAAATTAAATAGAGCTGAAATTAATTTTTTTATTTATTTTAAATTTATTTTATTTTAAAATTAAAACTAGACCAATCACATATAAGTTCAAGCTTTAATAAATAAAGCTTTAAAAATGACAGAGTTTGTTCAGCTAGCTTCATGCAACAGGCCACTGTGTGTTAATAGTTAAGCTGATGAAAATGTATTTACAGTCATTTGTGCAGAATACATGACAGAGCTTCAATTTGGTTCTTTACTAAATTATCCAATGCAATGTGGTCACCATTTTGTCTTCAAATATTGACAAAAATGGAAAGAAAACAGAATGAATCGATGGTAGAAGTAAGACTGAATGTGTAGATTTCCTGAGCAAAAAATAAAAATAGTCCAGAATTGTATTTTGGAATAGAATTGGCTACTTATTAAATAGGAATGAGGAATTTTCGCTGCAGCCTTTGCCGGATTTCAACCACATCAGAAGGGGCCTCCGTCCACTTGTGCTCAAAAAGGGACCACAGAAATTAAGGGCCACCCAAAAATCGGGCCAAAAATGTCCCTGTATGAGTTCATTTTTAATATTTATATCAAGATATAGAGTGCTGTTTTCCCAAATATCAGCAAGATTGCAAATTAGGGGTCGAACGATTTCAGATTTATATGATTAAAGTCAAGCCCATTTATCAATAAATGTTAAAAGAACATGCCATGTACATTATCTATCCCATCCAAACTTTAAAAATAAACATTATAGGCCTGTTCATTTCTGATAATTCCAGGTTGCTATGGTTGCGCAGGTTGTTTTACACGTTTAACTCGTGGCCACAAAAAAAGTCATTCCCACGACATAAGGATGTTGTTACCTCAAAAAAAAAAAACAAAAAAAAAAACAAATCGGCTTATCACGTTACCGAGTTAATATATGTTGTGGCCACGACAAAACTGAGTGAACCAAAAATGAGAAAGAAATGTTTCTTGACATTTAATGAAATTTAAATATTTTTTTTTAATCTTTTTATTATTCTCAGACAGAGTTAGATAACTTTATTCTTGTGACATATTTAAATCAGCAGCATTTACAAAAATTATGCTCAGTAAGATGTTTGGAGGAATGTTTGTAACCAAGCAGATTCTGCCCCACATTGACTACCATAGTATTTTTTTCCCCCTACTATGGTAGTCAATGGGGGCGAGATTACAAACATTCTTCCTTTGTGTTCAGCAGAACAAACGACTTTGGAACAACTTGAGGGGGAGTAAATGATTTTTTATTTTTGGGTGAAATATCCCATTAAGCCTTTTATAACCTTACTCTGATAAAGTAAAAACGTGAAATCGCATTTAATTTACATGACCACGTGCATTGTCGGTTTAAGCATAATCTGGTTAAGAACGGGCATTTAAACGCCCTCACTGTCTGGTATTTTCAGGAATGTGTATTCCTGTCTATACTCACTGTGAACATGCATTGTTAAATGGCTTTCAATACATGTGAAGGTGTTTCACAATTCAGCGCAATATCAAACTCTATCAGTGACTTAAATACGTGTGTTTCCTGCTTGTCCTTGAAAGCCATTCAGACTCATTAAAATGCCGAGCTCGTAAAAGGTAACAAGAAGAAGCTAACGAGACGTGGGATGTGATCATAAGACAATGTTCTGCAAGAGTACAGCGGGATCACTGTAGGCCGTCATGTCTTGTGTGTTTTTTTTTGCTCAGACATTACTCCTAAAATTCTCAAGGAGAAATAAAAAGAAACGAATGAGACACAATTGAATGTTGACAACTGTTAAGATCTCTTCTGAGTTCTGAGAACCAGGAGACCTCAGCAAGTCTCCATTTGCAGTCAAGGAGAAATTATAGGTCATATAGTTACAGAAATTTCACGCAGACCCAGAGTTCCATTTCCTGTTTGAGTCGTGTTTCCATGGAAATGCTGTCTGGAAAGGGTCTGCCTGCGGAGAGTGTGAATGCTTTGTAAATAAGTGTGACGCAATCGGTGGATGACGTCCTGACTAAACTTCCTCAAGGCTCAAGCTCACGTTGACACCAAAATCCCCCCAAAAAAAGGGGGGGGGTATTTTTCCTAAAGAAAATTAAACATTTTTGATTTATTCAATCATTTTCATGACAATTAAACACATTTCCCCATATATTATATAAATAAAACATTTTCATAAAACTGTTTTCACATACTTTTAATATATGAGCAAATGAGCAATTAAAATGTCCAAAAAATGTTTCTGCACCAAGAAAAAAGACTGACTCCAAGTATGTTCATGATTTGGAAATCATATTTAGAAAATATTCCGTCCCTTCTTTCTCCTGTCAAAGCGCGTATCACAGCTGTCCAACAACTGACAGACAGCAGTTCCAGAAGGACTCTGATTTTAGCATTTATTCAAGTCAAAAGGAGCTTTTTATTGGTTAAAATGCGCATAATCTGTGAAGATAGAAAGGTCAGAGTGATAGCAGATGCGTCTGGGCATGTTGAGGTGATCTCCAAACACAACCTCAGCACTGATAAACGCACTACCTTTGAACTGTCCGACTAGCTTTACTATCTGCACATCAAACTTCAAACCCCACTTTCTCTATATAGATGAGTTGCAGTATTAAAGTTCCCCACTGAATCTAAGGCAAGAGAGTCAGAAAGCCCCAGAGAAACTCATACTGGAGTAGACAAATGTCCATTTGATACTAAAATCTCTGACTGCTAGCAGAGTGTATTTATTATACATGAAAAACACAGACATTTGCAACAAACGGAATATTATCTGCAGCATGTTGTCCAACTTAAAGGGATAGTTCAACCAAAAACTAAAATTATCCTATGACTTACTCACCCTCAAACCCTCTTAGGTGCGTCTGACTTTTTTCTTTCAGACAAACACTATCAGAGTGTTTGTATATTTAAAAATATCCTGGCTCTTCCAAGCGTTATAATGGTAGTGAATGCCATTTTGAAGCCTAAAAAGCACATTCATCCATCATAAAAGTAATCCATGACACGTAACTCGATGCATGTTACTCTATTATTTACTATTATTATTTACTACTATTTACCGGAAGCTAGTTATCATAGTTTATCAAATTTTAAATATGGATATTTTTCTTACAAAAAAACATCGCTTCGCTTTAGGAGGACTATATTAACCCCCTGGAGCCGTATGGATTACTTTTATGATTGATGTATTGAGCTTTTTTGGGCTTCAAAATCAGGAGCGCCAGGATGAAGCTTAGAAGAGTTAGGATGTTTTTAAATATAACTCCAATTGTGATTCTCTGAAAGAAGATAGTCATATACACCTAGGATGGCTTGAGGGTAAGTAAATAATGCGATCATTTTTTGGGTAAACTATCCTTTTAAGGCTGGAATAGACTACATAACTTTGATTTGCAGTCAAGCTGCAGATTTTGGGCAGTCGGAGTTGACAGATTTCACAGAGAATTGCGTAGTGTATGATGTTTCAATGTAAACACGTGCTAGATGGACGCCTTTAACTGTTGTTAACAGTTCTTGCCCAGTGTCAAAGTGAACCAGACTTTATGATGATACTTACTAAATTACTAGTAAGTTTACCATGATTAAAATTAAATTAAATTGAGTTTATGTATATGAAACTGATGGTATGTAAATAACCCCATGGAAACATCTATCCCATCCCATCAGTTCAAACTCAGTATTTTGCCAGAACTTACCGTTAACCGTTTGCCGGCTTCAACCTCGATCATTCCTCGCAGAAGGTTCTGGCAGTCCGGTGGGATAAAATGAGGCATGTGAAACACACCCAGCTTCACTTTTTCTAACAAGTTTCGTAAATTATCATCGTCAAACGGCAGAGCACCCTGAAAGAAAGACATGGGCAACAAAAGAGAGAAAATGCATCAGTCTAAGGAGAAATTCAGAGTACATGAGGATTGCTGGAAAATAGAACAAATTGGAAGAAAAGTGCTCAGAGGATTGACCCATAAATGCTAAGTTTTCATTTATTAACTCTCGCATTGCAACTTTTTTTATTTCTGTACTGCTGACGTGCTATAGATGAAGACGATGAGGTTTCATTTTTATTTCTGATGAAAAAACAAAAAGGAACAACAAAAAACAAAAGAGACAGGATGAGTGCACTCCACTCACTTTGGATCTGAGATGATTTTGTGTATTCAGCATGGAGTCAAGTCTGCAAAAGCAGTCTGTCAGCAGTCAATTTTATTTTTGGTTTTGGTACAGTCTGCCTTTCTACAGCAGGTCAATATATATATATTTCATAAAGGGACGAACGAGTGAGCTTCAGCAGAACAAAGTAAAAAAAAAAAAAGCAGAAAAGAAAAGAAAAGAAAACAAATGTGAGATGAGACGAGACAAAACAAGATGCAATGAGTAATGAAGATATATAATATGAGACCAAAATAAATGAGTTGATACAAAATGAAAGATTGATGAGGTGGAGACAAAGTGAGGCAAGACAGCATGAGATATAGTAAGATGAGAACAAGTGAATGAAGAAAACAGATAAAAACAAGACAACACGATAAGAGAACAAATGAGATGCCATTAGAATAGACAACACTGTGGCAAGCAGGGCGAGGCCGAGAGCCGTGGGAATGGAGCGAGTCCCACAGACGATTACAGTGTCAAGCAACGCCGTGACCAAGTCTTGAACAATTTAAAAGTATATATAAAATATATACTTATTTGTATGTCTAATATGTAAAATACGCAAAATGTTTCTTGTCTCGTCACATTCACTTATGAATTACATCAATCATATCATATTAATCAAATAATAGCAGGTTTTCAATTAAAAACAGCAAAATTTCATAAAAATATTGAGTAGTTTGCATAACTGTACTGTATTTGACTGTTGGTCGCTAAATATTTCAAACATAAAGCCACGCCTTCTTTGATTTGATTGGCCAGCTCACTCATTCTGACACTATTCTGTATTTCTTGTTTAAACGTCTTTAAAAAATTTCGATATGTTAAATATGAAACAGTTTCATATGTCTGTTGACAAGTTGTCAGTGTCCTCTTTGCTCCGCGATGTATTTTGGATGTGTAGCGTCAGAGCACATGGCTTGTCGGACAAAGCAACAGTAACTAAAAGGGGGCGGGTCTTTGCGAAGGGTCAATTGGGTCTCCTTTAGGACCCAGGAGGTAATGCCTGCTCAAAAGTTGTTATCACGATGTCTTATAACTATAATGTATTTAACTATTGTATGATGTTTTTTACATTAAGTACACAAACAACATGCTTGAAATATAAAATGAATGCCTATATATTGCATAATAAAACAAACAACCATGACTAAAAATGTATATTAGGATAAAGAATAAAGATTGTTGTATACTAAGTTCTGTAAAAGTAATTTAATATTAATTTTATACAATAATAGCAATGTGGTATAATATTACCATACATTTTTAATAAATTAATTGTCATGCTAAGTACACACAAATATCATTAATTTGAATTTAATTAAATTGGAACTATATTAGAAGCAAAAAACATACCTAATAAAATATAAGCTAAGCTAGCAAGCTAATCAGGCAGATGTATGCTTTTGCAAGGTCATTAGCTAACTAAAAAACAGTAAGAATGAATAATATTTGATTTCACAACTTATAGCTACAGTTATATACTAGTATACGAACCACGTAATTTAAAAGACATTACTGGTCATTATAACGCATTTAAATGATATAAATCATAACATTGTTTTGCAGGAATTGTAATCAGGCACTAAAAATACTACCCATTAAAAGCCAATTGATCCAATGGGATCTCTCAGGGTCCAAAAGCAGACGCGATTCCTGGGGTGACTCGATTTCTCACCACACCGAAAGGATAAAAAAAGGAGTGATGACAGTGAAGGACGAGAGAGGATTTTGTTTGTTTGAGTTTATGCGGCAGTCGTCTGTAAGGGGCTGCCACTTTACTTTCGTTTTGTTGTTGTGTTTATTTTGTGATTAAAATTGTGTTAAAAGTGTGCCGGTTCCCGCCTTCTCCTTCCCTCGTGAATGAACTTTGTTACAAAGACAAGATGAGGTGACATAAGATCAATCGAGACAAGATGAGAAAATTAAAAGCAGAGTCAAAATTAAACAAGATGAGGTGAAACGAGAAGAGACAAAAAGAGAATCAATAATGACAAAATGAAAGAAGAGAATAGACAAAAACGAGACGAGGCATGGTGGCACAAAATGAGATTAAATGAGAATGAGATGAGAGAAGTAAACAGAAGAGAAGAGACAAGACCAAATGAATTGCAACACTATGAGACAAGATAAAAGAGAAAAAAATGATATGAGATGAAAGGAAAACAGAAAAAAAGGAGACAAAACAATATGGCACGAGACCAAACAAAACAAGGCAAAATGAAATGCAACAAGATGATACAAAAAAAAAAAAAAGAGTCAAGGTGACATGAGACGAGACAAAATGAGATGCAATGGGATGAGATGAGAGAGGAAAACTGAAGAGATGAAACAATTTGAGATGAGAAAATGAAATGAGGGAAAAGACAAACTAGACAAAATGAAAGAACAAAAACAAGACGAGGTGATATGAGATGAGACAAAATGAGATGTGAGACCAGAAGAAAACAAAGACCAAACAAAACAAGACAAAACGAAAGAAGGAACAAAAATGAGACGAGTAAAAATGAGAAAAGAAGAGACAAAACGAGACCATAACATGAGACAAAATGAGATGAGATAAAAAGACAAAAGAGGACAGAAAAGAAGAGACGAGGTGAAGAGAGAAAAGAAAAGAGACAAAAAGTGAAGGTTTGAATGTAATGTGAGGCTCTAGTCTGTTCTGAAGTTACACAAGCACATTGAATGATCTCTGAAGAAAGAATTCAGTAATCATTTCTAAAATGTCAAAAACAATCCAGCTCGGGTTTAAAATGCAGGCCAGTGGCTCTGTGTGGAGAGATAAACCTCTCAGACTCAAGGGTCTCAATTTTACTCTCCAAATTGAACAAGAGCATTTCAAATGAGCTGGAACTCTTGGGATATTGCCGCGGTTCAAATGTGCAGGTAAAACATTTCAAATAAAATCTACTAATAACGCTGTGCAGAGTTGCGTCCAACACTTGCTCAAAATGTTAATGTCTTTGGGACTTGGAAACATCAATTCCCAGCCTTCATTCACAAACGCATGTTCATTTTCACAAATTAACATTTCTACTGAAAAAGGAAACATTCTGAAAGCATGAATTTATCTTCAATATCACAAAAATGATGTTTGTGTCTTTCTACATAATTTGACTGAACTAAAGAGAAAATATCTGAGATAATCTAAAGGCAAGAGATTTATAAAGATAACTATAACGATAAATATATTTGCATCCACATTTCTATTTAAACTCGTGTGCTACAAGATGTCGTTGAACATGTTTTTGCTGTTCTTGTTACATTTACACGGCTTTAATCAGCATATGTCCTCAGCATGCTATGATTCGAATGAGCTATCGATCTAATCTAACAGTGAATTTAGCTGACAAAATCAATGTAACGTTTGTGGAATAAAAACAAAACCTGGTCTTTTTCACTGCAGCTTCAAAGGTAGCAAGACAATGTTGTCGATACTAGCGCTGGATCTGAGGTAATTTTATGTTCTGTGTGCTAGTATAACAATCTCATCTCCGTTAATACTTCTCACCATTTGTTCTGATTGTTTTCCATGTATCAATTTTCTTTAAAGTATCCTTGAGAGGGGGGTTTGACTTGTCATTTGATATGCCCAAGCTCCTAAATAAGAATGGATTCTGATTGGCTGTCAGTAGCTCTGTTTCCATACAAACGTGAAGCTAATCTTTTGAAAGTTTGCAAAAAAAGGAAAAAAGAAAGAACGTGAATTAGGTGCGTTTCCATCAAGTTGTTTGAGCGAATGACTGTGGTATTGGTAACCTAGTAACCAACTCTGTGATAAACTCTGTGAGCGAGCGTTCGTGAAAGGTTCGCCTAAACACTCGCCAATAAGAAAACAATAAACATTTAAAAACAGACTTTATTAAGAGAGCCTTCATGACTTTATCACACACGTGAAAGGACAACCCGAAAAACCCGCAACACTCCAATACAAAAGTGAAGTCAAAAACCATTTTGAAGTATTGCTTCAGAAACGCGTTATGAAAATGCCAAATTTCGAGAAAAAAAAAAAATCCCTCAATTCGCAAAAAAGTTTTTACGCTTGATTGAGGTGGTTTTTGACTTTTGCGAAAAAGAGTTCATGTGAATAATGGGAGATAGAAATGCATTTTGCTGAATAAATTCTGACGTTGCGAACAGCTAATCGGCTGTTTCCGCTGATAGTGTTTAATTAACTGTTAGTTCCTAGGTTACCAACACCTTATATTTTAGCCTGTGGTTGCGACGCTCCGTCGTGTCGTTCTCTTCGTGCGATTGTGCGCCTGATGATTTCATTACACAAAAAGTTATTTGCGTCTCGCCGAAAGAAAAACACGGTTTGCAAATACATTGAAACTAGCATGGAATTTTCTCACTCAAAACACTCAATGCTTGCTGCTGATTCTGATTGCTTTTAGAGTGAAAATCTCCCCATAACTGCTGGTCTAGGATCAGTTTTCTCCGTAGCATATTGGTTTGGCAAATGATACAGTGCGTAAGGATTCTATTTACAACATGTTTTGCAGTGTAGAGCAATGTAGCCAATCACAAAAATATCTGTTGAATTCTTGAACTCATTGACCAATCAGAGGTGTTTAAGTTAGCACTGAACAAAAACTCTGGTGTTTTGAGCAGCGAGTGGATTTTGAGTTCTCTACGGTCACAAAATCCTCTCATTATAACAAAATAAATATAATGTAGACATGTAAAGTCATTGTACAGTCAGTTTCATTTATTATAACAGAACTTTACGAGATCGCAATGAACTAAGATGAGGGACAGCTTTTTAATCATTATAAAGGGAGCGCTCTGCTTGGTTTTGCTTGCTTTTTTTAAAAAAAATGAATGAAGAATATCATGTGTTTTTTCGTGAGAGCTCAGCCGTTTTCGTGGGCGACTATGACCAATACCACCGTCATCAGCTCGAACAACTTGATGGAAATGCACCTAATTCGTATTTGTTTTATTGGGAACTTTGAAAAGATTTGCTTCACATTTAGATGGATGCTAGTGTTTTATTGTACAACAACTGGAAAAAATCTTTCTGAAAGTGATCCCAGCGATATGCCAATCTCTGCTATTCTTTTCTACCTAGAACTAATTTTAGAACCATATCTTTCTTGTTATTGTTCTTGTTGTGAACGGGCCTTTTAAGACATGTAGCTCACGCAACAGTTCATGAGCTTTCATGTTTTATCCATAAACTGAATGCAAACATTTTTTAAAAATATTTTATGTTTCTCATAAGAAATAAAGTAATATGGGTTTGGAACAACATGAAAGCGAGTAATTGTTGACAAATTCCTGTGAGGTAACCGTGAGGTAAAGCTTGGAATGACTCACCACCAACAGAGCAAACAGAATGACCCCACAGCTCCACACGTCTGCTTTCCTTCCATCATACTTCTCTCCCTACCAGAGAGAAGACAGAATAAAAATGCAATAATTCTCATTTGAGATCAGGTCTTCCATTAATAATTCTCCTTTTTTCTTCCACAAAGTAAAAAGCCAGACAGTCAGGTAATACTCACCCGGATCACTTCAGGACACGCATAATGAGGAGATCTGTGAAAAGACATCAACTGGAGTTACTGGCAGCAATAACTGCGTACAATCTCTCAATGTACATGTAAACATCTCAATACTTCTATTATTTTATATTTTACAAATATTTTTTTTTATTGGTTCAAAAGTTTTAGATCGGTAAGATTTTTAAAATGTTTTTAAAAGAAGTGTCTTCTGCTCACCAAGGCGGAATTTATTTGATCCGAAATACAGCAAAAAATAAACAAATTAAAAAAATATATTAAATTATACATACATTTATATATATATATATATATATATATATATATATATATATATATATATATATATATATATATATATACATACATTTTTATGTATATATATATATATATATATATATATATATATATGTGTGTGTGTATATATGTGTGTGTGTGTATATATATATATATATATATATATATATATATATATATATACATATATACATACATACATACATAAAATATATATATATTTTATATAATTTTCTGAATTAATTTATTTTCTAGCTCTACTATATATAAATATAAAGAGCTGCACGATTAAACGTTGAATGATCGCAATCTCGATTGAAACAGCAATGTGATCTTATTCCTAAATGACAATGATTCGTCGGTCTATTAAACCGACAAAATCACACGGAACATTCAGATACGCGTTCACGCTGCCGCTGAGCCAGAGATGTCATGTCTTCATGTCTTTTCAACCACACAATCATTGTTACAATCATTCAAGTTATCACAGAAGTACTGGGATTAAATTTATAGTTTGGATTTGAACACTAATGTCTACGGTAGAGATCAAAATAGAGTAAATCAGCTTTTGAAAGTAACCTGATGCTTCAAATAACGATTTTATCAATTACATCATTACATCACTAGGCGGCGACAATAGACTGTTCGTCATTGAATCATTCTTTCAAGAGATTTGTTCAAAAACGCTGATTCATAATGAAACAAGTGAAGTATTTATGAGCGAGTCATTGAATCATTCATTCAAACCGACATAAAATAAAATAACAAAAAAGGCTAAAAACTAAAAAGATGTTTTAAAGAATGTTGATAACCAGTTAAAAAGAAGCCACAGACTTCTATAAGCATTTACTATGTATACTCTGGTTACCAGCATGCTTTAAAATATCTTCTTTTGTGTTTAACAGTGAAAGAAATTCATACAGGTTTCGAACAACTTGAGGGTGAATAAATGATGGCAGAATATTCATTTTTGTCAATCCCTTTAAAATCATCAGACCTGCAACATCTCCTGATCTTACTTTCTCCACAATAATTCCAGTCAATATATTATTTCTGTCAAACAAACAATATAAAATTACAGATCGCCACAAAAGCTCAATCCCCTGAAGCAAAAGCACTATATTTAGTAGATGTTTCCCACAGCCACTGATCCGTGACATCTGATACTGTTTGCTTAGAATGATCTGGGACACAAAGATACACTAAAGAAGAAGAAAACATCTTACCAGAGTAATTAGGGTCACAAAATGTAGACAGTACTTCCTGTTTCACTAGCCGACATCCTGTCTCCATTAATCTTTCTTGACAAATCCTATTCTACTACGCATAAAACCTTTTTTTTTTCAGCGATAAACAGGCACGTTCAGAGTTAATCATATTGAGAGTTTCTCAGCAAGCTGTAAACATCTCCCATGATCCCTCAAATACCTTTACAAGTGTGCATCTATGCAAATCCTGATAGAGAGAGTTTTTTCTTATCATCTAAATGTATTCAACTACTCCAACTGCATACAGTCAACTGAAAAGCTGCCGTTTGGGTTTAACACGAGAAGATGTGGAGGCGTTGAACTCAGAACTGCGAAAGTATGAGTTAGTGTAAATCTGTCAAAGCTAATTCAGACTTTATCTCAGATAAAGTTGCCAAAGCACATGCTCTAATAGAATATTCTACAAATATATGACACAAAACTCTTTCGTAATTAATATTGCAAGAGAAGTCGGTTCTTGGGCTGGTGAATTTACAACAAGCTGACATTATGTTATTTAAAATGGCTTAAGCTGTTCGGTATACGTCAACCTCTAAAACAGACAGCAGCTTCACTCCAGAATCACTTCCCTCAACACAAGCCTCCACTAGCTTATTACGATTCTGATGGCATAACAAATCACACCAGGTGTGTCAGATCTGAGAGATCAAAATGAATCGGATGTTTTAAGGCCGTAAAATGTTTTCATTGTTTATGTTGATGAGAAAGGCAAATTAGAGCTAAAAATACAGCCATTAACGGATGAGTTTATGGAGGAACCCCTGCAGTACGTGGAGCCAGATCATTTATCTAATCCAAGCTGTTTGCTAGAGCTCATTTCCTCTCTCATTTCTGCAAAACTCGTCAACCAATGACAGGCAGATATTAGCTGCTTCATAACTGATGTGGGTGTGCGAACGATCAGACATATGGGTTCAAATGTGTCTTTTTGGTGCAATGTACAATTATCATTATGCCAAAATGGTGCATGGTAATAGGGATATAAAAATAAACACCATAAACACCAGCGGAAGTCATCCATGAAGCTCAGAATCAATAATGCCTGTATTATATTCAGTGTATAGGTCTCAGAGCCGAAGTGAGGCTGTTGCAGGTTGTGCCGCTACTCAAAGTCGCTCTGATCCGACTATCTAGCATATTCTGAGAGTATCGGCATACTTGCCAAATTGGATAAAAAGGCATTCATTGGTGTGAGCCAAACCAAATGTTACACAAAAAAGAAAAAATCTAATTTAACTAGAAGTAAATGAATAAATAAATGTATAAATAAATAATAGCGTTTTTAAAATGGATTAATGAGTGAATTAAACACAACTGAACAAATATTTGTAAACTAATGAAAGAATGAATGAATAAACTAGCAAAAAATAAATATGGATAAGTAAATGAAGAAATATTTTGAAAATAATTAATAAATAAATGAATGGTGTTTTTAAATAAATTATTTAATTAATGAATATATGGAGAAATGATTCAAAAGAGTGAATAGTTAAATAGATAAAACATTTTTAAATGAATGACTGAATGAATTAATACACGAATAAATGAACAAATATTTTTAAAATAATTAAATAATGAATTAATGCTCTTTTAAAATAAATGAATGAATTAATTAAGAAATTAATATTATATGTCCATGCTCACTGATCAAGCATAACATTATGAGCACTGACAGGTGAAGTGAATAACACTGAGTATCTCTTCATCACGGCACCTGTTAGTGACGGGGATATATTAGATAGCAAGTGAATATTTTGTCCTCAATGTTGATGTGTTAGAAGCAGGAAAAATAGTCAAGCGTAAGGATTTGAGCAAGTTTGGGGCAAATTGTGATGGCAAGACGACTGAGTCAGAAGATCTCCAAAACTGCAGCTCTTGTGGGGTGTTCCCGGTCTGCAGTGGTCAGTTTCAATCAAAAGCAGTCGGAGGAAGGAATGGTGGTGAACCGGCGACAGGGTCATGGGCGGCCAAGACTCACTGATGCACATGAGGAGCGAAGGCTGTTCCGTGTGGTCCGATCCAACAGACCGTAGCTCAAATTGATCAAGAAGTTAATGCTGGTTCTGGTGTCAGAATACACAGTGCATCACAGTTTGTTGCGTATGGGGCTGTATAGATGCAGACCAGTCAGGGCTGTTCTGGTGGGAAACCTCGGGTACTGCCATCCATGTGGATGTTACTTTGACACGGACCATCTACCTAAGCATTGTTGCAGACCATGTACACCCTTTCATGGAAACGGTATTCCCTGGTGGCTCAGGCCTCTTTCAGCAGGATAATGCTCCCTGCCACGAAGCAGAAATAGTTCAGGAATGGTTTGAGGAGCACAACAACGAGTTTGAGGTGTTGATTTGGCCTCCAAATTCCCCAGATCTCAATCCAATCGAGCATCTGTGGGATGAGCTGAACAAACAAATCTGATCCATGGAGGCTCCACCTCACAACTTACAGGACTGAAAGGATCTGCTGCGAACATCTTGGAGCCAGATATCACAGCACTCCTTCAAGGGTCTAGTGGAGTCCTTGCCTCGATGGGTCAGGGCTGTTTTGGCAGCAAAAGGGGGACCAACACAATATTAGGAAGATGGTCAAAATGTGATGCCTGATCGGTGTATAGTATGTTTGTATTTACTAAGAATCTGTGTAACAGGTAGGATAATGTAGAGTCAAGCCTGATAGTATCGCAAAATAAACCCTTTCAGAGTGATTCAAATTTGTTTTGGGGTCACTGAAAACGTCAAGGACATCCGGCCCAAAATCAACACAAAGCTGCTTTGGAGATCATTTTTAGGATGATGGGACCCATACAGATTCATTCCGATAGCCGATGTTGAGTCACGGCGCTGGGAGGCTACTGTGACTTCCTGTGTGACACAGAGTTCTGTAGCTCCTGACCTGCGGTGGCCATGACGTCAGCACAAAGGTACACGAAGGTCCGGTTTGACCTCTGCAAAGCTGTAATTATATAACATGAGGTGACTCTGTGTTCGGTAACTACCATGGTGATTTTATTGCATTGGGCTTTAATCTAGGGCCATGTCTGAGTGTAATCCTAAAGGTCGGGCAAGCATGGCAAAATTAATATACTGACAAAAGGCAAAAGGTTTTATGGCATATGTGGGGGCAAAGTCGCTTATTGAAAGGATAAACGATTACATTAATGAAGGGCAATAAATGAGTCAGGCTCCATATCTCTCACCCCAGGCCTCGACCAAACAACAGAAGAAAAGAAAGCACTGGGTTTTCATGACAGCTAATCACACTTATTATGTCAGAGGGGGCGTGCCATAAAATTTAGTGCACTGGTTGCTTCTACATTGGTCCACAAATTTTTTTAAACTCAATTGGAAAATGGATGAAAAAAGCAACTAGCAAATATATAATATAATACAATATATAATACTATATATATATATATATATATACACACACACACACACATTTTTAATATAAATTTGGCAATATTTTTGGTTAAATTGACATCAGCATGATTTTAGTATCATTGAGACACTATTATAGTTTTTATTAATATTTGGACTTTCTTTTACATTTTTTAATTTTAAAGACTTAGTAATTGTGCTGTTTTATCATTTTTATTAGTTGTTTAATGTCTATATAGTTTTTATTAATTTTTATTTCAGTTTTAGTTTAGCGTTATTTTAGTATGTTGAGTTAAACTAAATGAAAACGAGAAATGTTGCCTTGGTGACAATGAAATAAAATACGATTACTTTTTAAAAAACATTTTATTCAGTTAAAGTTTATTTTATTTCAAGTAATGGAAATGTTTTATGATTTTAATTTTATAATAACCCTGCATTCTATACATCAAAGAATCCTGAAAATAAAGAATTTCCACAAAAATATTCATCAAATGTTTAAGTTAAAAACATTTTAGACATAACTGTACATTTGTACATAACATCTAAACTTTTAAATCTGTAAAATCTTACTGGAATTAAAATAGGCTGCATTTTCAGTATGCCAGATATAATTTTTAATTTGATTTCTTTTGATTTTTGTGATGAAAAATGTACCAGACATTTCAAGACACTTTCATGAGATTCACCTAATTAGTAAGAACTTCTGACAGTTACAAAGTAAACTAAGATGATGATATGTGATGCAGATTGTGACATTTTTATGGGCTGTTACATTTATAATGATGAAAAGCAGGGTATTTTATGCCTGTTTAAATCAAAAATACTGAATATTCTTCCTAGCCTGTCCCAGAACCTTGGCAGAGGTGTTGTTACTCATTTGAGATGCAATTAAAAAAAAGCTAACCGTTCACGAATTTACAAATTGAAGTCTTAAAGGTACAGAAGCAAAATCATGTTTCAATCCTATGGGTCAGAGAGAAGGTGGAAAATAGTTATGACGTCTTTAAAATGATACTAATTTAGAAGTATTAGAATTGTGCGTATCAAATATGATTCAGTAGGCTATAGTAAAAAAAAATAGATACTCTTTACAGACATATTTAGTGTGATTTGCAGACACAAAGACAGAATGATTGACATCCTATATGGTGTGACCTGAAGACAGTGAAGACGGTGCTTGTCCTCATCATTAGTGTTATAATGATGCTCAGGTTCACTCACCCACAGCTGGTTTCCAGCAGACTGTCCCCCACCTGCAGAGACGCCATGCCGAAGTCTGCTATCCTGATGTTATTCTTCTCATCCAGCAACAGGTTCTCAGGCTTCAGGTCCCTGTGACTGTTTGAAGGGAAAAATGGAGAAGAAAAAGAAACAAATGAGAAGTGAAAACTGTGGCATGTCACAATGATTTTTCTAAGTAATACTTTACATTACAACATATTTGGCCTTATATCAGTGGTTCTTTTTTTTTTTTTAATTTTCAATTATCTGTGTTTCTTCTATTTCGGCGCTGCTAGTCTACAACGCCCTGTGGGAGGTGATGACATATGCCCGCTGTGGCAGTGCCTGATATTAAGCACTCATCTGACCACGGGCCGCCATGAACTAGTTTCTTCCAACCGTCAAAATGAATTCAAAACTTTCTCAATTAATTTGTTGCCCCACTTTTTACTGTGACGCCAGATGACACGGTTTCCAAGCTTTTTTTGTGCAAAAGAAACAAAAGTATTGTGGACAAAATAAATGAGATTGAAACAAAACTAAAAACAAGGGATGAAACAAAACTAAACGAAACAAGATGAGAAATAAAATTAGACGAAACAAAAAACAAGAGACAAGGCAAGACAAAACAAAAAACAAAACAAAGACGAAACTAGAGACGAGACAAAATACAAAATAAGAAACAAAACAAGACAAAACAAAAAAGATGACAAGACTAAAAACAAAAAACAAAGATGAGAAGAAAAAACAAGAGATGATCAAACAAAATACAAGAGACTAGACAAAACAAAAGAGTAGGTAAGATACATTTGAAAGAATTTTAAATGACTCAAGGTAAGAAAAATGAAATGGTGAAAAACATGGCCAATTTCAAAATGCCTTTATAAATCTACCACTAATACTCAGCTCTGGTTAACACATTTTCAGAAAATTTTAATCCAGGTGGGTAGTTACACGCTATATTTTAATCCCGTAACGTTTACTTAGGCTCTCAGAACCGTGCCCGAGCACGTTTGACCCCCACAGCCCGATTTGTTTGACTAGTGTGATCGCTCCATACCGTGCCTGGGCACGGTTCGTTTAGCCGTCATTGGCCCACTTGAACGAGTTGGGCCAGAGCACGGTTCAGTTGGGCTCGAACGCGGTTCGCATGCAGTGTGAGCGCTACCCCTGCCAGACCACAAACAGCTACTACTTTTGTGTGTGCTACTGTCATCATTATGACGGCAAACATCTTTATTACCACTTGGATAGAACACTTTTCTTGGATTCACTGCGGGTCTGGATCTCACCTTATTGATGAACAGGAATTGCAGTTTTCGAGTAAAGCTGCAAATTCCTCCATTAACGTCAGCCTTCTTCTGATAGTACATGCAGCACAAACAAGTGAAAATCGCTGCACGGCATAAATGATAAATCTATTAGGCACTATCTTAGTGCTTTTCTTCCATACAAAAGTTGCATCATATATGACGTAAGCGAGCTTTGGGCTAGAACATAAGGGCAATGTGAGTACAGGCCAGCGGGGGAGCTTGGTTCAAGGCAACCGTGCCTAGTGTGAGTACATCCGTAAGTACATTTTTGGAAAATTTGAACTTTTAAATGTTCATTTAATGTTGAATACTTTCAGTCTTACTCAAGTGCATTTCTAATGACAAAATGTACTTAGACTAGGCGACGTTCCTAACGTTACTTTATTTTTAATGCAAACGTTTAGTTTAGAAGTTAGTTTAGAAGCGTGTAGTTTATTCCAAGAACGCTCTCTCTTTTAACTGGAGGATGATCAATGCCCCATTCACGAATAAATCATTCTTTTAATTCTATATTTTACTGCTATAAGATTGTTCGGTTTGCCGTTTATCTGATTTTATTTATTTATTGTTGTTGTCATAACTATTTTTAGTGTTACTTGATGTTTGTTGATTCTCAATACCGAACATTATCGAGTTATAATTGTTCATGTGTGTCAATATTAATACTTTTCAAGATGCTCATCAAATAAAAATGTCTACTAAAAACAAAACTTTTAGTCTATGGCAATCTAGAGTGAGAGTGGCACTCAAAGTGAACATAAAAAATAAAATGAAATAAAATAAACTGACACACACAAACACATTTATGAACCTGAATCTCACATGGGCTAATAAAACTGAATATGAAAAGATTTATATCTCAACAATGTTCATGGGACAAATTGTAGAGATGGGGTTTATTAGCCGCCACACCGGTAACACCCATAATGGCTCTTTAAAGTCACTTCCTGACACATTAACGTGACCCAGATGTTGTAATCTCTCCGGAACAGAAGCTGTTTGTTGATATGATCAGCGACTGACTATATATTTTCCTAATCGAACAGCTGTGAGGTTAATTTCAACCCCTCTGGTCTGCAGGTTAATGGAGAAACGTGGGAAAGCAAACTGCATGTTAGTTTGGTTGTGGTAATGAAACATCCCATGATGCTTTTGATAGTGTTGGTATTGGCTGCTGAGGGCGCAGAGGCACCAAATGTTTCCTCTAGTCTGCTGTGAGATCTTAAATTGCACATTTATTGGCCCAGTGATAGTTTACTCTTTTACGCACACAGTGTTGTGTTGTTTGGTGATAGAGATCTGCATTTAAATGTTGCTTAATATATTTTTTTATAGTGACCGTCAAAACGGCAGTTCTGGCTGAAGTAGTCCCTCCTATAAAAACCTCATAAATAGTATCTGTTTAACATCTGCATGCTTAAAGATCACTTTATTTATTCCGACACCCGACTTGTTTTATGCAGGCTCTCATTTTCAATAACAAGGTAACAAGTTCACTGGAGTGAGTGAGTGAGTGAGTAAATGAGTGAGTGAATGAGAGTGAATAGTGAATGAGTGAGTGAGTGAGTGAGAGGGAATAGTGAATGAGTGAGTGAGTGAGAGGGAATAGTGAAATAGTGAATGAGTGAGTGAGTGAGAGGGAATAGTGAAATAGTGAATGAGTGAGTGAGTGAGAGGGAATAGTGAAATAGTGAATGAGTGAGTGAGTGAGCGAGTAAATGAGTGAGTGAATGAGAATGAATAGTGAATGAGTGAGTGAGTGAGAGGGAATAGTGAAATAGTGAATGAGTGAGTGAGTGAGCGAGTAAATGAGTGAGTGAATGAGAGTGAATAGTGAATGAGTGAGTAAGTGAGTGAGTGAATGAATGAGCGAGAGTGAATGAGTAAGTGAATGAATTGATATTTTTAATGAATTTTTATTTTTAATGAATTGATGAATAAATAAAATTAATTAAATAAATAAATATTTTAAAGTAATTTATAAATAAAATGAACAAGCCTTTTAAAAAGAGCGATAAAATTAACTTTTTTAATGAATGAATGAACGAAAAATATTCTTAAATGAACAAATTAATAAATAAAATGAATGATATTTTAATGATTAATTAAATAAAATATTTAAATGAATGAATGAAAAATAATAAAATTAATGAGCAAATATATTTAAAAGTGTACTAATGAATGATTAAATAACATTTTTAGATGAATTAATAAAATTAATGACCAATAACTTAATTTTAAAAAGAATGGATGAATGAAAGCAATAAAATGAATGAACCAACATTATTGAATGAATGAATGAATTAATCAAATAAATGAAAATTTTTAAAAGAACGAATGTTTAAATAAAACATTTTAAATGAATGAATAAATCAAATGAATGAACAAATATTCTTGAGTAAATTAATAAAATGAAAGAGCAAATATTTTAAATGAATGAATAATGAGCAATATCACATGAGTGGCCGTCCGATATGGCTGGCTGTGATTCTGCCGCAGGTAATCACAGCGTGCTGATATACAGCCATATTGCATGGCTACTTGTATGATATTTCTTTTGTGTGTAAATAAGACATAACTTTTTTAAAACCCTCTTTTGTGCAGCACTACTTCCTTCTGCAACGGATTCAAATCTCAAGTTGACAGTTTGACCAAGCCTCCGTAACTAATTCTAAAACAAAGGAATGTTGAGTCCCTTCGTTGAAACTCATTGTATTTTGTACAGTGTTATAGAGAGTGAAAGAGATTGATCGCCTGAGTGAGCAATATCTGTGTCATACCTGTGTCATTACATTCTTCAGGTCAATGTCAATAATATTATATCCATTATAAAAATCCATTTGAATGTCCGCTGAGGAACACAACAGTGCTAAAACAACGTCCAGAGTCTCGTGCGACTGACTCGTTCGCTCAAAGTTTGCAGCCATCGAATGGCGTATTAATGAAACTTTCACTCAATTCATACTACGCACTAATGGGCCCTTTCTCAATACTAAACACAACATATTATTCATATAAAATAACATTTTTTGAGCAACATTTAAATTAACAACAACAGCCATTATAAAAGACAATATAAAAACAACAATTCAGTAAAAGTAAAAAAAGTAAAAAAGGACTTAAGTTAAATATAGCCTTAATAATCATTAAATCATTACATTTAACATAGCCCAATTCAATATGCTCAGGAACAAGTAATAAATTAATAAGACCAAAGATTGACCATTTTATGTACCAAAAATAAATTATATCTCATGTTTAACCACTATAAGGGACAATGGCAAATCTCAGAAGCCCTGTCCGAGATGAAGCTGTTCTCGGCGGGTACACGAGCACTGACCGGTCGCTGGTGGCTTGGAGCTCACATTTCCAAAAACTTCTACACAAATTGTAAAATAGGTGCTGTGATTAAATAAAAGTCACATATTTCAGGTCTAAACAACCACATTCTCACCTAAAATCTCTTAAAACTACAAGTAGTGGTACAATAAGTGTAGTATTTGTAAAAAAATACGGTGGATTTGCTCGGCCGCCATGCAAGTCGCTTCAAGCGGAGTGATACAAACGGTGAAAAGGTAGGAGTGCTGTTATCATTAGAATATCGCAAGGCTCTCAGGCAATCAGTTTTGAGAATCATTCAAATTAATGAACATTTATAAATAAAGTCTAACAAGAAAAGGTAACATTGGCATCAGAGATTAATCTGTGCCAAAACTTCTGTTGTAGATTTTGTTTTAAATTCCACCATATTTTAAGTGCCCAATTAGCACTCAAACAAGCTTTACATTATTGTAATGTAAAGAGCAGCAGGCGGCACATGCGATAGAACATTAGCCATCTTAATCGCATGCTGTTCACAGCGGCCTAATTATGAGAGAGTTTAATTACAAAACATGTATGTCTACATGTTAGGAAGTGCTTTGGCTTTTCTGCATGCTGGCTATCTGATGTTGGTCAATTTACTTTCTTAATGCACATTCCTGGTATTATTGTGCAGTTTATCAGTCCATTTTGTCAACAAGAAAACTAAATGCAACTTTCCCCATCCAGTGGCAAACCACAAAATTTGGCAGCCCTCCTGTGACATAATGCATTTGTATCAAGTGTGAAATAGTGAAATATAAGTATTAACCAAAAGGTGCCAATGGTGTCATTATCAACAGTTAACTGAAAACAACTGGAATGCCTATTTCATGATCCAATCAATTCTCAATGGATAAAATAAAATCCAGTACTATTTTTTCTGTTTACCTCAAAAACATTTTTTTATATATACACCATTTTGACAGCAAAA
Source organism: Zacco platypus (assembly GCA_038088235.1). Lineage (NCBI taxonomy): Eukaryota > Metazoa > Chordata > Actinopteri > Cypriniformes > Xenocyprididae > Zacco > Zacco platypus. The sequence continues at coordinate 15,844,355 of CM076063.1, read as the reverse complement.
CAAAAATGATATTTTTCCACCAAAAGCCAAACATGATGATTATCAATTATTACCACCGACGACAAACATTTTCCACACAAAACCTTATAGTCCCTGGGATATCACAAGGATCCAGCACAGTGGTAACCCTATTACAAGAGCCGAGGTCTCATCCAGAACATTCTCTAGTGGCACATAAAATCCTTATAACACATTAGTGCACTCAAAGTCAAATAAAGAAACACAGAAAGTGCATTTGTGCGGATTTCAGATTTCTTAAATGATCTCCTTGTGACTCTTATTACCGCCAAGGGGTTTAAGGGGGTGTTGCCGAACAGATCTTTATATTTGGCTGTTATTTCTGGAGCAGGTGGGTGTCAAGTGAGTCAATATAGTCTTGGAAATATCAGTAAAAATGGGTTGGGTGAGTTATTTCTTTCAACTAGACAGCTAGGTGTATATATGTATGCTCTGTCTGACAGGCGTTGTCATGCACAGACTCCATTAGTAGCTATATTTGGAGGAATATTCATGTCTAGAAGCTCCAGAAAAATGATATTGTAGGTGGACAGAAAGACGTTGAATGAGCAGTCGGCCTTGAGCTATTAAAACGCCTAAAGAACACTGCTGATGCTTCAAATAGCCAAGTCAATCTGTCCATCACAATAAAAAAAAAAAAAAGTTTAAAAATTCAGGGGAAATGTGTGGACGCTCTACAGTATAACATGAGCCTGTTTGAAAACTATAACCTTATAAGTGAGTGATTTGGAAGGCAGCAACTTTACAGATCACTAAAAAGCCCTCGACGCAATTGATTCCAATGGTTTGATGTTAGCATTTTGCTATGCTAGCAACATGATACGGTTCAGTCGCATTAGTGACGTTTCAGAGAAATTTTGTGGCAAAAAAAGGTCCATTGTCAATAATGTAGCGATGCATGAAGCATAGTTCGCGTGTCACTTTCAAACCAAGAAGCTTTCTGTTGGTCAATGTGACAATTTTGCCCGACCTACTTGAGCACAAGTGAAATCGGTGTGCAGGGTTGGCAGGTTTTCACAACAAAACCAGCCCAATTGCTACTCAAAACTAGCCTAATCGTGCTTAAAATCAGGATTTTACCCCTGCGGTACAAATCGCATTCCAGGGGGTAAATATCATGTTATTTAGGGTCACTTCAACCAGCGGACATAAAAACAACCCACGGCAACAGTGATAAAATAGCCCAATTCCACGGGAAAACCTAAGACTTTTTCACCCTCATGTGAAACTCATGATTGTGTGGACTCCTTTTTAAAAATAGCAGGATATCGCTCGCAAAATTTGGCTTAACAACAGTAAGTATGAAGTATACTCGATTTTTTTAATAGATTAAACTAATTTCTATTGCTAGGTTTCAGTATTAAATAAAATATATTGAAACCAGCTTTTCTCGACTTGTCAGCCATCTTGATTTATTTATTGTTTTAATACGCAGTCTGCCACAATTCCAACCCAGGCTCAATGAAAAAACATGCCTGTAGCAACATTTTTGCTAAATAATACTTCTTGCTCGTTTCCTGACACTTTCAAAGTAAAATATATAGTGGCGCTAAAAGCTTATTCAGTTTTATCCAAAAACAGATTAACGTGAATCTGGCAATGTATTATTACATTGGTTGTTGTACATAGCACAACACTTCGGACCCGATCGTATTAAGAAAATCAAATGTGAGATAGCAAACAAGAGAAAGTGCATTTGCTAAAGCAACCATGAGCTCTTTTATTGTGTTTCACATGAGTGCTCCACATCCGAAGTGTAATTCTGTACCAGGTGAGGTACCGAGCAAGTTTACTATGTCAGAAAAGCTACATATAAGGAGCTGGTAACATGATGCAAACATCCAAATGTATTGGTTTACAAATCATGCAATCTATGGTAAAATTGTTTTAAGGTCATAATATAGTATTGTGCAAGGAACCGTGCGAAAAACAAACCTTTATTCGATTGATAATCTTCCCCTTAATCATAATTTGTATGCAAAGAAACAAAAGTTGCTGGTCCTTTACTGCCATTAGTGTTCTTTTAAGATGGAAACGGCAGTGAACTGTGTATTTTATGTACGTTTTTGGAGTTTTGCAATAATGTCGCAACAGGCACGCTTTTCCAATGTGCTTACATTGCACAATTCATACGTATCACCTTAAAGTATCAGTTAACCCAAAAAGGTGAAAATGGAGGTTAAAAATCACAGTAATTGTGCATAATATGTTTAATTAGCATAATTAATGCACATACTTTAGTGTAATTATGCTGCCTACCTTTTGGAACAGCTGTCAAACACCCCTTAAAATGCTGTCTAAGCAGGTTTTGTAAATTATAATATGTAAGTTATATTTGTAGGCAAAGAGAACGACAGAGAAAAGACAGACAACAGACAAGCAAAAAGACAAGATTGCCAGACAAGTCGCAAAACCGAGACGAATACTGAAATAGGAAAGGACAGCAGTGGAAAAAAGAGAATATTGGGTAGGTAATTCTCCCATTATCCCCTGCTGACTGTCCCAGCATGAGATCAGAGGGAACAGGCTTCTCTCAGTCACATATGAAGTAAGCAAACAGCCGGGGAAGTGTGACAGCATGGCAGGGACATTTCTCATCCCTGGTGTAGCATACTGGTCCTACTGCTGCTCTGCGTGAGGCCTGCAGCTCTGAGAATTGATGCAGGGACGAGAGACGGCAAGACACCGAGTCCGTTGGGCTCAGCAGACACACTAAGGCCCTGTTTATACTTGGTATTAAGATGCGTTTTGTTCGATCGGATCACAAGTAGAGAAGGGAGACGCATTCCTATTCAGAGCTGGAGTTTTTACACCACTTCTGTCCCGATTTCTTCGAGGGGAGGGTCTATGTGTAGGTAAATATATGGGTTTCTTCAGATCTTTCCATCTAATGTATGAAATAAACTAACAATTTACATATGAACGTGAAAGGAGGCGACGGAGGAACACATGGAGAACACCCGCTTTAGTTTCTGCTCTGACAGCCGCAAGACCGGCCGAACGCTGTGAGTGTGTGTTAGAAATCAGGAATGGAGAGAAGATTGTGATTTTTTTTTTTTTTTTTTCGTCTTGAAACTAAACATGAGTCTTCAGCTGACAGTGTACATCCTGTCTGGCTAGTGCATTTTCCTTAATGTTTATACATGTTTACATCTGGAAGTGGTCAAGCTCAAAATGTTTTAGACCCCGTTTACACCTGTATTTAGCATTTTTCACTTGTGATCAGATCGACCAAAATGTATCTTAATATCAGGTGTAAACAGGGTGGTGGATATATAACATTTATGTAGGCCAAAACCCGGAAGCGAGTTAGCATTTTAGCACTTCCGGTTCCACCGTCTCAAAGTCATTGGGTTTTTTGAATGGGTTAAATGGCTGAAATAAGGTCCGTGGTGAACACAAGCTCAAGATACTTTCAAGTTTTATTCTATGAAATAAAATTAGTTTTGGGGAAAGTTACTTTTAAATATAATGCATTACAATATTGTGTTACTGACTAAAAAAGTAATTGTGTTAGTTATTTTTTATGGAAAATAATGCGTTACATTACTTTTGCGTTACTTTTTCTCACCTGGGCTGAGCTTGTTTGTTTGTTTTTTATTAAAAACAAACAAAAAAAGTTCTATTTTTGGCAAATGTTAAGGTCTATTTACACTAAAAGCCTCGGGCTGAAGGAAATGCATATTTACAGCTGTACAGTCATTTCGTCTGTATGTGAATACGGAAAAATGCAAATGTGTATGTGTGTGGTGTAAAAGACCCACACTGATTACCCATAATACCTCCCTTTTATCTCTAATTACATCAGCTTGATAACACTCTTACGCTTTAAATGAGAGGATTTGCTCGTTTATCCAGGTGTCAGTTTTTCTTCTCTCAGTGTTTCAGAGGTGCAGCTCAAAGTAAAGATCTTGCCTTCAAGTCACTGCTGCCAGAACGATCATGTACGAGATGAGAGCAAATAACCCTTGGAAAATGCATTTGTGGCACTGCCAGAAGTTTGCCACAGGGGTTTTCTTGGAACCCTATGTTTTTGTAAAAGAATATCTTAATTGGCAGTTGGGAAACTCTCGATTTCTGGATTTTAGGAACCTAATTGATACTGATAATTAAGTTGTAAACGTGACTGTTTAAAAAACAATTTAGGTTTTAGATATTTTATGTACTGTTGATGAAGAATAGTAATGAAGCTTCGCTATAAAACCTGAAATTCATTCTCTAATGGCCATCCTTTGCGCTTCATTTTGCCTCATTAGCTCTAATAGTACGTGGAAAAAACAGAGAAAGCCATACATAGTTGCGCAACACGTTCATTTGGATCCGGCCTAAATGATTTTAATGCACATGATGTCAATTTATCACAAGTAGGAACTTCCTAGAATGACTAAAAGGCAGCATAAGCGCATTTATGGGGACAAACCATCATTTTCCAAAGTTTCCTTGACTGCAACAAGGTTTTTGCAAAACAAAAGGCTCGATTAAAACTGATGATGTGGTTCAAAAGTCAATATCTACTAATGATGTTTGTAAAAGAACATGATCATTATACATCGTTGGTTAAGCCCTCACCTTTTCCAATTTTCATAACCCGACTTTACGCTTCAGTGAACCAAACAGGACCAATTATCAAAAACAAACGAAATTACCAGCTTACAGAAGTAACAGCTTCAGATATTTCGTCAAATGAAACATCTACAAATTCGGTTACGCTGCGGTTTTATTGTGATGACAAACTGTAATCAATTGAATAAAGAGTTGCTGGTTTAAAAAGGGCAAAAGCAACTGATATGTGAAAATCCATCAAGAAGCTTATGAACTCTCAGTATCAATTCCTTTTTTTGAGTCAAAAAATACATTTAGTCTTCAATTGACGTGGTTATTCGTTTTGGCATATAATTAACAACTTGTAAACACATAGGATGGGTCATTCAATCACCATTTTGACCATTTTAAAAAGGGGAATATCACATGATCACATGCTTCATAATGGTGAGCCCTCCCTCAGACCAAACAATCCCTCCAAAAAAGCAGTCCGGATGAAGGCTCTGATCATAAATCAAGAAGAGAAACTATGAGAGGCGACGTGCCTCGCTTTGCCTTGCCTCGGATGGCTTTTGAGAGAAAAAAAAGAGCTCGAGTCTGATATCTTGATATGGTTATAATCGAAAGCCCCGGGGTATGAATATGAATTTAACGAGCAAAAGAGGGAAGACTTTGCGCTAGTTCGCCAGTCGCCTCTAATCTATTAAGTGTGAAAAAGGTGGGAAAGACCAGGCTGGACGGGCTTTTAGGAGGCATTGCTGAGGCTCTGTGCTAGGATAAGCTTTTATTTTGTGTTTTCTCTCTGATTTGAAGCATTGAAAAGCTAATAATGTTCACGTTTATGGCTTGTTTGTATGTAGCACATTTAGATTGAGGTTGGAGACTGAATGTGACCCTGAACCACAAAACCAGTCATGTCTTTTATGCCAAAAATCATTAGGATATTAAGTAAAGATCATGCTCCATGAAGATATTTGGTCAATTTCCTACTGTAAATATATCAAAAATGTATTTTTGTGAGATATGCATTGCTAAGGACTTCATTTGGACAACTTTAAAGTCGATTTTCTCAATATTTTGATTTTTTTGCACCTCCAGATTCCAAATTTTCAAATAGTTGTATCAAATGAGATCAAATATTATCCTATCACAAACCACACATCAACGGAAAACTTGTTTAACCTGTCAGCTTTCAGATTATGTATAATTCTCAATTTCAAAATATTGACCCTTATGACCCTTATTTGTGGTCCAGAGTCACAAAATTGCTTTCATTTTCTTCAATTCGAGAACACGGCCATAATCCGACATGTTCAGTAATGGCTGATCACACTCACCATATTGAGTGACTGTGGCAGAAGTCCAGAGCTGAGATGATCTGTCTGAAGAACTTTCGAGCTTCTTTGGGTGTTAATCTACCCTTCTTTACCAGGTAGTCAAACAGCTCTCCGCCTGACACGTGCTCTAAAACCAAATATCTGCAAACAGAAACAAGAGAGAGAAATAACATTATAGACCCCTACATACTTAGTACAGAAACAGGAAGTTTGAGTGGGACATATCAAAGGGCCTGGATAACTCATGAACCTTTAAAGTCCCCCTGCAGCCAATTTTATCCCATAAAACTTATCTTTGATAATCCAAATGACATATTTAACCATTTTTCCTGTGAAAATAATTTCTTCATGCCTTAAAATAGCTTGAATGTAACACGTGGCCCCTTGAATATGCAAATTAGTCCCCGCCTCCACTCAATCACATCAACTTGGACTACCTGTAAACGCTACACAATGAAAACTGGAAATATTAGTTTAATTCAGTCATATATGTTTGAACCAGAACCTGATTCAGAAAAAGAAGAGGAAGATTGAGTTATATGACAAACTCAAGCGCATCTTCTCTTAAATCGAAAACCGCCAACATTTTAAAAATGTTTCCTTCTTCTTTGTTTTTGCTCTATCCTCTGTGCCTCCGCGTGTCATGTGTCAGGTCAAGTCGGGTCAAGTCAGACATTAAATCAATGCGTACAGCCATCTGCTGGAAGCTAATTATTATAGTTTACAAAGTTTTAAATATGGATATTTTTCTCACAAAAAACGAATCATTTCGCTCCAGAAGGCCTTAAGACCTAGAGTCATATGGATTACTTTTATGATGGATGGATGTGCATTTTTGGGGTTAAAAATCTCACACCTGATTCACTCCCATTACAAAGCTTGGAAGAGCAAGGATGTCTTTAATATAACTGATTGTGTTCATCTGAACGAATATAGTCATATACACCTGGTTTCGGGGGAGGAAAATCAAGAGAATTTTCATTTTGGGGGAACTAACCCTTTAAAGTTAATCTAGTACGTCTCCTAGTCGACCTCTTGCTCAGCTGGACGATGTCTCGCCCCCTATAAACACTATCACTTGGGAATAAGATCTCTAGTGTTCCACTAATCTGCTGCACAGCAGTAACTAGACAGACTCCAGAAAATGCCCTTCAATATGCTTTAATCACGGCCGGGACGATTTCAGAGAATTCCCCCTGACAAAGAGAGCACAACAGTTTTTAAAGTATAGGCATGACATGATTCATTACATATTTTTTATCTTTGTTACTAGGTAAAAGCAAATTTGGATTCCTTGATCATGAGGTTAGATATATATATATATATATATAAAACAAAAGAGGAAACAAAACTAGACACAATTACTGTGACACCTAGACACCTGTCTAGTTTTGTTTCCTCTTTTGTTATATTCAGACACACAGTAACTTTGGCTCAAGAGCATTTCGTATTCAGAAGCACATGTTATTTGTGTTTGAATTAAAAGTTAAAATTAAGAATTAAAATTTCCTTCACAACCCTGAGTGCAAGATGCGTCATCAATATTTTAGGTCCATTTTTAAATGTAAACACTTCAGTTTGTAAACATTTAATGGAACACTAGCATAGATGTCCGAATAGCATCAAAGCCAACAGACATGGATTTAGATTTAATGGAGCCTATAATTAAACCTCATTAAAAGAAGTAATGTTTTCCTTAAGACGCTTTTCAAAGAACCTTGTTGAAGTCTCAAAGAGAATAGACAATTTCAACTCCATCTTCATATTCATTTAAACAAGCAAACAGAGTCGAGAGTGATTCTCTTTGGTTGGAGGTTGTACAAGGCAGTGAAATATGTGGCTGACGGCTTCCGTTCTACATCGTCCAAGTGTGTGAACCAAGAGCGCACAATGGAAGGTGAGTGTGAAGATAAAAGGGATGGCCAGAAAGTAAACACGATAAAACTTTTACTGGATTTTTATTTTGTTAAGTCTCCTTGACGACAGCATGCTGTTATGGTTTGAAATTAGGCTGCTTTTGAAAGACTGTCAGGAAAAGTTTGGAGGACTAGAGAGCCTGAACAAACAGTGCATTAAGTTTCTGTGGAGAAACTGTCTTCAAATAGACTCGCTCTACAGTTAAAAAAGGCGAGTCAATGTCATAATTCACAATTAAACAGCATTTGTGAATGTGTGAGTTTCTCTTCCAAGCCAAGTGAGTGGTATGTATCGGCGTTATATGATTAACCTCCACTCTTTTTAACCAGTAAAATAAATGTGAAGCCATTAAAATGATTTCTCCGTTCCCATCACCGTAATTGCATTCTAACGCTCAACCAGCAGCACGATCGCAAGTGTGAGATGGTTTTTTACGACAGCTTACGAGTCAATGCTGAGAAACATACATTTTAGAGTTTACTGTCATTTATTTGTCCTATTTGCTCCATTAGCCAAAATAGGTCAAAATAAAGTCACAACAATTAACTGCAACGTCTCAATTAACTGTGTTTCATCTCTGAATTTTTACATTTGAATGGACCAGTAAATGTCAACGAATCACTTATCGCCACCTACTGGCATAACCTGGCAGCGGTACTACAAAAAATGTGATTATGTCATGACATCATGATCTGAAACCTATGTAACATGGAGAGAGGTGTATGCAAGAAAAAGCGAGAGAGGTGTACGTATTTCATTTACATTAAGTACACTGCGTACAAATCTACATTTTCATGTAATCATTCCTCATAGTAACAGCTTGTTTTATTAAGTTAGGAGCTATAAATACTATTAAAGTAGTCAGTGATTATCTCCTTGTGTAGAATGATTGTCATATTCATGGTACACTGATACGCCAAAACATTATGACCAGTCACAGGGGATCGTTGAGCATCTCCTCACAAGGCCAGATAAGGTCTGGATAGATTCGATGGTAAGCAAACAATTAGTTCTCATAATGAACGTGTTTGATGAAGGAGAAATGGGCAGGAATTAAGATCTGAGTGACTTTGACAAGGGCCAAATAGTTATGGAAGAGCGACGGCGAGGCTTGTGTGTTGCTCCCTGTCAGCAACACACAACAGTGTCCAAGGAGGAACAAACCACAAACCGGTTTAGGGGGTGTTTGGAGCCCAAGGCTCATCGACGCACGAGGGCAATGAAGGATATCCCGTCTGGTCCGAGCCAACAGAAGGTCTACAGTGGCACACAAATTTAAATGACGGTTATGGGAGGAATGTGTCACAACACACAGCGTTTCATGCCCTGCTGCGTATGAACATATGAGTGTCTGTACTGGACCTTGGAGCAGCAGAAGAAGGTCGCCTGGTTCGTTGAGTCCCGTTTTCTTTTACATCACGTGGATTGCCGTGGACATGTTCGCCGTTTACCTCAGGAAGTGATGCACCAAGATCACTGTGGGATGATGATAAGCCGGTGGAGGGAGTGTGATGCTCTGGACAATGTTCTGGTCTGGCCATTCATTTGACGCATGTCACCAACTTAAATATTGTCCCTTCATGACAATGATGTTCCCTGGTGGAAGTGTCTCTTTCAGCAGGATAAAGCACCCTGTCACACTGCACACATTGTTCAGGAATGGTTTGAGGAACATAATGAAGAGTTCAAGCTTTTGTCCTGGCCTCCAAATTGAGCATCTGTGGGATGTACTTGAGCAACAAGTTCGATCCATGGCTGCTCCACCTCTCAACCTACAGGACTTAAAGGATCTGCTGCTAACGTCACCTTCTTGTAGAGTCCGTGCCTCGGCGGGACGGCTTTGTTTTGGCAGCCCGTGGAGGACCAACAGCATATTAGGCAGGTGGTCATAATGTTTTGGCTCATATGCATAGTAAGAATGGTAAAAATCTTAAAAATCACAGTATTACCATGATACCAAGAGATAAAATATTAAACCCGTGCAGCACTTCAAAACCAGAGAAAATATAAACAAGTGAATGATGAGGAAAACAAATAATTTTTATAAAGATTTGTTGATGCCAAAAAACGCTAAGTGAATTATCATGGTGTTTACATGAAGGATGAGTCGTGGCCCCATTAGCAGCTCTCAAACCGCTGAGACTAACAGGCTGCTTCACACTTTCATCATTAAGAGTGTTTTAGCACCAGAAATCCCTCTCATATAAAACCTTTTAAGATCAAACACATTTACACTTGCATTTCTGCCAAACTTTCAGGCTATACACACCACCAAACTTTATTTGTTTTTGCTAAACACTCCCATATTTTGGATTAGCAACTCTAGTCATATTAAATAATTGCAAACTGTGGAACATGTTCAAAAATGGTTATCGTTTGCATCTTAGGATGTACGAGAAAATCTAAGATTACGGTTATTTGTCGTAAATCAAACGATAACCATTCAATACAAATAAGCACAGCAATATTTTACTTTCATCAAAATTGTTATAATACTTACAAATATTTCTTATTTTCGTAGACATCGTGCAACTTTAATACATGTGGGTGTTCTATTAGCTTCAAGATGGCGATCTCTCGCTCCACCTGTGGAGAAATAAGAGATAAGATATTGAACTCAGAGCAAAAAAATATTTTTAATGATATTTCAATCATTTTAATTAGAATTCAATTTAAAATAATTCTTGCAAAAGGTGGGTTTAAACAGGCTTTTATTAGAACAACGACATTCTTTTTGGAAGGAGTGTAGTCCAATAACCAGCCTTAAAGGGATAGTTCACCCAAAAATGAAAATTATCCCATTATTTACTCACCCTCAAGCCATCCTAGCTGTATATGACTATCGTCTTTCAGCCAAACACAATCAGTTATATTATTTTCTGGCTCTTCCAAGCTTTTTAACAGTAGTGAATGGCGCTTACTATTTTGAAGCCCAAAAAAGCACATCCATCCATCATAAAAGATATCCACACAGCTCCAGGGGGTTTCTGTACAGCTTCTGTTTTTGTAAGAAAATTATCCATTTTTAAATGTTTATAATCTAAAATAACTAGCTTCCGTCAGACGGCCTACATAAAGCGCAAAAAAGAGTAACCTCTCTGACTCATTGATGAACGCGGAAGTGCAGAGGATAGAGCAAAACACCGGTCACAAATTAGAAGTCTAAAACAAGAATTTTAAAAGAGAAATGTCGAAGGATTTTTATATTAGAGAAGAGGAGCTTGAGTTTTTGAACCGCGAGATCCTACATCATACATCGCTTCAGAAGTTACTTGCGTTTGGCGCAAATCGGCTTGCGCAAGCTGTTTGCCAGAAGCTAGTTATTCGAGTTTACAAAGTTTTAAATATGGATATTTTTCTTTCAAAAACCCATCGCTTCGCTTCAGAAGGCCTTTATTAATCCCCTGGAGATGTATGGATTACTTTTATGATGGATGGATGCGCTTTTTTGGGCTTCAAAAGTGCCGTACACTACCATTATAAAACTTGTAAAAGCCATAATACTTTTTAAATATAACCCAAACTGCGTTCGCCTGAAATAAGATAGTCATATACACCTAGGATGTTTTGAGGGTGAAGAAATCATGATACAATTTTCATTTTGGGGTGAACTATCACTTTAAAAAAGGTGCAGGAAGTGATTTCTGAGAAACGCTGGGAAAATTTAAATCAACACCTAAACAATTTTGTGAATATTTGCTAGATGGCAGTGTGTAAGTTGGAAAAAATGTATTTGTACATAGTCCTGGCTGTGTGAACAGGACAAAAAAACAAAAAACAAAACAAAAACAAAGTGGGTGTAGCCAATCAGAGTAAACAAGCAAACGAGACATTGGTAGAAGGACTAAAAAGAGAGATGGATGCATTATTACTAAAATACATTTGAAATGGTCAGAGGAATATAACTGGAAGAAGAAGGTTATGATCAGACAAGAGCTTTAGCACCCGCACAAATATTAGAGAAGCTTTTTCAGCGCTGAAGAGTCGTTAGAGTGCGGGAAAGCTTGAAAAAGAATGCCGAGGTTGATTTGTTTCTGCTTGATACGTAACATTCGAATTCATTAGAATTGCAACAGTTAGTGTTGCATAGAGTGTTTGTTATGTTGGGGGTGGAGCAATCATGGGTGGGGGGAGATGGGGGGGGGGTTGATTTCAAATATCAACAGCGTTTCTCAAAAATTGCATACGTGAAAAACTATAGTAAAAACAATCCTAAACTAACAAAAAGTGTGCTAGCATATTTCATTATTATGTTTATAATTTATAAATTACTATCAACAAAATTCATAATGGTATAATTTAACAACACATTGTCACTCAGTAGCTACACTGATTTAAGATTCAATTAGTTGAAAGAACAAGCTGTATGTTTCAAAGGGGGTGTTTACACGAGACCGTTTTCAAAAAAAAACCCAGTAAACTTTTTATACATTAATTTATAAAAACATTTACTGTTCATTCATGTGAGGCCTGAAAACGCAAACTTTTGAAAACTGGTTTCAAAGTTCGAGTTTTTGAAAATAATACCCAAAACTACAAAAAAAAGCGTTCAGTCTATAGGAACGTGCGAATACTTGACAACATAAAGTGACATCGCCAACTACAGGCCAGGCAGCATAATGCAGCCGGATTTCGTGGATCCGTGTGAGCGAATTGTTTTGACAGCGTTTTCATCTGTACATGAAACTTCAAAAAGTAAATGCAAAAGGAAAAACTTTCTGTTTTTAGTACACTGTTGTCATATAAACAAACACTAATCCACTAAAAGAAACGGCTCACCAGAGTCATTTTTTCAGGACTCGTACAATTCTGGTCATGTTTACTGTATATTTTTGTTCCACCAAAAAGAACCTGCTCACAAATCTCAACCATTCAACAATGAACTAAACTAGTTGCGCTGTATGTTTTAGATTCTCTACTTCACGTTAGAACTGATACGGCAGTATTTGGGAGCAGTCAAATCCCAACTTATCCTCTATTAGGCTGCTGAACTCAGTGATTTCATAAATGAAAAAAGATCAGCAAAAAACCCTGAGTTCAGAGCGCAGTGTCAGGAAGAGCACACCTTTGCAGAATTCTTCAGGAATAGTCTGAAAGCGAAGCGTACTTGTCAGTCTATTGAACTGACTATGCTTCTCTAATTTGATTCCCACAGATAAACAAAGATTCTCATTGAATCAAGCTTATGCTGACTTATAAAGCTAGTCTATGTGAAGGATCTCTCTGACCTGACAGGGAACCAACGGAAATCTTAAAATCGTAAGCACTCCGTAAAAAACTGAGCTCAGAAGTCAGAGACCGAACCTAAGATCGTGCCAGTTGTAAGCAAGACAATCGTCTTTGATTTGCATCACTGTCTTCTGGAATATTCATAGCATGCACACCTGCCACTGCAGATCAGAGCAGAGGATGGGGACGTAGACGATATTTTCTGAACCCACCTGACCCTAATGTTTCACAGCAGCACTTTGATCATAGTTCTCAACCAACCCTGAATTACTTACGCTCGCCCAAACACACGATACTACAGTAAATCAAGTGACTCTTTAATGCTTTTCGAGCTTCAGTTGTAACTCTTTAGCTTGACTTTGACCCCATTTTCCATTGACATTTCAAAGGACAGCCAAAGAAAAAATTTGCATCTTGTATCATGTATGGCAACATTCCTCACAAACAAAGTCATTCAAAAGAAATCCATTTTTTTGAAATCCAACCCAACACCCAAATGATGTGTTGTGTTGGAAAACATTCTATAATGGAAATTACATTATTGGAATAAAAGGACCGACTCCTTTGTCTCGCTTATGCTAAATTCATAGGTTAGCTAACGTTTGATGTATCCAAAATGCAAAATTAAATCATATTTTTTTTTAGATATTTTTAGCATAATTAGACCATTAGAAAATACAAATTTAATTAATAATATAAGCCAGCTGGTGAAATGTCACTTGTTGGTGTGTTAAGCATTAATGGTGTAATATAATAGTTTATAATCAGAATATAGTCACTTAAAAAGTTAGGCCTAGCATTAATTTAGTTATTCAAACAAATTTTTTTTTAGTTATTTAATGAAAACCAGGAAGTAACCGTGCACACGGTCAATTTTCAGCATCACTGGTGTCACAGGATCCTCAGAAATCATTCTGATAATATACCGATTTGCTGCTCAAGAAACATTTATAATGTTTTTATATCAATCTTTTTGTGGAAAACCATGATATATTTTTTCAGGATTCTTTGATTAATAGAAAATGAAAAAAAAAAAACAGCAAATATATGAAATATAAATCTTTTGTAATATTATAATGGTCTTTACTGTTGCTTTTGATCCATTTAATGCATATTTGCTGAAAAAAGTACTAATTTCTTTAATAAAAAAATTTAACTGACAAAAAATATCTTACTGATACGTATATCCAGGGCTGGGTAGGTTACTTTTAAAATGTATTTCACTACAGATTACAAAATACATGCTTTAAAAAGTATTTTGTAACGTATTTCGTTACATTACTCAAGTTTAGTAACTTAATCTAAATACTTTAGAATACTTTGGAATACTAATAAGTGTGGAACAAACAAGTTTTTATCTCAAAATTCTGACTTTTTCCCTCAGAATTGTGTAATATAAAGTTGGAATTGCGAGTTATAAAGTTAGAATTATGAGATAAAAACTCACAATATTGAGAAAAGTCCAAATTATGACACTTAACTCACATACTAAATTCACAATTACAAGAAAAAAAAGTCAGTATTGCAAGTTTATATCTCCCAATTCTGACTTTATAACTTGCAATTGTGAGTTTAAATCTCGCAATTCTGAGAAAAAGAAGTCAGAATTGTGAAATGCAAACTCACAAATGCAGTGAGCTTTTTTACAATTATAAAATGACTCACAAACAACTATCCCAAAACATGAAAACAGTCAAAAACATGAAACTTAACTCCGCTTTTTCAGACGGTCAGAGTCAGAGAATCACCAATTGCTGTTTAAATGACATTAAAATTCAAAGTAATCACTTTGGTAATCTAAAATACTTTTCAGATGTAACTGTAATCTGATTACCACCCATTTAAAATGTACCTGTAATGAAATACAATTACTCAAATTTTGTATTTTAAATGCGTAACTAAGTTACTTGTATTTCGTTACTCCCCAACCCTGCGTATATACATGTACAAATATATATCCACACATTATACATATACATACATGCATATATAATACATGCATACATACACATACATATACACATAAAAAGAAACCCCCAATTCTTCAGCACACAATCGGTTTGTTTTCTACAAGCAGAACAATCACTGTTCCCTTCAGGAAAGCACTTAAACCCAGGTTGCTCCGTGAGGAGATTGTGCCACTAATAATTTCGAAAAGCTGTTGTTTGCTGAAAAAGTGTGAAAGTCATGGAAACACATTCGGCCTTGCTATTTATGGCATAAAAAAATAATGAAGTGTCTATTTACATCAAGTGCAAATATCCCACCTTGTTGCCATTAACTCCGCTCACACTGTCAGATTGAGCCAGACTCAATTAGAAAAGAAATGCCTCTGCTAACGGGCGCTGTTAGCTTTAGATGTGACTGACCAGTTCAAATCCAGCTTTTTCCAAACTCATACTTCTCTCTTTTTTCCCCCATCGCACATCAGCTTGGAGGTGTGTTTATTTTTAATAAAAATGAAGAAAACGTGAAAACGAGTATTTAACAGTGGGAATAAAGTGTGGCAGCGGCACTAAGTGCAAAAAGCGACAGATGCTCTTCAGACCAAGTCAAATTCAGTGTGTTTGATTACA
This sequence comes from Zacco platypus, assembly GCA_038088235.1. Lineage (NCBI taxonomy): Eukaryota > Metazoa > Chordata > Actinopteri > Cypriniformes > Xenocyprididae > Zacco > Zacco platypus. Next base: position 15,828,736 of record CM076063.1, on the reverse strand, counting down.
TTAAAATTATAAATGGATGCTGCCTCCTACTCATCTCTAAGCCTGCTCCCCATACACTCCTAACCGTTAAAAACTTATTCCAAATATTAAATCATCTTTAGGCACTTTATTTCCACTTTAAATATTTTCTTAATTACACATAGTGCAAAGAAAATACTGCTGTAAATATGCCATCTATCTCTATTTGCATCTAATGTAAATAGAATCTCTCTCTAAGTAAATACTGCTAATTCCCCTCAGTGTAACTGACATTTATCGCTATTTGCACTTAGTGTAAATAGCCTCTGCCAAAAAAAAAAATTCTGAGCAATGCAAACCCATCTAATCATTCTATAACTAGCCTATGTTTCCTGGTAAATATCTGGTTTTATTTGGCTTCCTGACATCATCTACTCATCTGCTCGTGTTGAAGTCCTTTACTTGCTGTTTTAATTAGGCATACAGATGTGATGACTATTCAGGGAATAAACAATCTGGCCAATGGCTGAAGAGAGTGTTGGAACAACCACGGAAATCCCGGACAAAGCCATCTTGACAAACGTGGCACCACATCAAAACTCACTGAATGGCTGATCCAAAGCCAGTCAGAAGTGCCAAGCAGGGAGTTTGGCTGAGTGGAATGTCATTCAACACAAGCATGTGCCACTGGATCTCTGCTGAGCATAAACCGCTCTCAGGGGGTTGAGGGAAGCCAGTGGGAGGAGAAATCTGTGCTGTTGAGGACTACTCGATAAAAGCAAATTAAGTCAGGCTGAGGATGTCTATAATACCTAGAAAAATCTATCCATTAGCATTACAGTACCATTCATCTCAATGGCAGTGCCTCAACAGCTACACGCCAAGTCAGAAAAGTATATGCGCTTGCATATTTGCTCAATTCCAGAAACTTTAGTATTTTTGTTAACACTTCAGTATGGGGTACAATTCTCACTTTTAACAGTGTGTTCAATAGCTTATTAGCTTGCATATTGGCTGTTTATTAGTACTTAAAGCTCATATTATTCTGCAAGACCATATTCTACGTCCATATTCTAAATCCTACACGAGACCTAAACTTAAACGCTACAACGACTACCTCACTAACTATTAATGAGCAGTAAATTAAGAGTTTGAGGCAAAAGTTGTAATTAATATTGAATGCGTTTCCCATACCAAAGCGTTAACAAATTTGAGCAAATCACCTAAAAATGGTAACCAAAAAAAGTTATGAGGTTTTTCTTACGCCCTAAATAAGTGTAAGTGTTTGAAACTTAATTTACTTAAAAATGAAAAAGTAAGGTAATGCGAATTTTAACAAATGTCATGAATTATTAATTTATTAATTACACCACATGACATTTTACAACCGCAACTAACCTTGCCTTGACAAAAAAAAGTTAAATTATCTAATATTCTAAGAGACTTGTCGACCACATGACTTCAGTAGTGCTTTATGTGGAAATATTTAAAAAAACAAAATAATAATAATAATAATAATAAGCAACAAGTTAGCAGTTAACGAAATGAGTTAAGGTAATGTCAAATCAGGTGCACTTTTCAAATATTTTATAATTTTAATTATCAGAATGTGCTATCAAAATATCAGACGTTCACTCTGGCATTTATGTTAAAAAAAATCTAAAAGAATTTAAATTAGGGCTGGGACAATAAATGAATGCATGACTCGATTCTGACATTTTCACGGTCCTCTCTCGAATCGATTCTTAGCTAAGTTTTTAACAGCAGATGGGCATCTAGGCTAGCTTTTAACAGCACGTTGAATGTAAATTTTTTTATTTTTTTACCTCAGAATGCTTTTATGACTCAAGATTAATGTAAACAGCCCAATGCAAACACCCTTTGCAATTCACTTCAACCTTTTCTAACTTTATGATTGATTTCATATATTAACTTAACAGAGCATTACAAAAAAAAGAAAAAAAAACTCGTCATAAACCGAGATGGCCTTTGAATCTGTCGAATTATTTAGGACTAATTATATTGTGAATACATTTTGAAGGTTGAAACCGAATGTTATCTGCAACAAGCCCTTTAGAATATAGCTCTTCTAGATGTGTGAAACTCCGTGGCAGATAAATTCCTCATGATTAAAGAGTTTCTGCAAATGAGCCCAACTCTCTCCTCCGTCCATTAACATCATGTCCACCCCACGCTCGCCAACTTCTCATTGCTTCATCTTACCATATTGACCCATTCCCTCAAAATGCCAGTTTGCCGACACCTGTGCACCTACTTCTATGAATAGCCGCGCGTTAATTAACTCTACACATCTGTGTGCATGCAGCCATCCAATTTCCATATAACTTCATTAGCAAGTTATTACACCGGGTCTGGCCTAGACTCTACGCCACTTAGAGTCAACGTGGGTCGGCAGAGATTCGGGTTCAGGTTGCAGGGTTCTTGATTTGTGGGGGTGAGTTGAGAGGAAGGCAATCAACCGAGCCAAATCGTTAAAATGAAGGCAGATCATTAGATTTGAGTGAGAACTCCACTGCACGTCGGTGAGTTCGCCAAGCTCTTGCAGGTCACCGGTTTTCGAAGTCCAATAATTAGCGATAATGTAAGTGCCATGCAGTAATAGAGAGCAACATGAACCTCATTTTCAGACATGACCCTGAAAAGTTTCTTTCAACAATACGTCGCACAAAGTCAAGGTCGAGTAAGCGCGCGAGACTGACGTTAATCCAAATTGCTTATTTGACTGGGAAATAATTCGTCTTGTAGATTCTCTTACACTCGATATTGAGTTGCTAACTCAAAACGTACAGGAATCATTTGTGTAAACTCGCTGATCGTTATTGGTCTGTAGAAAGCAGTCACGGAGGTCATCTCCACTCGCGCTAAGGGAGCTAATGATTGAATACTAGGTGTACCACTGCAGTTTTTTAATCTTTTTTTTTTTTGTGGAAACAAGTTGAGTTGGAGAGAAGAGTGGTTTAGATGAGAGCTAGCATTTTAAAGCAAAAACACCAATTCTTTAAGGGTTCAATATAATTCATTATGCACAATCATAGTGTAATTTGAAGGTACAGATGGTGTGTCGGAAAGGGGTAATAAAACACCCCGTGGAAAGGGGTTTTGGAAATGGGATGGTTTAGATAAATTAACCATGGCGGAGTGCTAAACCAACAGCTGTTTCAATCCAAGTGCGTTTTAGAGCCAGTTGGTTGAAATTACCACACAGGAGGCTTCATTAGCTAAACAGCTAGAGTGGTTTGTAAACTGCTATCTTGCTATAGCTTAACACAGTCATACATGGCATTAATACACCAAACATTCAGTATAATACTGCAATTATCTGTTTTATTGTAATTAGATTTGGTATACATGCAAAAATTTCAGACATTCAACAAATAAGTTGGAACTGCACCACTCTGAAGCAAACGTTAGCATTAGCCAAGTAAACAAATGGTGACAACATTAACAAAGTAGCAAAACAGTAGCAAAATTTGTACAATTTCCAAAGAAAATGAGTAGTACTTGCACTAACGCCACAATGCTCGTATGTTGAGTGGTGCTGTGTGGTTTTTTAAGTGGTTTTTAGCGGTTTTCTATGACTTAGCATCACTATTTACAATGGTAGCATTCTAGAGCCAGCTTTTTTTTTCTTTTTTTTTAACATTGCTAGGAGAAATGACAAGCAATAAGTGAAAGCTACGCTTTGAGTTCAACATAAAAGGAAGTTATCCTAATTACTGTATCTTAACGAGATAAAATGCTGCTGCTGTATGAACTACAAAAGGTGCCTTGCTGAAACAGAGCCACAGAAGGGACAAAACCTTGATTGTGATCCAACAAATTAAATGTTGAATAACAAGTTTGGCCTTACACTGAGAAAAAAGTCTGAAACATTTCAATGGATACATGACTTCAGAGTGTGTTGCACTTTGCCCATGGTGCATTGCATGCTAACTTTGTTTTACTCTAGACTTGAATTCCTTCTAATTTGTTTCACAGAACAATTAAGTCAGTACTTATGCAATAATAATCAGCTTCAGCGATGGCTAATTTTTCTTGCTCAAAGGCATTCCCATGAAAACCGTTTCTAAAACTGCAGCTTTGCTCCTGCTTTAGTTAATTAGGGTAATTACCGAGCTAGCAAGGTAAATTAATTGTTTTGAGTTCATTCAAAATGCTTTAACAAAAATAAATGGGTTCTCAAGACATAAAGAGTTTCTTGTAAAGATCGTAAAGCAGTAAATACAAATTATTTTAATTTACTTCCCCTAGTGGTCAGGAGCAACTTGAAATGCAGCTCCCTTTCCATTAATGCTGTTGTGTTGTTAAACTGCAGCTTTGATAATATTGTGTTGTGCCTCCTATAGTATGCTTTGCCAATGCTATCATGGAAAAATAAAGATAATCAAATGTGTTGGAATGTAATAGAATTGGTCTGCACACAACAATGCCACAGATTTGCATCAGCAAATCAAAGAAACATTGACAACATTAAGACTTGGTTTCTGAGAGACAGGGCTTAGACTAAACCAGAATTAGGCTTTAGTTCAATTTGAATATTTAAGCAGCCTTTATAAACGTATCCCTGAAAAAAAAGCATTGCTGTTTTGCATCTTGAAACAAAACAATGGCACTGACATATTTAAAGATATGACAGTTCAAGTTTCTAATTTCAGTTAAACAGCAACAACCTGCATTTTTTCTTGGACTATCTTAAGCCTTATCTGTGAATTGATGAATTACTACACAGGAACAAATGAGTAACAATATTAACATTCTCGTAACCGCCTTTAACTAACAAGAAACAATGATTAATTAATAAGCAATAGCTTTTTATACAAGAGTAAGTGTTTAGTAATACTTGAGTCAATACTAGTGGGTTACAGTGATCTTCACTTAATTAATTATACATCATGCATTATTCACATTACTTATGAACCTGTATATAGGAGTTCTTGGTATTCCTCTGGGAGGCATGAAAAAATACTAGTTACTGATTAGCCATTAGTGAACTACATTCAACTGAATACTATTACTAGCTTACTAATTAATTAGAGTTTCTTGTTAGTTACTAGAATGCTAATATTGTGTTACTCATTTGCTCCTGTGTAGTTATTCATTAATGATGGAACAGTATTCTAAAGTGTTTCCTTAATATAATTTTTACATTTTCTCTGGCATTAAGTGGTAACCTTAAGTCAACCTTATCAATCAACTAGTCCGTTTGAACTGAAACATTTTATTTCTGTTAAAGGGTTAGTTCACCCATAAAATGAAAATTATCCCTTCATTTACTTACCCTCAAGCCATCATAGCTGTATATGATCTTCTTTCAGACACATACATACGGAGTTACATTAAAAATATTCTGGCTCTTCCAAGCTTGATAATGGTAGTAAATGGGGCATGAGATATTGAAGCTCAAAAAAGCACATCCATCCATCATAAAAGTAATCCATACGGCTCCAGGTGGTTAATAAAGGCCTTCTGAAGCGAAGCGATGGGTTTTTTTAAGAAAAATAACCTCAAAGAGCTGTATGCATCAGAAAGAGTGACATGTGACACGACGAATGACGTAGGATGTAGGAGTACCATAAACATAGACGCCTCTCATGGCTCAAACAAATAGGGCTGGGCAACAAACTCAAGCTCCTCTGACGTTTCTCTCCAGAAAACGTAGTTTTAGACTTCTAATGTGACCAGTGTTTTGTTTTGTTCTGACCTTCCATGTTCGTCAATTTGTCATGCGTCAGAGGTCATTTATTTCTCCGTAACTCGATGCGTACAGCTGTTTACGGAAGCTACTTATCATAGTTATAGTCATATATTTTTAAATGTGGAATTTTACTTCCAAAAACCCATCGCTTCACTTCAAAAAGGCCTTTATTAACCCCCTGGAACTGTATGGATTACTTTTATGATGGATGGATGTGTTTTTTGGGCTTTAAAAACTCACTTGGAAGAGCCAGGATGCTTTTTAATATAATTCAGATTGTGTTTCACTGAAAGAAGAGAGTCTTATACACCTATGAATTGAGGATGAGTAGATCATGAGATTTTCATTTTTGGGTGAACTATCCCTTTAAGACTGTTGTGCAGTAAACCTGTCACCTTTGCTAATAACTTTATGTTGCTAATCGTATTGCATGTTTTGCTGTTTGTAAAGTTTTTTAAATCCTTTCTTGGAAAAATAAAGCTATTTGACTATCTATTTCAATAAGAATTGATGAAGAAAAAAAAAAAAGAGTTTCAATGTCCAAGAAGCACATGAGTCGTTATCAAGACCTTGCAGAACAATACATGAAAAATCATTCATCCACCAAACTAGTGAAGATGGACATCCCGTCATGTTAAATAAAATGCTTCTAACTTCGCGATGGACGAATATCTAGTCTCACTGCAGCTAAAAGGAAAAAGTGAACTGACACATGATGAAACAATCAGCAACCATTCTCAGCAACTGAGCCCTGCAGGAGCCATAGTATCATGATCTTATGCTGCTACGTTTTCTCCTTTTCCTCTCCTCTCTCATTCCCTTCATCACGGAATCCCAGAGCTCTGTCACTCACTTTCAAGACCAAGAGCCTTTTACGTACCATGAGATCAGAAAGGGACCGACAGACTGACAGCCATGAATCAAAGTTGAATTTTGCCATTTGATCTGAGCCCATTTTATCACTATCCCTCTGATTTTGCTTCATATTTTGGAAAGTTGCATAGTCCTGGAAAAGCACAAAGGGGAAACATTTGGGCTGAGCTAAGCTGGTGTGCTTCTATTCCCCAGTCGTGGTGCTGATGGTGCTAGCTTGGTTTGTGCCCAAGGCCTTAACCGCATCTCTGTTCCTCATTAACACAACATGTGCTGAGTGTGAATGTTCTTTGCAGTGAGTAGAAGGCATGGCGGTGTGAACACAGCTGTTAGCATTGCACAGCGGTGACAAAGACAAAGATCACTGGAAGGGAAGTGCAGGGAAGGGAGGGGGACTGGCATATTGTACTAGTGAGCTAAAAGCCTTGTGTTACAAGAGACGAGAGCAGTTTGATGAGTCATTTGAACCACATTAACCTTAACTGTTCATCTTTAAAGTTAATAATGTATTTAAATTATTGCCAAATGGCTACACACAGACCAGAAACAAGACTCTTTATCAGTTAATGATGGATAAACAATATATATATTTTATTATACAATTTATTTGTATGATGGGATTTAATTACCATTGTAACTCAACATGCTGCAAATATCACCTACAATCAATCACCAACAGTTCTCAGCAAAATTTGAATAAACTCAAAATCATTTGGTTCCGACTAGAGCTGTCAAGCGATTATATATAAATTTTTTAAAAATCAAATTAATTATATGATGTGGTTATTAATTAATAATCGCAAATTAAATCGCACATGAAATTTGGCTGAGAAATTTCCCCTAAAATTTAATTTAAAGTCATTATTGTGTAAAGCATCAAACATTACAAAAAGTAGCTTAAGAAAGAAATATTTCATTTGATTCAGCATATAATTTATTACACAAATGTTTGGTCCATGAGGTTGAATACATGATGACTCAATTTTCATTTTTGAACTATATGATGAACTATACCTTTATTGTTTTTTTTTTTAAATATGAAAATATGAAATTATACTCTAAATAAGAAACTAAAACTAACAGTAAAAATGGCAGAAAAATGTATTTTCTTTTCTTTTATTCATTCATTCATTCGATTCACTCAAGCGACTGAATCATTCAGGAGTGAAGTAAACGGTTCGTTGAATCATTCACCCAATTTGTTCCAAACGTGGATTCGGAAATGAAATGCCGCTGTTTGTTGCTCGGAAATAAACAGTTCTGCTTTACATTTCCGTTGTCAAAATTGAGCAAAACGGACAATATTGTGTGTAAAATAACAATTTTAACTTCTGATTTATTGAATTGTTGTATTAAATCAGTATCACATTTGCACTAATTTTTGATACAAAAACAGCACTTGTGTGATATTGCGCTTGTTACTTTTGTAATATTGCTTATCTATATCATATGATGTAAATATGAGACCAAAACTCAGACAGGGGCATTTCTTGCCCCCATATCTTTCATTTTAGGGACCTACAGAACTACATTCTATAGTCTTTATAACGTAGTGAGTTGTTGCCCTGCAGAATATTCCTCACCATCAACTATATGAAATGTCAGATGACCTATGTAGGTCTGGGGCGGGGCAAGTGTGTTAAATACATTAATTTAAATGTGCCATTTTTTACCGTAATCTAATTAACATATTAAATCAACAGCCCTAGTTATGGCATTTTAAGTTTATTGTAATCAGTTATAAATGCTCAGTTCCTAACCTTATAAGTGAAGGTTTATTTTTAAGGCAATTAAAAGAAAAACTGCCTCTCTTAATACCACAGCTGTCAATCAAATGGGTCTCTGGTGGACCACAGTAGCAAAAGGAAGTTGTCTCATAAGAGTTTGAGTGCATTTGTCCTTCCGCAAAGTGTACTTAGACTCTTTTTTCCTGAAGATCAGATACCGAAGGATGATGAGCTGAATCCATAAAACCTCACCAATGAGTCAAACACAAAGCATGATGAACTACCTGCCCAAACAGTTTGTCTCAAGGTCATGCAAATACACACGAGGCCTCTGCGTCTGATTTGCTTCTGTATGCGGTGTGTTGCCCTTTATTTGCACAGCCAGCTTTCGTGAGCTGCTGGAACGCTGCAATGCTTCTCCTGTTTAACTCGCTGCTCAGGGATCAGCTCGGCTTTGTGACATTCGTTGGCATGTTTCAGGAGTACTGAGGGATTCAGATTTGCCTCCTTGTCAGGATAATCTAAAGATTCCGGTCCAAGACGGCAGAATGCTGCCGACTCATCTTTTCCCTTTTCATTTAAAGCACGCTGTGCCACAGGAATCTAATGTAGCAGGAAATGACAGGAAGTTCAGTTCAGAAATCAGCTGAGACAAGAGCATCAACTATGAGTCTAAAGAACACACTCTGAACAATGCAAGTGATAAGGAGATCTTGTCTCCAGGTTCACTTCAAATAGGAAAGGCTTCGAGAAAGACAAATGAAAACCGCACTTCTTCACCGAGAGTTGCTGTCAAAACAAGGTGCTTCAAATCAATGATGTTATCTCTACCAGAACAGGGGCTTTAGGATGTTGTAGGGTTAACAGGCTATGGGTTATCAATAACAGCATGCTGTATTTGATTCCTGGCCTGCATTTACCAAGGGTAAATTGCACTCAAATTGACTTTATTTGAGATGGAAAGCAGTAGAGTACTACACACTCACATCCACATCGGCAGGATCCAAGTTAATCTCAGCGGTGTTCATCTCCTTTACAGAGAATCCAAAGATCCTAATAAGGGTGCATCGTCAATACCTCAGAAACAACGATCGATCTGAAAACACCATGACTGGATCAGCTCAATCTAACTACAGCAACAGGAGAGATGTGATGACTATATCTCATTCATAGAGATATTTTGATTCTATTCACCTCCTTCCACTAGGACCAGCCCAATGTTTGCAGAATACCCACTCACGCCCCTCCAAGGACACAGTCTTGCTTCCTTCAATCAAGCTCAAAGCTGAGCTGAAAACACAAAAAGCCCTTCTCCCAATCACAAGCTGACATGCAATGACAACTCTGTCAATTTAAGCTCTGATGGCGGTTGAGTTATGACACAACCGAGGCACTAGTCGGTGCTAACGGACATATCCTTTTATGACCTTGTCCATAATGGAGTCTAATGGTTTATGATGTGAAGTGCTGGAGAGAAAGGTCATCTGAGGTTTCACTCCATGCAGTCCCCCTTCCTGTGAGTGCAGGGAGAATAATGGGAATGATTTATCATTGAGGATTTTTATCACGGTTAAACAGAGGCACCGCTGGCCAAATCTAGGGAATCCTCTTCATGGGTAATGCTGAATGGGGTGGACCAGAACAGATTTGCTGCCCTTGGCTAAACTTGGTATGAGGTTAGCACCATCATATCCATATGATTTCAAACATGATTGGGATAACTGTATTGAATTTAAGGTGAAGAAATGGGAAGCTGGTGAATGATAGTAGAGGTTTGAGAAGACCCAGACAGGTAACAGCAACACCTTCATAAGTTCAGATCAAATTATTCTTTAAAAGGAAAATAATTGCAATAATTCTGCCCTCTAGTTTTACACATGCGCAAAGTAAGGAATGAACGAGAAGACGGCACTACTTGTGCAAAATTCAAGAATAAATGGTCCTCCGAATGTATTGGATGAAGTTCACTTTCCTTTCTATAGATCTCAATAGCCTCAGCAGTTCAATGATAAGGTTAAGCCTTCTAGAGACTGAACCGATCAATATAACTTGGCCAGATCATTATAGTCAGCCCTATAGCCAAGTGACAACTCATGGGTTATTTCTTCTTTTAACAAAGTAACTCCAATTGGAAAGTCTCTATCATTTGTTGAAAAGCTTTAGGTAAAGAGCAAATTCAGTCAAGGTTTGAGTTCTTCTGGCTATTTCAGACCAAATACTTATCACATGAAGTCAATAAAGCTTCAGTGATCTGTATTGGTGTAGGTACATGCTGGCTCAACTTGACTGCCAATTGTTTTCCTGTCTGGAAAGAGCTCGGCACAAGTGGCTATTGACGCATTTAAAAAGGAGCAGCGCTTTGGCCATGAGCCCGTATGGAATATCTCGATTCCTGAAACACGGTTCAACACTGGAACTTGAGCATGATTGAGCAATTAGGGCTTTCAATCTGCAGGGAGCCGTCGCCACTCATTAGCTCTCACCAGCAGAATCCACATTTTACACCCACCACCAACCTGAGGGTGGTCAGTCGGAATGATGTTAAGCAAAACACTTCAACATGCTTATTAGCACAAACTGCCAAGCGCCAAGATGCATCCAGACGGACTGTTTGCCATAAATGAGGCTATGATGAAGATGGAACGGCATGAAATGTTACCCAGCATGGACAAAGATAGCCTTGGCTGTGGGTGGTCGGTTTTAATTCCTTTTTCTTCGCTGTTGTCCTGCAACAAAGACCACTATGATTTAGTTGACTGTTACCTCATCAAAACTGAAAGATTAACAATAAAAACAAACTCAAAACAAGAGATATGTCAAACAGTTCACAGTAATAACCCACTTAAATGAACTGCAAGTTTATCCCTCATAGCTGTGTTTTCATTTGTCTTTAATTAAATATGGCATTTTCCATCATCTGAGCAAAAATAGATCTCATTATCAAGATTACTTGAAGCCTGTTTCAAACTGTAAGCTGTAAAGGTCAAGATGAACTCAAGGTTTGTTGAAATACACCTAAAGAAAATGTCAAAAACCCTGTTCACACTGGCAGTGACTTGCAGCATCAAAACAATGGAAAAGACGTTCATTTTCAAAGAGAGTTGGTGATTTCCATTGACATGAGCGGCGCTATTGGCTACAGAAAATGGGCATGCCAAGCAAATTGACAAGGTTGGGAATAGTGTAACTATGCAAATGAGCTGCAATATGACGCACGACTACAAATGGAAGTGAAAACAGTAGAGTGCACATGTGAGTGTAGGCAAGATGGAAAAGAAGTTAACATTACTTTGAGGGATTTTACTCTTCTATATGCTTGGTCTCTGTCCCCATGCGAGGATATAAAAGATTATATGTGGAAAAACATGTCATAAATTGTCAGAGTAGTCGCAGGATGTACAGAGACATGGCAACCTTCAAAGACTGTCAGAGTGAATAGTGGTTAAAGTGATAGTTCACCCAAAAATTTAAATTATCCCATGATTTCTTCACCATCAAGCCATCCAAGGTATATTTGACTATGGTCTTTCAGATGAACACAATTGGAGTTACATTAAAAAATGTTCCAAGCTTTATAATGGTAGTGAATGGTTTTGCCATTTTGCCCAAAAAAGTGCATCCATCCAGCATAAAAGTAATCCATACAACTCCAAGGGGTTATTAAAGGTGTTCTGAAGCGATGCAGTTTTGCAAGAAAAATATCCATATTTATAACTTCATAAACTAAAATAAATAGCTTCAGGTAAACGGCCTACACAAGTCAACTTGCGCCAATAGAGTAAATTCTGAAACGATACATGACGTAGGATGTTGGGATGTTGGAGTGTAGGAGGGCTGGGCAACAAACTAAAGTCCATTTACTCTTATATCAAAATCCTCCAATATTACCCCTTAAAAATTCTTGTTTCCGTGTTTAACGCATTAGGTCGGAGGTTACTCTGTTGGCGCAAGTCGATTTGTGTAGGCTGTCTGCTGGAAGTTAGCTAGTTTATAAAGATTTATATATGGATATTTTTCTAACAAAATCTCATCGCTTCCCTTCAGAAGGCTTTTATAAACCTTCTGGAGCCGTATGGATTACTTTTATGATGGATGGATGCATTTTTTTGGACTTCAAAACAGGAGAGCCGTTCAATATCGTTATAAATCTTGGAAGAGCCAGGATGTTTTTTAATATAGGCTAACTCCGATTGTGTTTGACTGAAAGAAGATGAATTGAGGGTGAGTAAATCATGGGATAATTTTCATTTTTGGGTGAACTATCCCTTTAAGAGAGAAAAAAAATTGACTGTTCTGTAAAATTACAGAAACCTCCAGCTACATCATTCCAAAATAATAAGTGTTCATCAAGTGTTGTGGACACAGTCTCTTGACATGACACAACACAGCAACAGAGGTTTCAATTTGAAAAATGAGTGTTGAGGCAACAGACAATAGCAGCCCAGAAAGAGAAAGAGAGAGACAGAGAAAGTGAAAAGTTTACAGCAGTGCCGTTTTACTGGATTGACCAGCTGCAAAGTAATCTGAACTTGAAAAATACCCACAGTAATTCAGCAATTTCAGACGTTCAGAAACCGAGTTGGTCTCTGACATTTCAAGCGGTGCAAAACCTTTCGCTACAAAAATCCATTCCCAATTTAGTGCAGCATGGAGCAATCCATACTCACTACAATTCATGTCAAGGACAGAAGAAAATCTACAGAGAATGGGGAGCAAAATTAGAGAGGAATGTCGGATGACCTTCCATTGATCAGGTCACATCATGGACTTCAAAAAAAAAAATGTAATAGGAAAGGTACTGAAATACTCCCAAAGTAACTAGCAACAACTAATAAAATAATTAAACATCCACACTCATGTAATTGAATTGATGACATGAGGGTGACAAGAGTCCTGCAGGGACATGCTATACTCAATGTTAAATTATTACAACAAATAAGTTCAAATGAAATAAAAAACACAAAATAGATTCGTTTGGATATGAGAACAACTGACATGTTACAGGAAAGTGAACAATAGTAAACAGTGAAATATATATATATATATATATATATATATATATATATATATATATATATATATATATATATATATATGTTACTTGTCAACTTTCCATGTACAAAAATCTCAAAAGCTGCACAGAGAAGTTTGTCTCATTTCATAAAAAAAAAAAAAAAAAAAAAAAAACCGCAACAGGAAGGTGGGGGCGGAGGTAGACAAGATGAACGCGCAAATAAGATCCGTGAAGAAGTTGTGGAACACTTGAGGGTGCTTAAGGTCTTTATGAGGAGAAAACGCAGGGGGAGAGGGAGGGAGGCTGGGAATCCTCAGCAGGGAGACACTTCTATGGCTCTGGGAGAAATGAAGGGAGCATCTATAATCATTTGGCGGTGTGGAACCAAATGAAGGCGGAGGGGGGGAAAGCTTGCACTGTCATCCCAGTGTCAGGATAACCTGATTAGAGCCAGCCGTGATTCATCTATCGCTTCCACTCTTTCATCTGAGCTGTTAGGAAAACTTCTCCTTCTGTGCGTTCCCTCCATCCAGCCGTAGCTTTCTGCTTCTCAATTACTTACTTTTCTGACTTTCTTTGATGCTTTTTTTTTTGCATTTTCTCGCTCTCCCAAGCAACGTTTTCCAGTCGTCTCATCTTTCTGTCACATGAGGAATTATTGGCTCAGATGCACATTATAGTGCACATTCAAAAGCATAAAAATCTACAAAAAAAAATCCCCAAAAAAGAGACACTTTGAGACAGAGGCATTCGTTCACGCCTCAGGTCAGAGCTCGATACGATCATGTGTCGATATACTGCCATTCATTTTCGAACAATATTACACTGATACTTTATAACTGTAACGGTTATGTCCGGTTATAGTTCAATTTTCACTCTGTTTGATCTGTTCCCGTTTTCCCACTTCCTTTAACTGTGATGTTTATGCTTATTCAACCCTCATCCCGCTGATCTCTCCCACTCTCAAGGCTGTAATTAATTGTTATCCTCATTAAAAAAAAAAAAAAAATCTCATTTAAATATTTAACTTTTTCATTAATAATCTCTTCATAAGAGGTAGCGATACCGCCGACACTGGCCATGATTACACTTTCTCCGAATGTGATACTTGGTAAAACTATGTCATTAAATAAACATTATATAAAATATACTTTTTGATTATTCTACAATAATCTGGGGGATTACGAGTTTTACTATTAGGTGTGATTAATTGTGATTAATCCTTTTTTTTTATCTTTTCGCAGTCTTAATTAACTTATTTATATTATGTGCGTCTTACGAAATATCAAGACGAAATATGATAAAACTCGGAAAGAGAAAAAAAGGTTTTGTGGTGCTTATTTGAAGTGTAAGAGTAACAAAATACAATTCCAAATTAATCCAATTAAGATATCATTGAGTTGTGAATTGTGACATGTATCACAATTTGGCCTCAACACATGTCAAGAACATGTGCCATTTTACTGTTTATTCATATAATTCTCAGGATAAATAGTATAATAATAAATAGTATTGATTAACATGTATATATTATGATTATTCCATGAAAGTCACAATACGCCTACATCTCAGTTTCTAGAAAGGCGCAAAATTAGTCTCAGAACCTGGTATTATAGCCGGGTTTCCATTACAGATTTGCGCAAAGCTTTTGCAATATTTTCTAAATGTTGATTAAAAAAAAAAAAAAAACTAAATTGATTTTGGTGTTTCCATTAAGTGATTTAATGTTACTAAAATGTAATGTTAGAAGGTAGCTAGAACTAGCTGTAGTTTTTAATCGAAGGAGATGTAGGCATGTTATCCAAGCATTATTAGCCAGGAAACCTCCCTTATGAGGTGTTTCTGGGTATTTCTCCTTCCTATCTGCTTTGAGGTCTTGATAAATTGTGGCATTTCTTTGTTATTTTGAATCCAGTATTCCCCGTAATTCTTTTGTGTTTCATGAGTTCAATAACGAGCCGTCTCGACTTCTGTCCAAACATACCACGCCATCTTTAAAGAATGATCGACTTACGCCATGTGACCTGTAAATGCGAAAAACTATGAGGAAATATTCCTTTTTTGACTTTCCTGGAAAGCCACCTCATGCGAGTGTAAAACCTCGTTTTTTTGCGAGATTTAATGAAATGTTTCCACTGTGCATATTTTCAATTCCCAATTTGAAGGGTAATGGAAATGCAGCTACTGGCTTCACTTCGAGGTCAGTGGCAAACAGGGTCAACATTAAAATAGTTTGATCTGCATGTTGAGTTACAGTGTTTGACCTTCACACAACACTGGACAGAATGTACCCATGTAGCTTGACATTTGGATGTAGTTCAGTGCACTGGGGAACGTTGACTCGAATCATGTGAGAGAACCTTCTATGACATCCCCACGTCGGCTATTCTTGGCTTAATTCTTTCTTTTTTGGCAATGCAGGGTGACGTCGGGTTCTCTCTCTCCATCTGTCTGTAGGATTGCAGAAGTTATGGGGCACAAGGTCATGCTTTACCCACCCCCACCCCTCACCCCGCTCCTGCCTCAATTATTTGCTTCAGGGGGCAATTACTCCAGCCTCGCAGACCTCTACTTCCCATTTCCCTGTTTCTCTCTCTCGCCAATTCTCCCTCTCTCAGTTCACATCACTCACTTCACATTTACTGCTCCCAACTCATTTTCCGTTTTTGTGCATGCATGTCTTCCCGTTTTAAAATCAACCCAACAGTGTTGGGTTCCGCAGCTGAAACACCAAGGTAATATCTAAAAACTTCTTTTATTTTCCAACAAAAGCTAACTCGAGTTTACACCAGCCAAATCAAACACACCTGAACCAGCTAAATCAAGGTGTTCAGGTAGGTGTGTTGGAGTAGGATTGGAAGAGAAAGTGGTTTTCCCGGCACAGGACTGGTTTCCCCTGGTTTCCGCCAATGATTCACAACTGGTTTGGCTTCAGGACCCATCAACCCCACAACAAATCTAATGATTTCAGCAAGCGTTTTCAAAAGTGAGGCTGCAATGTTAAGCAATGGGAATAGTGACGGTACACTTGTGCTTTCAGAGATCCAGTTTGTGTATTCCATCATACTGGCTTTTTCCAAACCCTCCAAACGATGTAACGCAATTCCTATCAGTCAACCACTTAAATGGAGGTTTATCTAGTGTGTAAGTGCCGTAACCTCAGCCTAAAGTAACACAAATGAAAGCGGATGTCTTCCAATATTTCATTGAGGGCATCCAGGCCAGAACAATAAAATAAACCAACCGCCTTTGTGAGGAGCCGCCTGAATTGGTACCTCTGTTCTGAGATCAGAGTGGATATTGAGCGCCAGTCACTGGACGCTTCAAATCAATACCAGTTGAAGCCGAGGGGAGAGGGTGCAGATTGTGGGATGATTTATGCCTCGCAAAGGGCGTCTAATACCCCGTTCAGAGCGTGATGGGCTCTACTAGGGCGGATGAAAAAAGCAACGCTGGAATCTATAGCTATTTGATTCACGAGCGCACAGCACAGATCTGCAAATCCAATGGGAAAAACTGTCTCAGCTTTTTTCTGCGGGAATAATTCATTCGGGAACAGAGTGTATGACTGCTCGAGGAGCGAATCAAGCATTCAGCATGAGTAGCTGAGAGGTCTATAGTTCTACATCATAATAGAGTTCAGTGGACTGAAAGTTTTGTGTTGCAAACTGCATAAGAAGAGCTGCACCTCACTTTGAATCAATGTTTTTTTTTCCTTCTTGAATTATAACCAGGTGTCTATATAGGTGCATTTGCACATATAGTTATTAAATTGCTGGAACTCAGTACTGTTTGTTGTTATAATGCATCATGTGAGCTACACCCCAAAATATGGTGACTGCCTTGTGAGGTACCCAAAAAGATACCTCAGGTACCAAAAGAGGTTTTCCAAAATGAATAAATTTGTTTGTTGATTGTTTGATTGATCAATCTATCGATCTATCTATCAAATATTAAGTAAATATTATGGAAAGTATTATGAAAGTATAACCAAAATCTTATATTACTGTACGAGTAATTTTATTTCACGATAACAATATACATAATGATAGTTATTTTCTGCTTTAAATAAGGTTTTTGTTATCAAAATGTTTGATACCATTGAAATTTCATAATTCGTCACATTTCAACATCACAAAAAAAAACAATACTAGCCTAAGGAAAAAGTTAGAGAGAAAATAAGAACAAAGGAACTAATTGCAGGCAATTGGACAAAATCTACAATAGAATAAAGAGCTAAAAGAAATGGACCTGAAAAACTTCAAGCACTAAATAAGAGATACTAAATAAATTGTTAGTATGATAAATATTATAATTAGGGCTGCAACAATTAATCGATAAAATCGATAATAATCGATAATGAAAATCATCGACAACGATTGTCATTATCGATTAGTCGGGTCTGCCCACGTGCACACAAAACGTCTGCCAGTCTTGTCAAATTACAGAACTGAATAACGCATTCCTATGGACAAAATGCATTTAAAAACAGTGGAGGAAACAGAGTGAGCTGCTGCGGGAAAGGTGCGTGATCCAAACTGCCCAAAACATGAGAACTCTTTATTTGAAGCTTCAAGCTAATGCATTAGCTCCGCGTTTAACATGGCTTGATCTGTCAGACGCTTGACAGATGCGCGCGCGTCCTCAGCGCAAAACGTTCATTCTATATCCTTATCAGTACGTTTCAAATTCACGCAAGGATTTCCGTTTTGCATAAAGATTTGTCCTGAAACTTTACGTTACTGAATGAGCGCCGGCGTGCGTGCACCCACGTCAGACAGACGGAACGCGCTAGAGAGTAAAACAATTAATGTTCAGCGCAAAAATATTCATTTTGCTGAAATATCTGTTGTTGAAAGTTCAGTTTAGGTTTAAAAATCAGTATGTCATTCAAGTATTTCATGGGAGTAGTAACTGTAAAGGGATAACAGCATGTAACTGAATAAATGTAAGACGTTTCTATTATTTACAAAGGATAAAGAAATGACAGGAAGAGGTTATGTGTGTGTTCCTGCAGAACATTTCTCTTGACTGTTGGTTAACACTGAGTTTGTGTTTTTGATTTTCTTTATTATTATCTTATTTTTTAATGTAGAGATTTAAACTATATTCACTATATACAGTGCTTAAATTTATTAGACCACCAACACCTAAACTAATGGTACTGGTGATTACCAAAATTAGATAAAGATTTTATGTTTCTGTAATGGTTAATACACCAGTATGTGTAAGCTGTTTAGTCACAGTAGTATTTCTAATGCTAAAATATAAATATTGTTGTTATGAATTTTTGAATTTACTGTTTTACAAGAAAGACAGAAAATTGGGCATATTTTTTTATCATATTTTTTCATCAGACTTTTTTCAGATGCCCAATTACAGTCAATAACAGAGACTGTGGAAAAGTACATGACAACAATGCCAGCAAGAATGCAAGCTGTTATCAAAGCCAAAGGAGGACAAACAAAATATTATTTTTTTTGGACATTGTGTTAATAATGACTTTTTGTCAGATCCCTAAAATATTTGTGTTCTCTTTTCTTTGACGGGTAGTCTAAGAAATTAAGCACTGTATGTGTTCATAGCGTTCATTTGGCACAGTTGTTTGAAGAACATTGAGCAGGATGTGTAATAATGTGTTTTTTGTCAATAGAATAACAAAAAAAGAAAATTAGGATTTTTATCCTAAAAAATAATCGGCCAACTAATCAATTATCAAAATAATCGTTAGTTGCAGCCCTAATTATAATATAATAATATAATATTATAATATAAATAAATATTAGTATGAAATTAAATACAAAAAAACACTGCAGTATCTTCACTGTGTAAATTAAATAAATTAAAGTTCCAAAGTGATTCAGTCAGGAGCCATGAGAGATTTTCTCTGTCCGTTTCTTCTTCGTCTTTTGTTGTTTTTTTAATATGACACAGACGACAGCAGGTAAATTAGGCTGCTGTCACTCTAAGAGTGAATACATTGGTCTAATATACTGTTACACATGCGCTCTCTTATTCAACAGTTTACGCTCACGTAAGACACAAATGTTTTACGAGGATACACGCAAAGATGGACATTTTGACACAAGTGTGTGTATTTGACCCTTTAAGCCTAATAAGGCGGCAAAAACAACTCAGTTCAGTACTCACACGCAGGATGTGCGCACATCTCTTACATATACCGAAATGAGTTCTCTTTCTCTGCTTATTGCACTTCAATGGTTTACAGCCACTTGTTTTTAAACAATGGTTCCAGAACATTCACTTCATTGCATCAAGTACAATGTAGACACGGTGTAACAGCCAGTGTAACGGAAAATCAAACCGCAATTTCAAATTGTGCTTTGACTTGCATTCATTATCTCACACTCTAAAAACTGCATTTCTCCTTCCATTTCTCTTGGTCTCCTTATCTGTTTCCATCTATTCCCCGTTTCCCTCTCTCTGTCGTTCTGTTGGTTGTGTCTCTTTGATGCCGTGTCAGTAGAGGAGAGTGAGAGAGCGAGTTACCGTGGATAATGAGCTTTAATCAGGCCCAGAGCTCACAGGAAGCACAATCATCAGAGCGCTGATGTTCAGACTAGCCACTCGCTGTGCCGCTCGCGTCCTTAACACATACAGGGTATGTTCAGAATGCCATATTACCTGCTTTTCTAAAAGAAATGCTGTATTTAGTAGGCTATGGCATATTTATATGTTGAAAAGGTATGTAGCATACTGTGCGAAATGTACCCAAAAAAGAGAAACACATTGGCGTGTATTGTATCTGGGAGTTTGTGTTTATATTTGTGTGTTTGTGTTTTTTATCCCTCTAAACCCAGATATGCTAATGCTAATCTACTTACTTGGCTGACTTTGAAACTTGCTTGAAATCTAGATTAACCCTCTAGTTTTTAAGGACGCACTGAACCGCTCACATGAAGGAAAGACCATGTATATTTATATATACAAACTCACAGACGGGGTCTTATCTGCTTTTTGCAGACTACAGTGTGTAGCTATGTGTCAGTGTAAACTCTATAATCTCAGGAGTTTTACAAATGTTAAATGTTCCCTTAGGCCTTGACAACGCGCCACATCCCACTCGCATTCTCACACGTATACAATACATTCGTGTTCAATCACAGAGACCATCAGTTACACAGTCCCTATCAAACAAACTCTGTTCCAGAGCCTCGTGAGCTGGATTGCTATATACTGTTTACGTAGTCAGCTAACTTCCAAGGTAAGCTAAAAAAAAAAGAGAGAAGCGAGTGATTTGAAACGATCTTCTGTGCATTTCAGGAAACTTTACACACCACACTAAATTTCACTCCAAGAGTAAGGTTCCTCACAACTGATAGCATGTTGCTAAGCTAATAATGTGATTCTCTAATACGCTGGTAAGAATAATGCATTTAATTAAAAATAACACTTGTATTGATACTTCTCATTACTGAATAAAACATGTAGTCAAATTTAATCTCCATCTGCCATCTTGGATGATTTTTGTCATTTGTGGTGTTGGTATCTGGAATTGTCTTATCTGTAAAAATACATGTGAAGCTGGTGTCGATTTTGGCCAAAATGAGGTATTTTAGAATGTAATTTAAAGTCATTCAAACATTCACTGAAGCTCCAGAAGGAAACATGATGCTGGGGGATGAACATTTTTTTGAATTTGAAGATCAAGGTAAATTGTATTAATTTGTCTTCTGGGAAACATGTAAGTATCTTCTGTTGCTTCCGAAGAGCAGTACTAAATGAAAAACATTTTAAACAAAATAAGAAATTTCCACACATTTTAATTCTGTTCAAAAGTTTTCACCCCCCGGCTCTTAATGCATCGTGTTTCCTTCTGGCGCATCAGTGAATGTTCGAACCTTTTTTATAGTCGTGTTTGAGTTCCTCAATTGTCCTCAGTGTGAAAAGATGGATTTCAAAATCATGAAGGATTGAAGGACCTGAAGGATTTTTCTGAAGAACAGAGCTCAGTTTAATTGTTCAGAACAAACAAGAGACTCATGAACAACCATCACAAAACAAACAAACAAAAAAAAACCCGGCCGTAGATCATACGACACGACACTATTAAGAACCAATAGTTCACAAACTTTTGAATGGGGTCATTTTTATAAATTCACTTTTTTTTTTTTTACATGCACTTTTTATGATCCTTATATTGTGTGAAAATTATTCACATATTCACAGATTCTGCAAGTGGTTCACATACTGTGCCACTGTATATACATTCAATTAAAACATTTACAGTCTGTGATAAAAACTCCCTAGTAGTTTTTTTTAATATATGTGTCTAATTTCAATGATTTTGTACCACATTCCAATCATTTGGAGCAGCAAATTCAAAAGCGGAACGACCGTAAACGGTTTTCTTTCTAGGGATTATTAAAAGAATGTGATAAGATGATCTGGTTGTATATGTACTAACATCTAATTGTTGTAGAACATCTTTATGTGCATTCCTATACACCATATCACCATAGTCAAACAATGGTAAAATAGTGGTTTCAACAAGGTACTTCATGACTGATCAGTGAAAGAGCTACCAAACCAAATTCCAAGATATTTATATGAAGATACGACAAGTTTTGACTGTGTTTTGATCAGTGATATTACATGGTTTTAATCGCTAATGGTAAAGTGCCCTTACTGTCGTATTGCGATACCCCACAGAATGCGATTTCGAACGAGGGGGGACTTCTATATATAAAAAATACTAAAATAACACTAGGGACTCAAGCTTCCAAGTCCAAGTTCCAAGTCTTCTTAAATTATTAGATAAACAAACCAAAATTACATTTGATATTAACCAAAAACCTTACATGACAGACATGGTCACTACTGACTATCACTGTACAGAAAAGTGCAGCTGGGACATTCTGCAAAACTTCTCCTTTCGTGTTTCACAGATGAAAACGAGTTCAGATGGTATCAAAAGACATGAGAGTTAATAGCCACTTTTACTTTTTTGTCATTCCGATTGACAGATTCGGTGAAAGAGACGTTATCTAATCCGATATGGTGTTTAACATGCGCCGGTGTTGGGCCAAATATCCCAAAGTAATCAGTTTAATGACAGAATCAGTAATCAGCTTATATGGCAGAATTTTCATTTAGTTCGGTTTATAGAACGGTTTATTCCACTCCTCTCAAACCGATTACAATTTCATTCGGTTCGGGCATTTCTATTTCTGATTGAGGTGTTTATATGGAGCATTTTCATTCGGATGTGACTTTTAAACCGATTGCAATGCTCCATGTAAAAGCACCTATTGAAGTAATAAAGAATTTCATATTTTTGGGTGAACCACTTCTTTAAGCCCAAAATGAAATCCTTATCTAACTCTCATAGCTTCATCATAACATCTTTTTCTATCTAATCCTCTTTCTTATAATCCTTCGACACAGCTGCTGTGAATTTATCCTTGTGTGCTTGTGTGGACTTCATACGGTTATGTCCTCTACATATAAAATCAGAGGTGTGGACACCCGAAAGAATGACTGTGAGAATCTCATTCCCAGTAGTACACGGCGTCTGGACGAAGGTGCCAGGACGGAAACAGAGAATGCAACATTTGCATTTAAAAAGGTGACATTTGCAATGCTGGTCTGGAGGCGCAGGAATGAGAGGAGAGACAGGTGCTGGGATAGCCCATATTCATCTCGGTGACAGGACGACAACAATGAGAATGTCAAAGCCAAGAGTAAGACAGCACACCAAATCACACACACACACATATGCTCTGAACAGAGGCCGCTGTCCAAAATAACCCTGACAATCCACCCCCTCATCTCTCAAACCCATGCAGAGATAAATTGGTGGCTGTTCAAATCGACTTGTACCTCATACCGAAGTAATTACATGAAAACAACGGCTGAAAATTGTAATATCTGTTGTAGTCACATTAAACTTCAAGTTCAGGCAGGGTGGTACATGCATTATTTATGTGATATGTGGAATAAATTACATTGTAAACACAGACTGTTTAGACCTGAGGAGCATATGATTAGTGTGAGTTTAATCGTCTTCATTGTTTCTGAAGTGCAGTCGGGTCGTTCGGAGTTCACGTGGAAGAGTTAGTGCTGATGAGACTCAGATATGGGGCTTGTTCGCTCTGTGAGGGGTTCTGATTGGCAGCCATGAGTGCAGGGAGCAGTGCTTTAACAATGAACTGCTATGTATGCAAAAAATGATTTGAAATAGTGTAATGGTGATCCCATGTACTGTACATTTTTTCTTTAGGGGTGTAACGGTACATGTATTCATCCTGAAACATCACTTTACGGATGTCACGGTTCGGTGCGTACAGTCAGATGACGAATACAGATACTCCAAACCAGAAGGGGGCGCGAGCGGTAATGTGATGCTGTTTGCTAACCGCCAGCGCAGAAGAGGAACAGACGGTCTATGAATAGATATGTTTACGTGTAATCTCTCAACCAGTGTTTCAACCACAGAAACACATCAATAAAACAGCTCCAGAATAATATCTCACCTAGCATTACATTTACCTCAGGAAAGTCATTTAGTGTCCACAGAATGTGAGTTCACTAGTGAAATTAACTCTAGAAAGGAGCTTTTCTAAATATATGTGCCATATTAGCTTATATATTGATTATATTCATGAGCACACTTCACCTGTTAGTAATGTCTTAATTATTTAATACATGTTTTAATAAATTTGTCATGAAAACAAGTTATATTTATATTAGAAATATATTTAAAAAATGAATTGGAGTAAAAAAAAAAATATTTTATAATTAGATTTAGAAGTTAATGCAAAACCTGCCTTATGTGCAAATTATTTTTTCTAAAAGATAAAGAGCAACTGAATTTAATAGTTTGGGCTTTGATGCTAGTTGTAACCTTTAATTTTATAGTAATGTGCAAGAAGATAGAGTGATAGATTTTTTTTATCCTTAAGAAAATGTTAAGTATAATTAAATTTATTTAAAGAGAGAGACACAATTTGTTCAATAAACTATCGTTTAATAAAAAAGCAGCATTTTTTTTGTTTAGTTCCCTCCCCCTGCTGTACCGAACCGTGACTATAAACTATAAATTAATCGTAAGGATTTACCTATTTACTGTATTAACAGTGACCATGCTTTGCATATTTTACATTTGAAATTTCTGTAACTAGCATTTCTGTACCTGAATAACACTATTAGAACTACCTAAACTTAAGAGCAAATATTATGAGATTTAAACACCATTGGTTCAAATGCACGCTGGAGCTTTCAAAGGGGGCGGGGAAGTCGCTAAAATGGCACCAATGGCGGGAGTCCACGTCTCTCTTGCTTCTCCTGAACCCATTGAGTTTTAACAGACCCCCTATAGCATGTGCTGGGTTCAGTGGGGGGAAATTGATAATGAATGGGGGGAAAGTCACGTGAGAGGCAATGCCTCCATCACGCTATGATTGGATAGGATCAGATATGATTGGATATGATTGGTTTGCGCTATAAATCCCGCCTCTTGCTTACATGCGCGTTCCGCGAGTCAGTCTGAATCAAGAACACTAAGCAAACAGCTCACCCACTGAGATATAACAGCTTTATGAAAAGTCAAAATCAAACTTGAAAAGACCTTAAAACATGATGACTGTGTGTGTGTGTGGGGGGGGGGGTACATAAAAAGTACATCTTTGTGTCTGTGACAAACACTGTTTACTGAGCATAAATGATGATATGGAATAAGTTGACTTAAAAGTTGACTTAAAAAGAACTGCTGGACATCAATACACAAATAAAATATATATTTTTAAATGGTTACTGCTACTTTAGTTATTATTTTAGAATAAATCCAAAATTGCTTGAAACACTAACTTGACGAGAGTGACTTGGTTTTAATAAATAGAACATTAATTGCACTGTTAATGCAAAAACACAAAATAGAATTGTATTTAGTTTCTTTTTCTCTCCCTCTCTTTTCTGATGTAATGTAAAGCAATGTTCATTTAACTGGAAATTATGACAATATTAAGTGTAACTGGGACATGAATCTACATTTGATTTATTAAAATAAATAAAAAACTGTTAGGACTTTGCTTTGATTTGCTTAAATTTATTAGACCACCTGTCATAATAAAGAGAAAAAAATATTTAAGGAATCTGTCAAAAACTAAAAATGTTATTGTCACTTATCAGCCAAATAAACTGAAACAACTAAATAGTCTTTATTGACACACATACTATATTATATTATATTATATTATATTATTTTTATTTAGTATTGCCTCCTTTGGTCTTCATAACAGCTTTCATTTTTTCTGGCATTGTTTTCGATATTGACTTCCAAATAGTTTCTAGTTGTTCCCAAATGCTTGGTTTTGATTGAACTGTTGTGCGATCCATCTTTGAATCCATGAAATCCCAACAATAATTATATTTTAGCATTAGAAACACAACTGTGACTAAAGAGCTTACACATCCTGGTGTGTATTAACCATTAGAGAAACGAAAAATGATCAAAAACCTTGCACTGAGTGGTGGTCTAATAAATTTGTACATATCTCAGTCTCGTTCAATGTTGTACACTGTTTGAAAATGCTCATTTGAAAACATAAAGTGTGTATTTTGTTGGCAGTCATATGAAAACCATACGTCTCTGAGCCTCAGGTGCTGCTTGTTTCCAAAAAGATCTTAATTTGGGCCCCTGCCTCCTGGCAAAACCTCAAATGCACAAATATCTGAAAGAATTGCAGTGTTTAAGGTCTCTAATCTTGCTGAGTTTATTTATTGCTGCTCATCCCTCGCCAAATCCTTTCCTCATTAAAATCCGCTAGAGCAAAAGAAAAACAGTTACTATATAAGTTTGCATCCAAAATGATATATTTTAAGCATATGTATTAGATGATATTCTAAATTAAGGCATTCTACAAGCTTGCCCCCATTTCCAAATAATAACAAGCATCTCATAATTTAATATGCCTCCCTTGAAAGACAATTATCCTTAATCAGGTTCTTTCATCTTCAGTTTCAGTCTCGGTGTTCCCAAGACTTTTTTTTTATCAGAGGAGATAATTATGGGCCAACTACCACCGAGAGTAAAGTTTTACAGCCAATAAATAAGATTATGCGGTTGTATGGTCATTTTTTGGAACTTGACAGCCTTTGGTTGCTAGTCAGTTTCATTGCGATTCTGCGCTCATGAGAGTTTCAAGACAGTTGTGAAAGGCCTGCGCATCATTTCGCTGGCTTCCACGGCAGATCACGCAATAAATAAACGAGTAATCGCTTACTTTAATGCCCTCCATGTTTACTTCCGTATGACCGTGAGCTGTGTGTGTTGCCAGTCCGTGATTTTCCCACAGAATTGGGTTACTTTTTCACAGTTGCCATGGGTTGTTTTGCAACAACCACTGGGTTGAAGCGATGGCACTAACATGATATTTAACCCCCAGAACGCGCTATTGGGCTAGTTTTGGACTAGTTTTGAGAAGCAATTGAGAGGTTTTTGTGAGAAAAAAAGCCTGGCAACCCCATTTGTATCGTCTTTTGTGCATACAGGTCAGTTCAGAACCATGATCTGTTCCCACTGGAAATCTGATGTTTAAAACAACAATGTGAACATCTATACAAAAATCAAGCAAAAATCGGAATTGAGCATTAAAGGGTTAATTCAACCAAAAATGAAAATTCTGTCATTTATTACTCGCCCTCATGTCGTAAGACTTTCGTTCATCTTCGGAACACAAATTAAGATATTTTTGATGAAATCTGATGTCTTCTATTGCCAGTAAGACATTAACACTATCAGATGCCCAGAAAGCTGCTAAAACATATTTAAAACAGTTAATGTGAATACAGTGGTTCAACTTTAATGTTATGAAGTGACGAGAATACTTTTATTTTTACACAAAATAACGACTTTTCAACAATATCTAATGATGGACGATTTCAAAACACTGCTTCGAAGCTTTACGAATCTTTTGTTTTGAATCAGTAAACGAAGCTTCGTTACATCAGTGTTTCACAATTTCAATAGTTCATGTTATTTTGGCAGTTTGATACTGGATCCGAACCACTGATTCGAAACAAAAGATTCATAAAGCTTTGAAGCAGTGTTTTGAAATCACTAGATATTGTTGAAAAGTCATTATTTATTGTTTTTTGCCAAGTATTCTCGTCGCTTTATAATATTAAGGTTGAACTACTGTACTCACATGAACTGTTTTAAATATGTTTTTAGTAGCTTTCTGAGCATTGAAAGTATAAATTGCCTTGCTGGCAATAGAGACTCACTGAGCCATCAGATCTTATCAAAAATATCTTAATTTGTGTTCCGAAGATGAACGAAGGTCTTACAGGTGTGGAACTTTAAGAAAGAACAGACTGTTTTATGAGTAAATCTGATATTTCCAAAAGGAAGAATTAAATCTTACCTTCATTAACACGGATTCGCTGAGCTTTTCTCGGTTTACAATCTTTATTGCAACTTTCTGACATGTGACACAGTGGACCCCGAGCTTTACAAGGCCTAGAGAGAGAAAAAAAGAAGAGAGGAAAGGTTGTAAGAAAACTATTGGTGTAATCATTGGTCTGCAACATGGCTGAGCAATTTACTCGCTCACAACTTAATCACAATTGCACAAAAACCCACTCACAGGCCATTTCCTTTCACACACCAAAACACCAGCATGTTTCCCTCGGCATCTGTGAGGCGCTCCATTCATTTCTCAAGACCAACTGCGACAGGTATAGTAAATAAGCAAAACTGCGAGCGAAATTGATGGTGTACAGCAACCTAAAGGCCTTTCTGCTTTATCACTCGTGACGTGGAGTTTCATGGTGCGCGAGCAGCACGGCTGGCTCAAGGAAATCATTTCTTGGAAACATCCGCCACACTGTTAACACTTTTATTAGTCAAAGTGTTGAATGTTTACAGGCTTACAGAGCCATGCTTCGTAGTTCCCCTCTCTTCTCGACACTTTCAAGGACTTTCTAAAGAAAAATCTGTAGCGTAAATGCCTCGGGTCCTTCCACGATTGTTGAGCAAGCGTTTTCAATCTAAACAAAAACCACTAAAGACGATTCAGCAAAGTTGTTTGCTGCAACACAAGTCGTTGGGTAGATAGGGAGGGTTCAACGCCTGTGTGAGACAAGATAATGAATGTTTCATATCCTAAGGTGCACGCGTATCGGAAAACTGACAAGCGCATAAACGAAAAATGCTGTGATTTGCAAAGAGGACACAGTGAATGTTTTTAGCTTGTAATGAAGTGTAAGAAACCCCCACCTCATCCCAACCAAATCCTCATCCCTGATGACACTCAACAGACGCTCCTGAACGACCTCTCTTCTCGTGTGACTCAATGGCGCTTTACAAGCCACAATGGGTGGTTTTGAAGGGTTTTAAGATGGAGTGCAAAACTGCCCACTGCTGAAGAGGAGATGGAATGGGAAATTCTGTTTTTATGTCTTGAATGGAACTGTGCCATTATATTATATTTTATACTACAGGGCTGTTGAATCTGTCTGGTTTATGAACGTTCTAAGGTGTGCAATTGTTTTCAGAGAAATGCACAGCTAAAGTAGATCCAGGCAGGAATTGACTGGCCGCAT
Source organism: Zacco platypus (assembly GCA_038088235.1). Taxonomy (NCBI): domain Eukaryota; kingdom Metazoa; phylum Chordata; class Actinopteri; order Cypriniformes; family Xenocyprididae; genus Zacco; species Zacco platypus. Next base: position 15,799,881 of record CM076063.1, on the reverse strand, counting down.
TACAGTTCCATATCACTCCACCAAATGATGACAGTTATTACAAAAGGTCCTCACAGCTAAAAACAGCAAAGAACCAAAACACACAACGACAACAACCAAGCAAATAAATATAGACAAATATAAACAAACAATAGGATTTAAACAAATTATTTGCATTGTTTTTATAATGTACGGAAAGCACATACTCTCTTTTCTACCGCTCTCTCAAATGTACACATACATTACGGACGAACAATCGCACAGAAACATGTTGTCAGCACTACTCTGATGATTTTAGTCAGTAAAATAGTTAAGCAAATTAAAAGCTACATGATATTTGCTCACCAGCAAGTCAATAAGGGTGTGGGTCTTGAAGCAGATAAGCTTACAGTAATACAAAATGATGTACACCCAAGGTGTAATGGCCACTCTGCTTCCAATTGTGCCTTTATTACCACCTCAGGTGTGCATTATTTTCTAACAATTTGATGGCCTGTCATCAATTATTCCTATTATATTATATTATACTATAATTATATTATATTATATAGCCTTTCAAATCATTATTCAGCCCATGTATTCTGTCCACTACGCATGCAAGTGGCTCTGAACTGAGTCATTGTTTCCAGCCATTATGATTCCAGTTACAAGCTTTATAATGGGAGTGAATGGTAACCGAGATTTTGAAGTCCAAAAAAGCACATCCATCCATCATAAAAATAATCCATACAGCTCCAGTGGGTTATTAAAGGCCTTTGGAAGCAAAGCGATGGGTTTCTGTAAGAAAAATATCCATATTTATAACTTTAAAAACTAGAATCACTGGCTTCTGTACACGAGTCAATTCTGGCAGAAGAGTGAACGGTGAAGAGTGAAAGTGCAGAGGATAGAGTAAAACAAAAAGTCATGAAATACAAGTCTAAAATGGGAATTTTGAGAGAAATGTTGGAGGGTCCGGAGTTTGTTGCCCAGCTCTATTTGTTTGAACTGCGAGAGGCATCTACCCTCACCTAAGCTTATGCTACTCCTACATCCTACATCATACAGTGGAAATCGACACTCTCGTAAACGCGTGGATGGACATTACCGGAAGCTAGTGATTATAATCTATAAAATTATGAATATGGATATTTTTCTTACAAAAACACATCACTTCACTTAAGAATACATTTATTAACCTCCTGGAGCTGTATGGATTACTTTTATGATGGATGGATGTGCTTTTTTTGGGCTTCAAAATCTCGGTTATCATTCACTCCCATTATAAAGCTTGGAAGAGCCAGAATATTTTTTAATATAACTCCAATTATGTTTGACTGAAAGAAGAAAGTCATACACAAAGTCATACACACCTAGGATGGCTTGAGGGTGTAATAATCTTTGATTATTTCTTAGAAAAATATTTTAGACAGTGAAGCAGTTTTGTTATTAATATTTGTCTGCAAAACAAAGTGATTTGGTGCAACCAACATACAGTGGGGATCGAAAGTTTGGGCACCCCAGGTAAAAATTTGTATTAATGTACATAAAGAATCCAAGAAAAGATGGAAAAATCTCCAAAAGGCATCAAATAACAGATTAGACATTCTTATAATATGTCAAAAAAGTTAGATTTTATTTCCATCATTTACACTTTCAAAATAACAGAAAACAAAAAAATGGCGTCTGCAAAAGTTTGGGCACTCTGCAGAGTTTATAGCATGCACCGCCCCCTTTGGAAAGCTGAGACCTGACAGTGTCATGGATTGTTCTCAATCATTGTCTGGAAAGACCAGGTGATGTCAATCTCAAAGGTTTTAAATGCCCAGACTCATCTGAGCTTGCCCCAACAATCAGCACCACGAGTTCTTCTAAGCAGTTGTCTAGAAAACTGCAACTGAAAATAGTTGACGCTCACAAAGCAGGACAAGGCTATAAGAAGATAGCAAAACATTTTCAGATGCCAATATCCTCTGGCAGTCATCAGGAACAGTGGAAATTAAAGCAAGATCTGGAAGACCAAGAAAAATATCAGACAGAACAGCTCGCAGGATTGTGAGAAAAGCAAGTGAAAACCCACGTTTGACTGCACAATCCCTCCAGAAAGATCTGGCAGACACTGGAGTTGTGCTACACTATTCCACTATAAAGAGATACTTGCACAAATATGGTCTTCATGGAAGAGTCATCAGAAGAAAACCTCTTCCATGTCCTCACCACAAAAATCAGCGTTTGAAGTTTGCAAATGAACATATAGACAAGCCTGATGCATTTTGGAAACAAGTTCTGTGGACCGATGAGGTTAAAATAGAACTTTTTGGCCGGAATGAGCAAAGGTACGTTTGGAGGAGAAAGGGCACAGAATTTAATGAAAAGAACCTCTGTCCAACTGTTAAGCATGGGGGTGGATCAATCATGCTTTGGGGTTGTATTGCAGCCAGTGGCACAGGGAACATTTCACGAGTAGAAGGAAAAATGGATTCAATAAAATTTCAGCAAATTTTGGACGCTAACTTGATGCCATCTGTGAAAAAGCTGAAGTTAAAGAGAGGATGGCTTCTACAAATGGACAATGATCCTAAACACACCTCAAAATCCACAGTGGATTACATCAAGAGGCGTAAACTGAAGGTTTTGCCATGGCCTTCACAATCTCCTGACCTCAACATAATTGAAAATCTATGGATAGACCTTAAAAGAGCAGTGCGTGACAGACAGCCCTTCCAGACAGAACTGGAAGACTTTTTGTAAGGAAGAATGGGCGAAGATACCTCAAACAAGAATTGAAAGACTCTTGGCTGGCTACAAAAAGTGTTTACAAGCTGTGATACTTGCGAAAGGGGGCAGTACAAGGTATAAACTCTGCAGGGTGCCCAAACTTTTGCAGACACCATTTCTTTGTTTTCTGTTATTTTGAAAGTGTAAATGATATAAATAAAATGTAACTTTTTTTGACATATTATAAGAATGTCTAATCTAATTTGATGCCTTTTTGAGATTTTTCCATCTTTTCTTGGTTTCTTTATGCACATTAATACAAATTTTTACCTGGGGTGCCCAAACTTTCGATCCCCACTGTACACAACAATAAGGTGAATACATCTCTTAAATGATCAAATCTGACCTATTTAGGACAAGGCGAGGTTAGCTCAGGTTCTAAAATGTCATGTGGTGCGACTGCCAAAATGCTTGATGTTTATGAATTAATAATATAAAAATCATTTTAATTTGAAACAATCAAGGAATAAAAAGTGTGCACTGAAATCTATTCAAGGTATAAGGAAATATGTTCTACAATAATTTTACAATACTAATACTTTTCACATGATGGTTATGCCATATGACAATTTTAAAGTTATTAAATTTAAACTCTTCCTGAAAACAGTGTAAATGCTTTTTCAAAACCATTTCAGCTTCTCTGTGTGGAGAAAAAAAAATGCAGTTATAATTACAATAATTTATGATAAACGATTCACATTCCGGGTGGAACCAGTCTCGAGTCTGGACTGCAAACTGCTAATTGGTGACCTCCGATATATGGTGTACCAAACGGGTATATAACCCTGTACCTTTCAGAGCGCTCACTTCAGGTGCTCTGCCCTACCAAATGATAGAGAGACAAAGAGGGAATATCATTCAAATGTCAGCCGCACCCAATTAAACAATAATGACACTTGACAGCGAACTCTTCAGTCGGCAAGACCATTAGCACGGATCCAATCACCAGAGATCAGCAACCAGGAATAAAGAAAAAAATTCTCATAATGAGGAAAACAGGAATAAAAATACCCCCAAAAACGAAACACCAAAATGTCTTTTCTCATAATCAAAGGCTTCTGTTTATGAGATTCAAGAGGCAAAGAATTTCATGCACTTTGAGCACTGTGACCTATTCCAGCGAGCTGAGATAATACACAAAGACATTAGCACAAAATATATATGTACAGAGCATATCACAGTCAGACGTCATACCGCATGACATTATCACAAAGATGGAGCGTATTAAGTCCAAGGGCAGAAGAAATGGCCTTATCAGAACAGATGGAGTCCACACAAAGAGTTCGCATGGTTTTTTTCTTCTTTCTTTTTGATAAGAATTCAAGAACACTTGGTCGAGTCACAGCGTATAACTGACAACAGAGTGGCCGCTCGCTCTGTATCGATTTCAGTCTTTGTGCACCTTCCCAATCAATAAAATTAAAAGAGCTCCTGTCCACAGCAACATCATAATAATGGTCAAAAACACAATATTCACCTTGACCCAAGATTTAACATATGCATTAGCATATATTGCAATTGTGAACCTACTGTGTTTAAATACTGTATATACAGGTTTTTTCCAAGGCAGGCATCATGTTAAGAACATTCTACTTCTGAACATGTTTGGGAATTTTCAAAATATAATAATAAAAAAAAAATTATGGAAAATGAAGATAATAGGAAAAATGTGTCTCAGGGTATGAAATAGTTTAGTATCAGTGCCGCAACTCAGGCTCATTGGGAAAAAAAAGTGCCTCTGGTGACATTTGCAAAATTATATTACGTCGCTTCTTGCACGTTTCGTGACACTTTCAAAGTGAAGCGCCCAGTGAGTGGCGCTAAAATGTTAATGCTCTATTGAGTGTTAACAAAAGCCAACATGAGATAAAAATGCATTTGCTGCGTTTTTATTGAAACCAATGCCATTTTATTTAAGTCTTTGTTCTCTTATGAGTGCTCGATATATGCGATGCTGTATCAGGTGAACCACAGAGCAAGTTTACTACATCAGAAAAGCCATACATATGAAGATGGTTATGTGATACTAACATCAAAATCTACTAGTGTACAGAACATGCACTGAAAGTGTTTTAAGGTCACAACCAATGTTAGGGAAAGTTATTTTTAAAAGTAATGTGCAACAATATTGAATTGGGGACAGAAGAGGTGTCAGTCTTTAAATGGGAAAAAGTAACTTGCATTACTTTTTTGAAAAAGTAACTCAGATATTTTATTTTAAATCTAAAAGTAAAGCGTTACTTTACTAGTTACTTGAAAAAGTAATCTGATTACATAACTCTCGTTACTCGTTACCTCCAACTCTGGTCACAACATAGTAATGTGCAAGGGACTGTTTGAAAATAATTCATTTGTAATCAATATTTTGCCACTGCAATCATAATTTGGGTGAAAAGGAGTAAGGCAGTGAATTTTATCTACAGTAAAGTACAGATCCTAGGTTACAGCTTCCCTTACTAGTTAAGGACAGATAACAATTAGTTTTAGTTTGAAAAGTGTTTGCAAGATGGTGTCTTTGCAGTCAATAAAGTTGTGTGCCATTCAGGATTGAATTGTGATTGCAGTTTGAATTTAATTGCAGGAAAGGAGAATGAAAATTAATTGAATTGAAAGAAAATCTTACAACAGTAAAGTCAGTAGAAACTTTGAATGTTGTTTTGAACTGGATAGATGGATAGGATGGGATGGGATGGATTGGATGATCTCAGAAATGTGTTTTGGACAATGCTACCTAAAACGTGGGTAATACCTAAAAAAACAAACAACAAATGGAAAAGCTTCCTAAGCCCCTGCACATATGTGGCTCCCATAACCGCCTCCTTATTCTAATGAGCTCCTTATGAATTATTCAAGAAACTATAATTATGCATTCCTTTTGCTGACGTGGAGTTTGAGGCATTAAAAATAGATCTGAGCGGAACGGCAGCACAAGCCCCAGTGGAGTCACGCTGCTGTGTTTTGACTGCCTCTCTTTTTCCTCGCCACCGCTAGATCTGCAATGCTCTCGTCCTGTCGACCATGAGGATGTTTTTTTCTGACAGGCTCTATCTCGTTCTCGCCGTCCCACTCTGGACACATCACTGACAGGCTGCGGGAAATCTGGATCCCTCACGACAGTGCTGCTAAATTCTGTTGATGGGGCGGCCAGGGGTTTTGCCGAAAGCATTTTTTTGTGGTTCAAAAGCACAATGAGTCGCCTCTGCAACTTCCCGGACTGGTATTTTTCCCAGTAGTATACATATACAAGCATTTGGACGTGGACGTCTGTCATTTTTGCCAAAAGAGCTTTACTGCACAGTCCTACGACACTTTCCCCCGGTAGGGGTGATCAAATTTTGAGGAGGTGCATGCATACATTTGAATGTCAATTAGACTCCACTGACAGGTTTGGCGACGTGTGCAGACAGTCAAGTGTTTGGTTGTTGAAGCAAACCCAGTCACGTGTGACAAACTGGGCCACCTACTGTCATCCGTACCACCATAACGCGGGTAAATGTTCAATATAAGATTTAATGTCTGTCTACAACTACAGAGAATACATTCTCATGCTTTTCTGCCTTAAAGATGCCATATTCTACACTTTTGAAGCATTTAGTGCATTTGTCATTGGCGTCATTTTAAAATGGTGCTAGACAACTTAGCCCTTTAAATATTACAATTTAAATAGCTAAAAATATCAACTACACTACATAGAGGAACAAATAAAGAAATATTAAATACACTGAAATGCCCTACTGTACCTGCATTCACCCTATATTCTTCTGAAGTCTATTTATAATATTAGTCAAGGTTTCTAAGGTTTACATGACTGATTTCAACACTCACTGGCCGTTACTTTAAGAGAGCGATTCTTCTTAAGGCTGAAATTTCTGTTTTTAAAGGCTACTGTACCTTTAACACTTCTTTATTTAAATGAGCACTGTCATGATTGGCTCAGCAAACCACCATAGAAAATAAGCATTGATTAAAACTTTTAAGAACAACATTTAAATTAAAAACTGTTTTTAAAGGCGACTGTATCTTTAAGACTTCTTTATGTAAACAAGCTTTGTTATGATTGGCTATCCTCTGCAAACCAGCAAAGAAAATAAGCATTGATTTATGATAATGATATTTTAACTAAAAACTGTTTTTAAAGGATACCGTCCCTTTAAGAGTCTTTATTTAAATGAGCACTGTTATGATTGGCTATCCTCTGCAAACCAGCAAAGAAAATAAGCATTGATTTACATTATGACATTTAATTTAAAGACTGTTTTTGAAATGAAAATGTAAATTTTTTCTTTATGTAAATGAGCGCAGTAATGATTGGCTAACCTTAGCATACCAGCATAGTAACCATTGATTAAAGCTTTTAAGGCTTAAATTTAAATTAAAGGGTGGTTTTGAAAGCTGCCATATCTTTAAGACCACTATATTGTATGTAAATGACACATTATAATTGGTTAAACTCCAGCATAGTGAATAAACATGGACGGTCACATGTTAATGAGCTCATAAGGCAAGTCAGTTCATTCAGTTGCCATCTTGACAATCATACTCATTTTCTAGTGAGGCAGTCCTTGAACAGAAAAAGAGCTTCAAAATCTTAAACTGCTGGCCAAACTTATGTTTGGTATGTATGTTAAAACACTATTGAAAATCACAAATCAGAAACATTACATGTATATATATATATATATATATATATATATATTACATTATACATTATCTATCAAAATGGCAATTGGCTGTTTCTGACCCCTTTAAAAGAAAATAGAAGTTTGCCGTTACATGAGGGTTGTGAGGAAACAATAACAGAGTTCCTGGTGAGATGTTTACATCATGGAGCAGACAGGCTCTCTCGGGGTGCTTGTAGCCATCAGGTTTCTTTCTGCACATGATCTGCTCACATTTATTTTGTTCCTCTCTACACGGCCTGGGAGACTAAAAAGGGGCTTTTCCATAATGTTACCCGAGTTCCTCCAGGAGTCTCTCCATAAGCTGATTCATGCTCACAAATGAGCTTTAACCTCTCATTGTGTGTGAGTAAATACACACCGTTTGCGCATGCATGGATACGGAGTGTGGTGTGTGCCTTTGCGGGTGTGATCAGGGACTCCTGGTTCAAGCCGCAGCAGATGTTTGCTGCTGAACAGATTAGCGCAGACAGACCCAGAGGCTCTTGGACCGGTCGACGCGCTTGTGTAACGGCGGCAACCACAGCGGTTTGCACATGCTGTCTCTCTTCCATTATTATCTTGTCATTAATGCCGTAATGTTACGCAACAAACCCAGCTTCCTCCATCAGGCACAGCGAGGAATTCTACACATCGTCAAATAATTTTGTATATAATAAAATATTTTGTTTATATATTAAATATTTTAAATAGTAATACAAAAAAAAGAAATTATTTGGTTGATCGACAACTAAGTGTCAGTGCTGATTAAGTACCATTTGTATACTATTTTTGTATTTTGAATTAGCTTTTATTTTCATATTTTATTCAATCTTTTTTTATTCATTTCTCATCAATCAGGCATAACATTATGACCACCTTGGTCCCCCTTTGGCTGGAAAAAACAGCCCTGACCCGTCGAAGCATGGACTCCACTAGAAGGTGTGCTGTGATATCTGGCTCCAAGATGTTCGCAGCAGATCCTTTCAGTCCTGTAAGTTGTGAGGTGGAGCCTCATGGATCAGATTTGTTTGTTCAGCTCATCCCACAGATGCTCGATTGGATTGAGATCTGGGGAATTTGGAGGCCAAATCAACACCTCAAACTCATTGTTGTGCTCCTCAAACCATTCCTGAACCATTTCTGCTTCGTGGCGGGGAGCATTATCCTGCTGAAAGAGGCCAGAGCCACCAGGGAATACCGTTTCCATGATAGGGTGTTCATGGTCTGCAACAATGCTTAGGTAGGTGGTCCGTGTCAAAGTAACATCCACATGGATGGCAGGACCTGCAACAAACTATGATGCACTGTGTATTCTGACACCAGAACCAGCATTAACTTCTTGATCAATTTGAGCTACGGTCTGTTGGATCGGACCACACGGAACAGCCTTCGCTCCTCATGTGCATCAATGAGCCTTGGCCGCCCATGACCCTGTCGCCGGTTCACCACCATTCCTTCCTCCGACTGCTTTTGATAGAGACTGACCACTGCAGACCGGGAACACCCCACAAGAGCTGCAGTTTTGGAGATCTTCTGACTCAGTCGTCTAGCCATCACAATTTGTTGTGTCCTGAATGTCACAAGGAACATGTTTAGTCACTGCGAATGTGATTGCATTACTGCTGTATCACGCACACGCTCTTCCGCGGCTTCATGAATTCGCTTTGTTGTGCTGCTTGCCGACGGAGGAGACCGTGTGCTTCCCGTGGCTAAAACTTTGAGACTCAAAGCACATCTCCTTCTTTTGAAGCTGTCACAGAGCAGATCCACTGCAGCAGAGCGCCTCGCTTCTGTCTTGAGTAAGAACACCGCCGCTGGGGTTAGGAAGGACACTTCTAGAAAAAAATGTTTTGTTTTTTCGTTCACACCTCACTGCTCCTTTGTGGTATGGGACAAACATATGTGTATGTATGCATATCTACATAAGACTCAATATTCTATCTTCGTTGAATAAGAACGATAGAGCGCAGCCTGTTTAAAGCGAAGCTTCAGATCTGCTCTCCCACTGAGAACGGGAGCGCAAGTGGTAAAATCCAGACGGAAACTTTTATTTATCCACTCTTTCATTCCACTCATCTGTTTTCCACTCATCGTAAAACCTCCCTCTCTGCTGGAGATAAAGCTATCAGAGGATCGAGCGATCTTTAAACTCTGCAGAGCGGCGAGGAAACCAGGTGGAGAAGAGGCAGGGAGGCCTGGTGTCCGTGTGTGTGTGTGTGTGTGCGCGTGTGTGAGCCGCACAGTCTTCTCGGCTGGATCGATGGACTGGGATACGATCTCCCACAGCTTGAGTCTCTCACAGCCTCATTTATCCTACACGAGCGAATGTGGCGCACCGCGGTGGGCAAACAGCCTTACACGCCCTGAAAGACTATTACACGTCTCTGCTGGCTTTAGGAGCAAATGGAAAAATGTGTGAGGTACATATTTATTTATTTGGTTTGTTTTATGAGGCGGAAACGTTTTGGTGTAGATTCCAACAGATATCGGATTGTTCGCACTTTTTTGTATTCTTTCTTCTGAAATACGGTGAATGGCATTAGCAAAGCAAAACGCCATTAAAGGTTATTTTAGTATATCATTGATATCAGTGTTGGGAGGGTTACTTAGGAAATGTAATAGGTTAAAGATTACAAGTTACCCCATTTAAAATGTAATAAGTACATAACTAATTACTTTTTGATTACTCTAATTTCCAGCACTGGAACACATTTTTATCGCTAGCCATGGTGGCAACTCTTAGATTGTAGCCTAAAGCTTTCAGCGGCAATGTGAATGTAATTGGCAGATGTGGTGCGCTGCGAATTCAAACAAGAGAACCAATCAAAAGCAGTCAACCAATCAAAAGTCTTTTAAATGGCAGGAGGCATCGTGCACATCCAAAACAGGCAAATTAAAATCATGGGTTAGTTCACCCAAAAATGAAAATTCAGCCATTAATTACTCACACAAATTAAGACATTTCTGATGAAATCCAATGGCTCAGTGAGTCTCTATTGCCAGCAAGGTATTTAACTCTTTCAGATACCCAGAAGGTACTAAAACATATTTAAAACTGTTCATGTGAGTACAGTGGTTTAACCTTAATGTTATGAAGTGACAAAAATACTTTTTGTGCGGCAAAAAAAACAACTTTTCAACAATATCTAGCGATGGCCGATGATAGATATTTATGAAAAGTCCTTATTTTTGGGTTTTTTGGCGTACAAAAAGTATTCTCGTCTCTTTATAACATTAAAGTTGAACCACTGGACTCACATGAACTGTTTTAAATATGTTTTAGTACCTTTTGGGCATCTGAAAGTGTTAATTGTCTTGCTGGCCACTGCCATCGGATTTCATCTAAAAATATATTAATGTGTGTTTCAAAGATGAACGAAAGTCTCACGGGTGTAGAACGACATGAGAGTCAGTAATTGACCCTTCGCAAAACCCGCCCCCTGTTGCTATGCCCGACAACACTAACTCTTTAACCCTTTGATCACACCGTACGATCACACTGGTGTGATTAGAACGTTCAGTGCATCACGTGATCAACTAAATGAATTGCCAAATTCAAAAGTGCTTGTTTGCGTTGGCTGGCGCTGAGCCAGTGGCAGACGTGCTCAGTGCTGTCAATAAATCACAAATATACAGTGTTTTCAACCACATAATGTTTTTTTTAAGGTTTCAGACATTTAAATGCACATAAATACTAACAAAACAAAACATTTAGAGTTCGTAAAATACACACTGACGTCTATGGAAGCTATGAATTCACGTGTTGAAAATGCAACAGATCCGATTCTCATTGCACATATAGCTCAACTAACGTGATCATTGTAAAGGTGTTTAAACATCCACTTGCACATATTGGACAATTATAGTTAAATTTGTGAATATTTTGAATAAAAAGGGAAAAATTAAATAAAAGCAGATCATCAGTCATACAGCGCTATTGTGGCTGCGGTGTGTCACGTAACAAGCAATGATGCGTCACCATGGAAAAAACAAAGCAATACTTTCTAAATAATGGTCGCCTCACGTTGGGTGCTCAGCTAGAATATTTTAAACTTACGTGCAAAAGGGTTACTATTATTAAACATATCCTAACTTTTTACAGAAAATATTCAGATGTAATGTCGCTGTTTGGATTTAAATATGCAAATATTTAAGAGGCTGTGATTGGATCATTATTGCTGTGATAATGTTTCTAGCATGTTATATATTTGGCAACAATTCTTCTAACCCGAACTGATGGAGGGTGTAGCTTTTCATTTCTTAAACAACCGTAGGAAGACACATCATGGCCATATTCCAAGATGACAAAGCCAAGATTCATCAGGCTCAAATTGTTAAAGAACGGTCGGGAGGGAGCATGAAGAAACATTTTCACACATGAATTCACCAGACCTTAAATTCATTGAAAGTCTTTGGGATGTGCTGAAGGAGACTTTACAGAGTGCTCACCTCTTGCATTGTTACAACACAACATTTCCATTAAGAGGAGCATCAATTTATGGTCAAGATCTTGTACTGACAATGCAAGAGTCGAGCATCTATTCTGGAAACATATCCGAGAAACACTTATGAAGAACAAACAAGTGGATTAGCTTCATTCACTCTTGTAAAAGTCTGTCTTGATACTGAATGTTTCACCTTCTTCCACTCATGCTTTCACAAGCCCACAATTTTCACTCATTCTCATCTTTCTGTTACTGTTAAACACCTCATTGCTGACTCAACACTGACATTTCAGCTAGTCACAGAATTTCTCAAAAGGTTACAGAACTGCAACTTAAGACTTTTTCGGTCATTAAGTTCTAATCTGTTCGCTGCTGCTTGAGCTTGTCAAACATTAGATTCTTTCATGCACCAATAATGAATCTTCTTTTTGACACCTCATGTGAACACTGTTTACATAATTGATTTCTTGGCTTGATACCCAATGTTCAGTTGATCAGAACGTGTATAAAACAATAAAACACCTGCTTGGGCATGATGGGCCCAGTGCTATCAAATGCTAATATGATAATATATATAGGACATTTTTCTCTGTCTTGAAGCTAAAATTTTCCAAGCAAATAGCGACCTGAAAAAAGTGCAAGGCTTAAGTCCTATCAAGTTACATGAAAACTACATGCAATTTTTATGTCTTATAGGTAGATTTTTATTAAAACCAGAATAATTATAACCAGAAAACTAAAACCAGAATTATAACCACATTTTGTTATATGACGGTCACATTAAAAATATTGTTTTTACCATGCCATGCTTTATTTTAGTTTCTTTCCTAATGTATTTTTTAATGTCAATTTTATTTTTTCCCTTCAATTTTAAAATGTAAAAATCCAACATGAAAATAATTTATTTCCTTTACTAAAAGCAACATTTACTGTACTGATACTGTATGTGAACTGAACAAAGCTGGATAATGACATATGTTTTCTGTATATTTGTTGCTTGCTTGAAAAATTATGGCTGTCTCACAGTTTTTGGTGTCACTTCCACTACAACAACAGCCACTATTAAAGGGTTAGTTCACCCAAAAATGAAAAATATCCCATGATTTACTCACCCTCAAGCCATCCAAACCATTTTTCAGACAAACACAATCAGACTTATATTAAAAATATCTTTATAATTTTTTATCTTTATAACGGTAGTGAAGGAGGCGTGAGATTTTAAAGCCCAAAAATGCACATCCATCCATCATAAAAGTAATCCATACGGCTCCAGGGGGTTAATAGAGACCTTCTGAAGTGAAGTGATGGAGTTTTGTAGAAAAAGTATCTACATTTAAAACTTTATACACTATAATAACTTGCTTTTAGGCAATAACTAGCTATTAGGCAAGACAAAAGGAGTCAGCCTACACTACAAAAAGAAACAAATGTCATGGAAATGACCCTGGTGTAAATGTTCATGACATTTCAGAGAAAAAAAAGGCAGAATTCTTCTTTGATGCATGTATAACATGTACTGCTGGACAATGTTAGAAGACAAACTACATGTAGTGTGAGTGTGAAGTGTGTTTTACAAGATTCTCTGACCAGAAGTGCCCATAGCTGAAGAAACGCTCATCTTGTAGTTTCTGCTGCTTCCCAGGTGAATTCTAGATGAGTTCCCTTCAAATGTCTTAGGAAAACAACCACGTTTCTTGTCAGCTTTAATTAAAAATTTCCCAAACTATTTTTGCTGCTTGCTTGTCAATGCTTTCTTGCCCTCCAGACCCCCTCTACAGCGGGGACGTTCATACACATTCACTACACATAAACAAGGTAATTACAAGCTCAAGTTCCATTATAATTCATGAGGTCAACTTAAATTTGAATAACGAGTCGATATATACCGATTATTGTTGCCAAGTGCCTGAGGGTTAGAATGGCTAAACAAGGAAGGCTCGATCTCAGAGCTCAATAGATCCCCGATATCAGCGTGCACATATGGTGCAGTGAAATTAATCAAGCGCTCCGAACTTCCCCAATCTATTCTTCAACTTCATTTGTTTCTTTAATGGTGTTTTTGTTCCATTGTTCTGTATGAGTTATTTACCACCATCACAAGGGCTTATGGGATACCGCGGTGAGGTGCTTTCCTTAATGAGCTCTCAACAGCTACTTTCATGTGAGAATTAGATGACTTTCTTGGAATGAAGAGACGCTACATCAAGAGGGGTACAGGAAGTCAAACTCGCCTCTTTAATTGAAAACTCATTTCTAAGACTGCGAGAACCACAAGGGGAAGGATGTTGGTTTAGTACGATGTCACAATCTGTCTTCGCTAACTGACTGAAAATGAATTAACAGATTTTAATTAAAAGGTAACGGAGGCATTTTGATTAGTCAAAAAACACAGAAGAACTTTTCTCTGATAAATCTCAGCAAGGCAAAGTATTCTTGGTACAAAGTATTCTCAAAGTACAGATTGATTTTTATCCAGAAAATGTGGACCAATAATATTCCTCCAAATGGTGATGATTTAAAGGGGATCTATTTTGCAAAATTCACTTTGACGATTTGTTTGAACAGATTTGTCAGCAGTTTGTACACAATCACCCTATAATGACAAAAATCGACCAACTCCTCTTTTTTTAATCCCAATAAATCTTAAGCAGTGTCTCAGAAGAAGCCGTTTGCAGACTATAGCTTTTGTGATGCCACAAATGCATAGGCCCCGCCCACTACTGCTGACTGACTCTGTCCTATTAGCATAGACTCCGCCCTGATCGAGCTGAACACAGTCCGCCATTTTATCTCATCGCCAGAGCATCAAGAGCAGTGAGTGATTTTCTGTTTTTCTTTTGTTTGATTCATATTAACCTCATATACAGCATTAGGTACTGTATATATTACGCTGATGTCACCTTAATACACAGATCTAATATATTCATGCGATTTCTTTACTTGCCGTTTACGTTCACAGACTGCGTTTATGCGAACTTTGTGTGTTTTTGACAGTTTAGGCGCAGTAATGCGTGAAAGAGAACTTAGTTTAATGCTTACGGTATGCGCTGTCTGACAGTCAGCTTTCTGTGCGCATCCTTCGTCTGTGTGCGCTCAGAAAAACATGTATCAGAAGTTTAGACCGATATGGCTTTAAAATGCGTTCAGATAATAAACTTCCATGATGATGAAGAACTGCAATGTGACGCGAGCATCACCGCGATAGAGATGATAACCAAACAAATGTTTTGTTAGTTTTTGGCAGAGTATCTGAGGCTCCATCCTCTTCTGGAAAGTGGGCCGGGGAGCAGCAGCTCATTTGCATTTAAAGTTACATGCACAAAAACAGCATGTTTTTTCTTGGCCATTTACAACATGGTATAACAAATGATTTGTGGTGTATTTTGAGCTGAAACTTCAGACACATTCTGAGGACACCAGAGACTGCAAAAACTGGCATAATAGGTTCCCTTTCAAGGCCAATTTACACTGCCCCAAAAGACGCTGACCTATGCAGACAATCACCAGATTACATATATTACAACCAGACAAATGCCCATTCAGCATGTTCAATCGGTGAAAACAAGCTCCAACAGATAGCAATAGACACCAACAGTGGTGTAGCGCTCATCCGACAAAACCCGACGAAGTGTCTGTTGCAGTTTGTCGGAGCACCGAGGGTTTGTAAACTCATGGGGCATTGACTATTTTAAACTTTTTACTTCCATACAGTGACGGTGATTAAAATATATTGGCAAGAAGAGTGAAAAACGTATCGTGTTTGAGGGACAAAAGGCCACGAGTGGAATGGGGAATGAGGGTGTGCGCATGCATTTGCATGCATGTGGGTTTAATTGGGTCGAGTCTGGACGGTATGTGATAACCTCCTGCCGAGCAGAAAGAGCACATGTCAAAAATCCCTTCAACCTCTGAGTGGTCAAACATGTTCAAAACAGACAGCGCTGTAGGAGGTCTCGCTCCACCTCAGTGCAGTCTCTCCTTCAAAGGTGCGCTACACAACTTCAGTTGAAGGTCATCCATTGACCACTTGTTTGGAAATATGGTTAACCAATGTAATTAATGCAGAGGTAACTTCATATAAAAGATAAGACCTAAATTAAATTATTCCATCAATATTGTTTGTTTGCTGAGAAACCCCGTTGGTCCAAGGCTTAACTCTGAGACCAAACAACTGGTGTGTTTTTTTTTTTCTTTGGTTAAACTTAAACTTTCTCAAACCTTGAGGCAAACTAAGACTACAATGCTCACTCATTCTTGGAAGCTATACTTTTTTATCCATTAACTGAAACAGTATTCAACAGGCTAATCGTTCATCAAAACAGTTAGCCGCAGAAAGTAAGAACATATAGCTTTCAGGTCAACTAATTTAGATTGTGATTTGTCTGTATTTTGAGAATCAAACGATGACCTTATGATTGTGCGTATGATGTTGGTTTACTTTCTCTTGGCCACAAGTCACGCCACATGCAGACGGTGATCAGACAGACAATATTCCCAAAGGAATAACATGGATGGATGGTTCGCCGAGACAGACAGCAGAATGTACCGGCAAGCAGATGGCTAGATGGATGGATACAATGTAAAATCAATATTTCATACAACAACAGAGTCACTTTCAGTGAGCTAACTAGACATTTTTCAACATCCATTCCATTGCAGTATCAGCGTTACTTAGTCAATCAAGACATGCAAATAAATGACCTGCAATTCAAGAAATTAAAAAAAAGCCCTGCTCATCAGCTAAAACATTAATACAATGTGAGAGAATATATGGGCTGACAACTTACAATACATACTGATAAATAAAAGATGCTGGTGTAGGTGAGCATGGCAGTCACAATTGTCAGAATGGCTGTGAAAGCTAAAATTGACAGCCATTTTCCTGGCTGGATGTTTATCGTCATCAACATATTCGAGTCCTCAACTCAGAGGGAGGGATGGAAGGACAGCTTGGGTGGAAGTAATTATTGTTGTAGTCGTTGTTGGGGCCCTTGACAGTTCCCTCTGGAGGGACGCTTCATTTTAGTACCACCCTACCATCTCAATCTATGCATGCGCTGCAGCCGACTCATTACCTCAGCATCTACTGCATGCTAATGAACCAACCTGAGAACTATTAGCCCCCCTCTCTGTTTCTCTTCTCTCCTGGTAGGTTTTCAATGTAAAGGAAGGATGGAAAATGCAAAGAGAGAGAGAGAGAAAAAATATAGTCTGTCGTCACGTCTTGAGTGCAGATGAGCGTTTTAGGTTTAGAGTAAACTCCACGGACTCTAAACATACATATGCGATTGAAGAGAGCACACTAGGACTGCTTTGTGAAACTCCACCAGACCTACAGACCACTGTAAGGAGTTCTGTCATCTTTATACTCCCAGTTGGCATTTCTGATGGACCAGGGCATGTCGGACAAATGTAGATCACCTTTGTTTATCACCTGACTGCCTCAGCAAAAAGCTTACAAAAGAATACAGGTATGCGAGTTCCATGAATCCCCTGAATGAAAACCAATTTGGTTGTCAATTGACCCTTCGCCGGCAGTTTGATTGACAGGCAATCTGACCAATCATAACCCTAAATCCGCCATTTGGGGAGTTAGTAGATTAACGTTGGTGAACTTGAATATCAAAAATTGTGTGTACTCACGTCTTTCCGCACAAAATTCCTTCTGATGTTCATTCATGTTTATTTTAATGCTATAAATGAACTAGTATGAAGAGATGATCGGTTCACGAGCCGTTTGAAGGAGCTACAGCGATCTGTCACGACACATTAAAGAGAAACTATACGCTATTTATTGTTTAAACTTCTTTAAAAAAATTACGATATATTACATATGAAATCGGAAATCGTTTCATATGTCTGTCGACACGTTGTATGTCATCTTTTACGATGTATTTTTCACTGCGTGAGAAAATTACGTATGGTGTGAGAGTGTATGCCGAAAGTGCGGCGTATTTGAAAAAAATGCGACCCCCGCATTAATATGAGAGATAAAAATAAGAGAACGCATAGTCCACCATTAAAGGTGCATCAAAGATGTAAAATTTTTGCAGTAAAATATCCAAAAAAACACTAGGCCAGTGTTATATATTTTGTTCAGTTGAGTACTTACAATATCCCAAATGTTTCCAACTCTTTGTAAATCGTGAGAAAATTGTGATTTTAACCATGGCTCCAGGACGTGTGAGGGAGTCGACTGTCAAATGACGTCATATCCACATTACCCTCGGTTTCCGCTTTTACTGCCATAGAAACCATGACAACATGGTCTCATGGACACATGCGAAAATAGTAGTTGTAGCGTCTATCAAGCAAATGGCTTGTTTCGCGGAGTTGTTATGGAACACAATTATTCTTTATTGTTTGTATCTGCTTCTGTCAACAAAGACAAGTCCCATAAACGTAGACCCAAGAAGATTTTGGGACAGTTCCCATAATTCTAGCTACGCCTTTGTTATTGTTGGTTTGATTGTGCGCCCTCTAGTGGCCAAAAATGTTACATATTGCACCTTTAAGGCTTGGTTCGGGTGCTGTGAAATCATCATTTACAACCCAAGCAAACACAATCAGGCTTTATCCAGGTGATAACCACAGGATGCAACCAGGATAACTGGAACCCTGAATGATGGTCCAGATCTTATTACGACAGCTGGTCTTGTGGTTGGTAGATCTGTTCCAGTGATCTTTCCAGCTGCCCTCACAATCTCTTGGGCAAAGCATTTGTATTACCAAACCATATTGTAATGCAGGATTTTTATGGCTGTGATTATGGATTACAGGTGCTGTTGTTCAGGGCTTATGCAAGGTCAAATAGCCTTCCAAGGAATCACAAGGAAGTTAATCTCAATAAGGTACCAGATATTCCCCATCTCTGTCTGCAATCAGAAATCCAGGGATTTTAGGGATTATGCTGTTCATATGGGAAATAACCAAACCTTCAAAGTATTTCCTGACAACAATGGCAAGGGGGACATCTAGCTCGCTTGCTATGAATGTCATTGTTCAGCCGCTGTTCACCCATAAAGACGGATCCTTCTCTGGAGAACACAGCCATCCGGAAAGAATTCAATGAAGTTTGTGATATTGCACACATATTAACCAAGGTCAGGAGTTTCGTCTTTGTCTAATAGTTTGTGTAGCTAGTCTGCAAGGCTGGTGGAGCTGGTGAGTGTTTATGGGTGAGAAAGAGCAAGTGAAAGAGAAATATTCCACTCTTTCTCCCACCAGGCGTAGACAGACATCTGTTCTACACTACTTTAGGGGCCTTTTATACTGATGTTTGCCTGTCACATTGAACAGGGCCTAAGGAACAATTCACATGGTGTGAATTATAACGCTTGCTTGCTATTATATTGCTTTCTAATGCAGTAAATATACCTCAGAACACTGCGAGGTCCGTTACCAACAAATAAGAAAAAGTGGAACATACACTGACAGATGTGACTAACCCACAAAATCAAAATGTTCATGAATGCCCACAATGTAGGCAATAGTCTTTCGGGAAAGAGATGGGAGAAACTTGAAAAAGCGTGAAAAAACACTTCATAAATCACATCTCGGCTGGATCTTTCCCACAGGCGTGTGATTGAATCAACAACCTGGAGGATGACTGTAGTCTGTTGAGACCAAAACCCAACTTCAGTGCAAACCATCTTATTGCTAAAGCTAATGTTAGCCACAAATCAAATGAGATACATCTCAAGGTGACGGTTATTCAAAGAAACATGGAGGCATGCAAAGCTCATAAAGAAAAACTGAATATACCAACGGTATGAATAGAGAAATCCTGAATGTGTGCCCAACCAGTTTGTAGTTCAGGCCAAATCTCTTTGCAATCCTTCAGGAAAACTCCTTTTGAAAAAGTGTTGTCGTTAAAAGTTTTGTTTTGGACAAACACTGATTTTCATTTTATGAACAAAAACAGCTAAAACATTCTTAAAATCTTCTTTGTGTTCCATGGAAGATATTCACACAGGATTGGAACGACCTGAGTGTGTGTAATTGAAGGCAGAATTTTCTGGCATGAAACTGTAAAAGATATTTAATAAATATCTAATGTGAGAAATTAAAAAGAACAGACCAAAGGAGAAGAGTATCGGAAAGAAAGAGTTGATAAACCTTAAGAGGTTCAATCTATAGGGTAAAAAAAAAATCATCTCTTTAATAAAACATCACTAAATATTAATTAGCTGCTCTATTTACAGTAGCAGCTCATAAATGTAGCCTGCACATGTTTGTGTGTTTGTTTGTTTGTTTACAGGTGCCAAAGTAACAGTAGTGGGTGGAACACAGTAGGGGGTTTGTTGTATCACAGCGCACACTTTCATTAATTAGAAAACGCATTTCATAACCAAGTTATTGCTACTTCACCCCCCAAAGGGGAAATTTCTCTGTGCTGAACACAAGAGGGGTTTAGCATGCCTTCTTATTACATAACCAAATACATTACATAAAGCATTTCTGCAATAATCCTTGCAGCATTATCATGGCCCCAGCTGACTACAAGAGGTCTCAGTGGTGTTTTAGACACTGGAAAAATCTTCAAAAGACAAAAAAAAAAAAAAAATAGTTAAATAGTTAATAACTTCAAAAAACAAATCGCAAACACTGCTGGTTATTAGTGATTGAAATCATAAGGATTCTAACATGTCTGGTTCAGACTAGGGCTGCAGGATCATGACAAATGTGCCCCACTGACTTCCATAGTATTGAACAAAAAAAATACTATGGAAGTCAGTGAAGTCCATCAACTGTTTACCCATTCTTCAAAATATCTTTTGTGTTCAGCAGAAAAATAATTCATACAAGATGAGCAAATGATGACAATTTTCATTTTTGGGTGAAGTATCCATCAGAATTTATTTCAACAAAACCAAATCTGTATTATTAATTAAGCATTTTCATATGAACAACCTCTCAGAAATTAGTTTATTAAGTTTAGCTTTAATTACACAATCCCTGATTTAGTTGTTGAGTGAGTCTGATTCAAACCAACACAACACACAACTCTTTGACCGATTCATTAAAAAAAAGTCATTTGGTTTTTAATTTAATTGTTTGGAAACCATGATAACAGTCAAAGTAGTTAATATGTTAATAATGTTATGGAAAATCATTCAATTTGTACAGAAACGTCTCTGTTTAAGAGTTGGTTCTTGGTTTCAAACTCTACAGAAGGTGTGCGTTTCAAAACTTGATTCGATAAGTCAAATCTCCCTGAACGCTTGCTGGCACTGAGCAGATCAGCGTGTGTCTTGATGATTCACCGTCTTTATGGATTTCAAAGCTGCTGAGCTACACCGGTCCGGCTTATAGGCTCAGATAGCGGGCAATCGTAAATCACACACAAGCAAACGATGACACGGCTTTAGTATATCATGTTAATGTCTGTGAATCTGTCTTACAAGTGCAGAACAAATCATGGAAGTGATTACCACTTGCGTCTTGCTGGCGCAACACATTTCAGATGCCTACAGGAATCGCTCAAGTTGATGACATGAGAGAACTTGGATTAATGGCAGTTATGTTGTGCATTTGTAATGGGTCGATAAATTAAACCAAAATTTAGTTGGGCATCCATTCGGGTTTTGCGCAACAGATTAACATGACTGTACATACTAGTCGATGAGTTGAGTCAACTCCACAGCATCTACATAAATTTATCCGTTCAGAAACGTCCAGTTTCATTATAAAAGTTGAAACTTCTTCCTGAGTCTCTCCATCAGTGTCCGACTCCGGTTTGAACAATGTAAGGCTGAACACGTTACTGACAATCGTCATTTTAGCAGCGTGAGATTCTCCAGCTTTGTTGTTGTCGAGCAACCGAAGCACAAGCTTTTAAAGCTCTGTCCTCTTCTGGAAAGAGGGAGGGGAGCAGCAGCTCATTTGCATTTAAAGGGTCACAAAAACGGTATGTTTTCGCTCACACTGAAATAGGGGCAAATTTGACAAGCTATAATAAATGATCTGTGGGCTATTTTGAGCTGAAACTTCACAGACACATTCCGGGGACACCAGACACTTATATTAAATCTTGTGAAAAGGGGCAGATCCTCTTTAAAACTGCAGTGAAAAAAAAGACAACTCTCAAAAACGCGGTTTGTCATAACCCAGTGTTTTGCGGCCCGTCACGAATGCAAATGCAGACCACATTTTAAAAACATCCATTTTTACAATTTTTTTTTTTAATTAAAAAAAAAAATAAAATTAAAAAGGATTAAATGAATATAAGTTTGAACTGTAATGTTTTTTGTTCAATAAAATCATTTTGGTGATCATATCATTTTTAGACACATGCAGACCTACTCTATACTGAGTAGCCGACTCAGTTAACCAACACTTACAAGCGCCCGCTTTGGGAGAATTCCAATAGTAGCCATTATTTTTGTAAATTTAGGGGTCAAAATGGACAAATTTGTTATTAGAGGAGAAAAACGAAATGAGGAACATAACAATGAAGGAACACATTGCAAACAAGAAGAACAAGAAATAGTACTTGGCATATGCAAAACCTACAATGTCAAAAGACATGTGAATTCGATGTGTTTGTTTGATGTACTTGTATTTTAAATCGATAAAAAATACTGCATCGGCACACCTGCGAGGGATTGATATCGTCAGATTGAAAAAATGCGCTCAATGTTGTGTAACATGAGTTTATTGATATGAAGAAGTCACACTGCCAGCCATTTCAACACACTGTGAAATGAAAATGAATTTCTTATAGTATTTGTTGCCTGTAGTATTTGTTGATTTTGCCGTGTGACAGAAATAAAATACCATATGTGCCACCAGAAAACACCGCCTCTTCTGATATGCCTCTTAATGATATTACCTGCTAATACCACAACATTAAATCAAATTAGTTTTCATTGGTGGCGTCATATGTAAATGATATGCGGCCCGTGAGACTTGCACTCGGACCATAGTGTGGCCCACTGGGGAAAAAGGTTGAAAACCGCTATTGTAACCAATCACGTCAACGTGTTGGTGGGCTTTAGCATATCATTAACTATGCAGCGAAGCAGGGCAGAAGCCAGGTTATCCCGGTATATTTTTCTGTTGATATGAAAAATCGGGTACATTTAACAATGCAGCGGGTGAATTATATGTATGATGTATATTACAACGTTATGATGAACTATAAGTCTTTCTCCACTGACGTTGTGAGTTGTTCAAAACGTTTTAAGGATGCTGATTTTTAGAAGGCAGACTGAGATGGCGAATGCGAACATGGTTTGTGTAACATCAGCACCACATATTAACCGTTTGATAACGTAGTCAAGCAAAAGCTAATATTAATTACCGTTATGTGCCCGATGTTGTAGAGAGCGATACATAAAATGCATTGCCATTCTGATTCATCGACTTGTAGACGAGGGACGAGTCTGTATAATTCACTCTTCCACTTCTTCTGAATTAGTTTCTGATTCAAAAACATATGTCTGAATTAAACCAGTATTTCCACTTGACCGAGTGGATCTCTGAGCTGGTATGAGTGAGTGGAGGTGGGGCTAATTTGCATATGCATGGTTTTGCATATACTAAATGAGCAAGGGGGTGAGTTACATTCAAGCTATTTTAAGGCATGAATAAATTTGAATTATGAATAAAAGTGAATGCAACAGTTACATAAAATAAAAGAATAGAGAGTAAATTCACATTTCAGGGTCACAGACAAAAATTAAAAGTAAAATACAATTTAAAAAAAGAGGAAAACAAATGTGCCAAGTTCTTAGGCGTATATATATATATATATATATATATATATATATATATATATATATATATATATATAAAATATAAAATTTATTTTATGACTGTGGTGTCATGTGGTGTAACCAAGCAATTTTTCTCCACTCATCCTGAATACATGTGAATGATCACATCTTTATGTAATGCCAAAAAGTTTAAATATATTTTCCAATGAAAAAAATATTTTATATTTTTAAATATTAAATCATAAATATCATGAACATCAAGGTCATTAACCTTGCCATACCATAAAAAAATCTGAACTATCTGACGAATTTATTTTTAAATTATTTTAAAATATTGACCTTGACAGTCATGATGGTCTGCAGAGGTCATTTCTAATATCACTTCCTGTTTTATGTTTCTGCATATTGGTTGCGCCAAATGACTTTTTAAACATTCATGTATTTCGATGTTTGAATACATCATACAAAAGGTGTATTAAGTCATTGTTTGAATAAATTGCATTTTTATTTTTTTTGTAAATAAATGACTAGATCTGTCATGTCACTGACCCAGAGACAAAATCTTCTCAAATTATGACATGAACTGTTGTATAAAATTAGACGTTGTGTGTAAATGTATTTACGCATAATGACTGTATGCACAGGATTAAAAAAAAAATCATGAAATATGTCAAAACAAAATGCCAAACTCGTGTCAAATGTTAGTGCGTGACATGCACCAGAACAGCACGAGATGTCAGTCATGGGCCTGAAACATGGGAATCTTTCCCCAATGGATGGATGGATAGAAGGATTGATGGATAGATGGATGAGGGCAGATGGAGGTTTAGTACGGACTGAGAAGTTCCTGCACAACACTGCATGACAGAAGCTAACATGAAGCAAGAGTGATGGAAGCCGCTGAAGGTGTAATTGAAGGGGCCGTGTTCAGCACCCTCACCGGAGCCTCCTGACTTCCTGGATCAACTCGCGGTGTTGTGAAGGGAACTGCTGCGAGGAAACACACCTGCCAGAATCAACACACTCACTGACAATCGATCCGTACACACCTCTATGAAGCCCGGTTTGGACAAGACTAGTTTTCCCCAAGGAAATAGTTCAGATGTTACATTCCAACCGGATTAAAATTGAAGTTTGTGTTTTTAATTAATTTCTTTGCCTACTTGTATATATAATGTTACAATTATACACCACTCTTTCATTTTTACAGATCTAACCATTTAAAAATACATTACAAATGCAATTGAAACATTCTGTATAATCACTTTAGTATTATAGCTTATTAATATTTTGCTTTTATTTTTAAATTAACAGATTTTATATTTTTAAATAATTGTTTGTCATTAATATTTTTTTAGATTTTACAGTGCTTCAACTTTTACCTTTAGTTAGTTTTTACTAGTTAGTTACTTAAACATTTGTAAAATTCTAATATTTATATTTTATTTCAGCTTAATGTCAATTAACAAAAATGTTTAATACTTTTAGTTAACAAAAGGGCTTATCACACATGAAATAGTTAACCGTGGGTCATTCTAAGCGGAATCCTAGGATATCTTTATTCATGTTTCAGCCCTATTAATAACCCTGACTTGAATACACCTCTTCTATGATGAACATTTTGTATTTCAGAAAAAAATGAATTTTTGAGCATTGTGTTTTTGGGCACTAAGTTTTCTTAGCAAAGACATTTAATATTATTTCTTAGAAATATAAAGGCAGTGAAGTAGTCATGTGGTGCAACCAATGTGCAAGGAAAAAATAGCAAAAATATTGCATAATTTGACCTTTTTATGGCAAGGCAAGGTTAGTTCAGGTTGTAAATGTCATGTGGTGCAACTACCCAAAAAACACTGACATTGACAGCTACTAATTTGTAAAAATAAATAAATAATATTGTTACCTTGAAAAATATATTTAAAAATTAAAAAAAAAAAAAAGAATGATGATTAAAGATCTGTACACCCACATGTAGGCCTACTCGGTGTATAAGGACAATGTGTTTTACGTTTTAATTGATGGTTGAACCATATGACATAAAATAGGCGGCAAAATCTTGCGCACTATTTACTAATTGCACACAATTTAGCAAATCAGGGGAATGAAATGGTAAAACATGCGCATGATTTAGTAAATCAAGGAAACAAATTAGTCAATTGTGCGCAGTAAATCTTGCATGTCATGTGCGGGACTCCATAGAAGCCAACATAGATACAAGGAGTACATTTCTAAGAATGTGCCACATGTTTCAAACTATTTAGTTAGTTCAGGCTAGTTCAGGTTGTAAATGTCATCTGGTGCAACTAACCAAAAGCCCACTGAAATTGATGAATTAATAATTATTTGTAAAAAAAAAAAAAAAAAAAAAATATTACATATATATATATATATATATATATATATATATATATATATATATATATATATATATATAAAATAATAAAATAATAATAAAAAATTACCGTAAAAATATATTTCAAATCTAAAATGTCTAAAATGTGTTTTATGTTTTAATTGATGGTTGCACCGCATGACAATTTTAGACATTTTTAACCATAAAAAAGCAACATAAATACAATGAGTACATTCCTAAGAACGTTTTCCATCTTGAACAAAAGTCTCTGTTAATACAACATAGCTAGAGAAGCAATTCCGGTTACCCAGAACAGTGCAGCACACACTCGGACACACACAGCTTGGCTTTGACCTGATGACGTAAGCAGCTTTATTATCCTCTACAACAGTGTGTGTGTGCGTCTGTCTGAGAGGGTGGATGACGCAATAGAAACGCAAAGAAAGCCATGATGAAAACCAAAACATAATATGAAAAGGCAGAATGTGAATACCAGGAATGAGTGAGCAAAATTACACGGAAGCCTAATGGAGACTTTCCAATGATCCCACGCACCAGTCCTGCACTCAGTTACAGAGCAAATCCAGAGATTAGAGCTGATGCTATAATCTGCCTGGGAATATCCCATGATCGCGCAACTCCACCTCGCATCCATACTGGGTTTCCACAATTTCCCTAATGCTTTTTCTTACAGTACTCATGTCAGAGAGAGTGTGACAGAGAGGAAAGTGTGTTAACAGCAGTTGTTCTCACTAGGGGGCGTCTGTCTCTGTGCAGCTCTGAGTTCCAGAATACTGGACATCCATGTGGAGTCACACTTCCTAACTGCAGGATGAGCAAAGATGTGTCTCATACACACTACAGCACAGAACTGTTGATTTGAAGCAACAGCTTTCCTATATGAATTACATTATTTTTTTTTAGTCAATTTAGGATTGTGCTATGAAAAAAAATTAATTATATATATAATTTTATAATTAAATAAGGCCTACATGTTGTTAATGCTTAACAAGGATGCATTTATTTAATCAAAAATACAGTAAAAAAAACAATATTGTGAAATATTATTACAATTTAAAATGTTCTAGTTTAATATATTAAGAATGTAATTTATTCCTGTGATCAAAGCTGAACTCTCAGCATCATGACTCCAGTCCTCAGTCACATGATCCATCACAAATCATTCTAATATGCTGATTTGCTGCTTAAGAAACATTTCTTATTATTTTCAAAGCTGAAAACAGTATTTTTGAGAAACATTAAAAAAAAAATGTTTTCAGGATTCTTTGATGAACAGAAATTTCAAAAGAACAGCATTTATTTGAAATAGCGATGTCACTTTTGATCAATGCAAAGCATCCTTGGTGAATAAAATTATTAATTTCTTTCTAGTATAGCTGTTTTATCCAAGTTACCATATTTTACATTGTGTTTGTGATCATTTTCTCCAAGTAGCAATATGGCATGTTCTATATTAAGTGTTGGTCAGATCACTTCTATTATATATAATTTATAAATTATTAAGAAATTATTGGTTATTGCACCAGAAATTACACATTTTGTCTAACCATGCAAAAAAAAAAAAAAAAAAATGCATAGAAAAACAAAAAAACTCACAGGAAAACATACATTGGCTACAGCAAAATCATTATTAATCATTAATATTTCGTTGGTTTGCTTTTTGTTTTTGTATGTTCATAATTTCTCTGTATGACAGCCTAAAATCTATGCAATATGCTTACAAAATCTTGTAATATTGTCAATTTTAAATATAACATGGCTGATCCAAACTGAATGGGTTTAATATGTCCAGACCCCAGACTGTCTAATCCACACAACGCAAACAGCTTGAGGAAAACGTATAGAAACATATTTCAAATGTTCAGATAATCAGATGGGAATGGCTAATCATATTCAGCTTCTTAGCTGCAATAAGAGGGTTTAAGCACGAGACTTGACTGGAGGTCTGAAGTCTTAAGTATTTTTAACAGTGGATTTAACAACAAAAAAAAGATTAGAAAAGAATCTGGACCACATGACTAGGTCTTGTGAAATTTGCTACCGTGCCACTTTGAACTACTGTTATATAAAAAAAGACCTGTTTTACAAATCCTCAAAAACGTTTGTGTTCCAAAATGTAAGACTGATGGTTAAACATGGCTTACTGTACAAAACGCAGAGGCTTATACGCAACTTGACATGTGAGACGGAGTGCAGTAACGCCTCGTGTCTTTGTTAACGACCTGTCAGCACCTTCACTCATAGACAGAGAAGAATGACACGGGGATCCCCTCACTGTCTGCCTGTATTTAACAGCATCACACACACACACACACACACTCACACACACAGACGACAGATGATTCTCTTACCTGTTTGTGACAACGGATGTGAAACAATCATTCACAGGGAATCAATCCAGGCAAGCAGAGAAAGAAAAAATAAAACAAAATATCATTATACGTCAGTATAAAACATTTATGTAGTCACATGATACTGTTCAACAGACCAACATGTAACAGTGATAGACACTTACTAACATTATTCTAGCTTTTACTTCATTACACCAAGGTAAAATAAATAAATAAATAACAAAATATCTGGAACTGTATTAAAAGACGGTGGAAACCTTGTATCTCCAAAAAATTATACTTTTCAGGAAATAGGCTATAATTAAACACTATGTAGTAAATGTTAATACTGAGGCTTTACATATGACCATTATATTAACATTTGACCAAAACAAATGTTAGGAGCCGTTCACATATTGTGCAAAATGTGCCGCTTTGTCCATTTTCCAAAGCGCTTGCGTTCCCGCGGCGTCTGTCGTTGCTATGCAACCATGAACTGCGCTCTCCAAGGCGACGAGGAAGTTTCAGCAAAGGATAAATTGATTTCTAGCCCTTGCATTAGCTTTACTACTAAATATATGTAGTGAAATGATGAAATGTAGATGAAAAACTACCCTGTACAGCTATGATCAGCTGAGCTTTTGATGCTTTGTTACGGAAAGGCTGAAGCTGATAGGTTGGTTCTTGTCACATGACCTACACGCTTGTGGCATTCTGAAAAGTTGAGAATTTTTCATCTCGATGCGGATGGAAAACGCACCGCATGCGCATAGCGACCGCGACGCTTCCATTATGAGTTCGCCTGTCACGCGCCTACATTTGAAATAACGAATTTGAGTGCGGAAAAGACGCGGTAGGTGAACGTCCCTTAATAAGGTTTTGACCAGTGAATTTGGGAGAATATTGGACGTTGTTTGTTTTTTTCCATCATTAGAACTTTTTCATCACCTTTTCATCAACTTTTTACAAGTTTATTGTAGCTATGTGGGCGCCAAAATCTTATGTTGTGATGTGACATTGGACACCGAAGCGTCGAAATTGTATCGAGACAAAAAAGAAACATCTCGCACTGTACAAGTGCTTGATTGGTTTTGCCATATCCACGGGATCTGTGATCTCCGAAGCTTCGTTTCCCCGATATGTTTTCAGTTACAACTTAAATGATGCCATGGAAATGACTTTTCAAAAAAAAAAAAAAAAAAACTAAACAGATTTTCAACAGCACTTATAATACAAATACTAATAATCAGCTCTTCTTTATGAGGCACTGAGAAATGTGAAAGCTGTTCTGTGTGAATTATAATGAGTGTGAAGAACTTGTTTAAGCTGCTACTATTCTCTTTAATTTATTAACACTTGACATGCAGAAACTCTTGTAATGAAGGTCAAAAACATTCATTTGTACTTCATTCTTCATGTTCTTTTCTTATTCCTTTCACCTCCCCCATTTCATTCATATATATATATTTCTGACATCAAGAATCAGTCTCAGGTTTAGCAAGAGAAAATAAGCTCAATCATTCAAACAGCCAATTAAATAAACCAACCAACCAGCCAATCATTTATACAACTAACATCAATCGTTTAATCATCCAACTAATCATCCATCCATCTACCCAGTCAGTCAATCAAAAATGTCTCAATCAAACCAGCAATTTAATATCATTTCACAAGCCAACCATCTGACAAGAATGAAAATGTAGGCATATTTACGCACCCTCATGTTATTCCAAACCCGTGTCGCATTTTATCTTCTTTGAAACACAAAAGCGTTTCGTGTTTTTGTGGTCTATTTTGTTTGTGGTGTGTTTTATTTTGTTTGGTTTCGGTCCATGCTTTGAAAACTATGGCTGTGTCCGAAATCGCCCCGTAGACCCTTAAATAGGGCACTATTTGATGGAACAGCCTTTTGTAGTGGTGTCCGAAACCATAGTGGTCCTTATCAAGTGCACTCATTCAATCCCACAATGCAATGCAATAACTTGTGTACAACTGAGGTACGCTCAATGGCTAGAGATTACCCATAATGCACCGTGAGAGACGAGCACCGAATGAATTCCTGCGTCTCGCCAGTAGATGGCATCCATTACTTTTCCAAACCGCTGGCTACAGCATAATAATATACAGTAAAAATTCATTTCTAATTGACCCTTCGCATTCAGTTTGATTGACAGGCGATCTGACCAATCATAACCCAGAATCCACCATTTTGTCTGACAAAGCAGTCAGGGGAGTTAGTAGATTAACGTTGGTGAATCTGAACTTTAAAAATTGTGTGTACTCACGTCTTTCCGCGCTTGAAACAACATTCCTTCTGATGTTCATTCATGTTTATTTGATGCTATAAATGAACTAGTATGAAGAGATGATCGGTTCACGAGCCGCTTGAAGGAGCTACAGTGATCTGTCACAACACATTAAAGAGCCACTACACGCTATTTATTGTTTAAACTTCTTTAAAAAAAAATTAAAATTTTTTAAATATGAAACTATTTCATTTCAAAAGTAACCTGCTCTGTCTTGTCTGTTGACACGTTGTCAGTGTCCTCTTTGCTCCGTGATGTATTTTTCACTTTGTGAGAACATGATGTGTGGCATGAGAGCACATGGCTTGTCAGACATAGCAACAGTAACTAAAGGGGGCGGGTCTTTGCGAAGGGTCCATTGATTATTAAATTGTTTAATTGAGGTTTATACATGCTAGTTTCCATGAGAGAGTTCAAGATGAACCGTTTAATTACTACTGGAGCTGCCAGTTTGCCAAGTTTCAATTAATTATTAGACAGCAATCACAAACCCTTCCAGAGGACTCCGTGTCTGAATTCACTCACTCGTTTTCATTCACTCCCTCAAGTGAACTATATTAGTAGACTAAAGGTAGGGATAAGTGAATGAGGCTATAACTCATTTTTCAACCATCAGAACGTCAGTTAGCTAGGCATGTTTTGGCCTGTCATTAAGTTTGTTGCTTTGACTATACTGTAAACTTTCTGTTCGACATGTCACCTGACACAAAAAGTATTTTTGGACTCCATAAAGATAATATTCATAATCATCATCATCACCACCATTATGGTCCCAAAGCACATTACTGTCATCAAGGGCCCTAAACACACTCCATCTCTCTCGTCTACAGATGAAATGGAGGGTTGAGAAGGCAAGCTTTGTGTGCGGCCTCACAGTGGAGCATGTGAGGAGCAGCAGAGAGTGTGATTACTGTAAATGGGACACACTGACATCAGGTTGAAAGAGGCAGAAGAGCAGCACTCAAACAGTTTGAGCTCCTCTGCCGCGGTCCACTCCAGCAGAGAGGCTTTAAATGAGGCTCCATCACAGCAGAACCACACAGAGACAACATGAAAGATGGATGTTGCGCCTTTAATTGGAATTCTGTGTTAATGTTTGAATGGGGAAAAAAAGGCATTTTCTACCAAATTTGCCTTTCCACTTAAAATGAGATTCAGCCATCCCTCCTTTTGTTTGTCCCACTACAGGAAATTGGAAAAATGAATGAAATTGAGGCATGAATGAAGAGAAAAATTATTCTTTCCTACTCTTTTTTTTTCCTTAATGCAACTTAACAATTCCACTTTTATGCTAATCAATGAACAATATATTATTATACAAATATGACTGAGGTTTCTTGAATACATAATTGCAATCAAAACACCTGCAAATGCTTTGTCAAAGGCTGAAATGCGTGTCAGCAAACCACTGACTTGTACAAATGCAGATCGCACACACACGTACGCACAAATGCACACACACAAGCGCAAATAACTCATGCTTTATCAAGCTAGAAATTTATCATTAGCTACAGACAAAAGCCACAATTTGTGTGCTGACTCTGGCAAGGAACCTTTTCCATTTTCAAAATGTGCTATTCCAAAGGAATATAATAGATGAAAATTATGATGTCATGCCTGTAAACAAATTTAAATGCTACAAATATACAGAAAATTACACTTTTGTAGAACTTTTACTGCAAGTTTACACATTTAAATGGACAATTTAGTATTTTTCTACTAGTGATATTCTGGTATCAGTTACAAGAATATAATCTTTCTAAACCTTCCTTCCTCATTTCCTTCCTCACCTCACTTTCCTGATGCTAAACTGTACAATTGGAAATGGAGCTTTATTTGAAATGCTTTCCACAAACAAAAGGCAAAATATTATATATTTATATTATATATATATATCCGCACTTCCTTCTTTCCGCACTTCCTTCTTTCTGCACTTCCTTCCTTCCTTCCGCACATCCTTCCTTCCGCACTTCCTTCCTTCCGCACTTCCTTCCTTCCGCACTTCCTTCCTTCCGCACTTCCTTCCTTCCGCACTTCCTTCCTTCCGCACTTCCTTCCTTCCACAATTATAAATGGAGCTTTATTTGAAATGCTTTCCACAAATGAAAGGCAAAATATTATATATTTATATTATATATATATCCGCACTTCCTTCTTTCCGCACTTCCTTCCTTCTTCCGCACTTCCGTCCTTCTTCCGCACTTCCTTCCTTCCATTCTTCCTTCCTTCCATACTTCCTTCCTTCCAAAATGCTAAATTAGAGCTTTATTTGAAATGCTTTTCATAAACAAAAAAAATCTAAATACTATATATTTATACTACTTGATACAATAACAATTAGCAGTCAAAATATCTGGTGCATGCTTCATTTTTTCTCATTTAGACAAGTTTGTCTAGGAGTCTACCAATAAAATACAGTTGCTGTATAATTAGTGTTAAATATATTTATACCCAAGCTTTTTAGTTGCTGAATCTACTGTTAATCCTTCGTTACTGTACAACTTTCCACCAGCATTTGTTCTAAAACACTTTGAAAGATATTAGATAATGGTCACGTTAAAGCAAGATCCTGACTGAGTTGAAATCAGGAAAGATATAGAAGCAAAAGGATTTGCCCCAAAAGCAATTTTCCCAATCCTTTCTAAAATCCCTACAAAGCTGTTGCAATTAATTACGGCTCTACAACCAAGGTCCTTGCATGAACCTCACTTTTAGAAAGAAATTGTTCAAAATAAAATTGTATAGAATTTAATTATATTGTGTATAAAGTTTGCAGACTAGAACTGCATTTACACTTTTTTATAACTATATTTAGACTCATTTATTTGTTGTTTGGAATACACTGGAGTACATTTAAAAGTTCTTCTAGGTGTTTCATGGAAGAAAGAAAGTTATATAGGTTTGAAACATCACGACAGCAAGTAAATGATAAAAGAATTTATTTTTAGCTGAACAATTCCTTGAAAGCTTTTCAAGCAGTGCCTGGAACCTGCTTAAGTACCACTTTTAAACCACTTTTATTGTGTAACCTGGGAGTCAAAGGTTTTTGGACCATCTGCGCTATTAAACGAGGTCTGATGTTCCTCAGCAGTAAATGACGAAGACTGATCATTGAAAAACTCTGGCTCTAAATCAGATTATTTGCCTCCCCGTGAAACCGTGGCCCCCGACTTGCACATGATGGATGAGTGTTAGATCAGAACGGGCAGATGTGAAGGTAATTGCTCTCTGTGGCAGGACAGCTGTCCTTATTATAACAGAGTTAAACCGTCTGCTTTCATGGCTTTACACTCAGCTCTGGATGGATGTCTCAAGGAGAAACTTTACCTGTAGCTTTGATTAACATAACATAAAATTACTAAAGGCACATCTATACATTTTTCATAAAAATAAGTATTAAAGAGGCCAAATTATCCCCTCTTTATTTTTTAGTTTTGATGGTTTTTTTTGTGACCTACTAGAATTGGTTTTCATGCATGGTCAAAAACACATTTTCCCCATATTCTCCATTGTTGCAGCACCTCTTTTCCCAGTCTGTCAGTAACGCTCTGTTTAGTTCCATTCTCGATGAAGCCCCTGCTTCTGAAAAGTTTAGTCTGCTCTGATTGGTCGACTAGACCAATGTGTTGTAATTGGTCAAGCGCTTTTAGTGTGTTTGGGAAATGCTGCTAACCATAATTGCAAGTTTCAACACTAATGCAACTCAACCTTTATATTGCATTCATCAATTAATTATTAAAATAAAGTATATTGTGATCCGTTCCCTGTGCTTCTTTATCCAAGCTGTGTTTGCTAGGTAGTTTCTATGGATTATGTTCACCTGTTGTTCATTTAGTGTCCTCCTTATGTGTATTTATACCCAAAGTTTCCTCTGTTCATTGTTCCATGTCATTCGAGTTCAACATGGTTGGGCTTTATATCCTTGTTTCCTGAGTATTTGCTATTATAGAAAGTTCTTGTTAAATTCCCTCATCGTCCTGTGATTTCTACAACCACCCCAGCATAACAATGACATGTTCGTTCCCGGAAGAAAACTCAAGACTACAATGGAGGCGTTTCATTGAGCTCAGAAACAGTGCGCACTGATATACAGAGTAACTCCCGCTGGAGTGACTTCGTGCTTTGTAACGTTGCAAACCTTTTTCATGCTCAAACATCAGCATTACACACTAAAGAATGCTGAAAAACAGCATAATGCAGTGAGTTAGCTCTTGGATGGAGACCGTTTTGGCTCTGTAGTGCAGAATATTGGATTAAAGAAATGAAATGATGATTACTGGTGGAAAAAAGTAGTTAAATGCATGAACTGGTCATGTAAATATACAGTGCTGCTGTTCTCCAGAGATACGACCTTCATCAGTTCCTGAATTTTCAAACCCTGGGTTTGACGACTTGGACAAATTGGTCAAAATAATATATTCTTGTGTTACTCTAATACACATAATTATTTAATTTGGCCATAAATTAGACAGTAGTCAAGAGAAGGAGGCTATTAAACTCCATGAGTTTATGTATATTTCATGAAAATAATGGGATGAACGATTCAAATTGCCTGTCAACCCTCAAAATTGCACACAAGTCTGATGGGCGCCCATGACAGCCGCAAGACTCGCAAAGATTATACGAGATGAAATAATCATGGGGAAAAATCCTGATGAGTAAGTGTGTGTTTTCAGTCTCAATGTGTTCAACACACACACATGATTCAGATATGATCTGCACAAAGTAATTGGTGTTGTCACACAGTATTTACACTTTCTAATGAACGAAAGCGTGAATTATGCTGATATGTGGAAGTTAGCCAATCATGACGGAGCTCTTTTACATGTAGATGATTTAAAGGGGCAGACCAGTGCATTAGCTTGTAGCATGAGATCAATTTTTCTTATTATGAATAGTTTATTGGCTGATTAAAAGCTTATTTTCAGACTATTTCTCAACCCTTCCTGTCACATCATAAGGCTCCACTTATGTCAGTGCACTTTTCACAATCCAATTCGATTCCTAAAGTCCCACAATACTTTTTTGCCCATTAAATATCCAGCTTTACTCGCAAATATGTCATATTATCTAAGTGAAACAAGTCGCCAACAGCATTTCATTTTAACTTCAACACAAAGGGTCAGAAAGACAGTCGAGAGAAACTAAATTAAAAACTTGACTAACATTACAAGCGGGAATAATAACCTTAATTGAATTCAGTATATACAAAAATGTAACCAAAATTTAGACGCAGCCATTGACATTTCGCCATGCTTTGTGCACAAGCTCCTCTCACACCTCCCTAGACTGTCTGTCAGAGTAACGGTAAGGTGCAATGGGGAAGGAAGTGACCTTTAGAGGCGCTGGTGGAATGCTGCAGGGTTAATGGGTTAACAGTGTGTGCTTGGAAAAGATATTGGGTGAAAAAGGAAAAGAGAGACACATTCATGAATCATTGTGAATGTCACAATCAAAAAAGTGGCAAGAGCCGACTAGGGAAAAAATAAAAAATAAAATTATATATATATATATATATAAAAATACATATACATACTTAGATGTTAAGTTTTGTCCTTGACGAAATACAGCAGCGGCACAATCATCGTTTAACCTCGATTATCTAGCTTTAATAACCGATCAAACACACAGCCCTATCATATATATTAGGGTTGTAATGGTACATGTATTTGTCCTGAAACGCTTCGGACGTCACGGTTCACAGGCGATTCACACTCCAATCCAGAAGGAGGCGTTGGCGATAATGCAACACTGTTTGCTAACCACCACAACAGCAAGAAGTGCAGAAGAAGAACAGGCGATCTAGGTATACGTGTAATCTCTCAACCAGTGTTTCAACAGCGGAAAAACATCAATGAAAGAGCTCGAGAATAATCTCCCGAAGCATTTCCTCAGGCAAGTCATTTAGTGTCCACAGCATGTGAGTTCACTAGAGAAATGAACTGTCAAGGGGAGCTTTTCACTAAATATATGCACTATATTAGCTTATATATTCATATATACTGTATACAGCGCAACACTTACTTACACTTATTTAAGCAGAACATCTCAAATGCCGTTCACTAAACTAAAAAGCTTACATGTTTGTCTGTGTTTTCAGATCACCTGCGCTTCCTCCGCACTGTGTAGAGAGTGTGAGTAAATGGTTGCCAGATTGCAATCATTAAGTAAAACCTCTGATTAGGGGACTTAAATCCTGGACATTTGGCAACCGCAAGAATGAGGCTTGTTAAAAACTGTCTAAAATTTTGGCTTCTTTTTTGTACAAAAACAGATTTTGGTAAAGTTTTTAACTATATTCTAGTCTCATCTTTTAGGTCAACGTTATTGCATGTTGATATAGTCACAGCTATCGTTTACTGACATCATCGTCTCGTCTTAGCCATGGAAAAAGGTTGTCAACGAGCATTGCCAGATTTCGTTAATGAAATGTACACGCTCAGGTTAGATGACGTGAAACATCCTTTCACTGAAACACTTTCACCGTGTTCATTCGCTAAACTGAGCAGCTCTCTCGTCCACACCGATTCCACATGCCGAATCTGACATAGATGTCACGTACATGTGGTTGCTTGCTTTACATTTCATCCAGACAGCCTCTTCCTGTCCAAGTTTGTGGTTTTTGGCCGGAGTAAGTTGTAAAGTAGACCTGACATAATGCCAATAACCAAATAACTAGGGTGCCAGTGAGTGACTAGCATGGTATCTTAAGCCTCAACACTATCAGATATAAACATCCCTGTTAGCATTCAGAAGGAGTCCCTGGTGCGCCTGGTGATCAGGAAGGAAGGGACAAGATGCAATTTGTCTTCCAAATGAGTCCCATCTGATAAAAAAAGACCCAATAACACTGACAAGCGAGAGAAAAACCTGATTAAATCCATTCTCCTACTTTCATTTAATTAAAGAAAGGATTTGTGGCGAGCCGTATGCGGGATTTCTGTGGGTTTTGTTTCAGAGTGGCAAGTCAGATCAGATATGAAATATTAAATTTTAGAAGAAAACAATAAGACGGAAGTCAAACAGGGCTTTAGTCAATGAAGTCAAGGTACGCATCTGTGAAAAATGACCCAGAAATCTCTTTATCCATTGACCCCTTTCCTGCCATACACGGTTTTACAACGTAGGATAGAGAATATTTTGATTTGTGTGCAGACAACAGCTTCCACCAATCAGGATTCAACAGCATCAATTGGGCGAGATAATATGTTATGACCGATTCGCAAATGACCTCAACACGGTAACACCTACTTGCGTACTTCTCACAAGAGGCGAGAAATCATCTCTGACACATGGTGTTGACCGAACGCCACA
This sequence comes from Zacco platypus, assembly GCA_038088235.1. Taxonomy (NCBI): domain Eukaryota; kingdom Metazoa; phylum Chordata; class Actinopteri; order Cypriniformes; family Xenocyprididae; genus Zacco; species Zacco platypus. The sequence continues at coordinate 15,761,995 of CM076063.1, read as the reverse complement.
CTTCGAGGGTGAAACACAGTCATGGTGAGTTGAAGAATTGACTGAACTTTAGAGGTCACAAATTGTTCAAATGTTTTACACTGCGATAGTTCAGAACAGGACCCTGTTTCTATGTCTGCCCTAACATTTCATGTGCGGTCAACTGTGTACTTATGATCTATGATGGGCGGATATGAAGTTATTTGACAGGAAGACAGTTTAAATCTTTTGGCTGGAAGACTTTCTATCAAAAAAGAATGTTTTAATATCATAATGGAATGTGATACTGAAGATGTCAAGTTTAATTGTGCATACTACACTGGCTCCACTAAGTATTTGGATGCTAAAGTCACACATAATAAATGTAAAAAGATGCACACACACACACACAAAAAAAAACCAAGTGTTGTTTTAACCCCTTTAACCCCACTTGGCGCTCTTTTTTTTATTGGCTTTTTTCCCCTATATCACATATTTTAGTAATGATCATAAATCAAGTATCGTTTGATCATATGCTTATAAACTCAAGATTCAGCCGATGAAACCCGTTTTGAAATGGGATGTTGCTTTACCATGAAAACAACACTTTAATTTCTTTTAGCGAACTCCTCCCCTATTGATGGTGTCAGGTTTCGTATTACAATATTTATTGAACTACTTCATACTCAAAACCTTTTCTAATCTTGACAAAACACAAATCGTCTGATTCTCATGGTTCCAAATTTGCCAACTTGTGATCAATAGCACGTCGCTGATTTCCTATTTTTGGTATAGCGCCTAAACAATATTGCATTGGAACTTAAATTTTTGGGTTAGGGTTCAAATTTACTTCAAATTTGGAACAACTTGGTTAGACATATGGCCTTCATTTGATAGCGATTTTAGAGTCAAATATATTTGATAAAATATAAAAATTAATTTAAAAAAAATGTTTAGAACAGCATTTTAACTTTAATAGCTTTTTAATTATTTAATTTTTGTGCTTTCACTTCAACAATCTGCCGAGTGTCTTTAAAACTGGACCAAACTTAGGTCTGTACAACAAATAAAAATAATAATTATTATTGTTATAATTATAATTATCGTTATAATTGTCGTCATTGTCGTATTAGTACTTTCATTACTTAAAATAGAATAATCTATTCATAAATCAATTTCATAAATTTTATTAATTTTATTTATCCATCATTTGCAATATTATATTCCTTATTAATAACTAAAAATGTATACCATCACTAACAATACTTTGACAAGACATTGTTTTAATATTACTATTATTTCTAATTACTACTATTACTTAAGATAAAATAAAACAACTAAAAATAATAAATAAATACAATTTAATTGTTATTTTATTAAATTAAACGCATTAATAAATTATATTTATTATTATTAATTTTCAAAATATATACCGTTAATTATAATGAAGTTGATTCAAAAACATTTCTCTGAAAAGATTTGCAGATGCTACCAATGCATTTATGAATTCATACATTTTCCAGCATAACCTAATTGTCCAAATATTTTTTTGGTTCTGCATTATATAATTTACTACATAAGAATGAACCTATTTAGCATGCAAATTCTTCTATGCTTCAAATTCTGTCTTTTTTTTCACCAGATCATAACGGGTTCATTTCTTTCAAACAGAGAAAAATTGCTTACTGGCTTCGTAAACAGCCGTCACAGAAGTCAAGAAACCTCAAAGTAACACAAATAATCTGCCAGCACAAATATGAACATGAATTTACAAAGAGCCTCACAGAAGCACACAATAACGCCGCATTTCCCGCACACACATGCATGGCCTGCTAATCAGAGCTTCACAGCGAGAATTAATTGCAGGTGCATAGAATCTGTCACTATCAATTCCCCTCCGTTCCCGACCCGATCGCACACCACGTGTACCGTAACACAAACCAGTGCCGCTGCTATCATACGAGTCAAAACGAATCAGTTCCAACCACCAGAGAGGGAAATCTTTCACTGTTGCAAATCCCAGCGCTCCCAAATCTGGGACTCTCATTCACTGCTTAACTGCAGCAGTTGAGTGCGCCTTTTATGAGCAGAGGGCTGAGAAATCAATGGCTTATAAAGCAGACACCTACCATTTGAATTTAATTAAGAGCCATTTTATTGATTATTTGTCTGTATTCATGGGACAGACATTTATAGCAAAGAAACCTGATGGAAAAAGAAGGAAAGAGAGTGAGAAGAAACTAAATTTGAGAGATGGCAGCTCTAAAACCCCTCATCTCTTTTTGGGGAAGATTACAGCACAATACATCTGCCGACCACGCAAAAGAAACGCACTACCGTGACCCAAATACAGCCCTGCTGCGCTCCGATTGGCTGGCTGGGTGCAGCTGAGGGGCGGAACTTTTCCCTCTCACATCAGCAACTTAATAATTTACCGTTTTATGTAACCGATGAGGGATTCTGGGCTCATCATTTCAACACCCCCTTCCCGATTCTCCTCAGAGCGGTGAGGATAAGGAGTCGAAATCAGACGAGGAACTCGTTTCCAAAGTTTCACCGTGACGCATGAGATTTACGCAGAGGAACGTCTCTGTTTGCTAATCAAAGCAGCGTGAAGCAGAACATGTCAAGTTCTCCGTGGCAGTGCACCTAAAAACCCAAACAAGTCAACACGTAGCGGGTGGAGGAATCTGCATGTGCTTAAGCTTGCTCCTTCTCCTGCTGATTTGCAGAGCTCTATTAAACACTCCCTCAGCACAGCTGCTAACGCAAACACTGCTAAACCACACAGTCAACAACAAAAACGCCCCAAGACAACTAATCTGGTGCATGAGAGCTTGGAAAGAAGCTGCTGTCTGGTATGAAAGGTTTAAATTTACTTCAAATGAAATCAAAGAACGAACTAGATGAACGTCATTTCGAACAAAATCAGGCCGAAACAAAGTCCGTTTGGAGTTCATTTCTAGAGTTTGAAACCGCTTGCCAAAACGATCTTTCCGGAACAGTTCGCTCTGGCTGGTAAACGCCTTCGAACTGCCATTGGTGCGTGGTGATGATGTAATAGGTAGGTGTGGCTCCGCCTTCTTTGACGTGGAAATCTTCTCCGGTTCATTTCTTCTCTTCAGTCCCTTGAGGTCAGACGACCACAAATAAGAACAAACATAGTAGAGCTGCATTTAGTAGAAATGTAAGTATAATTATAATTGAAAGCAACTCTGAAAGAGCTTTTGTTCTTTTTTAAAACTGTAAAGCTGTTTGGTTTGAAGCTATCTATTGTATAAAGAGGTATATAGATAAACGTGAGGTGGCTCGAGTGGTGAATTGCTCAGCTTGTCCAAACATCCACGTCGCTGTGATCGGATGCTTTCTTAACGGCTGTTTATCTGTGTGTTTATTTTGTTATTGTGAGCATGCAGCACATATTTACATATTCATCTAAACGAAGTGTGGGCGTCGTCAGGATATTCGCTCGCTGCAAAGGTATTTCCAACTCTTTTTTTTTTTATCCCAAAACAAAGAACTAAAAAGAACTTTGTTCTGAGTATATCGTGGCCTTAAATGGTTAATTCCCACAAAAATGAAAATTATCCCATAATTTACTCACCCTCAAGCCATCCTAGGTGTATATGACTTTCTTCTTTCAGTCAAACACAGTGAGAGTTAAATTAAAAAAATATTCTGGCTCTTCCAAGCTTTATAATAGGAGTGAATAGTAACCGAGATTTTGAAGTCCAAAAATGCACATCCATCCATTATAAAAGTAATCCATACGGCTCCAGGGGGTTAAAGGCACAATATGTAAGATTTTTAGATTAAAATATCCAAAAAACAACAGAACAATGTTGAATTGTGTACTTCATCCCAGATGTTTCCAATAATGTTTAAATCCAGAGAAATAAGGCGTCCAGGCGTCGCCTATCAATAACATCATACTACGTTAGCCTCCAATTGTTTTTTTTGTTTTTTTGTAGAAACCATGGAAACACCAAAGATGCTTTAGTATATTATATGCCTTTATGTTTTATTAGACAAGGGAACAACGGTTTGGATACATTTATAGACAGAAAACTAATCATTGTTATATAGCTCAACACAGTTAGTCTCAGAAGTGGCTCCAGCATCTGTTGCATAATAAAAGCTCTTGTGTGTTGCGTTCGTCTCTCATTAGCATTCACTTGATCGGCCTCATTCAGCTCCCACAGCATTCAGTCCTGCTCTGCTTCATACTATAGTAAAATTAATAATCTCATCCATGAACATGATTTCTGCCCGAGTCCCATCCCGATTCTTTTCCCCTTGCTGTGAGGTGAAGACGACATCTCCCATGATTCCACGCTCAAAAGCTACATTTTGAATAGGCAACCTCTAGCGGATGAAACATTACATATTGTGCCTTTAATAAAGGCCTTCTGATGCAAAGCAATGGATTTTTAAAGAAAAATATACATTTATAAATTTTATAAACTAAAAACACACTCTCATGGCAATTCATAGATATTTTAGGTTTTGGCAAATTGGTGGCACAATCATGTGAATT